>OX418217.1:31198591-32398591 GCA_948455865.1 Conomelus anceps
ATGTGACTCATCAATGCCTCAAAAAAGGCCTGGGAGGAAAAAGCAGCCTGTTTATTGGTGGACAGCTGAAATAGCTGGTCTGCGTCAGAGTTGCCTCAAGCTACGGCGAATAGCTCAGAGAGCAAGAGATAGGCCTGATGCCAATACAAAGTCTGCTGAATACAGAGCAGCAAGGAAGCAGCTTCGTAAGACCATTTACTTGAGTAAGGCTAGCTGCTGGCAAAGAGTAAAAGAGAGTGTGGATACAGACCCTTGGGGGCTGGGTTATAAACTTGTAACTAAGCAGCTTGGAGCAATGCGTCCTCCTACTCCTCTAGATGAATGTAAAGCAAGGCAAGTGATTGGCATATTATTCCCACAACATTCTGTGCGTGAAGAGGAGGACTTTGGTGAAGAGGCAGAAGTCACTTTATTTACACCAGATGAAGTGCAGGGGGCAGTATCAACAATGAAGCAAGGGAAAGCCTCAGGACCTGATGGTTTGCCTGCAGAGGTACTGAGACTAGTGAATGAATACATACCTGGACTGCTGCAGAATGTTTATAATGCATGCCTGAAGACTGGACATTTCAGCCCTAGATGGAAGAAAGCTCGCCTGGTATTGATCCCAAAGACCAAAGGAGAATCAGGTGTGCCATCCTCATTTAGACCTTTGTGCATGCTGGACACAACTGGGAAAGGCATGGAGAGATTGATTAGAAAAAGACTCCATAAATCATTAGAGGAAGCAGGAGGATTAGCACCTAACCAGTTTGGATTCAGACTAGGGCGATCAACAATTGATGCAGTCCATGAGGTGTGCAAAGCAGTGCAAGAGGCAGAAAGCTATAACCACTTCTCCAAAAGGATGGTGCTGCTTGTAACACTACACATCAAGAATGCATTTAATTCTGTGAGGTGGAGAGACATGCTTTGGGAACTGAAAAATACTTTTAGGTTACCTAAGTACCTGCTGAGGTTAATTGACTCCTACCTGAGAGATAGATCCCTCATTTATAAGACTACAAATGGGTGGATCAGTGTTGATGTCACATCAGGGGTGGCTCAGGGTTCAATCCTTGGCCCTGATCTATGGAATATCTTCTATGATGGACTGCTACGTCTGGAAATGCCAGAAGAGACAACACTAGTTGGGTATGCAGATGATGTTGCACTGCTTATTGCATCTCGCAGTTCTGAACATGCTCAACTTAAACTAAATCAAGCAATGAGGAGAATATCAACCTGGCTTGAATGTCATGGGTTGTCTCTTGCCCTCAGTAAGACTGAGATTGTGGTCCTAACAAAGAAAAGAGTAAACACTCATCTCTCTTTTCAGATGAACAGTGTGACTGTTGAGTCAAAGCAAAGGGCAAAGTATTTGGGACTTATGATTGACACTAAAATGAGCTTCTCAGAGCATATAACAGGGGTAATCACTAAAGCTGCAAAGGCTGTCACAGCTCTCAGTGGTCTAATGGCTAATGTTGGAGGCCCAAGAGCCAGCAGAAGACGATTGTTGATGTCAACAGTGAACTCTGTTTTGCTTTATGGAGCAGAGGTGTGGGCACCTGCTCTCAGATGGGAGTACAATAGGAAAAGACTTCTGCAGGTCCAGAGAAGAGCAGCACTGAGAGTTGCATCAGCATATCGCACTGTGTCAGAGCCTGCTATTATGCTGGTTGCAGGGGTCATCCCAATCACCCTTCTAGCACAGGAGCGATATAATATATATCAAAAATGTAAAGCTGGAGAAAGGAAAGAAGATATTGCAAGAGTTGAAAGGAACAGAACTTTCCAAGCATGGCAGAACGACTGGACTCTTGAAGCACGTGGACAATGGACATCAAGGCTGATACCCAGAGTCAAGCAGTGGGTAAACCGGCCTCATGGAGAAGTGGGGTACTTTGTGACACAGTTCCTGACTGGTCATGGATATTTCCGATCTTTTCTCCATCAGTTGGGCAAAGCAGATACACCTGAATGTCTTTACTGTCCTAAAAGTAGAGATGATGTTGAACACACCTTCTTTCTGTGTAGCAGGTGGGAAGAACTAAGAGAAAGAGTGCAGGCAGAACTGGGTTGGTTATCCCCAGAAAACGTTGTTTCTGTTATGCTCCAAGGCAAGCAGCAATGGGTGAAGATGGCTAACTATATAATCACCATACTACAGACAAAGAAGAGAGATCTTGTTGCAGCAGGGTAGCTTGAATAAGCTAAAGGAATGAGAGGCCGTTCTGAAGTAATGTGATAAACAGTTCCAGGCGGTCTCTAGGTTTGGAGGTGGTTTTAGCCAATAGTTCATGCTCATGTACATGTCAAATGGCAAAACGCCTTAATAAAAGAAAAAAAAAAAATTATTATTATTATTATTATTATTATTATTATTATTATTATTATTGTTATTGTTATTGTTATTGTTATTGTTATTGTTATTGTTATTATTATTATTATTATTATTATTATTATTATTATTATTATTATTATTATTATTGTTGTTATTGTTATTATTATTTTGAAGTATATTAGTTAATATATTGATAAACCACAGGTATATTATATTGATTATAGTGGTCTCATAGCTCCTCAAATAAGAATCACTGAAATAAATGAATCGTAATAATAATAGTGTATTAATAGCTACAGGTATATGCCTAATTTTAATATTCGAGGTATAGGCCTATTAGTGAAATAAATATTTTAGGGATACTGAAGTGATCTCTTGACTACTCAAATAATAAGATGAACTCATAATAATAATAATAATAATTTTTTTTTTATTAATTCACAATCTCAAATTACAATAAAATTGATATATTTTGCAATTCCTATATCATTAATTCATTTCATAATCATTAATAAAGTGAGATATTATTGGAAGAATTCCATTTCGATTTTACAGTGGCTACCCCATGAAGCTAAATTTAAATAATAATAATAATCGTAATGGAAGAAATCGCTTCATTTCGAACTATGAATTTAGAATGCAGATACTACTACTAGCACACGTACATCCGAAACAATGTTATAACTTACGTTATGAATAGTGTATTTATTACAAGCATGAGTATCCAAATCTCTCACACTATGACTTTCATGTGATAGTGATCCTGTCTCCTGCAAGTCGCCTCACCAGCACATTCTCAGAAGCAATTTTCAAAGAGACTGTTTTGGTCGGCGAGAAATTTATGAGTTTATCGGTTATCGGTTCGGCGCCCTTGCTTCGCTTCGAATAATGTGGCTATTATTGGTTGAGAGCATCAAATAATCTACTCACTGGAGGTGTAAAAGTTCCAATGAATTAGAAAAAGATTTTCGCTGAATGAACAGATAAATTGAAAATCTACAAAGAGACACAATCAATCAAGACTGTTGATCAAAAATAGTTTTCGACTTATTTATTTTGATGTTGCAAAATCTTTTATGATTACTGAGTGCATTGAAATTCCTTTACTCCATACAAATCGGTGAATCAAAGCATTTTCACTGTCCATAAGTAAGTGATTATGTCTATAATACTAGACGCAGTGGTCAACTACGAGTAGTAATACCAAACTCAAACTGCCCCCTTCCATGATAGGAGTGGGAATTACATCAATAAGCTTCTTCCAACTTATAAGGTTTTTTCAGGTTGACTATCGTCGCATGCATTTCTCTTTGTTCACATCCCAGTACAAATATCCATGAATATTGAGAATGATTCTACCGATTGCCTTGATTCACTGTAAATGAACCATCGATGATAAACTGATATGAATTATATAGCGATTTCTCTATGATTCTGAATCGAATAATATGAATGCGACTTGCTCTCTGAATGTATTGATTTGGCCACAATTCAACTCTTTGTATAATTTCATACAATTCTATTCAATTGAAGTTGAATGAGATTATTTTTTATAGAGAAGGTTGAAAACAACTCCTGAATTAATTTATCAGTCGTAGTTGAGAAACAGTCATTTTCTGATAATTGATGAAATTTACATTCATCAACAAATAATTATGATTATCATAATTATAAATTTTTCATGGTTCATAAAAATCTTAAAATCTGTAAATAATAATGTTATCAAACTTGTTGCTAGATTTCAGCCCTGATGAAATCAGTAGAAGTGAGTAGAATCACCAACTTATTCAACTCATAGAACCTTCACATGTTTGGAGAGATTCTCTCACAATGAAGTAACTTGAAGTAACTATAATTACTATTCAAAAACTATACTGTTCATTCTATTGAATCTTGCTTTCTAGCAAAACTTCAGCATCAAGGTTATAACCAGAGAGCCATCCAAGCAAGCAAAACTATACTGTTCAATCTATTGAATCTTGCTTTCTAGCAAAACTTCAGCATCATAGGTTATAACCAGAGAGCCATCCAAGCAAGTGAAGCAACTGCCTACGGATGGGAAGGAGAATTGAGTGAGGCATCTTGAGTGATATTGAGTGATCGTTTGAAATCAAGAGCACGTGCAACATCAGCATGTGAGAACGCTACTTGAATATTATCAAAGGGTGCTGCTACAAATGGAGCGTTGATAGCGTTTATTCTGGAATGGAGCACTTCATGCACCCTATGAAATTAACATACACAAATGTTTGCTGTCATACTTGAATAAAACTCTCGTTGACATACACTTGGAATAAAAAGATAATTTATTACCTTCCCACTAATTTTGCTTCTTTGCAGAAGCATCTTGGATTGTACTTATATGGTGTCTTTTAATGAAATCCTTCATCATAAATATGATACTTTATTATTATACTTGTCACTAGCTGAAAAATCTTGTACTAATAAATTCTTAAAATAATTTTAAACTCTTTTAGTATTAATTCATTTGCTAGAACAATGTTAAAATGACGATTAATTATCAAAACGCAATCAGGTATTATGATCAGTCAACTGCCATTATTTATGAACTCACATCGAGGCTTCCTTAGCTTAAGGATAACTTGAAAAACATTCACTCAATATTTTCAAGTGGGTGATTGAGTTTTAAATGATCGTTAAAAACTCAATAATTGATCAAATCATTCTACTCTTCCAATCAGCCAATCAATCATTACAGCAATCACATTATAATTCTTATTAACGCAGAACATGTTCAAGTTCTCTGATGTGAGAGGACAAGAGTGTTCTTCTGAGAAGACGACGTAATGCAAGAAAAAATTCATTTTTAATAAAACGTAGTCACTTAGGCTTGTCCAGAAACGTGTACAGTAGGTTGCTCCTTGAACCTTACTCATGGCTGAAACAAGTACTTGACTTGATCTAGCCTGAACAAGCTCATAAATCTTACATAATGCTCAATATTAATAGACAGTCTCATACATTGTACAACGTGAAAGACTGGAATATAAATCCTCTCTATCAAACCTTGCACTCTTAGAAATTAACAAGATCGAGAATATAAAATTCGTTATTTTATGAATATGTCTGTAGTGATTAGTAGGAGAAAAGCCTTCTAGAAGGAATTTCTATTGTTTTTTCATTAAAATTAAAAAGGGAATTCAATATTTTTTTGAATAGCTCACAGTATTATATATTTTTCATGACGCTCACATGAGTCTAAAACTTGTGCGTGAGTAATGATGTGAATGTTGAAATGAAATTGAATATGCCAGGTTGAACGGGAATAGAATTCGTGATCGCAGTAGAAGTATAGCAGTCAGTTAATGATAAGCGCTCTAATGATTATAGGCCTACCACTGCAATAAAGCTGTATTATTTGGAAGGGATGAAAAAAACGAATGATAGGCAAATCTGTCTTAGAAATTTTGGGAGGCAGATAAGTCATTAAAAACATTTACAGGGTAATTGAGCACAAGAAGAAGGTGTTTTCATGTTAAGCCTACCGATTTGCGAATGACCATTACCAATCTCCATTATTTTATGAGACCCCCTTATATTATAATGTTTTTTAGTGTGATGAGTTAATTATTAAGGCAAAATATTGAATAATACCTGTTAAAAGTTTGTAATTACTATATAGTTGCTGAGATATTCGGCGAATAAGATTAGATTTTATGAACGTTTTCAACTATAAGGTTTTTCCACATTACAAGAGAAAATGATGTCATATCTAAATTGGCATTATTTCTTAAGGCATATAAAAAATGATAGACCTATGCAAGTTTTATAGGGAAAATTCCGATTCCTGATCATTAATTATGAAATAGCCTATGGTATTAATGAATTTTTAACATATTTTACAGAAAATTCAGATTCCTGATCAATTAATTATAAAATACATTGATAATAGTTTTTCAACATATTTTAAACGATTTTGCAGCTTAATTTCACATTGAATCTATCCGATTTATAACTTGAATGGAGTTCCTAAATTAATAAGAGATTTGTTTCAACAACTTTGAGCTAGATATTGATGAGATGAAACAATATTTATGAAATCGCCTGACCTAACCGGGAATCAAAACCGAGACCAATAGGATAGTAGGGAACTGATCACTTTACCTGAATGAAGATAGCCTAAATAAGGATTATTTATAAATTAAAGAGCACTTGATAGTAGCAAGTTATCAAAGACTTATTTTTAAAATTATGATTCTTTTTGAGAGTTACGCATAGTTCTCTGGACGCATCGTTCCTACATTCATATTTGTCATATCTCTGAATAGATCAATATTTATTTCACTCTCTTGACGGTTCCTGCATTCTCAGATGGACTTGCTAAAGTTCATCAAGGGAGTAGGAAGATGAGATTATAAATACTGGATGATTCCGTTGATATCATCATGTCCAACCGACCGTAGTTAGTGTACTTGCTCCATGATTGCTAATTTTGTTGGTCTGACGGTAGCCTATTAGTACTGTAATTGAAATTATTCCAAACGAATTACTGTTTAACAACCATCCGCATCTTAGCTCAGCCTATGGGTAGGGTCGGTGGTAGCTCAGGATTTCCACTGAAAGGATTCAAGTTTTTTCATTATAATCTATTCTTTGATAAACCATATAATTCCATAATATTTTCAATGTAATTTGTTACCAAGGATAACCATGTTAATATTGCAAATAAGGGAAGGGATAAGGGATAGTGCAAAATGTTGGAGAAGCAAGTTACAACCACGGGAAACATTTTCGTTTTCAAGCAATTGTTTTTTTTGTAATTACCTTTTTCACACATCCAGAAGCAAGGACATTGTTGGCGCTCATACTTTTTAGACCCTGTATGCTTCCATTACCTCGTAGATAGGTGATTACTGATTAGATGATGAAAGTGCACTACAGATATTTCTTTAAAAATCGGATTCAACGCCATCTTGTTTTACTTTTTCGCTCTTTTATAAGAATTTCAATTAGTGCGACCAAACATTAGAAAAATGCAGATTAAAATACTAATTTTGTAGGCTTTTCTGCACATGTTAGAACGGACACTACTTCAAAATCAGTATTAGTAGATGTATCCATTATTATTGGTAATGGAAATGGAAGTAATGGCGGCAATGGAAGTAAACAGGAAGTAAAAAGTATGACCTTGGGCGCCTACAAGTGAATAAATAAATAAATATAATTTTATTGCCATTCAACTGCTCAGTTACAGACAACGTCATATTCAAACACACCACAAATTCCAATTCAATATCAAACACACATACATCTACATATAGATTTTAAAGTGAAGTCATATTATAATGGGTTGGAAAGATGACCCTGTCTAAAATTACATAATTAGGCTATAATCAGGTACATTAAAATTGAAACATTTAAAATATAAAGTCCATATCCAATAAAAATAAATCACTAGTTAATTTCATTTGAATATAGTCGTCAATTTCAATATTTTATCCTTACAAAAATCGCGTTATGAATGAAAATGTCTTAAATGTAAATGTCACATGCTTAAAATGCTACTCTTGATGATACAGAATGATATATAGCAATGATGCAGATGATACATTTCAAGTTTCATACACATACATAATTTAAACAGTTCAGAGAATAATACTTTGTGGTATTCTAAAAATTCATTAAGTGAGTAAAAGGGATTTTTTAGTAGCCAGCTATACACCCTCTGTTTGAATAAATCAGCTGGAGCTTCCATCCATTCCTGAGGTAGTTTGTTAAATATAATTTTAAGCCAACGTTTTCATAGCTGTTCTGCGACTTTGATAGCCTACAAAAAGGTCTATCAATAGTTCTATTACTTCTTGTATTGTAGGAATGTATATCGTTCCTTAGCCGGTGTTCAGTCAAGTTTTTCTTTGTGTACAGCAGAACAGAGTAAATATAGAGATTTATTACAGTTTGAATTCTGTATTTAACAAACAATGGCCTGCAGTGAGCCAGCCTATCAGAGTATGAAATGGTTCTTATGGCCTTCTTTTGAAGCAGCAAGATATCCTGGACATGTGCACTGTTACCCCATAGCAGAAGCCCATAGGATAAAGTGCTCTGGAAAAAGGAAAAATAGGCTGACCTTACATATGACTCTGGAACATAGCTTATCAAATTTCTTAATAAATATATGACTCTGGACAATTTTGTGCTAACATATTTAATATGTGCCTCCCATGACAATTTACTGTCTATCATGACACCTAGAAACTTTACACTGCCCAGACTACTCTCTGCAAGTACATTTCTCAGAGTGAATACATTTTGTTGGGTTTTACTCTCATTAAGTAAAAACCCGTTTGCTCAAAACCAAATCGAAGCACAAGTCAGGGTGTTTTCAGTCATAGTTTTGACAGTATTGTAATCAGAACTGGCATTCACAAAAGTGGTATCATCAGCATAAATAATTGAGCTGGAATTTATGTAAGATGGTAGATCATTAATCATCAATATGAATAATAATGGTCCCAAAACTGACCCCTGAGGTACACCACACTTTATATGAACTATTTCCGATTTTTCTTTTCCAATGCACACAATTTGTTTACGATCACTAAGAAAAGATTCAAATATATTTTCTTTTTTGCTTCTGGTAATTCTATAATAGATCAGCTTGCTCAGGAGTGAATCATGCTCAACACAATCAAACGCTTTGCTTAGATCGCAAAAGGTGGCCTGCGCAAAATGTTTCTCCTCATAAGCCCTAAGCACCTGTTTAATCATTGAATCAATAGTGTGAACGGTTGATTTGCCCTTTCGAAATCCAAATTGATCATCAGAAAGAATTTTATGTTTCTTCAAGTAATCACACACCTGGTAATGTATAACAGACTCTAAGACTTTAGATAGAATTGGTGTCAGAGATATTGGACGATAGCTAGTGGGGCAATCTCTCTCTCCTTTCTTATAAATGGGAACTACTCTAGATAATTTGAGTACCTCCGGGAATAAACCATCAGTCAAGCATTTATTTATACAATAAGTGAGAGGGAGCACTATACAGCTAATTATATTTTTCAGCATATTGCTAGAAAAATCATAGATGTCCACACTGTCAGACGGTTTCAAATTTTTAACTACATCCAATACCATTTCCTGTGTGACCTCTGTAAAATAAAAATCATCCCCAAGTGGACGATTAACACCGTGCATGGTCAACAGTTCTTCCACAGTTTCATGAGGCCTAATTATACTTTCACAGACCTCATTTACTGATTGTACACAAAAGTTATTGAAATCGTTTAGTGTTATTTTTACAGACTCCTTTTGCTTACTTTTGGCCACTGAGTTGATTATAGTCCAAGCTTCTTTACATTTATTATTGGATGAATCAATACAATGGAGGTTGTGCTCTTTCTTAGCCTCGTTCACAGCATACTTATAGATTTTTCTGGCTCTCAAGTAATTAGATTTCAACTCGTCTGTTCTGTTTAGTCTGTAGATCTCCAAATGAAAATTTAATGCACTCTTCAGATTGGCTAGTTGAGGAGTATACCAGGCGTTTCCGTTATTATTATGCTTCTTAACATCACGTACCTTCGGATTAACTTTACATTTGTGCTGGGGAATATTAGCTTCAAATTTATTCAAGAGAATATGAAAAAACCTTTCAAAGACTATATCTGCTGAGCAATTACTATTTTCATTCAGAAACTTTTCCCAATCATAGTTATAAAGTGCATTTTTGAAATTGAACAGTTTGTCCTGTGTTATTGGTCTTGTGGTGATCAGTTTAGGCGCTTTTTGTTCACAGTTCTGTATATTTGGACAAATCTTATTTATTTCCAACCACACTGAATCATGGTCTGAAAAGGCAAATGATGCTACATTAGAACGTATTACGTTTCTATAAATATTTGTGAATATATTATCAAGACAGGCGGAATCTCTTGTCGGCTTACAATTTGTGAAATGATAATTGAATTGTCGTAATAGATTTTCACATTCCTTAATGTAACGAGTGTCTTTGGTTACATCAAAAGCGGCGTTCATGTTTCCACCTACCACTATATTATACTTCTTCCAGTGAGGATTAAGAAAAAAGTGTAACAAGTCCTCAACTTTCTCTAAAAATATTTTTGGGTCACCATTGGGTGACCTATAAAGAGTCACAACAATAATTTTCAACTCTTCGAAAAAGAGTTAAAAAGTATTAGTATATCAGTGGTATTAGTATCAGTATATAGCAATTGAAAATTGTGCACCCATAGTCTTATAGTCTGTGCTTGTGACATTGCAAAGCAGCTATGACGGGACCTTGTAGAGTGTTATTCTGCTCTTAATATTCGCATGTGAACGAATTAGGTTCAATGAATCATACTATTCTCGACGATCAATAGCTGCTCTTTTATCATTCTTATTTTTTTAGGAGTAATCACCTAAAGCAATGTGATTCACTTGCACAAAGGTTAAACTTTTTAAATAACGAAATGAAATTGTAAAAAAATACACTTTAATCGGAAACCCTTGCCCTCCAACAACATAAAAAAGTAGGGATCTTTGAATATAGTACTTGAATTACACTACATTAGAATACATGATGAAATAAAAGTAGTAAAAATTAAGTGTGCTTCACTAATGTAAAAAAATGATAAAAGTAACATGAAATTAATGGACTTTTTTATGTTGAATAATATTGTCTGTGAAGATGTTTTTGAATAGCAGCGTAAAAATCCACTAATTAGCTGAATATTCGTGTAGCAGGCCTATCGATCTCACATTTTGAAAATGATCATAATGAACGGGCATTAGCCTTCAGCTTATAAAGCTATCACATTAATCTCGCACATTTACGTCATGATAAATATTATAAAATATAAATAGATATATATTCATGGGATCAAAGTCACATTCAAATTTCTTGCTATCAATCCTACCGAATGTATTTGTGACACTGAATACATAACCTGACAATGAATGCATTCTGGATGAGCCTTTTTATTGACGAAAGGGTTAAGCCATACATTACAATATGTCTCACATCGTATTTCCGTGATCCATAGGTGACTTTGGAATATATTTTACTCGAAATTAAAGCCTACTCCTTCCGCGACTCTTGTTTTTGGGAGCTTGGTATGGTAAACAAAGTGTAAGAAGAGTGTTATTAATAATCTTTAAGTTGAATGGAAACAGTAGCCTGACTTATTTTCATGACATTGTAAAACGAGACCAGATGTTGCGTGACGCTGGCTCCATGGCTTCTTTTCCACACAAACACGCTTGCCATGATAAATTGCATCCGAACGTTGAAGCATCCACTTTTATGTTCCAACTCCTCTTCTTCATCACACTCTTCTTTTCTCCTCACTTTAAAACTAAAAAATCAATCATCCAAAAATTGAACTTTTACGCCTGTGAAAGCATTTTATGATCTACTTTTCCAGCTTTTGACGCTAAATTAAAAGGTACTTTATCTTTTTTTTGTTCTTGAACTAGTCTCAATTCAAAGAAATAATTGAAAATTGATGGATAACTCTATTATTTCCACTTGTCCAAAAGCTTTTATTAGCGAATAAAGTAATCACACTTTTCAAAATATCATCCTTTTACTCTATAATTCACTAAATAATCAACTGTTGAATAAATCAAAGTTAATGTATAATATGAAATATTAATATTTAATATAATATTATAAATATAATTTAATATAATATTAAATATTAATATAGTATTGTAGCGAATATGAAATTGGAGAGAATAGAAAGAAAGAAGAAACAGTGGTTCTCGGTGTTATCTACTATGTAAATGTTTACTTTTAAGCAATTAATTACTCTGCTTTTGACACTTTTATAGTGTTTACTTGGTAATTTGTAGCATGTTCTAGTTGTTTGATTAGACATTAATGGAATCTTTTCGAATATTGTAGAAAGTGCTAGTTTCTTTATTTATTTATCTAGAAGAAGATAGAAAAATCCAGAGATATCTCAATTATGGAAAATCATATAAATAGAGGGACACTTTTGTAAATTAGTTCAGTCTTGTTTGTAATTCGTCATGATAAACAAGTGTGACAGTTAAGTAGTTCAGTTATTGTTCCACGTTGATAAGTGGCAGTAGTGACAGTTCGCGTTAATACAGACAGTGAAATCCCGTTGGCGCTATTACAAACCACGCAATGAACTTTCGTTGTCTGTCATGATAATTCTCTTGACAGTTCAAAAGTGATAATTCTTTTATCTATTACTGTATTGACGGACTTGTGCTATGTAAGTTAATTGTTCTTCCTCAACGTTTTCTTTTTTTAAATATTATTGGACAGTTTATTGTACAGTTATTGTAGAGTTATTGTACAGTTATTGTTTAATATTAGATCTGCCTTTTGACATTTAGTGATTGATTCGTGTACAGTTCATTGGAAACTCATTATCAGTTGACAATATCGTGTTATCTGTTTTTAATTGCTTATTTTTCTGTAAGAAATTACTGAACAGTGTGAGTTGAAGATTATTTGTGTTAATAAAGTGAAAGTGATAAATTTAAGTGTTGCCAGCGTTATTTTAGATATAGAACCCGTAACAGTATATTAGTATAATATTAGTCTTGGAAACTAAAAAAATCAGATTGCTTTGTCAAGGTTGACTAAAGAATCAAAATTCTTATCTTGGGGTTCGGGATTGTCAGTATTATTTTCAACAACAATATTGCTAAAAATGCAAGATGAAAGAAAAACAATCGTCTATTGTTTTGTAAACAACGCTTTCTCTCTCCTTGAATATCTCTCACTCCTTTTGTCAGTTTTAGTTCTAGAATTTTCAACAATTTGCCAGAATATTCCATATTATGTTATTAGTTTCCAGAAGGTCCTGGATTTTCAAACAGTATGTAAAGGGGCTCTCCTTGAGAGCTGTAGTTCAGTTGTTATTTTCTCTTCACGACGTCCATACCCAGTGACAGTTTATACCCAGACCCATTGTCCCATTGATCAGGTGCTCGTGATCAGTAAATTTTTTGACAGTAGACTTCTTTCTTCGTGGCAGAATACTCAGTGCTATTATTGTGAATATCAAATACTGTACCAGACACTGTGCTTCGTAAGTGCAGTTTTTTATTGAATTATTTTTTTATTGAGGTTTTTATTGATCGGCCTATTGACAGTTAGTGATTAGTTTTTTGTTGTGTGACATAACTGATTTGTTCGAGCTGTAAGCAATTTGTGTGAATAAAGTTAGCCTAATTAGTGTAAAAATAAAGTGTTAATTTATTTCAAGTGTTGCCAGCATTATTTTAGTGATAGAACCCATAACAATATCAATATTATTCTGATCATAGATCATTTCAATTGGATGTGACATTGAATCATATTGTGTAATTTGAAAACTGACTTGTCTCCCGATTTAATTTGGTGAGCAAGCATTACGGATCATTATTTAAAACGTAATACTGTTCTATGACGAAATTGTAGTTGTAATTGAAATTGTATTTCTGAATAAAAAACATACTGTGCTGTAAGATCATGTTCCTGTCCTGTTAACGTGTAACTTAATTTATTCTATCTTGAGAATAATTGGATGGATTGACCAAATCGATTGAAATCTCCTGTTTATTCGGAAGGGTTTTTTGTATGTCATAGGGATAGACCATTCTTGAACCGTAATCCGGTAAATCAATAAATTGGACTTCGGTAAATCGCAAGTCTAGTGTATTGATGTTAGCTTTTCTCTTTATTTCTGCTGAATGGGTCTGAAGACTTGTTGCATATACTGTATAATGATGATACAAAAATGCCAGGCTGGACCGGGAGTGGTACTTAGTCAGGCGCCTCCAACTAATACGGTCTTTCCAATACTTTTAAAACGTAATATCAAAACATCGAATTGATTAACTTATTTATTCGCCGTGCACTGGCTAAAATCATCAAACAATGTTGTAATAAATTGGAAAAGTTGAAAGCTGGAGCTACGGTAACGCTAATTCAAAGTTTCTAGACATTGACTGTGGTTATTTTAACATTTGAAGTTGAGGCTTATAAGTTTGTTGGCTACTCGGAGTTCCAATTTACTCATGTCAGAATTTATTGAACTTCAACTTCAACATGATGAAAATTGAAATGGGCTCAACGGTCCAGACTTGAACGGGGGATGAGATTTGCAACCACATATTAATGCTGGCAATTTCCCTCTTCACTACCCCCTATATAATGATTAGATTAGATTGTATATAAATCAGAATTGACTATACTGTCAGATGTACAAGTTAGTGATCCGTGCTGATTTTAGTTGTAACGCAATAATTATTCTGTCACAAATGTTCCATCCATCACACTAAATAATGTCAAAAGATTAATGTTGAGATAAAATGAACCTCATCCTAAAGTCAAACGATTGTTGATTTCAGTGATATGGGAGATATTTGGGACAATTAATTCAAGCATGAGTCCGTGTTGAATTGTATGAAATTAATTATAACAATAATAATTAAACATAGCAGTGTGGTGTCTGGCTAATTTGGAGTTTCTGAACATTGGCTATGGTTAGTTGGGCATTTAGGTTAATTAGTTGGCTTTTAGGATTTCAACAATTCTAATCAGCATTGAATACCTTTTTCGAGATTATCTCGATTACTTTCGTCAGAGCACTGAAAATTATGATTCTATCTCATCCTCCCCATCATGGGATTAATCATGAATATGATGATTTGAGGAAGAGTATGAAATAATTAATGAGTAAATGAGATGAGAATAGATGATGAAGGAAGAAATGAAACGATGGGACTGTTTCTGTTAGGTAATGATCTTTCTCTCTTTGATTTTATTTTTATATAAAAAAGCATAGTTCTATTTTTTATTAATATATCAATAGGAATATTGATATTGTATTGCAAAATGTCTGATCATCATCTACCCACTTTTTATTATCATTATAAATTAGTCAATTATATCCACAAACATGATTAAAATACAATCAACCGCTGATCCTTGGTCATATTTATTCCCTGGAGAAATTTTCTTTAAGGTTTTATGAACGTTCCACAATCTATCTTAAATTACAATAATTAAAAACCCTGGGAATCAATATGGGGTGTAGACTATTTTTATCATCAAAATGATTGTTCACAAACAGGCTCTGGAAAGAACTTCTTTCTTTGAATTTTTTCTTTCTTTCTATTCAATCGGGTGTTTGGTAATATAAGGATAATTTATAATATCCATTATATATAAATTATGTAATAATTAATCACAAAAATTGACAATTTGAGCTTTCAAAATTGACAATTTGAGCTTTCAAAATTGACAATAACTGGGAAACATTTATCATGATAACAAGCAGTTATTCCTTCAACGATGCTTGTATTACAAGGACAAAATCCACACTTTGCGAACAAATACTGAAGCTGAAAGCACATAAAGTTACATCTCTTGCATGAAACCTGAAACGCCCTTAAATCACTACGCAACAATAAAACCTTCCAAACTTCTTACGTGTATGTTGCTTGTTATCCGGATATCACCCCGTACAGTTACATCATGGAATGGACTTACCACTTCATTTGGCCACTTTTCTGGTATTTTATTATTTGTAGTTGACTCATGGCACACGCGCAAGATACGTATTCTTGGATCATAGGCATTTGATTTATGATTATTTTATCAAGTAGGAGCGTAAAATTTATCACATTCTTATCTGATATCATCCTCCGAAAAATTGAAGATTCGGTAACGTCTATTGCTTGTTATCTGGATCTCTAGTATTTCTTACTACTTACTACTAACGAAAAAAGTAGAAGTAGCGTGTTCGCGATCATATCAGTTTCGGAAGAAATACATGGGAAAAGTCTAATATCCAAGTTGACTCATCAGCATCAGATATAAAAAATGAACTAAATTTTTAAAAATAAATTTACTGAACAGTAATTCAGATTTATTGTATCAATAAGAAACGTTGTATGTATTCACGCTGTATAAAAGTGGCTACAGCAAAATATTAAAACTCTTCTTCTTTATCAACAAGAGTCTGAGAGATCTCCTCTAAGAAGGTTGGCTATCATCAAGACTATAATTTTTTTTTATGCAGCACCTAAGAATAACTGAATGGGAGTGCAGCTGTACCCTACCACTGTCTCAAATTGTTCAACCATGAAAGCTTAACGGTTCTAATCAGTATGACTATGAACTGATTATTTAAAGATATGTTTTGACTACACTATGAACCAATCATAGGCTATTTATTTTTAAAAATTAATGTTGACATTACACTAGGTGCGTGTTTCATTATTGACTATTATTTATTCTAGCAGAAGCCATTATTTTAAGATTGACTGTGATTTTTCTACCCGAGTGAATGCATTTTTTGTTTAATATGTTTATGTGCTTATATTGTTAGATTTTATTTTATGTATTGTTAATTAGGTTACCTTGTCCGACTATTCAGTCAATGCGGACTGATTTATAGCCTATGACATGTGTATGAATGAATTTAAAAAAATTATAATTGATACCTGCGTGTTATTCTAGCTGCTAGTCCTGAACCTGACGTTAGGTGCAGAGGGGCCTGGGCGTAAAGTTCCGGATACCGACAAATTATGAGTGAGAAGCTAGGTAATATGAAAAATTGCTTGCAATATTCTATTTTAATTTTTTTTCAGACTCTTAAACTATTAAATGTGGTTCATTTTATGGGTCTAGGACAACTCGCCGCCGCCCGCGGCCATCTCATACAAGAAGGAATGTTTTCCCCCTATATTTCATTTTCACCTCTTTTCAGTGATATTTAGATGCAGCTTTAGATTCAGCATGATAAATAAATTAATTTCTATTTAACCAATCGAACAATACTACTGTATACAATAAACACAACGAAAACATGAGCATCGGTGATGGGGGGATGATGATGAGATATGAATGGCCCTTTCAAGGCCCATTTCAAGATCTGATTCTGAACCGCTGGGAAGTGATTTTGAAAGGGCATAACTGAAAAAAACTAGAAAACTCAAGTCAATTAAAAAACGAAATGGACTTGAAATGAAAAAATATTCAGAATGTAAAAAGCAGATAAAAGCAAACAATAGAGGCTCTCATTAAAATCTCAAATTTGTAGATTACAAATTTGATTTGACCTCACATAGCATAATGCATGTTACATTGTACATTTAAACATGTTTGTAACAATTACTTTAACCTGAAAAAGGCCGAAGCAATAGTTTAATTTGACAAAATTGATGAATAAAGGCATGTGTACACAATGAAATTCTTCATAAAATAATCACATCCAATAAATCTTGTTCAATCCTTGCTTGACAAGACGTTAAAAGTATTGTCAAATCTTGGATTAAAATTGGAATCGAGATTTGAAGCAGCTTGAAGCTCTCTTATTTTATTGAATTGGATGAAAACTTGTATCGTGTATAAACGCCTTAACGCACAAAATAAAAATTATGTACATATGTGACCACTCATGACACGGAGACGGGTGCGCCTACTGGACTGTTAATTTTTGTTTTCGCGGCGAGATGGCTCGCGGCGAGTTGGCTGGGGCGAGTCGTCCCATTCCGCTATTTTATGACTTAAAATGAATAATAGAAGAAGGAAGCAGAAATAAGCACATACTATGAATTGTAGGGTAATGAATTATTACTATTATTACTCAGAGCGATGGATTTATAAATTAGTTTAATCTTTTAGACAAGTAGCTGTCAACTATATGAATAGTTATTCAAGTTATAATATACTAAATTAAGTTACTGCAATACACCTAAAAGTTCCTCACTAAATTACTATAAGATGAAAAAAACAAAATAACGGTAAAAATAAACAATGGAATGAAAACTCATCGAGAGTTAAGAGCATAATAAGTCAATCATAACGCTCACTATTTTAAAATTATTTTATTGTTTGTTCAAATTTGAAAGTAGACCTGTGCTCAAGAGCTGTTGAAAAAGAAGTACAGGACTGGTTATCCTGATTTTTCATAGTAAGGGAAGACCTATTCAGAGAGAATGGAAGTGTACAGTATCACTGAGTGGCAGAAAGAAGAGGAAGCAACATTGAGAAGTGAGATGGTTGTCATGCTGCTGGTCTCAAGATCTGGCACAAGTGAAGAGATATGTGGAGCGATAAATATTTCCCAAGGGTAGTACTAGAATCAAGAATGAAAAGGAGGAAAATGGGTGGGCGTAAGAATCATGTAGCTGAAGAAAGACGTCACCTTTGAAAATTATTGCCTTTCTTCCAGAAGAAGCTATATCCTATTCTGACAGAATTGAACCGACTCACTTTAAAGCCCATTGGTTTGATGCATGGCTGCTTCGATTCCAGAAATGGAAGGAGCATCTTCTCACATGCATTTAATAGTTGGGAAGAGACGGTTTCCCATTCCTACATCCAACTTTGAAGCTCACATGATTGGCTGCACGTCCGATGGTGAAACATCCACACGACTCAATTCCAAGGAATAAGTCGGCTTATTCTGGAAGAGCTCAAGCAATCGAAATCAATTCTTGCATTCAATTGAATTTTCAAATGCTAAACAATTTTTTCACATTCTGAGCAATAATAAGTGATTCATAACAAGAATAATAACAAGGTGATTCCTTGAACAATAAATATGCTAAAATAATAATTTTTTGATGAAGAAGTAATCACTTACATTCCTATGTGTGAGCTAATAATAAGTGGTTATCTGCATACAAAATATTATGTTGGAATCTCAATAATCTATTTTGTATGAACACTTTCAACACTTTTTATTGAACATCAATTGATTTATTACTCATTATTATTATTTTTAGTAGAAGAATGCTTGTTCAAGTAGTACGACAAATAAGTAATTACGCCAAATTGATAAGACGATGTACTGTATAAAATACTGTAGTAAAGTTTTGATTACGTTTTTAGTTTTATATGACTGAATGTCAATTTCATACCTGGAATGAATGATACACTCTTCTCAAATTCGTAAGAATACAATATAACGCATAATTCGATATTAAATGTTGTAAGGAGAATAATTTAAGGAAATGTAGATGGGAGAAATTAGTGAGGAAGACTAAGACTGGAGCATAAAGAGCAGTCTCTGGAATATGGAATATGTTTTCCTGTGAGCTGAACGAAAAAGCGAACGACCAATGCATTCACAGGCAGATTATTCCCTACTCTTTTGAAACGATACAGAGCCAGGTATCTGTTTAGTCAGATAAGATAAAACACAAGCGCTCTGGAAGGGTGACAGCTTTGGTTTGGCTAACAAAAAAAAACTCTGTTCTCTGCTGTAAAATCACTTTTTGGTAGTTCCGAACCACCTAGAACTGTAAGCCAATATAATAATAATCAGTATCATCCAACTCATCACCGCACAGATCTCAGACCTAAGTCGGCTTCATCCTCCGAAAACCCGAGGAGCATGAAGAGCTGCTGTCAACTTTTTTATCTCTTGGACAATTTTTTGAATTGATCAGTGTAGCGTGATTAAGAGAAAAATGAACTTCTTTGATTCAACAATAAAGAGAGTTTACAACTATCATTGATTGAGCCAACTTTATGTCGGTTCTATCACTGAACAACAGAACAGACACAATGAAGAGCATCGATAAAACAATGGCTAAGTGTGTTCTATCACAACTTTGTGAAATGTAACCAACTTCTAAAACTTCCTAATGAGAACTAGATTGGCAAGTGGCAAACCTGCTACAACTTCTGTTCCAATGTTATTGTTAAGTGTTGCAAGTGATGAGCACTGATCATTGTCTGCTATTTGAACGGATACCATTGAGCTACTATATTTCATTGAATTTCGTTCTTGGAATTCTCTTCATCGTTATTGTGCTTATAAGGTATGGTAGTAAATACGATTTGTGGACAGTCAACAATAGAAACACTTCTTGAAGGGTTCAATCTGGAATCTGTATTGAGATTTCTCTGCAGTGATTGATATCACCAATAAATACGCTTTTGTGACATTGAAACCAAGTAATTTTATACAGTATAACTTTATAAATCCATTGAGAGGTTGATTGATGTCTCAGGTTCTCCTGCCTGCCAATCAAGACTGGTTGACACCTTTTTCATCCGACATGATAAATATGTGATTATAGTAAGGATTGTCATGAAATATAATGCTATTCATACATTCAATTTAATGTTTTGAAATGAAAATCTCAGCGTGATGGATATTCCTCTTTCAACTGATTCAAACTAATCCATACTCCAAACCTATTATTTTGATTCAGTAGAGACTAGGTTTCTTCGATGGTCCACTAGTAGTTTAAAAGTACAATTGTATTAACTTATTTTGTTGCAAGTATTAATTATACGGTATTTCCATGTCTGCGAATGATAAGAATTGCGAAGCTTAGAAATAAGCTTCCACACAAGAAATTGGCAAGAAGAGATTCTCTGGATAGCCTGTTTCAGCACCGAAACAGTGTTGAAGCATTGGCTAGACTTAATAATTTCTCACAGTGACATGTAGCTTTACACAGCTAGCTTTACACCCAGGCAAGTGCTGTTCTGTACTTCTTAGTTTGACACATGCATTTAATGTATTCTGGCTACGTTCAGAACCCGGATGCCAAACGTTATGCAAAGTGCTTGTAGAGCAGCGAGAAACAATTAAATTCGACCTTACACAAGTTAAGCTGGGGGTTTACTCCCTCAAGCCACATGCTGTGTGCTGTGTAGGATGAGTGCAACAGAACTACGTTTGCTTTGCATTTCTATGAAAGATCAGTTCGTTTGAAATTTAATTAAGGATACAGTTTCCCTCAATTGAAATTTTCCTTCCAACAAGTTTGAATCAAATTCGTGATATAATAATACTTATAATATCAATGTTTATAAAGTACAATTTTGAACCTAACCTAACCTAACGTAGTGTGAATTAAAATGAGAGATATGGCTTGGTTGGAAACATAATTAATTATTAAGTCAAGTCTCTATACTATAATCCATACTATCTATACCATATAATCCATACATTATCGCTCGAACCAAAACAGTTACTTCGCTCCGCTATGCGTCGCTAAAGAAGCTTCACGCGCGAATTACATACAATATTTTTCCTACAACTGCAGTTCTGGATTCCAACACAATAAAAGCTTGTAATTTGTAGCATTACAGACCGTGTGCGGATTTGGTTAGCGTGCGCCATTGTTAAGGTTATGAGAATTTCACGGATTATGTGATCCACCAATGAGAAGACATCAAAATCAAAACAGAAGCGTAAAGAAAACGGCTGGCGAGCGTAAAGTACTTTACCGCTCGCGGAGCATAAAAGAGGTATTTTACAATCAGTTTTCAGCACGTAAAGAACTACTTTACGAGCAGTTGTAGGAAAAAGTTATTAATGGTTTATTAATAATTATATTTAGAACTGTAATTCAAGAACTTCATTTTGGTTTGATGTCCTTATCGAAATCTCAGACTTTTCAACATTATCCATGTCTTTTTACACACACAGTTATTCCTCAATTTTCTGAAATTAAAAAGGTATTAGACATAATAGTGCTGTTGTTATGTATTGTGATAAAGCATATTAAGTGCATGTGATAAAAAATGTGGTAAATTCTTTTTAACTTTCAACTGTAGACATTCTTCTTCGTGGCAAAATACACAGTACCAATTATTGTGATTGATAAAAGTGTGACGGTCCATTGTGCTTCGTAAGTGTCCAGTGCTTAACTGATTTTTTTAGACATTTCTTTTTACATCATTTAACAGTTTATTGGATAGTTATTTATTAAATTATTGATCGGCCTATTGACAGTTAGTATTTGTTTTTGTACAGTGATATAGCAAATTCATCATTAGCTGAACTTTATTAATCTATTTGTTTCTTATTGGTTTTTCTAGTGTGACATGACTGATTAGTGCGTGTTGTAAGTAATTTGTGTAAATATAGTTCAAGAATAGAATAATAGAATAATTTCTTTATTGCCGCAAACATTCTACATAAATGCATGACAACGTCAATTGACAATAAACATATAAAATATGGGCTAGTAAAAATTCATCATAATAACAATTCAACAATAAAAATATTTAAAAAAAGAAAAATAATTGAATTATCACAGAATATTATATAACATACAATCATACCATAAACTCTTGTTTGCTATATGGACATTTTTCAATTAGGATATTTTTTAAAATTTTCTTAAATCTATCAACCTTAAGCTCTTTTAAATGTGCAGGAAGTGCATTGTAAACTCTTTTACCAAACTCTATGGAACAATTCAACGTATTTGTAAAATTACACTGACTCACTCTAAGCGATGTAGAATGTCTAGTGAAATGGCTGTGTATGGTATTCCCACCAAAAATTTTTTATGTACATAAGACTTGCAAATATGTAGATAGCTGGAACTGTCATAATCCTGAATTTTTTGAATAATTCTTTACAATGAAAACGACCATCTACATTGGCAATGACCCTTACTGCTCGTTTCTGCAGAACAAATAGCTTTCTTACATTAGTATCATTCCCCCAGGCGACAATGCCATAGCACAGGTGAGAATGTAGATAAGTAAAATACACTGAAATTAACACATTTTTATCCACAGTGAATTTTAATCTATTTAACATAAAAATTCCCTTGGACAATCTTCCACATAACATTTTGATATGCAAATCCCATTTGAGATTGCTCTGAACTGTGACTCCAAGAAAATTTGCATTGTCAGGTCCTAATTTAAATCCAAATTCCAAAATTTGTGTTTTGGCCTTATTAAGACACAATGAATTTGCGGCCGTCCAATCTCCAATTATCTCATTCACAATATGAACGCTACTAAACAACCCGTTATGCTTGATTTGAACAGCTAAGTCATCAGCAAACATAAATGGCTTGACATTTTGACTACTTATAGCAGCTGGAAGATCATTCACATATAAGATAAAAAGAATAGGTCCAAGTGTGGAACCCTGGGGGACACCTGTTATAACTTTTAAATAATTAGAATAACAGCCATTGTAATATACCGCTTGATATCTGTCACTCAAGTAAGAGGCAATTAATTTTATTGACAAATCATTAAAACCATAAAATTTGAGCTTATGTAATAATATTGGATGAGATATTGTATCAAAAGCTTTAGACATGTCATAAAAGCTACCCAGTACTTTGTTCTTCTCATCAATTGAATAGATACATTTCTTCATAAATTCAGATATAGCAATGCATGTACTTCTTTTACATCTGAACCCAAATTGGCTATCAGAGAATAGAGCATTATTCTCAAAGTACTCAATAATTTGATTATATAAAATTACCTCAAAAATCTTAGAAATTATTGGTATGATAGAAATAGGTCTATAATTATTATAGTCTGATGCAGAACCTTTCTTCTTCGACAGTGGAATTACCTTAACCAGTTTTAAGCAATGAGGAAATACACCATTATCAATACAATCATTAAACAAATAACATAATACTTCACAAATATAAGGAGCAGCCAGTTTCAACACATAAGAGTTCAAACAATACACATCAAGGCAAGCGCTATTCTTTAAAGATAGTATTGCACTACAAACCTTCTCAACACTGGTGTGACTAAAAGAAAATGAGGTTTTTAAAGAGTTGTTTGGTAAGGTAATTTTGTACTTGTCAAGATAGAAAGATACATCATGGTCAGGAGCAGCAATGGTCTGCAGTATATCACTAACATTGTCAATAAAAAAATCATTGAATTCTTCTGGTCTATGGCCAGCTCTGTCAACACCCTTAGACACTTCATTCCTGTTCAAATTCTCTCTGACTATCGACCACAATTCCTTTGGTTTATTTTAGCTTTCAAAATACGATTGTTATTGAAATTGAGTTTGGTCTCTTTTACAATCTTTTTAAAAGATCTTTTCAACTGATTATACTTTACTTTATATGTGGCAGACCCAGAGTTCTTATAGAGGTCGTACATAAGTAGACATTGATCCTTCAGTTGTTTAATCTCTTCATTATAACATTCTAATTTGACAAAATTTCTTTTACTGACAACATACCTGATAGGAAAAGTCATATCAACAATGCTTGAAAATTTACTGAGGAATTGGGAAAACATCAATAGAAGCAATTGAGTAAATGTCCAGCCAATTAGCTCTTGTAATTAGTGACTCAAAGTTAAAAACATTTGAACAGTTTAGAGGTCTAACAATTCTTCTAGTCTGAGGATTTCCTCCTAAAGATTGAGGCACATTATGGGCACTTATGTCTAGATGGCAACGGAATACTAAAGCAAAATGATCTGACACAACCATTGGCTCAACCTCAGCTGAAATAATTCTTTCAAAATGAATTGAGGTAGCAACATTGTCAATGCATGTCCCTTCCCTATGGCTGGACCTAGCTGGTCTGGTAACTTCATTGATAGTTAAAATAAGATTAAAGCTCAACAGCAGATTTTGAAAAACCATCCTGAAGTTAGACTCATTCAACAAATCCACATTAAAATCCCCACAGAGGATTATAGGAGCATTAGACCTATTGTTATTGTTGAGAACATCAAGCATGTTGAAAAGAGTCTCAATAAAGGCCTCAAAATTACTTGCCTCAGGAACACGGTACACCTCAATGCAACTAACATTAAACTCCTCAATCAACACCACTGAAATCTCACAAACCCTCTGAACAGAAAGTTCCACCAAATAAGAAACCTCAACTGCAATCAGGGCAGATTTCAAATAGATTGAAGAACCACCTCTTTGCCCTGAAGGCCTACAATATGCACTAATACATTTATAACCACTAATCTCAATCTCAGCAAGCTCATGCGATTCCAGCCAATGCTCACAAACACACAAAATGTCTTCATCAAATTTCATGTTAAGAATTTTGTAAGTTCGTCCAATTTACTTAACAAACCTTGAACATTCCAATGAACAACAACTAGGTTAGACTGATCATCTCTGAAGGAGCTATTACATGATGTGACAAGAGGCTGAAAATTCTCCTTCACACCAGCTATTTCATTACCCAGGGCTAAATCAATGGGAGAAAGTGTTACTTTCAAGTGGTGTCAGCATTATTTTAGTGATAGAACCCGTAACACTACTAAATTCAACTACTGTACCACTTAAGAATTGGAATCAAACAATAATTCTTCACGGGAATGGATGAACCCTCTTTGCAACGAGGCTTTCAAGTTTCACTGTTTATGTGGCATATTGCGGAAGGGTTGATCGCTTGTGCCAGAAGTTATTTACTATTCATAAATAGCTTTAATACCATAGCAACAAAACTGTTCCCTGAAAAATCTGAAGAATTTTCGAAATCTCAATAAATCAAGTGTAACCCAATCCCATGCAGCTGTGTTCTCGTAAAAAATGTTCACGCTCTTGAACGTGAGAAACGATTTATTCGAACAAGGAAAATCGAGTGAAAGAAATCTCCAGCCCCATATAGGCTGATACAATCAATACCCTATGGCACAGAAGGAGAAAAGGAAGAGAAAGATAAGAAATAGATCGAGAGTGGGAGGAAGAAAAGAGATTGAGTGAAAGCGTATCAGTACAGTCTATCAGCCGCAAAGTGTCTGAGTGTCAGATATACAGAGATAGACTGTCGTTTTTACTAAGAGATGAGTTGTGTATAATATCCTGCGTATGATCCTAGAAAAAGTAGTATAGAGACTTGATAAAGTAAATTGATATTGAAAATGTAGGAATAAGATTTCTATTATTAAACTCCTGCACAGCCCTAGTTTAGAAGTTAAGCACTTGAATGGAAATTTTCGATCTTTAAAAATTAAGTAATAGGCCGTTAAACCAATTTCAAAATATAGATTACTTTACCACAACTTTTTATATAAAGGATCATTGAAATATGCTATAGTTATAACAAGAGAATAAGTAGAGAGTTATAACGTATATTACAAGTGCTATTATTCCGTATTTGAAATCATTCTAAATTGTATACTAACATCACATGTAGCCTACTGCAGTTCATCCACATCCATATTATGTTGGGAAAACTCTCCATCCAAACACTTTAAGTTTATGTACATAGAATATTATATTACCAGCACACTTTCATTTTCGCAATCATGAATTAACAATTGATTACGCTAACTTATTGGTTTTTCGTTCAAATCTATTGTAAAACTAAATGTTGAGACACTTGAAGGAGATTATAAATAAAATTCATTAAGATATGCATATATTTTATTGAAAAACGGAGAGAATACTTATTCGACGCAAAAGTTATTTGAATTAGATTGTCCAGTAGAAAAGACACTGTTCTCTGCAGTAAAATCACTTCCCGGTAGTTCGGAACCCACCTAAAACTGTAGGTCTAGCTCATCAATCACAATCATCCAACTCATTACCCACGCACAGGTCTCAGACCTATGTGGGCTTCATCCACAAAAAAAATTGCATTTGTTCACTAGACTGAGACGACGAGATATTTCCTGATATTTTCAAAAGCGTAATAATTCTGAAAGCATAGAAATAGCTTATATACGAGACAAAAGTTTTCCTTTCCTGTGTCCGAATGAGACTTGAGAATTTAGTAGAAGGGATAGATCTGAGAGGAGATAGATAGATAAAGATTGGGTGGTCGTGGTAAAGGGTGTTAACTACCTGAAAGACCCAAATACAGTAGTAAATTGTGCCAGTTCACAAGGTGGAAGTGACATGAATAGCCAAGATCTTACAACGGTGAACGGCTTAGCAAGGCCCCGTAACCTAAAAACTGCAATTAAGATGCAGCTAGTCTCGTGGGAGACCGCTCAACACTGATCCGCTCATTTGTATTTACACCAGTCAATTCCTGGATTACTCTGGTCTCATTTACCAGGAGCTGAAATATATAGAATTTGCTACGAGGGGAAAGAAATTAGCAATACTGAAACGTCAATTTCCTATGATTCCTCTATGTATAATATACGATTTCTCCTCGCATTTTTAGATGGAACAAACTTATGGAAAAATGTGAAGAATTGTTTGAATTTTTTAGAATTTTTAGGCCCAGGCTATAATTATTATTCGATCCTATTGATTTGTGAATTACAAAGTATACCTCTCACGATTTTCCCCCTACTTTTATAAGTTCCATATTGGATTCTTTAACCTCCAAATACCAGTAAACCAGTTAATATTAATAAAGGTTTGAATACCTGCGTTTTGGTATCCAATAATTATTTGTTCATTACCGGTTTTAACCCTTCCATAGTTCCATGGGGTCATCATCAGGTGGTTACAAATGTTGTTTTATCAACTTTTTATGTGAATTCAACGACTTGCAGTCAAACATTCAATAAGAATAAGTAGAATTTACTTACTCTGTAGGCCGAGCGCTTTCCAAGAGTAAGTAAATTCTACTTATTCTTATTGAATGTCGTTGAATTCACATAAAAAGTTGATATTAACAACGCAGTTCGTCATGGAACAAGAAATCCAGGAGTTGTTTTATCATCGCCGATTCGGCGATTTGTTTTAATATAAAACGTTGAATGATAAAATGCACACAAAAAACACATCACGAAACGAATAGGCCTATGCGAAAAACAAGACAGGTAACACGCTCGCGTCGATTGACAAGTCCGGACACCCTTAATATTACGACGAATCGCCGAACCGGTGATGATAAAACAACATCTGTAACCACCTGACCCCATGGAAGGGTTGAAACCGGTAATGAACAAATAACTATTGGATACCAAAACGCAGGTATTTAAACCTTTATTAATTTTGTAAGTTGTTGAAAATTCATGAGAAAGGTTGAAAATATTGCTTGAGTTTACAGAAATTGCAGACCTAGGCTATGGTTATTCGTAGTGACTCGTAAATAACAACAGAACTGCACAACCAGAGAGTGAAAGAGTAGCGAATAAAAGAGTCAAAAGAATTACATTTCAAGAGTCCCTTGAGTCAAGAGACTCTGAAGGAACGTTTATAAATACGGGCATATGTCTCAGATGAGGCAGTGAAAACCAAATTTTGGACATTTGATATTGCATTACGAAAATTAATCCGGATGAAGATTTTTCGGTGTTGGTGAGGCCGAGTCTTGTGTGTTGGTAATTATTGGGTGATAATATGTTAACGATGGTGGATCTACAGTCGTAGGTGGGCTCTGTACCACCAGGTAAGTGATAATTAAAGCAGATACGTATGTTATTTTTGCCGGACACCATTTCAAGCGCAGCTTCTAGTGCCAGTGACTGAACATCGTGATTGCCCCCAACAAGCGCTCAGTGAGTAGCCATCACTCCCATGAACTTCAGTACTAGAAAAATTGAAATGATTTCTAATTTCAATCATTCGGCGAGCTGATAAAGGGGAGCTGATCTGATCAAGATTAATCTCAGCCGTAGAGAATAAAGCCGACTGGTTCTCCGATTTAGCGAACTGATTATTATTCCCTTGTAACACTTAATGCAATGTAACACACACAAGACGTTTTCCGAGATGAAGTAGAACCTCTGCATTTGACCTCTCTATTCACTCACGCAATGTCACTTGCAGAAATCAATAAACGTGTCAATGGAGATGATGCCGGTCGCTTGCTTATCGGTTAGCAATCCCAACTTCAACCCGCTTTATGAGTCCAGGCGTATTCAGCGGCTGGGGACTGGAGAAGCAGCACTTGGTAATTTGGATTGTTTCTGCACTATCAGTGTCTACTTGATTCAGCGAAGACCTGTTCATCGACTTAACTAAACTGTAAAGACAGTATGAAATCAACTGTAAACGGCCTGGCTTCAGAACGTTCAAATCACTTTAAATTTTCACATAGTGTAAATAGTTCAAGTGCCTGAATAATTAATTATCTGAGTTAGTAGTCTGTATGATTCACTATTGTCTGTATGTTTAAAAAATTGAAGACTTGAATTTCTTGTTCCATAACGATCTGCGTTGTTAGGCTAATATTAACTTTTTTTTATAAATTTAACGACTTGCAGTTAGTTTTATATTGTGAATATATAATAAAATATATAAATAAATGTACTCACATTCGGCCGAACGTTTTCAAGGCCTTGAATACGAGATTCAATACCTCGAAAACGTTCGGTTGAATGTTAGTACATTTATTGTATACCGTATTCACAATATAAAACTGACTACAAGTCGTTAAATTTACAACAAAAAGTTAATATTAAAGAGTTTACAATGCATCAGTATCACAATAACGTTGAGAATAAAAATGTCCCATATTTTTAAATGCAATCAATCATTATACTTTTCAGAAAACAGACACTTCAAAAATATAAAATTCTAATTAAGTTTCGAGAAATGCTTACGTTCAGATTTTCAGCTGTAGAAACACATTAGAGCTTCGTAACTTCTCTTTTCAAATTGATGCATAAGGTCCATAATGGCTGAGTCTATATGATTCAACATTAAAAACTGTTAATCACTTTGATGGTTTCAGTTGAGGTTGTAGACGCATGTTGAGAAAGTTTTTTTTAATTTCCCAATAATATCGCCAATATTAAATAAATTATTTAACTTGTGAGTTGCAGTGACAACAGCTGATCAACAAACTAGAGTTCTGGCTGGATTAGAAATGTTTTATGAATTTGGACGGTTAAATGGTGAGAGAAACGAGCCTGACGATTTCTATCCAACAATCCCCATGTTTACCCATGTTGATAGAAACCTGATCTCTATCTATAAAAGGATGATACCCTGACTCACTCATCAACGCAGAGCCAAAACTACTAGGCCTATGAACTTGAAATTTTGTATGAACAATCCTTATAGGATTTCACCGTGCAATAAGAAAAGATTTTTCAAAATTCGCAATTTTAGGGGTGTTTTTAGGGGGTTAAAGTTTTGTCTATGCAAAGCACGGGTACTTGGCTAGCTAGCTTACTGGGATCTTTTAATCATATGGAAAATAATTTGAAATTTTTCGATCTGCTGTACACGCTGTTTCGATGGACAAGCTGTTTGTGTGTTTTGCAAATCATCATTCACCTAACCTACTGAACTTGCCGGCCAAACAGCTTAAAGGAACAGCTGATAGAAGTCAACAGTTTTTGATCATATGGCAGGCCCCTTAGCGGCTTTATTTACGCTGTCTGGAACGCAAAAACTTTGCATGTAGGATACCGTACAGTCGGAGCCTTGCAGTATGTAGGAAACATATAACTGGGTATGATGAAATGTAATTATGCCGGGTTGATGACATCTGTTAACCAATGCAGCTAGAAATTTGAAATGTATTCTCAGTAGGAGGTGGCGAATAATAAAATAAAAAACCTAGCTTCTACCCTAATAGTCGTGGAAGGTTTAAATTTGAAATGTTCATTGAGAGGTGGTGAGTAAGGTCTTACTGTGTAAGAAAACAACGAAGGAGGCCTCTCTGATCAGCTGGAAGAGCCCTAGGACTAACTTCTTCCCTAAGAAGGTTGAAATTTGAAATGTAACCTCAGTGGGAGGTGGCAAATAATAAAATCAAGAATTTTTTATGAGAACGCAGCAACGCGCGTCGGGCCAGCTAGTGTTTGATAAAATTGTTATTATTTATCAAAGAACTTACCGTAAACATCATCTGATTTTGAACTAGATTCATAATCACAGTTTCAATAAAACATAGTTTAAAACAAATAAAACATATTTTAAAACAAATAAAACATATTTTAAAACAAAAAAAGAAACCGACTTCAGTGAAATGATAAAATACTCACGTACTAAAAAGTTTAAAATAAAGTATTTACTTTAAACTGAGAAAATTTTAAATTTCATACAAGTAATCTTTTGAAGTCGTCGCCAAATATTTTATAAAGATGATAAGAAATTCTATCTAATATCAAAACTAACACTGTATTTTTTTGGAGGATGAAGCCCACATAGGTCTGAGAGTTTTGCGTGGGTAATGAATTGGATGATGGAGATTGATGAGTTGAACCTACAGTTCTAGGTGGGTTCCGAACCACCAGGAAGTGATTGATAAGAAATTCTATCTAATATCAAAATTAACACTGTATTTCAATTAAATTTGATTTACACTCACTTTTACAGTGTCAGTTCTGATATTAGATTGTTTAATTATTTCGTCATGGAAAACATCACAGAGTAATTCTGTTATATTTTAGAAGTTTATGGGAAATTTGGCGCCGACTTCAAAAGATTACTTGTATGAAATTCAAAATTTTCTCAGTTTAAAGTAAATACTTTATTTTGAACTTTTTAGTACGTGAGTATTTTATCATTTCACTGAAGTCGGTTTCATTTTTTGTTTTAAAATATGTTTTATTTTAAGCTTTTTAGTTGAATTTTCAAACTTTGAAAACATGAGAAATTTCTTAAAGCCTACATTATGAAGTATTTATCAAATTAGCAAGCCAATAATTAATTTATAACATCCAAACTTAAGTAACTAAAAATCCTCTTATAAGAAAAGATAAGGAAAATTCTACGTTTTATTTAATGTGGAGTATTGTATTTAGGAGAATTATAATAGCGAAAGGCTTCTTAAAAAAGAAATGGCTTTTGATTCATTTTGATGTGGTCCCTTTCAGAATATACCTACACTGAAATAGTAGGCCTATATTATGTTTCAAGTGTGGAAAATTGTGTTTACTAAAAATATGATGAGTTAACGCAGGAGATGAAGTTGAGTGCGGTATTATCATACGAGTATGGTAAACATCTTCTCGGACGAGTTATGTACGATATTTTTCGCGATATTAGTCATATATATTTTTTTAATATAAATAACATAAACTTTGAGCTAGTACAAAAGGATTATTAAACATAACCTCAAAATAGCCTATTGTATGCACATGTATTTAATGGCGAATAAATATCCATCACAGCAGCGAACCTAAAAATACTTCTGAGATCAGCTGTTTTTCCAAATTCTCCAACTTATGATTGAAACTAACCTTATTCCCATGACTCAATAACATCAACTAAATTATTTACAATTTTCATATGGACAGAAATATTATATTCTTCTTATTCTCGATTCAAATTAAGTTCACGTGATTGGTCAAAACGGAACATTACAGGCATGTTTCACACTGAACCAGCTTTGGGTAACCGATGTCGTTTACCCGGCATAATTGCATTGCATCATATGATTTCGAAAACCGTCTAGATGTAAAGCGCTCCATATGATACAATGATCAGCCTGGTAAACGACACCGGTTATCCGATTGGCGGTTATGTGTGGAACTATCCTATTCAAACTTGATTGAAATGAAGACATCGAAGAATGCTCCTTTTTGTTTAATATTGGGCTAAGTATTGGGCCGATCCTTGGATGGGACCACCGCTAGGCGATGCTCTTTCATTTAAAAAAAAATTCATCGAAATCGGTTCAATATTGTTTGAATGATTGATGTACAAACATAAAAAAAAAAACAGGTCGAATATAGTAACCTTGTTCTTTTTGGAAGTCGGTTAAAAAGTTGTCAGCTTGACTATAATAGATTATTCACAGAATGTCTACTGGTATTCAATGGAAACATTATAGCTGATTTAGCACGCTTCAATCAATCAATAGCGAATAGCGAATCGAATTCTCTGTCGAAAAATCTTCGTTGAAGGGCTCTGTTTTAATCCAAAATATTTGGCCGAAATTCCAAAGGAAGCCCTGGGAACTGGAAGATCGTGAAGCATGTGATGGAATTCCATTAGTTTTGCAAGCAGTAGCTTTCTGGGTTGGATTACAAGAATTAGCTTCTATTTCAAAGCATGTTGTCTTTATCTTTGCTTGGAATACTTTCTGTACATACGAGTATCATAGTGTGCTTGCTACTGGCTTGATGAAATTGAAGTGCCATGGCGCTCATGCGATGTTTTACATACATTTCTACCCTATTGTGCAGGTTCATGGTTTGAACAAAATTGTCTTATCAATTTAACATCTATAGGTGCTCAAGAATTGCTATAAGGTTCAATATTGGATGATATGATTGAAATTATCAGCAGAAAGAAATATTCAATAATTACCGAAAATACAAACAACAAACAATTGGTTTAAACCAATACTAAACAAACGTTGTAATATGATCATGAATGATCATAATCGCATTTACAAAATCTATTATTTTATTTTTTAAATTTATCAGAAGAGTAATAATTCCTGCCTTTATAGGATAATCTAGAAAATAGTACAATTCCCAGATTGTTCATCTACCAAGGCGCTCATATATTTTGTTTGATAATTATTTTATTCAAATAGGAGAAAATAACTTGAATCTTGAAAACATTATATTATTTTAGAGAAATAATGTAATCTCTAGTTTATGTAACTAGCTTTTTTATAATTTTTAGGATAAAGCCCACATAGGTCTGAGACCTGTGCGTGGGTAATGAGTTGGATGATGGTGATTGATGATTTGGACCTACAGTTTTAGGTGGGTTCCGAACCACCGGATTATATTGAATTTTTTTCTGTTCTGCCACTAATTAATAATCAAATTGTTACTTCGAAAACAAATAAGGGGAAATATTTAGCCTACTTACACTGATTAAGTCTTCAGAACTTACATAGCGCTGCATAGTTAAAAAAAAGAATTTCTCATCACAAGTTGGTGCGACTTCTTGAAAAATCTCAAGAGAGATCCACAAACTGTATTCATCATTCGGCAGCGTTTTTCATTCAATTTTTCTATTAGTTTAGTAGTTATTATGGCTTCTTCTTTCAGCTTCTGTACAATCTGTTATAGGTCTTTTACATTTTGCGAAATTTTAAAAGAGTGTTTTACTCATGGAGACTGTCATTTTCCGCTATTCTCAACTAAAAAAAATTATATTGAAATGAATAATTATCTGAAGTTAAAAGAGGAGCGAAGCAAACCAGGTTTATCTGGAGACATTATCGTTCAACATTCAGTTAATTAATTTCCAATGATTTTTCTCCTGAAAACTTTAATAGAGAAAATGTGAAATTTCTACCATGAATATCGTTATAATCATAGTTAGTGTATTAATTCATATCGTAGTTGCTGGACTTGTTATGTGAAGGTGTAAAGGTATAATAATTGCATCTCTCCATAATCTATTTCATTAATAATTTCCCTCCTACTGGGTTAATCAACACTGGATGAATATTTTATGTAGAGTTCCACATCCCGCTTTGAAGAGCAAATTAAATTAGAATTAAATAATGACAATAATAATACCACTGTGCAGTATCACAACATTATGACGATACTGTTTAGTACTTGTCTTTTATGCATTGGGAAACGTGCAGATTAACTAAGACGGTTAGTTAGTTCTGAAACTCAATATGAGGTTTTTCCACTACATAGAAAATTAGGCTATTGTGATTACTAACTTACCTATGTTGACTTGTAAAATATTAACAAGTCGATGTAATAACAAATAATAACAAATAACGAATCGAAGAAGCTAATCATCATTTATTTTACTTAATAATTTTCCAAGATGATGGTGAAACCCACTTCAGTCAGAGACTGAGTAATGAGATGGATGGTTGCACAAAATATTCAAGGCTGAAAGGGAATCGAATCAACTCAAATTCATTTATTACCGAAGGCAAATAATTTACGATTTGTATAGGGCACGTCCGAAAAATTATATACCGGTAATGTTACATAAATATTACATATAAAAAAATCACAAGAAATCATCACATTCATCAAATTCTCCATATTAAAGCTTAAATATTCATTATCATTATAAAAATAGTTTCTTATTAGAAAAATTTTAATTCTAATTTTGTACGCCCTAACAGATAAACTTCTCATACGTAGTGGTAACTGATTAAAAAATCTTATTGCACAAGCGTCAGTGTGAAGTTAGCAGGACATTTGTTAGAAGGTCACTGAAAAACAAAAGTTCTATTAGCAGACACAATAGTTCTACAGTTCCTGATAGTTTATAACAATAGTTCCAAGAAAATAAGAAAAATAATTGAGTTTGAAATAATGCGCTGCTAACTTCTACACTGGAAACATAATTTTGTCAGCAGAACACGTAATATCACTCTAATCAACAAAACGGGGAGAGTTCTGGGTAGATTTTGACCTGAAGAATAATTTGACACAGAGTTCCAGTCGATCGGGCCTCTAGAAAAATATTTATGAATTTTTGAATTTTTATGACACTAGAAAAGCTATTTTTGTCAGCAGGACATATGATTTAGTGAGTAAATATTGAAAAAATCACATTTTCATTTCAAGCTCAACAAGAAGATTACAGAACTGCAGAGTTCCAATTGATATGTATTGTTTAAAAAAAATTATGACTAATAAAAGAAAAAATTAGTAAACTCAGCAGGCAATGTAATATACACTATTATTGAGAAAACATGACAGTTCTGGGTAGTTCTTAACCCATATTTTCATTTGACACTGAGTTCTAGTCGATCGGGTCACTAGAAACAAATTTATGAATTTTTGAATTTTTATGACATTAGAAAAGCTATTTTTGTCAGCAGGACATATGATTTAGTGAGAAAAGATTTAAAAAATCACATTTTCATTTCAAGCTCAACAAGAAGATTACAGAACTGCAGAGTTCCAATTGATATGTATTGTTTAAAAAAAATTATGACTAATAAAAGAAAAAATTAGTAAACTCAGCAGGCAATGTAATATACACTATTATTGAGAAAACATGACAGTTCTGGGTAGTTCTTAACCCATATTTTCATTTGACACTGAGTTCTAGTCGATCGGGTCACTAGAAACAAATTTATGAATTTTTGAATTTTTATGACATTAGAAAAGCTATTTTTGTCAGCAGGACATATGATTTAGTGAGTAAAGATTGAAAATATCACATTTTCATATCAATCTCAACAAGAAGATTACAGAACTGCAGAGTTCCGATTGATATGTATTGTTTAAAAAAAATTATGACTAATAAAAGAAAAAATTAGTAAACTTAGCAGGCAATGTAATATACACTATTATTGGAAAAACATGACAGTTCTGGGTAGATCTTAACCCATATTTTCATTTGACACTGAGTTCTAGTCGATCGGGTCACTGGAAAATAATTTATGAATTTTTGAATTTTTAAGACATTAGAATTGCTTTTTTTGTCAGCAGGACATATGATTTAGTGAGAAAAGATTGAAAAAATCACATTTTCATTTCAAGCTCAACAAGAAGATTACAGAACTGCAGAGTTCCAATTGATATGTATTGTTTAAAAAAAATTATGACTAATAAAAGAAAAAATTAGTAAACTCAGCAGGCAATGTAATATACACTATTATTGAAAAAACATGACAGTTCTGGGTAGTTCTTAACCCATATTTTCATTTGACACTGAGTTCTAGTCGATCGGGTCACTAGAAACAAATTTATGAATTTTTGAATTTTTATGACATTAGAACAGCTATTTTTGTCAGCAGGACATATGATTTAGTGAGTAAAGATTGAAAATATCACATTTTCATTTCAAGCTCAACAAGAAGATTACAGAACTGCAGAGTTCCGATTGATATGTATTGTTTAAAAAAAATTATGACTAATAAAAGAAAAAATTAGTAAACTCAGCAGGCAATGTAATATATACTATTATTGAAAAAACATGACAGTTCTGGGTAGTTCTTAACCCATATTTTCATTTGACACTGAGTTCAAGTCGATCGGGTCACTAGAAACAAATTTATGAATTTTTGAATTTTTATGACATTAGAAAAGCTATTTTTGTCAGCAGGACATATGATTTAGTGAGTAAAGATTGAAAATATCACATTTTCATATCAATCTCAACAAGAAGATTACAGAACTGCAGAGTTCCGATTGATATGTATTGTTTAAAAAAAATTATGACTAATAAAAGAAAAAATTAGTAAACTTAGCAGGCAATGTAATATACACTATTATTGGAAAAACATGACAGTTCTGGGTAGATCTTAACCCATATTTTCATTTGACACTGAGTTCTAGTCGATCGGGTCACTGGAAAATAATTGATGAATTTTTGAATTTTTAAGACATTAGAATTGCTTTTTTTGTCAGCAGGACATATGATTTAGTGAGAAAAGATTGAAAAAATCACATTTTCATTTCAAGCTCAACAAGAAGATTACAGAACTGCAGAGTTCCAATTGATATGTATTGTTTAAAAAAAATTATGACTAATAAAAGAAAAAATTAGTAAACTCAGCAGGCAATGTAATATACACTATTATTGAAAAAACATGACAGTTCTGGGTAGTTCTTAACCCATATTTTCATTTGACACTGAGTTCTAGTCGATCGGGTCACTAGAAACAAATTTATGAATTTTTGAATTTTTATGACATTAGAACAGCTATTTTTGTCAGCAGGACATATGATTTAGTGAGTAAAGATTGAAAATATCACATTTTCATTTCAAGCTCAATAAGAAGATTACAGAACTGCAGAGTTCCGATTGATATGTATTGTTTAAAAAAAATTATGACTAATAAAAGAAAAAATTAGTAAACTCAGCAGGCAATGTAATATATACTATTATTGAAAAAACATGACAGTTCTGGGTAGTTCTTAACCCATATTTTCATTTGACACTGAGTTCAAGTCGATCGGGTCACTAGAAACAAATTTATGAATTTTTGAATTTTTATGACATTAGAACAGCTATTTTTGTCAGCAGGACATATGATTTAGTGAGTAAAGATTGAAAATATCACATTTTCATTTCAAGCTCAACAAGAAGATTACAGAACTGCAGAGTTCCGATTGATATGTATTGTTTAAAAAAAATTATGACTAATAAAAGAAAAAATTAGTAAACTCAGCAGGCAATGTAATATATACTATTATTGAAAAAACATGACAGTTCTGGGTAGTTCTTAACCCATATTTTCATTTGACACTGAGTTCAAGTCGATCGGGTCACTAGAAACAAATTTATGAATTTTTGAATTTTTATGACATTAGAAAAGCTTTTTTTGTCAGCAGGACATATGATTTAGTGAGTAAAGATTGAAAATATCACATTTTCATATCAATCTCAACAAGAAGATTACAGAACTGCAGAGTTCCGATTGATATGTATTGTTTAAAAAAAATTATGACTAATAAAAGAAAAAATTAGTAAACTTAGCAGGCAATGTAATATACACTATTATTGGAAAAACATGACAGTTCTGGGTAGATCTTAACCCATATTTTCATTTGACACTGAGTTCTAGTCGATCGGGTCACTGGAAAATAATTTATGAATTTTTGAATTTTTAAGACATTAGAATTGCTTTTTTTGTCAGCAGGACATATGATTTAGTGAGAAAAGATTGAAAAAATCACATTTTCATTTCAAGCTCAACAAGAAGATTACAGAACTGCAGAGTTCCAATTGATATGTATTGTTTAAAAAAAATTATGACTAATAAAAGAAAAAATTAGTAAACTCAGCAGGCAATGTAATATACACTATTATTGAAAAAACATGACAGTTCTGGGTAGTTCTTAACCCATATTTTCATTTGACACTGAGTTCTAGTCGATCGGGTCACTAGAAACAAATTTATGAATTTTTGAATTTTTTTGACATTAGAACAGCTATTTTTGTCAGCAGGACATATGATTTAGTGAGTAAAGATTGAAAATATCACATTTTCATTTCAAGCTCAACAAGAAGATTACAGAACTGCAGAGTTCCGATTGATATGTATTGTTTAAAAAAAATTATGACTAATAAAAGAAAAAATTAGTAAACTCAGCAGGCAATGTAATATATACTATTATTGAAAAAACATGACAGTTCTGGGTAGTTCTTAACCCATATTTTCATTTGACACTGAGTTCAAGTCGATCGGGTCACTAGAAACAAATTTATGAATTTTTGAATTTTTATGACATTAGAAAAGCTATTTTTGTCAGCAGGACATATGATTTAGTGAGTAAAGATTGAAAATATCACATTTTCATATCAATCTCAACAAGAAGATTACAGAACTGCAGAGTTCCGATTGATATGTATTGTTTAAAAAAAATTATGACTAATAAAAGAAAAAATTAGTAAACTTAGCAGGCAATGTAATATACACTATTATTGGAAAAACATGACAGTTCTGGGTAGATCTTAACCCATATTTTCATTTGACACTGAGTTCTAGTCGATCGGGTCACTGGAAAATAATTTATGAATTTTTGAATTTTTAAGACATTAGAATTGCTTTTTTTGTCAGCAGGACATATGATTTAGTGAGAAAAGATTGAAAAAATCACATTTTCATTTCAAGCTCAACAAGAAGATTACAGAACTGCAGAGTTCCAATTGATATGTATTGTTTAAAAAAAATTATGACTAATAAAAGAAAAAATTAGTAAACTCAGCAGGCAATGTAATATACACTATTATTGAAAAAACATGACAGTTCTGGGTAGTTCTTAACCCATATTTTCATTTGACACTGAGTTCTAGTCGATCGGGTCACTAGAAACAAATTTATGAATTTTTGAATTTTTTTGACATTAGAACAGCTATTTTTGTCAGCAGGACATATGATTTAGTGAGTAAAGATTGAAAATATCACATTTTCATTTCAAGCTCAACAAGAAGATTACAGAACTGCAGAGTTCCGATTGATATGTATTGTTTAAAAAAAATTATGACTAATAAAAGAAAAAATTAGTAAACTCAGCAGGCAATGTAATATATACTATTATTGAAAAAACATGACAGTTCTGGGTAGTTCTTAACCCATATTTTCATTTGACACTGAGTTCAAGTCGATCGGGTCACTAGAAAAAAATTTATGAATCTTTGAATTTTTATGACATTAGAAAAGCTATTTTTGTCAGCAGGACATATGATTTAGTGAGTAAAGATTGAAAATATCACATTTTCATTTCAAGCTCAACAAGAAGATTACAGAACTGCAGAGTTCCGATTGATATGTATTGTTTAAAAAAAATTATGACTAATAAAAGAAAAAATTAGTAAACTTAGCAGGCAATGTAATATACACTATTATTGGAAAAACATGACAGTTCTGGGTAGATCTTAACCCATATTTTCATTTGACACTGAGTTCTAGTCGATCGGGTCACTGGAAAATAATTGATGAATTTTTGAATTTTTAAGACATTAGAATTGCTTTTTTTGTCAGCAGGACATATGATTTAGTGAGAAAAGATTGAAAAAATCACATTTTCATTTCAAGCTCAACAAGAAGATTACAGAACTGCAGAGTTCCAATTGATATGTATTGTTTAAAAAAAATTATGACTAATAAAAGAAAAAATTAGTAAACTCAGCAGGCAATGTAATATACACTATTATTGAAAAAACATGACAGTTCTGGGTAGTTCTTAACCCATATTTTCATTTGACACTGAGTTCTAGTCGATCGGGTCACTAGAAACAAATTTATGAATTTTTGAATTTTTATGACATTAGAACAGCTATTTTTGTCAGCAGGACATATGATTTAGTGAGTAAAGATTGAAAATATCACATTTTCATTTCAAGCTCAACAAGAAGATTACAGAACTGCAGAGTTCCGATTGATATGTATTGTTTAAAAAAAATTATGACTAATAAAAGAAAAAATTAGTAAACTCAGCAGGCAATGTAATATATACTATTATTGAAAAAACATGACAGTTCTGGGTAGTTCTTAACCCATATTTTCATTTGACACTGAGTTCAAGTCGATCGGGTCACTAGAAAAAAATTTATGAATCTTTGAATTTTTATGACATTAGAAAAGCTATTTTTGTCAGCAGGACATATGATTTAGTGAGTAAAGATTGAAAATATCACATTTTCATTTCAAGCTCAACAAGAAGATTACAGAACTGCAGAGTTCCGATTGATATGTATTGTTTAAAAAAAATTATGACTAATAAAAGAAAAAATTAGTAAACTCAGCAGGCAATGTAATATACTCTATCATTGAAAAAACATGACAGTTCTGGGTAGTTCTTAACCCATATTTTCATTTGACACTGAGTTCTAGTCGATTGGGCCACTAGAAAAAAAATTATGAATTTTTAAATATTGCTGACAATAGAAAAGCAATTTTTGTTAGTAGGACATAATATTGTAGTGAAAATTGTAGTTATTGTTAATTACCCTATTCCAATATTCTTATGATGAAAAATCACATTATTTGTGTATTTTTTTAATCTTACGCTGAACTTATTTTTTATTGCCTTGTTTCTGTTTGATATAAAAATCCTGTGTTTTACATACAGTAATGCTATTTCCAGTTATTAGCATGTTGTTTCTTGATTTTTAGTTCCTTGTTGTGTTTTTACAGAAAAGAATGATAACTATCTCTAATAACTATTCAAATATCCGTTTCAGTTTAAATTATTTTTTCTTGAACATAATACAACATAAATTAAGTACGGAAGCATAATTTAATTAGTTGACTAGACATATATTCATGAGTACTAAATCTGAAAGAATGCTAATTGAATGGCGAAAAGAAAAAGACAAACGAAAATATTGTTGATATATGAAAAGAAAGATTAGGAACAGTGGTCCTCGGTGTTATCTGCTATGTAAATGTTTACTTCTTAGCAATAAATTACCAATGAATACAGATACTATATCTGTATATCTATATCTATAGTATCTGTATTCATTGAAATTACTCTGATTTTGACACTTTTATGGTGTTTACTTGTTTCTTTGTAGAATGTTCTATTTGTTTGATTATTATTTAATGGAGTCTTATCGAATATTGTGTATGGTGGAAGGGTCCTTGATTGTTTATTTTAGAATTCGGTAGAATTCTTGTATTTAATATTTCGCTTGGTAATAAAAATGAGAAAGAATGCATTGTTTTTTAAATAATGATAATACACTGATCATACTAAATACACACTATAACCATCAAAATAAAGATGTTTTGATATCCAACATGATTATGTTGAGCATTCTAAGTGCTTTATTACAGTTTTTTACCAAAATAGCCTATGTTATATAAATACAGTGATATCTTGTTTGAGATTCATAAGGTTCTGAGATTTGAATTGTCCGTTAAATTTTTTGAATAATTAAAAAGAACAATTGCAAATAATTCCAATTTCTAAACTCCAATTATTGTAAAATTGAAGACATATTTCAATTGTTTTATCCAGAAGTTATCAACTCATACTTCTGATGAAAGTTGAGTCGTCCATGAAATCAGCTATCAACTGTCATAGGTTCGGCTGTAGCGAGAATGTTTTCCAGCGAATCTGTCAAGTTACGAACGAACTATTTTCAAACTAAAAAAAAGAGTACTATTTCACTGACATTTGTGTGAGTAAGGTTTGTCTGTGTGCGTGTGAGAAGTGAGAGTGCTAAGAGAGAAGAGACAATAGAGCGAAGAGTCATCCACCACCCCAGGAATACAAGATTATTGCACTCTTATCTGGTGCATGTTGACATTCCGGCTTTCCTTATCTAAAGATCTAAAGCTATACATCATATTGTTGCTTTACGAATACATATTGTTTGAGACACTTTTATCCACAGAAACTTTTATATGCAATAACATTAATTTATTGAAAAATTATAATATTACACAAAAAATCATCTGAGCATTCGGATGTACTTTAAAACTTTTTGTAGAACGTCAATAATCTGAAACATCAAAGATACACATTGTTCAATTGCATCAATCGGGATCAATCGCAGGGACGTAGCCAGGGGGGATATCGGGATACATTCCCCCCTCCCCCCCCAAGATGTTGTAGTCATCTTCCACAAAACTTATAATCTACAAAATTAAATTAAAACTGTTAACACAAAAATAAACCTTAGTTTATTTTTCACGGGATAATTCATATGTAAAATGTCACATTTGACCGATAATTTGGAATTCTACTTGAAAGAGGGGTATAGGCTTCCGTTATACTATATTTGTAAAATGATTTTTTTCTCATTATAAATAGTTACAACCGTTACAATAGTTAACTCGTAAACAACCGAAAAACAAATTGCAAAACTTATCGCACATTGTAGATTGTAGGCGCCATCTTTTTCTTTCATATCCTTAGCAAGAGAACAGCTGAAAAAACATTTTTAATCAAACTGAATAATTTTATATGTAGCAAAGGTTTTGTGGGATTTGATGGTAATTTTCCATGTTTTTCCGATATTACAGCCATACCATGCGTCGGACAAGAAATATACAAAATACCTTTCTCATGGATAATACGAATCCCCAAAACTTAGCACCAAGGACATTTTGTAACATGAATAGATCCTAAGTTATAATCATTCATGAGGTTAAAATCTCCAGTTTTTCATAATTTTTGAAATTTTTTATTACAATAAGTCAAAATTAATGCCTGATTGAAAGATGCCACTGCTATCATGTTTTAGGGAATTTTATTGTCTAAAATAACGGTTTCCTATACATTTCTTGTATGACTGTGATATTGGGAAACCTGGAAAATTACCTGAGCTCATGAAATTCTGGCTACATATAAAATTGTTTAGTTTGATTTAAAATGTGTTTTCAGTGGCTCTCTTACTGAGGATATAACAGAAAAGTTTGTTGACAAGCCTATTTTGAGTGGACTGAATAACAACTAGTTTGTGGAACTTACCTCTTCAAAAAACCATTTAAAAACTTTAGAAATGAAGAAATACTTGAGAAAAAATTCCTTGTCATGAAAAACATTATAACGGAGAGGACCCGTTTTGTCATTTTTTGATATCTATATCACAGACATCAGAAAAAAAATCATAAATTCGTGACTCATAAATCCTTACTTAGAACAAACAGTGGAAGAAGTACCATAGTAGAGCCATTTTTATTGCATTAGATTTAAGAGGAAAATAGGAATATATTTTCATATATTGGTAAAAAATCGTACAACAATGGTCATTTTTAAACATGTTTATTTTATTTTTTCAATCAAAACTATAATTAGCCGTAAAAAATTATTTACTTCTCACCAACAACGTTCTAGACTTTATAATGAGGCTGAATCAGTCTATCCTACAATGAATGAGGTGGAATATATTGGCTATTGGCTTAACCCCCAGGGCACTAACGTCCTACTACAGTGGAACCTTGAAATCGAACCTCAATAAATCGAAATCCTTGATAAATCGAATTTTTCCAATTCCCCTAGAACTTGCTATCCTACCACCATGTTATTTTACCTTTATAAATCGAAGATTTCATGGATATTACCTTGATAAATCGAAGTTTTTGGATCTATTGAGCTTTAATACTAACCTCTATAATTCGAAGGTTCGGCAGAAAACCCTTTATTATTCGAAGTTTTGCAGTTTTAGGACCTTTATAAATCGAAGTTGTAATAAGAGAACCTTAGTAAATCGAAGTTGCATGCTTATTGGATAAGATTCTGTGGCACGAATACAGTAACTGATTTTATCTTTATGTCAACACTGCCAAAAGTAAACATCCTTCCTCCCCACCCGCCACCACTTCTAATGTACAGCGCTCTCACAATGCATCTACATTGCACCCAAAATGCTAATACAGTAGTAATAAAAAGATTAATAGTAATAATAATACATTATAATACTGTATATACATTATTGATTAATAATACATTTATAATGTATAATCATTATACAGACTGATTATACAGTCTCTATAGGTTTTACTGTACAGTACAGTATTTATGAATCTGAAAAGGTAAGTGTTTTGAACCTCTATAAATCGAAGTATTTTAAGATGGACCTTGATAAATCGAATTTTTGCCGTTTCCCTTGAGATTCGATTTATCAAGGTTCCACTGTATAATGGTATCTAAACAACTTCTTAACCGACTTCTAGAAGATAAAGGTTCTCAATTTGACATGTTTCATATGGTTGTACATCAATTACTCAAATACTATTGAACTGATGTTAATAATGTTTTTTAATGAAAGTGCTTCATAAAGCGGTGGTCCCATCCAAGTTTTGCGAGGACCGGCCCAATACTTATCAAGCAAAAAGGAGCATTCATCGATGTCTTCATTTGAATTCTGAACAAATAGTCTAATTTCAAACATAACCGGCAGTCGGGTATGTTTACCATGCGGGCAATTTTATCATTTGGAGCCCTTCACAGTTAATTTTTGAAGTCATTCGAGTTCAGCCTGAGTTACAAGCCTGAGTTACAGCCCACAAATTGAACTATAAGGGCAAATTCAACTGTACTCATGGAAATGAGCATCATATTAGCTTGATAACAATGGTGGAGAATAATTGAAATATAGCCTAAGTTGTAGCCTAAAAATTAAACAATAAAAATACAAGTCCAACTATTCACAAAGTATGAGGAAAATTTACATGGGCCATAGACAAAAAGCATTAATCATACAAGTGAAACATCACTTCCACATTAATAATACGAAAAAAAGAAAAAACTTCACTTGTACATGTGAAACTTTAGCAAAACATTGAGTATAATACGAGTAGAATTTATAGAAAATGTCTTAAACAAGCTTGAGTTACAGACCACAAATTGAACTATGAGGGCAAATTCAACTGTACTCATGGAAATGAGCATCATATAAACCTAAATAGAGAGTCTACAAGTTTCTATATGAGTAAATATTGAGGAAATATTTGAAAAATATATTAATCTGACTATAACTGTAGCTATACTCTATTACACAATCAGGGTTCCTGTATTCTTTTGGTTATAATACTACAAAACAGATAGAACCCTTCGGCTTTAATAAGTCCTTATCTATTAGTTATTTGAGAATTTTTTATTTCTGAAATTACGGTGGGGGGGGGGGTGGCATGGGCTACGCCACAGTGTCATAGCTATAACCTGTTTATTGAGCCATTTTGCAATAGACTTGTAAGTAAACTATTGAACTGGGAATAAAATGACCCCCCAAAGGAATTTATCCATACGGTTTACTCAAGGCCAATTTACCGGACACGTGTAGGCCTACATGCATCAAACTGGACGATTCTAAATAAACAGTCTGTAAATATTGACTTGGAAAAATATTGATACTAATACTGAAAATAATAATACTGAAAAATATTGACTTAGTTTTCTACACAACCCCTCACTACTAATAACTTCCTATAAATGCTAATATACATTGAGGAATTCCATGGGAAAATAATATTAATTTCCTCTGATATTTGCACAGTGGAGACATAGCCGTCATGATTTATAACAGTCTAGATAAGTTTGTTTGAAGAGTGTTTTCTCCTCGGTATATAACCATTCCTGAAGTCACAACATCCTGCTTCTGAATTCCATCACTAAAGTTATCTGCTAATTGCTGGGTAAACAATAAACATTAGACAGACAATATTTACCCTATTAATTATTTCTTTCTTCCTTCAGTGTTTCAGTTTTATTTCTTTTGAAAACATATATATATTTCAGTCTGGGAACAGTCCATTTCTTGAAAAGAATATATTTTCATTCCGGGCCCCCTGAATCAAGTCACTTGTTGCCTCACCACCAAACCATTATAATAACACCATAATTTATTAAAAAAAAAACTTATAATATGTTGAGGCTTATTACTTGAGATTTTTGTCCAGGTTCCAAAAAAAGTGTATATTACATTACCTGCTAAGTTTACTAATCTTCTCTTTTATTAATCATAATTTTTTTTAAACAATACATATCAATCGGAACTCTGCAGTTCTGTAATCTTCTTGTTGAGATTGAAATGAAAATGTGATATTTTCAATCTTTACTCACTAAATCATATGTCCTGCTGACAAAAATAGCTTTTCTAATGTCATAAAAATTCAAAAAAAAATTTCTAGTGACCCAATCGACTAGAACTCACTGTCAAATGAAAATATGGGTTAAGAACTACCCAGAACTGTCATGTTTTCTCAATAATAGTGTATATTACATTGCCTGCTAAGTTTACTAATTTTTTCATTTATTAGTCATAATTTTTTCTAAACAATACATATCAATTGGAACTCTGCAGTTCTGTAATCTTCTTGTTGAGCTTGAAATGAAAATGTGATTTTTTCAATCTTTTCTCACTAAATCATATGTCCTGCTGACAAAAATAGCTTTTCTAGTGTCATAAAGATTCAAAAATTCATAAATTATTTTCCAGTGACCCGATCGACTAGAACTCAGTGTCAAATGAAAATATGGGTTAAGAACTACCCAGAACTGTCATGTTTTTTCAATAATAGTGTATATTACATTGCCTGCTAAGTTTACTAATTTTTTCATTTATTAGTCATAATTTTTTTTAAACAATACATATCAATCGGAACTCTGCAGTTCTGTAATCTTCTTGTTGAGCTTGAAATGAAAATGTGATTTTTTCAATCTTTTCTCACTAAATCATATGTCCTGATCACAAAAATAGCTTTTCTAGTGTCATAAAAATTCAAAAATTCATAAATCTTTTTCTAGTGACCCGATCGACTAGAACTCACTGTCAAATGAAAATATGGGTTAAGATCTACCCAGAACTGTCATGTTTTTCCAATAATAGTGTATATTACATTGCCTGCTAAGTTTACTAATTTTTTCTTTTATTAGTCATAATTTTTTTTAAACAATACATATCAATTGGAACTCTGCAGTTCTGTAATCTTCTTGTTGAGCTTGAAATGAAAATGTGATTTTTTCAATCTTTTCTCACTAAATCATATGTCCTGCTGACAAAAATAGCTTTTCTAGTGTCATAAAGATTCAAAAATTCATAAATTATTTTCCAGTGACCCGATCGACTTGAACTCAGTGTCAAATGAAAATATGGGTTAAGATCTACCCAGAACTGTCATGTTTTTCCAATAATAGTGTATATTACATTGCCTGCTGAGTTTACTAATTTTTTCTTTTATTAGTCATAATTTTTTTTAAACAATACATATCAATTGAAACTCTGCAGTTCTGTAATCTTCTTGTTGAGCTTGAAATGAAAATGTGATTTTTTCAATCTTTTCTCACTAAATCATATGTCCTGCTGACAAAAATAGCTTTTCTAGTGTCATAAAGATTCAAAAATTCATAAATTATTTTCCAGTGACCCGATCGACTAGAACTCAGTGTCAAATGAAAATATGGGTTAAGAACTACCCAGAACTGTCATGTTTTTTCAATAATAGTGTATATTACATTGCCTGCTAAGTTTACTAATTTTTTCATTTATTAGTCATAATTTTTTTTAAACAATACATATCAATCGGAACTCTGCAGTTCTGTAATCTTCTAGTTGAGCTTGAAATGAAAATGTGATTTTTTCAATCTTTTCTCACTAAATCATATGTCCTGCTGACAAAAAAAGCATTTCTAATGTCATAAAAATTCAAAAATTCATAAAATCATTTCTAGTGACCCGATCGACTAGAACTCAGTGTCAAATGAAAATATGGGTTAAGAACTACCCAGAACTGTCATGTTTTCTCAATAATAGTGTATATTACATTGCCTGCTGAGTTTACTAATTTTTTCTTTTATTAGTCATAATTTTTTTTAAACAATACATATCAATTGGAACTCTGCAGTTCTGTAATCTTCTTGTTGAGCTTGAAATGAAAATGTGATTTTTTCAATCTTTTCTCACTAAATCATATGTCCTGCTGACAAAAATAGCTTTTCTAGTGTCATAAAGATTCAAAAATTCATAAATTATTTTCCAGTGACCCGATCGACTAGAACTCAGTGTCAAATGAAAATATGGGTTAAGAACTACCCAGAACTGTCATGTTTTTTCAATAATAGTGTATATTACATTGCCTGCTAAGTTTACTAATTTTTTCATTTATTAGTCATAATTTTTTTTAAACAATACATATCAATCGGAACTCTGCAGTTCTGTAATCTTCTAGTTGAGCTTGAAATGAAAATGTGATTTTTTCAATCTTTTCTCACTAAATCATATGTCCTGCTGACAAAAAAAGCATTTCTAATGTCATAAAAATTCAAAAATTCATAAAATCATTTCTAGTGACCCGATCGACTAGAACTCAGTGTCAAATGAAAATATGGGTTAAGAACTACCCAGAACTGTCATGTTTTCTCAATAATAGTGTATATTACATTGCCTGCTGAGTTTACTAATTTTTTCTTTTATTAGTCATAATTTTTTTTAAACAATACATATCAATTGGAACTCTGCAGTTCTGTAATCTTCTTGTTGAGCTTGAAATGAAAATGTGATTTTTTCAATCTTTACTAACTAAATCATATGTCCTGCTGACAAAAATAGCTTTTCTAGTGTCATAAAAATTCAAAAATTCATAAATATTTTTCTAGAGGCCCGATCGACTGGAACTCTGTGTCATATTATTCTTCAGGTCAAAATCTACCCAGAACTCTCCCCGTTTCGTTGATTAGAGTGATATTACGTGTTCTGCTGACAAAATTATGTTTCCAGTGTAGAAGTTAGCAGCGCATTATTTCAAACTCAATTATTTTTCTTATTTTCTTGGAACTATTGTTATAAACTATCAGGAACTGTAGAACTATTGTGTCTGCTAATAGAACTTTTGTTTTTCAGTGACCTTCTAACAAATGTCCTGCTAACTTCACACTGACTGCACAAGCCCTAAAACTTACGTGGCTTGATTTATAACAACAATATTCATTTCTAATGTTCAGCTTATTGCGTGTATTGTGAGAATGAGCATGAGAATGACTAGAAAATAAGTGCAGATTGGACCTCACAAACAATAAACATTAAAAAATGAAAATACACAGTAAACTAATGATTCCTAATCATTAATATCTGTAATTAATTATCTGATTGCTCTCTTTTGAAGGACAAAAAGAGAATGAGAATGACTGCAATTATCTCATAATAGCGCTCCATATAAAAGATGTGAATGCACATAACTACTATAATATACACTAACTAATATTTTTAGAGATACTATTTCTTTTAATTTCCTGAATAAGAAAATTCCTCTAGTAACCTTGGGAATAGTGCTGTCAAGTTAGGTTAGGTCACTTCCATTTCATATTACTTTGTATAGATTCCTTGAAATTTTACAAAATGCTCTGGATTCAAGTTACAATAGGAGACAGATAAATTTTGGGTTTTATTCAGATTAACAGCGAGTTTATTGGCATTACACCAATCAGACATCAGATCCACTTTCTCATTCTAAATCGTGATCGCAGGCGTAGCAGATAGTCTTATCAGAAATAAGCGCTCTAACCGACTACACCAACGCGGCTGCGAATCACTATTATACAAATCTTGCTGCAGCATTCTCTAGTCTTGATTTAGAAGCCAAGTAGAGAAGTACAAAAACAGAGTAGTAAAGAAATAAATATTATGTAAGGCGATTTCAAGCTACAGAAGGATGAATTATAACAACTATGAAAATGGGTTTCAGTTGAAACTAATTATTGGAAGATTACTATAAGGTGATTAGAGCATTGGAGCCCCTACACGTTACAAACGAACAAAGAAACTTTTCATGAAAAACCCTGATACTCAGCTTTCTACTTGCTCACGAGTCGAGAACAGTTTTTCGAATCAAAGATAACAGTCTGTTGGTGTATAAGCGCTTTGTGGACCAGCCTGTGAGCCCAATTGATTGCACCAGAACAAAGCGCAAAGCCTCTTAAACAAACAATCATGAAGATCTCTATTGTGCTTCTCATTCTGCTGATTCAGAGATTCTGATTTGTTATTCAGGCAAAGCTGGTGGGAATTCCTTTTCAGAGACTGTTTTGATGATTGGCAAGAAATCGCTCCAGATCTTAGTTGCACTAAGATGATTTCACAGTGCTGTCTTTTCCAGAGAACTCGAAAATGGTATTAAAAGGGAACAGTCGATATTCAAACTGAGCGCAGCATCATTTTTAGAATAATATGATTCAAATATTATCATTGTTCCTTGAATAATATGACATGATTTTGTTGAAAACTCTCGATTTAAAATATTAGTCTGTTACCATGTTACCATCGTTTGTCTGCTGTCAAGTTAGGAGAGACAGCTCTTGAAAATAGTCGTTTCCTTATTCCTTCTTCATTTCCATTGGGAGAAGCACATTCATCTCTTATATTATTTGAAAGCTCATTCCATTATTTATAAAATACAAAACCTTATCAAATTTGTGAATAAATTTCTCATGTTTTTTCATAATATAAGGCTCACGTAATTACTATTTAATGCGGGCTATATAAAGCACTTTAGTAAAATGAATATTTTAGGGGTATTATTTTGGAGGGTCGAAATCATTGGTCGGGTTTTTCCGAGGCTAGTAGGAGTTGACAATTTTTTTAAATTCCGTTTAATCCATCAACTTGATTATTTAAGTTGATTGAGATTAAAAGTGTTCATGAAATTTTGCAGTTGAAGACAAGCGCGGTGTTGATAGTCACATAGAGGACTTGGCATAGAGCAATGATAATTCAAACGCTGTAAAAAATGAGTAAGGTTTTCAAGAGCCACAATGTTACTATCAATACAAAATCGAGATTGATCAGATGTTATATCTTCTCAGTGCTTCTGTTTGGGGCGGAGCCTTGCACATTGAATGAAGTTATAAGTGCAAGTTTGGAAGCATTTGAGATGTGGCTACACCGCAGAATACTACAAGTATCATAGGTGGATAGAGTCACAAATCAAGAGATTCTACGCTGAATTCAAAAAAGCAATGAACTCTTGCCCATGATCAAAGCCAAAATCAGAATATGTGGGACATTATATTATAATCAGTCATGAGGGCAGATATAGATTGCATCATTTCATACTCCAAGGAAAAGTATTGGGGAGGAGAGGAGTCGGGAGAAGACGAATATCATGGTTAAAAAAATCTTCGAGTTTGGTATGGCATGACGACAACGGAATTATCCAGAGCAGTGATAGACAAGATTAGGATTGTCAAGATGGTTGCCAACGTCTGGAATCAGGCAGTATTTTAAGAAGAAGAAGAAGAAAAAAAGAAGAAGAAGAAAAGCCTTACAAACAAACAGCACTGAGCATAACAGCACATTAAACAACATCGTGTATTCCATTTGTACACCCATAAAATTACCCTCACTATTTCAAACCGCTTCCTGATTTATTCCACTAAATAAAACATATCATAAAAACCATGAAAGAATTAATTCATGCCTAATTTTACATAAGCATGATATAATTAATTGAAGTGCTCAATACAATTGAAAATACCTTGAAAAGTTCAAATTTCTTTCAAAAATAAAAATATATTTGACCTCTTAAACCTATTTAGTTCATTCGTTTCTTTTTCAATCATTTTTGTTTCTTATTGTTGATCCTATAAATGCAATATTCTGGGAGTTTATGGGATGAACCACACATTCATGAGCCGTATTTTTACGGCTAAGTAAGTTTCACATAATCTCCAAAAATTAATTTCCTATGTTCAAGAACTTTTTATTCTCGTTTCTTTTCAGTCTATAACTAGAAAAGGAACATTATAATCTAGAGTGATGTAGCAACAGTATTTTTCAAGTACATAGTGGAAGTTTGAGTTTAATCATTTTTATCAACTGTTCAAGAATTTTACAGGGTATATTATGTGTTTAGAAACCACCAAGTATAATACAGTGCTCTGCTATCACAAATATTGTTTTGGACTCGGAGCAATATTGAAGAACATTTGTTATTAAAGTGAATGAAAGCTCCAAACCGAGCAGGCAGTTGAGAAAGGTCAAGGATCTCTGGAGAAATATTAAATTCCGAGTCCATGCGACTGAAAGATGGAGATTTCGTTCGAAGAAGAGAAGAAATATTAGGAGCAATGATTCTGCTGCTTTCATTCAATTAAAATAGCTACTTTTAAAGAAATGAGTTCAGGAGATGGAGTAGTGCACTGAGAACTTCAGGCGTTTACTTATGAGAATAAATCGTTTCTCTCTACATCACAAATTCATATAGGCTATTATTTTTGGATGGTATGGCTATTTAAGGTCGAGCTCTCCAAAGCTCAATTCTTTAATAATGAGGTACGATGCTTTGTAGAATCTTTCAAGGATCTCATAATAACAAAACAGTTCTGGAGCTGAAATAGCTTGTACTTCTCATTGAAATAGCTCTTACTGAGATTGATATTGAACTTTGAAGCCACTATTTTAGCCACTTACAGCTAGTAACATAGGAAATATAAAGTTGGAAGTTGGGATCCACCTGATTAGAATTTGAGAGATTTTGAATGACGTTAATGAAAAATGTATTTTAATCAGTAAGCCTGCTCAATCTGAACGTAACAAGGCGCTTATTTTGTGAAATCCAACTGATAAACATTCAGAATAGCTCGAAAAATCATTAAGAATCACAGTTGAATGAGGCTATAATGAGACATTCATCGAACAGAACAGAATCCTTACGTAAAAGAAAATCTAATAATAAATTCTAATGAGGAAATAGTCCAAGCTCTTTTCAAAACGTTCAGGCTACATTGGTAAAATATTCTTCTTAAACAGGAATCGCTTTCAAAAATCTCTATTAGGTTTTATCGCATGTTCTGGCTATTATTTATAGAGAATTTAGGAAGTATTTACGTCCAAAAACCCTGATCAAAATCCTACTATCTTGAGTTGGCGCCTAGTTGGCGTACTCGTGGACCGTGCGGTTGATGCGTTGAACACCAAAATGAGGAAAACTTTGACATTTTATAACTTTTAATGAGACTAACCCCTTATTATGGAGCATTTCGCAAGTTTTGAAGGGCTGTCGTATCTCTTGAAAATCTAGCTGACAACTGAGTTGGTAGCTAAGAATCGGATTCATATTATAATGAAACTCTACCATTGAAATATTCCTGTGAGTCCCCAAATTTCTTGCTTATTGTGATTGCCCTAAATTCATCTTGATTGTTTGAGAACTTAACTAAGCCTTCAAAGCACGCTGCTTCAGAACTAATTTGAAACCCATCAGACTAAGCTCAATGTCATTGGCAGCATATCAAGCTGGACAGTAGACAGTGTGGCGATTGGATTTAATTTGTGCAGGAGTTGCACGCACACACACAAGCACAAGCCCCTGAGCCACGCGATGTCCGATTTTATATATTTCAGTGCCTCCTTAATTCTGGACGACAGAGTTCGATCCAATAGTTCGATCGAATTGCGAAGTGTTGGCAATTAATTACTCGTCACGTTGCATGCCGGCAGGGCGGACATCCCAATGCCAGCAGCTCCCTTGTCGCCCTCTGGGTATAAAGTAAACCTGTTAGGAAGGTCGAGGGATTTACACAGATTGCTACTGAATTTCACTCGATCGTGATGAAGCGAAGCGTTTTATTAATATTACAACGATAAAACTAGTTCATCAATTTCTGAAACATTGATTGGAATTTCTGTCAAATTTAAACGACAGTGGCTTGGAAAGTCTCATGTTGGGAGAAGAGTACACAATTAATTATAAGGTGAAAAAAGAGAATTTGTTTAATCAACCCCTAATCACCTTCCCTCAGATTCTCTTATTTCTATTAGTGTAAAGTAGTAGGTTTAGAATTCGTGTATAATTATTGTTGAATTTTTTTCCAATTTGTTAAATTAACTTCAATCTGTTCGAAGTCTTTTTTCTGTTCACTTTATTCTATGAGCTGTATTCTGTACACTCCATTTGAGTTCTATTTTATCTATTCTATGAATTAGTATTCTGTTATGTGTTCATTATGTGTTCAATGTGTTCTAATAATGTCTACAAACCAGTAAACTGTGAACTGGATACAAACATCTATCACTCATAAACAAGAAAAATCCAGAGACCACCGCAAATTAAATGGGTGTGTCATATAGGTGTGCAGTCCATTGTCCAATTCTTAAATCAGTTGAAATTAACAATAAATAGTAAAAAATGCCAATACATTCAATTCAAAAACAAACATAATTTAAATGAAGATAGGGCTATAAACGTGTTTGTAAACGATAATCAATTAAACCAGGAAGAAAAATTGCATTTCTAGGAGTTTTGTTGGACAGACGATTGACCTGGGCGCCATACATTGAGAAAATATGTTGTAAAATTTCATCTGGGGTATTTGTCCTGCGACAGCTCGCTAGATTGAATGACAAAAAGCTACTTTTTACAGCTTACCATGGGCTCTTACTGTCACATATTAGGTATGCTATCTTAGTATGGGGTAATTCATCAAAACAAAATCTTGATAGGGTGTTTAAGATCCAAAAGAAAGCGGTTAGGTGTATAGAAAAAGTAAATAGATTAGATTCATGTAGGCCGTTGTTCAAGAGACTTGGTCTCCTAACTGTACCCTGCTTATATGTGTATGAAGCTACTTTATATGTAAAAACGAATGATATTAACCAAAATCTTGACATACATGATTATAATACAAGAAGCTGAGGAGATTATCACTTGGTGAGTCATAATAGTAGCTTATTTCAACAAAAACCTAGTTATATTGGTAGGATATTCTACAACAAGCTACCGCAGTTTTTGAAGAGTCTTGAAAACATAGAAATATTTAAAAAACAATTGAAAAAATATTTAGTTGATAAAGCTTTTTATAGTGTACAAGAGTTCCTTTCACATCAAAATTAAGCCTCACCTCGACTAACTGATATAGTAATTATGGTATCTAGTGTGTAATTGTTGATCTGACTTGTCTTATACTCCTTAACTGGAGTCTCCAAGACGTAATCTACAAAAAAAAGTAATTCATTTTCAATCTGACTGGTCATATATGAACAAAACGTCCGAGAAGTAAACCGAAAAGTCAGATTCAATTCGCTCATAGAAACTTACCTAATTGAACCTTTAAAAAACTTCATTAGTCCATTTCATTATATAAACTAATGTTCATAGAAATAGTTCACTTCGCTAACTTTATGAATAATGTGAGTTTTGGTTACAGACGTTTTCAGTTTTTAAAACTCAAAGAGTTTTGTTTTGTTTGTGCATAAATCTTGATGGGGAGGCAAGCGCGGTAAAATCTGCATGGCAAAGTCGAACATATTCGACAAATCGTTAAAATTTATTAATTATCCAGTATATACTCTGCCAAAAATTAGGGCGCCACTTGCCCTTAACGATCGGAGCTTGACAGTTGTTTGAAACTAGAACTTCTATGTCATAAATTAGAAAAGCTACACAAGAAACTGCAAGCTTGACTGCACTCATTCACCACTCTCATGAAAGGTATTTTCATTTTTGATGAAAGGTATTCAATGATTGTACTTTTCTATGGAAGAAAACTGTGCATGTAACTTTTTACTATTATAAACGTGGTAGACTAAGGGTGGAAATTCACAAGTTTAATTTCCAGCTCGTTCACTATTGAAGCTTGAGGCCGATAAAATCGATTTGACCAAGCTTCAAACTTTTCCAGGGACTTTTATTCATCTATTGTTAGATGAATCCGTCAATTGCAGTCTTCCACAGAGGGAGTAAACAAGCGTTCCAGCAGTCAGGCCTGGATTTTCAAGTGTGATTGCGGAGACAGATGGAGAAATTTTCTTTTGTTCGCAGCTGCACAAACTCGTAGCCTACAAGATAGGTTGATGCGAGGTTCAAGAAGTTTATCCCAGAATTATTTGATGTCAAAAGCCAGCTTTTATTATTAAATTTTAATATGTTTGCGAAGTTGGCGAACGGAATGGTTTTATTCTTTTATTTCACCAGAGATCCAACTTTTTTAATTGAGTGAGTTTTTTATAAAAGTATTTTCCATCCTATAACCTAGTTAATTCATCAATGAACCCGTCTAATTTATCTTTATGCGAGATTGAACATAGTGCTCCAATGAAATCGGGCTGATATTCCATCATATCACGTTCTTACTGTATACAAGAGTCCACATTGTTTCATATTATTATGAAATGCTACCTTAGTTGAAAATGCAAAATGATTTCTGAGCTGCGTATCGGTATCCATTCTATTTATATTTGAATGAAGTATATTTCTTAAACTAATTAAAGATTACATCACCGACTTTCTATGAATATTATGTTGTACAAATTATTGGAGTAATGTAGAGGCTACCGTTTATAAATCATAACTCATATATCAACAATGAATAAATTAAAATCATAATTTTTACTTCTGTCTAAAACATTACAAGACAAGCAATAGAATTTGGTTAAGAAACCAATTGCATTTGAAATTTTTTTCAATTATTTACCTAGCAGCTAGTGTGAGACTACTAAGCTATTTTATTCTAACCTAAACCGTTAATGTATGAACAAAAAGACCTAACCCATTGGTTTCTGGCCTTCTATATTTTCAGTTCATGAATAAGATAAGCACTTTTACTGCACACTTCAACACTACACTAATGCATGTGGCTTCTTTCGCTTAATCTTCTTAAGTCTTCTTAATCCATGGATATCGAGCAGCTGGATTGCGTCCACGTTCTCATCTTAATGAAGTATTTCTTCATGATTTTTGGAGAATCTCTAGATTTTACTGGTTACTGTCTCCACTCCTAGAATTTCTGACGTACCATGGAGCATCCACAATGCTCCTATAAGCATTATTTATTTGGCATCCATTATTTAGGCATTTGAAACGAATCAATTATTCTCAAATCCTTTTTCCATCCACAATCATAACTTCAAAGCTTTATAGCCTATATAGCATTAAATGAAATCATAACATCATACAATATGAAACTACATTTGAAAATTCGAATAAATAGATGGATAGCATTATGAGATGATGAACACTTCTCATCTTTTATAGTGTAACAGTGAAAGCCTTTCGCGTAGAATATGTGATGCTTAAAAAATGTCTCACTATTTCCGTATATTGTTTTACAGCACTTTTGAGTTTTCAACATGACAACTTTTTTAATGGCTTCAAAATACTGTAAGGCAAAACAACAAGTCTATCTTCTTCCAATTTACTAATGTTCACATGTTCAATTTTCAAATATAATTCCGTTCTATTGAACATGATATTCGATTGCATTACTATTGATATCAACTATCCGCAATAATGGAACATACAAACTGCAATTATATTATTGTGACACGGTACACGATATATTCAACCTTCCACTGTTTTTTTTTTGCAAGTCAACAATCCAAACCTGTCACGAGTCCCAACTGACTAAATATTATTTCATTTAATCTTTCTTTCTTTCAAATAATTTTAATTCATCCTACAAGAATTTAGGGAAGTTGATGATTCTGAAATACATGAATGAGCTTGTATGATTGATAAATTGAGTAGAAATTTGAATACTTAGAACTACTTATGAACTTTGCTGTTACTTACCAACAAAAAAGGAGTGAAATGGAAGACAAAATGATTCAAGGAATGGTATGAAGTATTTGATCTCTTATTATTTTGGGTTTTTGAACAAATTCATGTTCTTTTCCAGCTCTAAACACTTGGAATTCTAGATTATCTTCATTTTAATAGATCCCCCAACTTTTTGAAAAGTTAAGTAAAGTCCTTTTTACACTCGTAAAGTTGGAGGACAGCATTAAATAATGTGTTCTATGAGTGCTGGTTTCCAATGACTTTTGAATTGGGTTTGAATTAATTCATTTATAAATTTGTTTGTGGCGCGACACCGCACACATTGCGACACTTCGTTCACACAACGCGGAGATAACTGACGCTGGAGCTGGAGTTGCATCATGTCTCTCACTAGTGAGTTATCCCCTCCACGACCAACTAATTCCCGAACTCCGAATTCACCCGAACCTCTACTTCGGGCACTTGGCATGGAAGCATCAATCAGTCCCCTTATCATCATCAAACAATAATCCCTAGTCAATCACCATACACGAAAATGATCTAAGCATTATCTATACCTGTAGATAACAGCAAATTATCTACAGATATAACTTTATCATACACGAAAACGATCTAAACATTATCTATACCGGTAGACAAACAGCAAATTATCTACAGATACAACTTCAAACTTTTTTCCTTTCTGTACAATATTATTATTTATATAAAGAGCAATTTATAAAGAAATTAGTATTAGGGAGAAATTTATTGATTCTTTAATATTGATGTGAATAATTGAAAAATTAATTCGAATTCAGTTTATTAAAAATTGCTTCAAAGTACGATTTTATTAACCTTTCACTGTATGTCTCCAGAGATATTAAAGAATCTTTCCGTTAAGTGATGAGAAATGGAAATTTTATCACTATCGATATTTTCCGTTGGTGTGAATAGTTTAAAAAATCAATATGAATTCAGTTTCTCTCGAAATTTGGCGGCTCAGGTAACGCAGTTGGCTGGAGCGCTTGTCTGTGATTAGATAATACTCTGGTTTGTTTCGTTTCCTGCAGCCTTGGGTTCGAATCTCATTCAGCCCATCTACTCATTACCCAAATTCACCCATTAACCACGTAGATGTCTCCAGATTCATGTGGACATCATCCGCAACAAAAAAATTGTTTGATTTCTTGTTAACGATCTGCATTGTTAATATTAACTTTTTGTTGTAAATTTAACGACTTGCAGTCAGTTTTATATTGTGAATATATAATAAATATGAATAATTATTTGATGATCTGAATAAACATTTATTATTTATTGACAATATAAAACTGACTGCAAGTCGTTAAATTTACAAAAAAAAGTTAAAAACAATTGCTTGTAAACAATCACAATTCTATCGATTTTATACTTTTTTTTGGAGATATTGAAAAACCTTTGCTTTAATTAAGTTATAAGTGAAACAAAATGTGAAATTCATATTTATATTCAAAATTATTTTTTACAATTCTTTTTGGAGTGCAGAAGTCTTGTTCTTTATCTCTAACAGGTTTCAATTTCTTCTTTATCTCTAGTTTTGTTTCAATAGGCTTAAGCCTTGAAACTATTGTCAATGTCAAATAAATAAAATAACAAACTGAACTAATCTATGATATTTTCCAAGTTTCTAGAGCTTGTGACGAGCAAACAAAAATATTCTTTCAGATATTAATTTATTTTTATACTGATATTTTCGTGATCAATCCACAGTTTGGTCACTCAAATTTATTATAACATTATTATTGACCGATCACTGAGCCTACATTATTTGGTGACTTGACAATATCCAATTAACATTAAACTCCTCGAAAACACACCATCGCGCCCAAGTTACTTCAGACAAAAAACTTTATTGGGGGGGCAGAGCGATGTCAACTCAGGACAGAAATAGATGTCAAGTAGAAAAACTCACTGTAGGTTGTAGAATGAGGTATGATCATGTAATGACCAGAAAAAGAAGTTGAAATAGCAAGAAAGAGCGAAAGCCATTACTTGATTAGCTTTCTTTATTTCTTTCGTTTCTCTTCTATGGTTTGAGAGGAATATTATAGGAGCTTCTTTCTAATAAGAAAAGAGTAAAATATTGAGAATTGCGCTTATTTTAGTGTTGCGATTGCTTTAAAATGTTGACTTAATATGCTTAAAGAATTATTCTCCCTTCACATTGCATTCACTATTTTAGGTCAAATGATAACATTCTTTGATCCCTTCTACCATCACGAACAGCACGTAGAATTATTTAGAACAAAAACCTACATTGGTATTATAAAATACTAAGTGGATAATTTCTATTATTTACAGAACCAAGATGACTGCAGTGTCGGTGTTTATTAAAAAAAAAGTTCAATCAACTAATAGATCTTTGATCAACCAATATATTTTAGTAAGTTACCAAGCTTTTAGTAAGCTTATACGGTATGATCATATTAAAATTTCATTTCTCTATAAGAAGTCTCATCATTTTCTTATATTAAAATTTCATTTCTCTATAAGAAGTCTCATAATTTTCTTATCTACCTCATAATAAATCAGTAGGCTTTAGCCTGTCAACTTAAAAGGCATTAATGCAATAATTTCCATGAAATAAATTTAAATGGTCATTGGTTACGTATGAAAGTTGTGAAAAATATATACTTGAAAATTTTAAATCATTGGAACATACATTTCCATAGATAAAAACAAAGAATATCATTTTAAATGGATATAGTAGGGAAGGATAAAGAACTGAAAAGAAAACTACAATCTAGAGCAAAATTATATACAGTATTATCTTCAGATAAATTGCAAAAAACTAGGATTCAATTATTGAAATTTATTTGAATTTCTGTGACATGTGGTAGTGATGAGCCACACAGATTTATGGAATTAAATTAGTTATTTAGAGATAGATAGTTCTAGAGTAAATTACTTCTAAAATAAAAATTTCAAAAATTTTAATCCCTATAACTTTTTTGATTACCAACTCTTACACTTTATAGCCTCTTGTTGGTTTATGAGATTAAAGTATGAAAATTAAACAATGAAAAATGAGTTTTGCATTTTTGATTTTCTATTCATCGAGTTGTTTCTACTCACGATTGTGCAAAAATCGAAATATTTATTTATTACTGTTTATTAGGCTATATTCACATTAATTTGATACTTGAATTTGAAACAAAAATTAATTTTTAAATCAACCACAACAGAATATTTATTCAACTTTTCTATCTGAATAGCGTGATCATCTCTTCAGGCACCGTATACATTATTCCATCTCCATGCACTAGAAATCGTAGCTGTTATCTTTTAGTTTTCTTGATGTATTGCAGGTCTGTTTTTTTATTGCTGATGATGCCCACATGAGTCTGAGACTTGTGCGTGGGTAATGAGGTGAATGATAACACATAGATGCCATACGGAGGAGCGGGATTTAAAGCCACAGAGTAAACTGAAATTGCGACGTCTCAACCAACTGCGCTAAGCAGCCCGTTTACATATGTTTTATTCACCAATGTATATAATATTATCCTATTACTGTTTTAATCGAGAAAAGTCTCCTGTCTCTTCATACAATCATTGCTGATTGTATGGTTTTCATAAAATAATACAACAATGCTGTTTTTATCCAGAAGTCTTTTCATACAATCAGTTTTTGTCATCTCATTTAATTTTTTCTTGTAGAATATTAATTTACATGGGATAAAAGGCTGAAGATTGTTCTGAAGAGATGAGTTTAAGCGATTAGTGTTTTCAAGGAAAGATTGAGTGCAGAACACCCATAAGATGAATATCTTCTGAAAAGGAAAGGATGTAAGATGTAACAAGTTCTCCACTCTCCAGCTTATTTGCTGCACTCTTGTTAAACTGTGAGTAAGTGAGTGAGTGAGTGAGATGAGAACGTAGGAGATATAAATTTACAAATGTAAATTGGAGTGAGTTTAGTAAGAGACGCGAAAGGAGTGATCTAGGCTTTGGGGAAGACAGAAAAGTTTTGTTGCAGGGTGAGAATAGGTTTCCATAAGGAGAGAAAACAACTTCAGTTTAAGAAACACAAGATCCTTCATGAATATTAATTTCCTCTCGCTTGCATTAATTCCACTTGAATTCATATCAAACTAGCTTACTCAATTTATCAAATTAGCAGTCTCTACGATAAAATACCTTGAATGTGCAGTAAGTTTTTTTCATGCAACTATTTAATGAGTTCTGTTAAACATTCAGCAAAACATTTTTCAAGCATTCTGGGGTTGAAAAGTTTTCTCTCGCTCTAAACAGCAGATAATCTCATTACCATCTCCGGTTGAATGCATATAAAGTCTTTTCATTTTCTCATAGTTTGAACTTTTTTTAACTTAATTCCCTCTTGATTAAATTTGTTAATCTAGTCGTTTAGCTGCTGTTTTCCTCACATACATTTCCCTTGGATTTATCTTGTGAGTGTTTTGATAGACTATCATTGCGATGATAATAAATTATGAATTCAGCCTAATTGCAGCACTGTAGATCAACACCCTCGTATGTAAATAAAATTGTACAGAAGGCAGGTCAGAGTAATAAACTTCATTGAATATCCATCAAATGAAAGAATTTTCAACTCTTCGTTGATTTTGAACGATTTTGTATTCACTCATTGCTATTCACGCATTCACTCATGCGGTATTCACTCATTGAAACATCAATAAGAGTAAAAATGTGAAAGCTTATTTCGTCTTACTTTAATAAATTAGGTGCTATATTAACGGACTTTAAACACATCTTATTGTATTTCAATCATTATCCAATACAGAGTGTTTCGGAACTCTCTACCAATACTTCTAGGCAGTGTTTCTGGACCACTAACAAAAGTAAATATCGTAATAAAATTTTTCTAAAATCCCCAGTTACTCACTCAGCCGCCATTTTGTTTTTTTCACTCATTATTTTTTTATTCGAACACCTCTGAATGTATAATTTTGAAATTTTGCATACAGATTTATAACAATTGAAAAAATCTAAAAAAAATTAATCAAAATTTTCCGACATCAAAAAACAAAATGGCGGCAATTTAAAATCTTTGAACAGGTATAAATTATTAATAATGCCTAATGATATCAAAATTTTACTAGAATAACGTTTTCTAGATATTTTTATTGCAAATCCAACAATATCTCATTTTCCAAGATTGGCCAACAATTAACAGAGATATGCTACTTTTTAGGGTGTGCGGTGGTTGAGAACGGGTTGCAGATTTTCGCTTCTAACCACCACACACCCTAAAAAGTAGCATATCTCTGTTAATTGTTGGCCAATCTTGGAAAATGAGATATCGTTGGATTCACAATAAAAATCGTTATAGTAAATTCATATAGGCCTATGAGAAAGCTGGAATTTTACATTATTTACATTTCCGGACCTATGTTTATGACACAAGGACTAACACAAGGCACAAGCAGTATGCGCCATACCCATAGTAGAAATAGCCCAGTCAATAAAGGATTTTCCAGGAAAAAAGATTATATAAAGCTGAATTTCACACCATCGATGGAACACTACTAGACGGTCATTTTCCCAAAAGTCCCAAAACCTCCCACTAGATATTCCCTCCCTAGGCCTCCTCAAAGATTCAAAATATATGTGATGACACGAATTTAGATAGAATTCTATCTCCGTAACCAATCATCGGATGAAGTTGATTCTTCTTGCATCATGTTGGTCATATAATGGGCTACAACAATGGCTCTGTCCCTATTCATTTTCACGATTAACCTTATAGTTTTCCTCGTGAAATTTAAAAAATCCATATAAGTGGAATCCTTTCAACTAGATATCTTCCTATTTCGCAAGGACTTTCTCATTTGTCACAGGAAAAAGGTTCCAATAAAAGTTGTAGTACTTTTCTTTCTGAATCAAATGATGCGTAAGTTACGAACTTACTGTCGATGGTGATGCTGTGTGAGGGAGATTAGCGAAGCGTTACACAGTGACGCGTTCCTCACTTCATCAACACATATATTGCCTAAAAAATCAAGTTAATATAGCTTATAGAGGGGTTTCTGATCAATATTTGTCACATCCCATCTGGGTCTCTTACAATAATGGGGAATCTCGTTGAAAATTGTTTTTGAATGTAAATATTTTTTATCAGTTCATTTGGAATAGAACTACGCCACCAAATAAGGCGGCTCTGAAAAATTACGGTGTTGTCAGATATTGGACCATGCCAACAGCCGATAGTAGATAATCACCGACCTCTAAACACAAATTGACAACACTGCTCGTACTGTGTTGCCTAGTCTACAAGTCTGACGCTAGCAGTCATTTAGTTTGTCACAGCAGTCAATTGTTTTTCTGCTACTCTGCAATTTCCTTTATCACCTAATTTCGTGGCGTGAAGTATAGTGTGTTATTATAAATAGGGACAGCTCAATTTCCGGATGCGCTAGCTCACTTATTGTAATTTCAGCTGATCATAAATAATATTTAAAGTATTCTTTTTTGGATCATGAGTGTAAACAATCTCGAGTGTGAGCCTTCAAATGAAGACTAATAAACAAAGGATATTTGTTTTCTTCACAAAAATCAATGTTGGAGAGACGCTATTCACAGAGTTACTGTAGGAAGTATTTCGCCCAGAGACCGACCTCGAGACTCGAGGTATTTGAACAGCGAGGCGATTGAATTCCATTGAAAGTTTTCTGAGGGGCTATCGACGATCAAACCCGCTTTCAATTTGCCCAACCAGTTGTAACTTCGTCCCGATCTGTCAGCTCAATCGCAATTAAATGCTTGTCTGAAAGGAAAACCGTGGACAACAAACATTTCACTTTCAAACTCTTTTTTCATTATTTGGAAACTATCTGAGCGCGGCCGACTTTGACCCACATGCGGAAAAACTTTGAGGTCACAACACGTTACTATTTAAGAATAACTGAATCGGTGAGATTAAAAAAGAAAACATTCCACTCTACCCAATTTTTGGGGAAACGAAAAAAACATCACAGTAACATAACTATTGTTCCAATGTGAAAATGTACAATTGAAAAAGTGTTCATCACAACTATGGTAACCGCACTGTAGAGTTTGTTTGAGTTTTTATTTAATAGAATTATCCTGGGAGGCAAATAAAACAGTTGGAATATTTTCCTTTTCAATCTCAACATACAAAAAGGAGGAAAAATCATAAAAACCCTGTGTTTTTCTATCTACAAGAGTCTATATTACTGTATCAAATCAGAAAGTATGAACAATTTCATTGAAATATGGACTTACCAAGTCAATTATATATATTTTATATAAATTGTAAGCCTTATTTATTGGGGTGAGGCCTCTCAAAACGATAGCCATAGTTTTCTTTATAATAATTAAAAAAGAATTCATAGTTAAAAGTTCCACTAAGTTGGGAATGTTTTTCAATTAACATATGCATAATTTTGCATTTAAGGCCGGCCTCCAGGTATGTTATTTCACACGATGAGTAATGCGAGGTTTTTTTGGGTAAGACTCTATGTATTCATTAATTTTAATCAAAATGTCATTTGGAAATTTGTGATGGTTACCATGTCTACCTCTCCCATCAATAGGTTGCTCACCTTTGGCTAGAGTCGTAGTTAAACGAAATAACACCTTGCTTGAAACTGAGTGCAAACTCAAGAAAGCCTTAAGGCATACTTCAACCCTGACAGTGTCTTTCATAGCATGATATTTAAAAGATGACATAAATTGTTTTGAATCAGGTCCTTTAGGTCGGTGCTATTGAACATCACAGCGCTCAATCAACCCCATTAAATAAGTGTCCTGTTCGTTTTTGGGTCTGCCACTGTAAACTGTATTGATTATTTTTAGTTTCTGTTCCTCACAAAATTCACTAGTACACTTTTTCTTACAATTGCAACCAGGGCCAGTAGATTTTTGCTCTACTAACCTCCCAGAAGTTGTCACAAACTCTTTTCCACTAAGTCTTGCTAGCTTCATTTTGTTTACTGCATTTCCCACACCTCTCCTCTTCTTAGCTGGACTTTCTTCATCTGATAATTCAAACATGGTCTTCAAAATTGATTGAGATTAAAATCTACTAACTCAACTCAACTCAACTCCACATCATAATAAACTTTGAAATATTCACATAGCCTAACTTGCTGTACAAATGCCTCTAAACATCTGGTGGCTATATAATGAACTACGATGCATTGAGGTTGAGAAGGGAAACATTCCTGGAATATTTTCCTTTTAACTCTCAGTCCCGATTCAACATGCTTGCTATAGCATCATATGTTCAGGAATGTTTGCTTTCTTTAGCTCAATAGATGCATTTAGATCTGGAAAACAAAATGGCTATTTCAACTCATTTTGTCAAAAAATTGGAATGTTTTCCTTTTTAATCTCACCGATTCAACTATATTTCAGCACTTTAATCTCAAATTTTATAGGCCCCGATCGACGCATTCAATACATTTTCTTATCTACAAATCTGAGAAAGCTTAATAGCCATCTATCTATCAACGATGAACCCCTAATTCAACATCTAATTCAGTGGATGGGTGATAAATCAAAATGAGCTTTATGATTATAAGTAATTCATTTTGAAAAGAAAGTTTAAATCCAATACACCCTAAAGCCGCGTCTCCACCAACCGAACATGTCTGCCGAACATTGTTGGCGAATACAAAAAATGGTCAAACTTTAAACATATGGGTCACCATACAACATGTTCGTGAGTTCAATTGAAATGTTCGGTCTGTGAGCGAACATTGACGACCAACAACAGGTTCCCGCCACTATACTCCCGCACCACACCGATCATAATGTTCGAGAAGGCGTCCACACCAAACCAACACCAAACAATGTTCGATGACATCAGATAATTCCAGCGAACACTGTTCGCCGAGCATGTTCGATTGGTGGAGACGTGGCTTTAGAATCATTTTATTATAGTTTGTTGAGAAATATTAAACTAGTATTTCTTGAACAGTAGAGATCACGCCCAAGAATAAGTTTGCCTGCACAGAGGTGCTTGCACTGGATATACTCAGTACTCCATGATAATAATTATCTCAAAATTGAGCACAATCATCACATTAAAAAAAATCGCTCTGTTTCAGGCTGTTGTCAAGAGCATCGTCAGACGATCCCTTATCCCAACTAGAATAAATTGTATGTGATGATTGACATCAATTCTATTTTATGTTGTGGGTTATATTGAGTTGTGCTATTCTGTATCCCAAAAAGTAATATATCATAAATTAATATATCATTCATTGTTTCTGTAGCCAAAATAATAATAATAATATATAAATAATTATAATTTTTGCCTATTGTGAATCTCATATAATTATCTGTGCCTCCGGCAAGGGTGTCTAATAAATTGTGTTGAAATAGAGTACACCACACACTATTAGCCTAAACAAAACATCCTCAATGAACAATTAAATTTTAAATTACACAAAATTTTCGATCACATTCCACAAAGCCACAATTCTTCTAACCAAAATCGACACCGGCGATCAAGGATGCTGTTGAAAATCAATCATCATGATTCGAAAACGTTTCAGCCTACGTGAGTAAAAATTTATTTATTCTCAATTAAAATTGACTGCAAGTCGTTAAATTTACAATTAGTATTTTCTTAAAATTATTTTCAAAGTTGGAACCCTATCAACGTAAATTTAAAAATATTCTTCAACCCAATAAGCTCTTGGAATCTGTGATGTTTTCCATGACGAAACTCTTAGAATCATTTGATCATGAATAACTTATTGTGAATGAATTCTTAATGAAGTGTGAATTATTGTGAATGAAGTGATAGCCGCAAGCCGTAGCAGGTACGGCTGTATCTGTTCAATCAGAGAGATAAGCTACGTTCTCGTAGGTCCTGTTCGTAACGGTGACCAATTAGATTGGCCAGCAAAAAAGACACTGTTCTCTGCTGTAAAAATCACTTCCCGGTGGTTCGGAACCCACCTAAAACTGTAGGTCTAACTCATCAATCACCAAAATCCACCACATTACCCACGCACAGGTCTCAGACCTATGTGGGCTTCATCCTCAAAAAAAAATAAAAAAAATACGGTAGCGTTTGTGGTTGATTTAATAATTCTGAGAAGTAGAAGAGCTTCTCCAAAATTATTCTTCAAATGGGGAACTTCAACTTCAGCTGAAAAGTGATAAGACAAACAGCTTATCACAAAGTGCTGCTTGGTCTTTTAAAAGGAATGGTTCACATTCAGTTCAAGCTTTATTCAACAATTCAATCATTCTACTCCATCAACCCTCCTGTTAGTGAAGATCAATTTGTCACAGCGCCACATTAAAAATTGTTAGGAATTTCACTGTATGAGTATTACGATGGTTATGAGGGTGTGAGGGCGAATGAGCACTCTTTTCAAATTTTTCAATAATTTAATTGCTTGCCACTATACGCTACATCTATGTTTTTAAAGTCTTATCCATTTTCTATTTAATGTCAGGTAAACATAGTTGACAAACTTTCGGGAATCAAGTTTATTGCACAAGAACTTTAACTAACAACCTTTTAAGACTCCCTAAGGCTTTAACTTATTTTCAAAAGACATTCATTTTCTTGAGTTCAAAATTTTTCAATCTTGTGCCTGATAATATAAAATTAATAAATAATAGACAGTCTTTTAAGAAACGGACTTATAGATGGCTGTTGAGCCTTATGCCTGAAATCATTGAGATTTTTTTCAATGTCCTTGTTTAAGACATTGATCCAAAATATCTAAGATATGATCTAAAATGTATACATAGATTTGATGTGAAAGGTGTGTGGATGTTAGCATTATAAAACCTTTTTAATATATACTTTGCTCCTGCTTGCATGCAAATTGTTACAGAAATTTAGCAAGCAGTATCTTATTTTGGAATTTTTTATTGTTAATATAATAATTGAAAGTGCATTATTTCTTTTTATTAGTTTGTATTCTGATAATATTCTTATTAAATGTATATTTCAATCAATTTTTCATGTTTCTTTTGCCAAAATAAAGAATTATTTGATTTATGAAACCATCAAACTTCTGGGTATTACCGAGAAGAGATTGAACCATAAAATCACATATAATTGAAGGTACAAATCGCTGAAAGCTGCAGTGGTTTCTAATCGATGCTCACCAAAATTATTATCGAGTCTCCAGAAAAGTGATTGATGGAGCCTGGTAGAGTAATATTTATCGGCTGCTCGACAATAAGCTTTTCATAAGAACATCTTCGTCGGAATAAAAACATGGTAAGGCCATTGAGTAGGCCTGATCCATCACATTTTTTTGTTAATTTCATAAGGAAAATTACTCAAGGGCTCTGAACCTCCATTGTGACAATGGGCCTATAGTGACCTACTCAATACAAACATCAATCAAATTTTCGTTAAAAAAAAGATGGATCATAAATAATGTTCTTTTCAAGCTGTTATTGTAATAGCCCGTTTATTTTACAATATTCCAAGGAGACGAAAAAGATTCTATCACAATAATTAATAACGAAATTTAATTGAGTAAATAATTGGGAATAAAACTCAATGAAATAGGCTTACTTGAAACACTGTAAAAAATAATTCAAAGATTAGACACATCAACCCTCAATACGATATCTGAGAAGTTTGAAAGTAATGTGCTGCAATGGTACCGTACAGTGATTCTTATATTTATCGGAAATTAGTTTTAAATAATTACAAATGTTCATGCAACATAAAATACGAATACAAAATTAAAAATCTATTTCATTGAAAAGGTTATTGGAATGCACTGCTGTTGTAAACATTCTTCATCTTACATTCATTCTCACTTTCATTTTTCAAATGTATTAGGCCTGTTGCTGGTCCATGAATATGAGGACTCCACTTACCAGCATAACTAGATCAACAATCCCAATCTCAAGCTGATAATAATATCTCAACAGCAACATGTCACCATTAATGGAAGAATGGACAGGAATTTTCAGCGTAATTACTGCTGTCAATACGTCTTCCGGTTGAGATAAGCAGCGTATTTTGTTTGTTATTACTCATGTTCTCCCCTCGCCTTGCGGTTTATCTGGAGACCTTTAGAATGTTTACTTAGAACTTTTTGGAATGGTCTCAAAAATGAGAGAACGTTTTATCTGTTTACTTTAGAATTTGATAGGAAAATATAGGACTCTCTCATCCTTTCTGGAATATCACAAATGTATATAAAGCAGAAGCTCTCATAAACGTGCTTCGAACGTTAACGTGATAAAGGGACCATGACAGTTCCTGGTGGAGCTAATACAAATGTTTATGAACGTTTAATGTGCTAAGTGATAAACGCAGTATATTGTGACAGATTATTATTCAGGCTTCTTCAACAGTTTATACAGAGACTCGTAAGTGCTTGTAGTGTCTCAACTGTTATGTTTTAGACGCTTCTTCTTGAATTGTAGAACATTTTATTGAACAGTTATTATTTAACATTTGATCGGCCCTTTAACAGTTAGTGATTGATTTGTTGTGTGATATAACTTATTAGTGCGAGTTGTTGGAGATTTGTGTTAATAAAGTGCGAGTGTTGATTTAAAGTGTTGCCAGCATTATTTTAGAGATAGAACCAATTACAATATTCATATGGATCAAATAAAAATAACTGAAATGATAATATTATTATCATCTTGTGTTTTCAAGAATCATAATTACACCAAATCATTGTACAGATGTAGTGCTTAACTGAAAATGTTGTCATGTTATAAAATGAATAATTTATCTACAACTCCATTATAAATTAGTTATTAGAGATTAGAAAGTAACTTTATAACTTGTAACTTTATTCAAGCGTGAGCAAACATTAATGAAGCTATCTCAACCATCACACTGCCGTCAGTTTTCAGTACAGGCTCATCTAGACGTCTAGTCTAGACCTATTTGAACATTTTGAAATCAAACTCAGTTTCTAAAATAATTGTCAAGTTAAAGGTGATCGTCAACAAATGAGCATTCTAATTTATGTTAGTTTTAGTAAATTATCCAAATTGAAATGATATTTTATTTTGTCTCAATGTCCAAGATGAAAATAGTATACAAATATTGTCTTAAGCCACTCATGAAATGTTTTGAATACCGGTACTAGCTTCGCTCGTGCACCAACTTACATTCAAATGTGACTTAGAGGCAGTAATAATATAACCGTTACATAAACTGCTAGCCTATACTACAGCTTATTAGTTTTTTTAACCAGCCAAGACAGAGACTAAGCCCTGGTATAATCAACTTTTAAGATAACCTATTCTGAAGTTCCACATAACTACGAACTTAAGTTACCACTGAATTTTCAGAAATGTAATGTCGAAATTTATTAATCAAGAAACAATCAATTTCTTTGAAGATGAAGGTAACTTAATCAAGTTATAAATTTTTTTATATAATCGTAATTTTCAGATGGAATAAAAATTTTTGATAATCCTCATTGAGTTCTTCTATTTCACTGTGTTTGATACCTTCTAATTGGTTCGAGCTTTAGTTTGATGAGTTTGATTTTATGAATTCAAGTAAACTTGAATATTCACCAGGCCCGTCATAGTTTTTAACGAATACCCCATGGCGATATAGTTTGATAGTGGGGAAAACTTGAACGTCATTATCCAAAGCAATTGTTGGAAATTCTTCACCATCAAGCATAGCCAACTTGGCTACGTCACTTGAAATTTCTTGAGATAGATTGTGAAGAATTGGTTTCATGTCTTGGCAGAATTGACACCCTGAAAAAATTATTATGAAGATGATGATTATGAAAAAAGTTCACTACTATCTTCTTGAAAATTATAATTATTAAGTTTGTTGGATATACTCTATTTGAAATTTCAGTGAGGAATGAAATAAGCCCACACTCATAAATAACGCTGCTGCAATAAACAAAAACTGAACTAAATCCCATTTGCTTATCCAATCTCTATTCATTCCTTTTATATAATGCCACACATAATATTAATGATTTTATTGTTGCCTACATTATTCAGCTATAAGTTTAAAACGTTGTATAATAGCATAAAAAATATTCCTCAAATGTCTTATTCAATGTTTTATTTATTGGTTATTTCAACGCTTAATCGTTGAAGCTGTAAATTATAAAGTATAAAGTAGTCTAAAGTATAAAGTATAAAGTCTGTAATTATAAAGTAGAGTACCCTTCAATTTCTGAACAAGCATGAATGAATATTAAGAATAAAAGCGAATCATCCTCTCATATTATAAAAACTTCGAAAGCTCGTCAATGTTTCTGTGCTGATTGGTTTCCCATAAACTAAGTGTCCAGCTTAAACGCATTATTGTAAAGAAGCTTCCATATTCCATTTGTTAAGAGAGCAGAAATCACATGCATTCAAAAACATTTTCTACACAAACTTAATACTACCATATAGGATAAAAATATAAGTTGTAATGTTGTAAAAAATATAAGTTGTGTGTATCACATATCAGTATACATATATTTTCTCCATCTATTGGGGAAAACAGACATAACTGATCTAATTAAACCAAAGTTGATTTAAAACTTCTTTTTATACTAACTCTTCTGTAACTTCGATAACTGTACTTATAAAATAGTCCTCACTGACAACTCTAAATTTACATATCAATTTTTTCAATAAAATTTTATTAATACTTTTATGAAATAAATTGAAACATAATAATATTATGGAAATATTCTTCTTGGTCTTGAAGATGGTGGTATCGCGATAGTTATCCATAACGAATAAGACTGGTGTTTTCCAAACCATAATAATTATTATTAAAACATAATCTCTGGTGTTTTAATAATTAGATTGGTTTGGACAACATCAGTCTTATTCATTATTGAATTAGTCGATCTGAAGATAGAATATAAAAAATACTACAACATTCCTAGGTACATAAACTGTTCTATAATGTATAAGTCGAATTATAATTTATTATTGTGTTATATGTTATATCCCATTCTACTTACACGGTGCATGGTACATCACGACTGTGAATCTATATTTTTTCAGTTCACTCTCAAAATTTGATTCAGTTAGGTGGATTATGTCTTGAGTACTCTTCCCACTTGATATTAACCATGTTGATAGAACTGATGTATTTTTGTGATTTTTTAAATTAAGATTTATCATTTTATTCACATTATTGTACGACTGAAAATGAATAGCTTTAAATAATTTTCTATTTACGCTTTCACTCCCTCCCTTTTTTAATTTTATTGCCAGTATAATATAATTGCTCAATTTTTGCATGGAGATAAATTAGTTTCAGTATGGTGAGGAAATCCAAAGATGAAAGCAGTATAGAATGAAATCTGCAATTAAAATACAATACAGCCTTTTATTCTTTACTCAGTATTGCATGAATTCACTTTTGTAGAAATTATTTTCGAATTCATTTGATTTTAATCGACATTCATTTGCTTCAAGATATAATTGCATTATTTTCAAGACACTGATAATCGATTCAGAATATAATATATTTCAGAATATAATTCGATTAAAGTAAGAACATACTTTTTTGTAGAAATAAAAACTCACATTTAGTTGTTACAGTTCATGGAAGGCATCAACGTTCCTTGACTCAATTCATTGTCAAGTACCACCAGAGTCCAATGATTATGAAACAACGTTGTAGCACAACGAGATGTATGTGCTAATTTCCACATAAAAGTATTTTTTCCCTCAGTGATGTTCATTTGTGGGAAGAAGATGGAATCACGACAACAAATACAGAATGTTGGAAAAAGAACACCCTAGTTTTAATGTGCCACAGAATCTATACGAGGACATTAATTACAACATGTTGACTGAGTATGTCTTTCCCCAATTGAAAGATATTTAGGCGGAAAAAGGGCTTGTTTTTTTGTAGATTACATCTTGGAGACTACAGTCAAGGAGTATAACACAACTCAGATCTACAATTATACTCTTATACACTATAGTTACCATAATTACTATATCAATATTAGTTGCGGTGAGGCTTAATTTTGATGCGAAAGGAACTCTTGTACACTATAAAAAGCTTTATCAACTAAATATTTCTTCAATTGTTTTTTAAATATTTCTATATTTTCAAGACTCTTCAAAAACTGCGGTAGCTTGTTGTAGAATTTCCTACCAATATAACTAGGTTTTTGTTTGAATAAGCTACTATTGTGACTCACCAAGTGATAATCTCCTCGGTTTCTTGTATTATAATCGTGTACGTCAAGATTTTGGTTAATATCATTCGTTTTTACATATAAAGTAGCTTCATACACATATAAGCAGGGCACAGTTAGTAGACCAAGTCTCTTGAACAACGGCCTACATGAATTTAATCTATTTACTCATTCTTTTTTTTGTAGATTACGTCTTGGGGACTCCAGTTAAGGAGTATCAGATCAACAATATTATACACTAGATACCATAATTACTTCAATTAGTTGAGATGAGGCTTAATTTTGATGTGAAAGGAACTCTTGTACACTATAAAAAGCTTTATCAACTAAATATTTCTTCAATTGTTTTTTAAATATTTCTATATTTTCAAGACTCTTCAAAAACTGCGGTAGCTTGTTGTAGAATTTCCTACCAATATAACTAGGTTTTTGTTTGAATAAGCTACTATTGTGACTCACCAAGTGATAATCTCCTCGGTTTCTTGTATTATAATCGTGTACGTCAAGATTTTGGTTAATATCATTCGTTTTTACATATAAAGTAGCTTCATACACATATAAGCAGGGCACAGTTAGTAGACCAAGTCTCTTGAACAACGGCCTACATGAATTTAATCTATTTACTCATTCTTTTTTTTGTAGATTACGTCTTGGGGACTCCAGTTAAGGAGTATCAGATCAACAATATTATACACTAGATACCATAATTACTTCAATTAGTTGAGATGAGGCTTAATTTTGATGTGAAAGGAACTCTTGTACACTATAAAAAGCTTTATCAACTAAATATTTCTTCAATTGTTTTTTAAATATTTCTATATTTTCAAGACTCTTCAAAAACTGCGGTAGCTTGTTGTAGAATTTCCTACCAATATAACTAGGTTTTTGTTTGAATGAGCTACTATTCTGACTCACCAAGTGATAATCTCCTCGGCTTCTTGTATTATAATCATGTACATCAAGATTTTGGTTAATATCATTCGTTTTTACATATAGAGTAGCTTCATACACATATAAGCAGGGTACAGTTAGGAGACCAAGTCTCTTGAACAACGGCCTACATGAATCTAATCTATTTACTCTTTCTATACACCTAACCGCTTTCTTTTGGATCTTAAACACCCTATCAAGATTTTGTTTTGATGAATTACCCCATACTAAGATAGCATACCTAATATGTGACAGTAAGAGCCCATGGTAAGCTGTAAAAAGTAACTTTTTGTCATTCAATCTAGCGAGCTGTCGCAGGACAAATACCCCAGATGAAATTTTACTACATATTTTCTCGATATATGGAGTCCAGGTCAATCGTCTATCCAACATAACTCCTAGAAATGCAATTTTTTCTTCCTGGTCTAATTGATTATCATTTACAAACACGTTTATAGCCCTATCTTCATTTAAATTATTTTGTTTTTGAATTGAAGGTATTGGCATTTTTTACTATTTATAGTTAATTTCAACTGATTTAAAAATTGGACAATGGACTGCACACCTATATGGGCACTTATTTCTAAATTATCTGGAATGGAATTGCTGAAAATGAGTGATGTATTGTCAGCAAATAAGAGGGCTCTACCACTAACTAATTCTTTAGGTAAACGGTTGACATATAACAAAAAAAGCAATGGACCTAGTATTGATCCCTGAGGCACTCCAGCTTGCACCTCTAATTTATTAGATTTATTCTTTACTATACTATTACCAACTACTGTAGTTAGTTCTACACATTGTTTTCTCCCAATAAGATATGATTCAAACCATTTCAGTTCAACCCCATTTACACCTACATTTTGCAGTATTTCCAATAAAGTTCTATGATTAACACAATCAAATGCCTTTGACAGATCTAAGAAGATTGCAGTAGCTTTATCACCTGAATCTATTATATCTATTAGTTTTTCAACTAGAGAAACTATGGCTGTCTTTGTTGATCTCCCTTTCTGGAAGCCATGCTGTTCATCACAGATAAAGTTAGCTTCTTGAAGGTGCAGAAGTAACCTATTTAGAACTACTCTTTCAAAAATTTTACTTATTACATTTAAAATACTAATGGGCCTATAGTTCTCTACCTTTTCTCTATCACCACTTTTGAAGATTGGCAAGATCTTCCCCTCTTTTAAGCTATCTGGAAAAACACCTTGTTTTTCCAATATGAATGATTGAATATTATTCATCAATATGAATTCTAATGAATGATTGATCAGATGAATCAAAGGGTCTAACAATTGATCTTTACATTCTTTCAGAATTTTACTGGATACCCCATCCATTCCTACAGTTTTTTTATTATTTAAACTATCAATGATATTTGACAACTCGTCTTGAGATACTGGGTGGAATTTTAATTCGTTCTGAATCCCCTCAGTATTCCTCACGTTTGCATCACTAATACCTGTATTAAGAGATTTTTGAAGATTCTTAGCAACCAGTTGATAATATCTGTTAAAGAAATTACAAATGTCTACACTATCATCAATATATTTTTTATTTTCGTTAATTATTCTGGGGACACTAGTATAAGCATCTACATGAGCTACTTGCCTATTTTTGTTTATTACATCCCACACTGCTGTGTTAAAGTACACACTATTATTCAAAATTTCAGCTGTTTTCTTACATTTCGCTCTTTTCACTTCTTTCGTATAGTTTTTCTTTAGAGCTTTGTAATTATCTTCACTTAACATATTTCTAGATAGTTTGAATTCATCATATGCATCTTTAACCCTATTTCTTTCTGCAAGGATATCATCAGTTATCCACTCTTCAATTTTGTCTAATTTGTTTTTTTACAGGGACTTTTATAACTGGACAACTCATAGTAATATGAAACCTTAAAATATTAATGAAACTATCATAATTATTTGTTATTCAAACTATTGCTATTGTAAACCCTACTCCAGTTTTCTTGTAGCAGATTCTGCTTCAAACAATCGATATTCCCCTGTTCACATTGTTGAATTTTTTTCATTAATCTACTCTTTTTAATTGATTTATGACCTTGCAACCCCACCTCTAAGATTTGATAGTCATGATCAGATAGTTCCGAGCCGCCTAATCTTGTTTTAGAGTAATCTATATTAGTAAGGATGTTATCAATTATTGTTTGTGATGTTCTTGTGACTCTGGTATATTCATGAACTTTTATTTCCAAGTTATTCATGCATATAATATCCTTTAAATCTTCTGTCATTTTATTCTGTGTTGCAAAGTCTGTATTGAAATCTCCCGCTACAATAACGTTTGTAAAACGAGTAGTAGTAATCTCTAAAAGCCTATTGAATAGTTCACAAAAATTGTTCCATTCCCCATTTGGTGACCTGTAAATACTAACACCGCTACTTCGAAATTATCGTCGATTTTTACTCTTAACCCAGAAACTTCTAAATCTATTTCCACAGCAAATTTCTCTACATATTCTAAATTAAATGTTTGCATATTCTTAGCATTTTTAGTGAAGATAGCTACTCCCCCACTTCGATGTGATGTCCTGCAATACGACGTTTTCAATGAATAGTTTGGAATATTAAGTTGTGACAATTCATCTTCTTTTAAACCATGCTCTGTGAAAATAGCTATATCAGGAGCCTCTTCTTTAAAAAATACTTCGATTCTATCTATTTTGTTACGAATGTATTGAATATTCTGATGGAACACAGTGAGTACCGGTACTTCCCTATCATCCCTTATTTCTTTATCGTTGCTTTTGTATATTGAAGTAGATTTACTTAATCTCTTAGAATCTTGAGAGCCTATCAGATTGCTACAAGAGTTCCTTCCACTAATGCTATCCTGATTTTTTGATCGATTAACGTCTTTTAATACAATTGAAGATATGAATTTATCATTTGAAACTAGTTTCCCTTCCCGGTTTTGAGCCACTTTACTAAAAAAGGTTCGTTAGATGATTGTTTAGGAGAATTATTGACAGTAGATTTCAAACGACTTTCAATCAGCTCTGCCAGCCTATTACAAAATATTACTTTGCCAGATTGATTTAGATGTAGATCATGATTAGTGAAGTTTTGTTTTTTCAGCCTTTCATTTAGAAAACAAATCCCCAACTGCTTAGAATTCTTATTATTAGGCTGTTGATTGTATTATGAATTGATTTATTTGTTGACTTAATGGCTTCATTTAGCTCTGGCCTATCAAACCTATACGGAATTGTACTTATTATTACATTAGTTTTTTGGCTGAGTGGCACAATCTCTTTAATTTTTTCATTTATTTCAGGGAGATGTTTTAGATTAGGTTCATTTATATTGTTTGAGCCACCCAGTACTATTAGAAAATCGTTTTTACCAAAATCTTTAGTTTGTTCCTGTGCTGACTCTACGATTGCGTTTATAGGGGCACTTGGTTTGAAAAAGCTCTGAACTTCATACTTATTTTTAAGTATACTAGAGTGTACTGTGGGTCGTCTGATGATGCTCTAGACAACAGAGCGAAACGGCCATAGTGGCCATATAGCAATATAGCAATTCTATACACCTAACCACTTTCTTTTGGATCTTAAACACCCTATCAAGGTTTTGTTTTGATGAATTACCCAATACTAAGATAGCATTGATTTCCAACAAGATGGCGCCTCACTTTATTACAGTAACCTTGTGCATGCTGTAATCATGTTGGTGAATATGTGGCGAGAAGTGGAATATCGTCTCTATGTGTGCAGGGCAACAATTTGGATCCAACGTTGAATTCTACTAACATTCAAAGAAAACTTAAAGGTAGGCTACTCTCTTTTCATTCTATGTAATCATTGATGTAGTTTTTATTAATTTCACCAACTCATTTATACTTGAAACTGGGGAGTTCTTTTTCAAACACTAATTTACTTATGTTTTTGTATTTTATTGTGTATGTCAACTACCAATATAGCAAGGAAGAAGATACTAGAATATTTGGAGCACAGGGGGGGGGGATAATTGGTCAAGACCCCCAAAAAGTACATAAAGAGGCACCAGTAATGTGATGATGCTATGCTCATTTCATGTTTTGAAACAGCTCACTATTTTATCAATACTTGAAGAGCCCTGGCGGTAGGCTGACGAAGCTTCTTTTCAGAAGTGAAATGCATTCCTCAAGCATCTCCAATATATGTGAGTAAAACATTATTTAAAAGTGAAATACACAGTGTCAGTTTTAATATTAGATTGTTCATTAAGTATTTCGTCATGGAAAACATCACAGACTTGAAGAAAGTTGCTTTTAAATCTTAACTTTCCAAATCAAAATTGAATCTATTGCAAAATGGCTTCTGATAGCAAAATCTACATAAATCTGTCGCTTACACGGAGAAGAAGAAATCTACTGTTTCGAGCAAGAGAATACAAGCGTACTCATTCGGAAATCAAGTATGTGTGGGCGGATCGAGCTGGTTGGATTAAAATGATGAAAATGAACGGCGAGATCAAGCTAGTACATAGTGGAATTGACTTGATGGATTAAATTTTCATGATTTTGTGGATTTCCTTATTTAGATGGGTATCCTTTTACAATCTCATAGGCATTAAGATGAGTATCCTTTTATGATCTCATTTATTTATTTGATGAAAGCTCAGTTAAATTTATTTATTTTTTACTTTTTTTCAAGTGGATTCATTACTATCTATCATTTTTATAAATTAAATTATAGTAACACTTCTTTAATAATTTTTTTTTCTTAGTAAAATTGCTTTACTTTATTCAGAACCTAATTTTTAAAGGAGATTTGTCAGGGGATTCGGTCTCATCTCTCTTTTGCGGTCATGAGATTTTGGTTTATTTTTTTTTTTAATATTGTATCGCAAAGCTATATCGATTTAAATGCTGGCGAGTGTGGGGTATTTCTTACTTGTTTTTTTTTTACTTATCGTTTTTTTTTCTCAAATTTTCCTTTCATAAATTTAGCCTACGTTTATTTTTTTTCTGCTTTCTTTTTTCATCATGCCAATAATGCATGACATCAATAGTCTAGTCTCTCTTGAACGTTACAACACAGTAGAAGTAGATGATATTTTTACATTCCAACCGAATGATTACTTAGATAATTCCTGTGATTTGTTTTTCAACATATTGCACATGAATGTTCGTAGTATTAATAAGAACTTTGATGAGTTTTCCTATACAATCCAAAATTCACAATTAGTGTTTGATGTAATTATTCTTAGTGAAACCTGGGTTGTTGATAATCGTGCTTTCAGTTATAATCTGCAAGGATATTCAGTCTATAATAGTCCCTGTCAACTAAACAAATGTGATGGAATCTGTGTTTATATTGTTGAACATTTGACGGTTGATCGGATTAATTTTGAAATACGAGGAGCAAACTCGATAATTCTTCATGTTAAAGGACCACTTAAAACTATAAACTCAATTATCATAGCTATATACCGATCTCCTTCTGCACCTATAGACGTTTTCTTAACAAGTCTGAATGATTGTATAGACTATCTCCATATAACGCAGAATAATTGTAATATAATCTTAGCAGGGGACATCAATATTCATCTTGATAGAAACACACATGCAACAAACGAATATTTCAGTGTACTGTCTCTAAATGGATTTAAATCGTACATTAATAAGCCAACCAGAGTTTCTAATGATTCACAACCGTCGTGCATTGACCATATTTTCTTAAAAAATGTTTCTTTCAGATCAGATGAAATTCTAAGTACAATTATAAAGACAAATATTACTGATCACTACTGTACCAGTCTTCACTTAGGACTGAATAGTAAAACTAAGGAATCTGCACGATCGCAACACATCAGTAAAAAAATTAATTACCCAGCCTTAATATCATGCTTGAAATTGGAGGAATGGGAAGATGTTTGTAACGACTCTGACTTGAGTGTTGATAATTTAGTTTCAAATTTCTCAAACCGACTGATAAATCATATACAAAAAGCAACTACTTCAAGAGTTTTACAGCATAAATTGAAACCGTTGAAAAGATGGATAACTACAGGTCTTATCAATTCAATAAGAAGGCGAGATTACTTACACAAAGCTCTTTCAAAACAACCATTAAACAACGTGCTTAAAGCTGAATATAAAAATTACAGGAACATCCTGAATAAATTACTTAAACAAACAAAATATAATTATTACAGGAATGAGATAAACCAGTGCAAGGGTAATAGTGCAAAAACTTGGAAGTGCATTAATGATTTATTGAATTCTAAACAAATAAAGAAACCAGCTCAAGTGGATGCTGAAATCTTAAATAAACACTTTGCTCAGGTTGGTAATAAATATGCAAACATATTATTAAATTCAAATAAATCGGTGCAACATAATTTTATTGATTCAGCTGTAGCTTCACATAACTCATTCTACTTATTTCCTACTACTGAAGTAGAAATAGTTCATAAAATTATGTCTCTTAAAAACAGTTCTGCTCCCGGAATTGATGGTATTCATAACATTTGTCTTAAAAAAATTGCAACTTACATTGCAATGCCGTTAAAAATCATAATAAATAAATGTTTTACAGAGGGGGTTTTTCCGAAACACTTTAAAAGTGCTAATATCGTTCCACTGTTTAAATCAGGCGACTTAAAAAATCCTACAAATTACAGACCCATAAGCCTGATAAATAATCTCGCAAAAATCATGGAGAAAATTCTAAAATGCAGGTTAGTTGATTATCTGAGCAAATTTAATATATTAAGTAAAAACCAATTCGGCTTCCAAACTGGGAAATCTACTCAAGATGCAATTTCCCATTTAATAGGCATTGTTTCGGACAACTTTGAAAATGGCAAAAAGACTATAACTGTCCTATTAGATTTAGCAAAAGCCTTCGACACTATCTCAAAAACTAAACTGTTGAATAAGCTAGAGAAGTTGGGAATACGTGGTATTCCACTACAATTATTTTCTAGCTATCTGACCAACCGAACACAATACCTTACAATTCAAAACAAAACAAGTATGCAAATATTATCTGACTATGGATTACCACAAGGCACAGTACTATCTCCTATATTATTTTTAATCTACATAAATGACCTGCTAAAATTAACCATCAAAAATTGTGATATCATTTCGTTTGCTGATGATACAGCTTTGGTTTTTACTGGGGAGACATGGAATGACGTCAGATGCGCAACTGAACAGGGACTAAGTGTAGTCAAGAGCTGGTTAGATGTGCATTTGTTGACCCTTAATATTGGAAAAAGTTTATTTATGACATTTTCCCCAAACATCACTGGTCAACCTCCTTACCTAGAAAACATAGTAATCCATGAATCTGATTGTGAAGGTGTACTCCCCTGCTCATGTCCTATACTGAAAAGAGTCCAGCAGGCTAAATATCTTGGAGTATTCATAGATCCTCATCTAAGGTGGGACATTCATATAAATAACTTATGTAAGAGCTTCAAGTACCTAATTTATAAATTCTATCAAATCAGTAGACTGAAGATCAAAAGCATATCTAGACTTATGTATTTCGCATATGCGCAATCCATCCTTCAGTATGGGATCAGAGTATGGGGAGGAGCTGTTAATATTCATTTCAATAAGATTTTTGTAATCCAAAAGCACTTATTAAGAGCCGTTCTTGGTAGGCCAAGACTGTACAGTAGCCGTAATCTATTTTCTGAGTTGAATGTTTTGACTGTGCGACGGCTGTACATCAAACAAGTAATATATTATTTGAATGTGAATAAATGTCTTCTTGAATATCGTGAAATAATGCATAATTTACGACCTTCTCATTCAAGATTTGCAATGAGAAGAACTATTTTAAATGTATGTAGAAGACAGTTCACTTATATCACTGGAAAAGTGGCAAATCTCATCCCTGTTCATTTCTTAAATAACAATAAGAAAGATAAATCATTTGGAAAAATGGTTGATGAATGGATCATTTCTGATAATATAATTGAAAAAATCTTCTAATTCTTAAAAAATCTTCTTCTGTGTTGTTTCTATATTTTCTTCTTTACTTTTCATTCTGTTTCTTTAAATCGTAAAGAAATCTTATCTTCATCTTTGTTTCATTTGATTAAATCTATGTTATTCTTACGGACTCATACCTGCGCTCAGGGAAACCTTTGCAGGTATTATAATTTTCCTCTGAAGTACTTTTTCCTTGTTTTCCCTATATAAATATTGCTATTGAAATTGTAATTGTGATTTTGTTCAATGTGAATTTGTATTATTTTGAGGATAATAAATTGAATAAATTGAATTGAAAAAAAAATTGAATAAAAAAAAAAAAAAATGATTTGCATATTTTTAGAAAACTGACGATATAACATCTGTTATTTTTCATCGCATAGCCCCTTTCTATAATTTTACATATCATATAGTTTTGTTAAAAATTCATCAAGGTATAACGTGAAAATAGACATAGTTCTAACAACAATTGCTTTTCAATATGTCTAAATTTCCAAATTCTGGAAATAGAGACTGTATAGAGCCTAAACCTAAAATATGTGATACAGGTCAACAGTCTGATTTGTGAATGTGACTTACCTGCAATAATTGCACTTTTCTCAATGAACAATAAAGGTACGGTACCTCAAAGTCAGACCATAAATGATTCTTAAAACTCAATTGGCTAATAGTTCACACGTTTTAGGTTGAAATTATTTTACTCAAGGATTATTAGAGTAGTCTGCAATGATTAGCTCTTAATGCTGATAGTTTTAATAAGTGTGCAACAAAACATCCATTAAGTAGAACTGTAATCATCCTCATGTATAGGTTTTATGTTGTTGTAATTCCTTTAATTTTTCCACCGATAGATTTGAACTTTTATAATACAGTATTACAGGCCTATTTTCCTTGTGAATAACAACACAATAATACGGCACCACACTATTACAGTGGTTCCTCAGATACGGTTGGAGGCCTCCCTAACATTAAAAGTAAATGTTGATATCCATTAAGAACACATAACATTAGCAAATTATAGTTCTCACTTATATAGTAGAAATATATGTGTCTTGAAACATTGAGTACTTACTTCCTTCAATGCTCTTTCCTTGTTACCACCATCAATATAATACAGTTGATGGCATATTGTTGATTCACAAAAGGATAAGAGACTCAACAGGCTCTGCTTTCTGAGCATTTCTTTTGTTTTCTTACTCAATTCCTTTAGTGTTGAGATTGTTGTGATGTGATTCTGAAATTGCACTTCTCTCAATGAACAACAATAAGGGTTTAAGTTCTTCAAAGTCTTCAATTTTTTCAAAGTATTATGGATGATTCTTCTCATTAGGTGCGTGGAAGTGGTACCTATTAGAAAAATCTCATCAGTCATTTGGATAAGATCCTCATCCATTAATTCTGAATTTTTGTCAAATTTTGCTAAAATCACTCCTCCCGAGATAAATATGTTTGGTATTTATATAGAAACGTTACTTGTTGAATTTTGTGGTGAATTTTTTTTGTGACATCTAAACACCCCAGGAAACAATAATCCGTTGGAATTTTTTGGGGGTCGCGATTATTTCACATTAAAATTAAAATTTTCCAGTGGTACTATTTTTCTTAGGCGCAAGAAAATATTTCCATTTGTGAAAATCCGCAGTGTCAAAAATCGTGTCTTTCTTCAAGTTTGATAATCAGCTGACACTCATTCTAATGAATTGGAAAATTTTAATTGATTTGTATCAGCTGTGTTTCTCTTTTGAATAGAATCAATTTTCCTAACAATGTTTAAAAAAAAAACATTATTTTAAATAAAATCTGTCCTATATCTTTTGCAATATTCTTAAAATATAAGTAATTTTTTTAAAATAATTGGTTTTGTAGTTTCTGTGTAAAAGCGTAATAAACAAAAAAAAATCATTTCGCTTTTAATGATTTCCGGTAATTAAGTTAGTTGCATGCGGTTACTTGAAGAAGAAAAAACCTAGTCATTCTTGTACTGGGTGTCGTGGTGAATGAATCTCTTTTGTGTGTTTGCTCAAGGTATTGTTGTGTGGTAATTTATGGCGTGTGTGAAGTGTGAAGTGACTTTTCTGGAGTCGATAAGATTCAATGATAAAGACATTTTTAATTTTTTAATACATCACAAAGTTATAAAAGAAAAAATTGACTGTCCAAACTGTGGAGATGATCTCAACGTGAATCGAGGCACTCTGATATTTAGATGCCAGAAGTAGGTGGTGCTTGGCAAGAAGGCGGCAAGAATTTGCGGGTTCGCCGGGTCAGCCAGAGTGGGGTCTTTTTTTGAGAACACCAAATTGTCCCTTGACAAATACTTCACACTCATTTCAATTTTACTGAACCTGAAACCACATAGGCAGACTTTCATCACTGAAGAACTAGGTATCTCCCCCAATACAGTAGTTGATTGGTACTCTTATTGTCGGGAGGTATTTTTGTTCTCCAGTGAGAAAGTCTCAGAAAAGCTAGGTGGTCCAGGGAAGGTAGTTGAAATTGATGAGGCGAAATTCGGGAAGGCAAAGTATAATCGTGGAAGATATGTGAAAGATCAGTGGGTATTTGGAGGGGTTGAGCGCAACTCCAACAAATCATTTTTTGTGCCAGTTGAGGCCAGGAACAGTGAAACTCTCTTGAATCTGATTTGAGAGTGGATCCTGCCTGGCTCAACCATAATAAGTGATTGTTGGAAAGCATATCAATCCCTCAACAAGGACCTATATGACCACTTCACGGTCAACCACTCGATGAACTTTGTCGACCCACAAAGCCAGGCTCATACAAACACCATTGAGAGAGCCTGGCGTGAAGTACGAGGGACAATTCCGAGGTTTGGTGTTAAAGAGACCCATTTCGCTGGCTACCTGGCGGAATTCCAATTCAAGCGCCGCTATAAACGCCAGGAACGCCTACACCACTTCTTCGAGGCAGCAGCGGAGTTGTATGCCCCCTCACATTGAGAGAGATGGACCACAAGGTTGGTGAGTGTTGCTCTTTTATATATGCATGTAACAGTGAATTCATGATACCAAAGGTTAGGTGCGCGGTTAGGTCTTTTGTGAAGTAGTTCAGTCACATCTAGCCTAGGTTAGGTTAGGTTAGGAATTGTTATATTAACAAAATTCAACAAGCAACGTTTCTATATAATTACAAAAATAATAAAGGCATGAGGTGGTTCAGTCACATCTAGCTAGGTTAGGTTAGGTTTGGTTATGCGCGCTTTGCGCGCACTGCGTTTGGGGGCGGTAGTGTTTTGGAAATGTTTTATTCACTTGGTTTACATTGTTTTAAGATTTGGAACTTCTCATAACGTTTGCAAATTATAAATTTTTCAGATAAAAATATAGATTTTTATGAAAAATGTTTTTTTCGAAAATTTCAATTTTTTTGTGAAATAATCGCGACCCCCAAAAAATTCCAACGGATTATTGTTTCCTGGGGTGTGTAGATGTCACAAAAAAAAATTCACCACAAAATTCAACAAGTAACGTTTCTATATAATTACCATATGTTTTCTTGGTAACTGACATATCATTCCAATATTCCATTATCTACTCTCATTTGGCAATCAATCAGTATTTACTTTATGGCTGCATTATCTTCAATCCACATCAAGAGGCTAGGCTACATACTGATAAAATAAATATTATTTATTTAATTTCTGGGAAGCAAAAGAGACTCAATACAGTAATTTTATTTGCTTGATTTATGCATAACAATACATTTTTAAATTAATAAGCTTAAACTGAACTATTTATGTTCTCAGTTTACCTTGATAGTTTTTATTCCCCAGAAAAACTTGCCACATTTCTAACTCAGGTTGTTTTGATTTACTAATCTGTTAACCTTATGTCATGTGCAACTTTTGTTCAGCCACCAAACAAAAATTATTTTCAGCTGATAATCTGTCTTCATAAATATATTATAGGCTCACATATAATGAATAATATTTTATTTTTTCTCCCTTACTTTGCATTACAATTTAAAATAAAAGAATGTTACAAAATGTATTCATAATATTATAAATAAACAAGTAAATAAATGTTAACTGCTAACAAAATAAATCGATAGTCCTATGGAAAATAGCCTGCATGGGCGATTATCTGTGCGCAAGCTAGAGTTTATGACGTAGATGAGCTCTATGGACGGTCACAAGTGGTTAAATAAATATTTTTATAATGTTAAATTTAAATAAAAAATGGAACATCAACTTGTAAAAGAAATATTTCAAAAATATAATCGGTCATTGGATTTCCAGGGGCCTCCCTGAGGCTAAAGGAGAAGGTGAGATGCAGTAATAAGTGATAGGTCAGGATGGTCCATAGCCAGACTTCAGTAGCGTCTCAATTCTCTTAAAGAACAATGAACATAGCCACTGATCAACTGTTTTTAAACTATTTATGGATTTAACTAAAAAGGAACTATTTTGAGGGTACTGCTTGCTAATGTTTATAAGAAGTTGTGCTAAATGAAAAGCATTTGTAGCAGAGAAAGTTTTAGCCAAGAGTAATTTCTGTGTTTCTGGAATAGCAAGTACGGTATAATGATTGTGCTGAATTCTAATAAAAATATTATCAAAATGTTTTATACGTGTGTAGCAAAAGAAATTTAATGAAAAGTTGCTGAACCGATAGAATCATAGTCTCTTGGAATAGGTTGGGTGTTGAATACTACTTTCAAGATGGATTTTTGAGTTATAAGTGGAGGTTCCATGATACTTTTAAAGGCACATCCCCAAGCTATGATTCCAAATGCAAAAGTGACTGTACGTATGACAAGTACCTAAGCGATCCTCAATTCTCTTACCTCCAAGATAAGACTTCTCTTAAATTTTTAAAAGCTAAAATATATTTACATGTTATTTTATCTTTTAGATATTCAATGTGATCCAGCCATTTCAATTGAAAATCAAATATTACACCAAGATACTTGCAAGACTTAACCTTTTCGATTGCTTTTCAAGCACAATAAGAGTTGTGAAGATGGTTCCCACAACTGTGGATAACGAGATAAGAAAGATTTAAGTCTGATTGAGGACTCAAAGAGATTGGCATAAATTATGTTTCACTCATATTCAAAGAAAGTATATTTTGATCAAACCACTTTTTAAAAATCATTAAGTCATGCAGAGCATCACTCCTTACATTTGCCCAAGTGTCCAAGTGTTGGACAATGGACTGCACACCTACATGGGCATTTATTTATAAACTATCTAGAACGGAATTGCTGAAAATGAGTGATGTATATCGTCTGCAAATAAGAGGGCTAATTAATTCTTTAGATTGACATCTAACAAAAAAAGCAATGAACCTAGAATTGAACCCGGTGGCCTTCCAGCTTGGACCTCCAATTTATCAGATTTATTCCTTACTAATACCATTGATCAGGGATAGTAAAGCATTATTCATGCTTTACTTAGTATGGGCACACTGTGCAGGATGACACACACACACCCGCTTGCCAGTTTATTCCATATCATTACCACAGTCATATTCACTATTCTATGAGTTCCTACCCTATTAACTGTATATAAGAAGGAAGCTCATATTGATACAATTTCGCTTTATTTGAAAAAAAAAATTGGCCGCCATATTGAATTTGAAAAAATAAAATATATACATCACTGTGCCTAAGAATAAGGAACATGCAATGAAAAATGATAAAAGTTGGTCTAGGCGTTCGTCTGTAATTTATTGTGTGACAGACAGACACAGTGGTGAATTTGCAGGGGGGGGGGGGGGGGCTTACTAAGTCTTTAATTGTATGAAATCCACTATAGTAGCACTAGTAGAGCTTTTTTTTATTTCCCAATAATATGAATAGTTATAGTTCAAGTATGATTGATTAATATGAAAAATTCAAAAGCTTTAGTACACCTTTACAGCCCCCCCCCCCCCACCCTTCTTATCAATAGTAGCTACCAGTCAACCCCAAATTTTTTTCTGGATCCGCCACTGGACAGACAGAGAGAATTACGATTGTCATGAAGGATAGGCCTCATTCTGTTCGGTCAATTAAATAACTGTCGATAAACTTTAGATTTAAATTTTGTGTTGCAATATTATTTATTGTCTTTGAAATTCTATAGTATGGTGATGATTCTGGAAGTTCTATAATTTATTCGGCTTGACATGCCGAGCTGCTGCAGCACGGTCGGCTTGTAGCATTTCTACTCACTACTCACTTTGCTACTAACTCGCCCCGTGTCATCGACTCTTAAATGAATATCATTCGATAATTATTGGTTTGTGAGCTCAATTAAATTCTACTTAGAATTTATAATGATCAAAAGTCATAAGATCCATACTCTAGTCCATTTTATATCGGGACTACAAAATAGCTAAAATATCATCTGTAGGAACAGCCAATGCCTCCTAAAGTACAGGTGGCATTGGAACAGCACACTATTTATGTTTCTTCTAAAAACAGCTGATCATACTATTTTCCGTTTAGAGTTTTGAGTAGTCTGCTTTCAAATGATTCTTATCCAGTAATCCAGTCTTTAAAATCGTGCAGTGGAGTTCTGTAGTTGGAGTCTTTGTCTGCTGTGTCTTGATGTTCGTGTGTTGATATTTTGATTAATGTTCTTCATTCAGTAGCCTCCTTGGAATATTATTTCGTATTGGCTTTTTTATAAGTAAATTAATGATTATAGGAACCAAGCAATAAACTTTATCTGAACTATTTTAAAATTAGTATATCTGTCCGTAACATTCAACAGAATGCTGAATTACGCTGTTCATTTGGTCGGCGCGTGTTTATTCTCTTTTGGAGTATTTTATGATTATAACTACGTTGTAGTTCCTGCAACAGTGGCCCCAATCATGTCGGCCTACGGTGGGAAGTTCAAGTTTCTTACCTTTTGGGATGCAGTAAGTATAAATTAAAGCATTATAATTCTGTTATCTTTATAACCTTATCTTGGAACTGAAACCTTATCAATCTTGTCTGATATAATATAATCAAGCTTTGAACAGTCAACTCTATTTTGCTTTCAACTATCATATTCTAATTTTCTTCCTAAATTCATCTTTGTGCATCTTGAACATCATTAAAAATTGGGTGATCTTGATATTTGTTTTGTATGCCGGTACATACATATCATTACTCAGCATACCACAGTCAAAGCGTGGTTTACACCTAACCTCTGCTGGACAAGCCGCTATCAACTTCTAAACTTCTATTGTTAATTATAGAAAAATGTAATAATACCATTCTGGGTTAGCCAGCAAATGTTGAGAGTGAAAAGTGCGCTTAGCTTGTGCAGTCTATATAACGGAAGGGCACCTGCGGGCTATAAACTACCTAGGCTATTTATAATAAATTCTCTTTTGCGAGAAATGAATTTGTTTCATTGATCTTTACTACTCTTGAGTATATATATATATAACTATGTCTAGTATATGCTAACTCGATCCTCAATTATAAAATCTTCAAATTAAATTTTAGTATAGCCTAATTTTATTGGGCCTACTTATTCGTAAAGACGATGTAGGCTGACATAGACACGCAAAACTCAGAAAATTAATCTAGAAATTCATCCAATTAAAACAGTTATTAACAATATTATTATTATTATTTTAACAATAGAAATGTTTTAGAAATAGAAAATTGTATACTAACTTACGCATTGTTTGAGTCCATAATAAGAGTACCAAACCTGGGGAGCAACAAATTTTTGTCACATCAATCCGCTTCTCAAGGTTCAAAAGCTCATTTTTAGGTTAATAGGATTCAAGCACTCTCTTTATCCATCGGTACTTTTATACTCAGTGCTCGGCATCCTAAGCATCAGACAAATCTACTTACTCAGAGTTCTTACATTCGTCAAGAAAAACCCACAATTCTTCACCAACTTAGACCACACACACGTTACACGCAGAAGAAACATGACTTTTCAATTCCTAGGATGACAACAGCATTTGCTCAGAGATCAGTCACATATTTAGGACCAAGACTTTTCAATAAACTGCCAATAGAGATTAAAGAAATAATTCCAGTTAATACATTTCAAAGGAAAACAAAAATCTGGTTATTGGATAATGGAATTAATCACAGCGAACAATTAATGTCATAAATTGTGTTTCTGTAGTCTCCAAAAAATCTGAATAGCCTGGACTAATTTATCTAAATTACTAAAAACCATATATATTCAACTAGTAGCATGTAGTCTAAAAATATTATTATTGTTATATAATCAGTATTCTTGTAAATTCATGAATGTTTTTGCTTTTCGAACGTTTCTTTTCAATTTAATATTCAATTAGTAATATGTAATTTTGTAAAACTACCTAACGTAATAATTTTTCGCATGTTCTAATACCTTTATAAAGAAATAGACGAAATAGTGGCATCCCGACCCATATTTAAATAGTGGGAGCCACAAAATTCAGTATTGCAATATTTTATATTAGATTTAAGACTTTATACTCACAGTATTTTCGGCAATGTTAATTTTTTTTATTGTGAATAAACTCCGCTGGTATTGCTGTACTCACAACCAGAGAAATTAATATTATTATAGTGATGATCAGGTAACATAATACAGCCTATATAGTGGTTGATACAGTAACTCGATCATAAACGCATAAGTATCATTCATCAGTAATCTAATGAGTAATAATTTCACAAGTTAGTTCGAAGTTACTGACAATTGAACAAACTGACAAATTTACTTAAACAGAATTTATTAATTTCGAATTCCTTTAATTGCTATCAGTTTACACTGAAGACTTCCGCAATGGCGGATATTGACAACAGTATTTAATAGCTGATGGAAATCGATGAATACCTTAAGGCGCCCGACCGGCAATTGGGAGGTCCGTGGTACGATTCCCGGTGGTGACTGATATTTTTGTACAGTAGCATTCATCGATTTCCATCAGCTATTAAATACTGTTGTCAATATCCGCTATTGCGGAAGTCTTCAGTGTAAACTGATAGCAATTAAAGGAATTCGAAATTAATAAATTCTGTTTAAGTAATAATTTAGTAATTTGGTTAGGAAATTTCCATCATAATTACCATACTTTGGAATTTGAGGTATAGACACTGTAGTTTTCATATAACTTGGCAGCAGTATGCTGGGTTCAGATGTAGCATGTCCCATCTGCTACACGCTGCCAAGTTATATGAATACTACAGTAATACCCTTTATTCAGATTTGATTCTCACCGGAATATTATGTGTGCACAAAATCTATTCCTAGTATTTCATATTCCAAATTATTACGGCTATAATACCGAATTCTGTGACCAAATACACTATTCAATCTTCCTGTAATCAATTACACGTAATATGGCTACAACTTTCGCATGACTTTTCAAAAGAAAATAAAAATAAATTTAAACAGTATTTTTCCTTCATATATTGTTTTGTGACAATATGGTTCTATTCAAATCTTTACTATTATTTTCAAGAGTGCGACCTCATATTTCATTAGAAAATTCTATTTTATAACTCTAATTCCTTTGGTAATTTTAATGTATTGCGTCCTTCCTGTTAATGATCATTGGAATTCAAAATAGGAAGTACTGTACATACTGATTGTTTTTTTTTTTGTTTATGATCTCAAGTTTATCATACAATAACTCATCATTCTTATTTGAAAGAGAAGCTAATTAATTGGATTATTGCCAATTAGGTATGTTTGTTGTCAATCATTATTTTTGGGATAGAGAGTGTTATAAACTACAGAGCAATTTTCATCCAATTTATTTGAATTTGATTGCTTTTTTGATTGCCAAAGTCCAATTTTGATACTGTAGGTTATTCACAAGTTTTTTTAAGCAATCCATTATTTTGATTATTGAAAGCATTCTACTTTCAAATTGTGGACTACATATCATGTTGTTGCAGTTTTTTTCTTCAACTCAATATTGTTTCTATTCTACTCACACAGTCTCTTAACTTTATTATCTGTTGAAGCACTCATATATACTGTCCAGGTAATGAATCAACTATTCATAAAAAATCTAAAGTCTATTGTTGATTAATTAGAAAGTATCTAGATCAATGGAATGGGCTATACCAAAAAGTGTCTCCAAGAACTTCTGATAGTAACTGCAATTTATTTTTATGAAATAAAATGCTATAAGTTATAGCCTTTTTTTGTCCAATGAATGTGAGATTAGCTCTTCCTAGCTGTCCTACAACTGTTGAAAATCTGTTCAGATATACTGATGTCATGCGCTACTGTCAACATTATCAATCAATAGTTGATATAATTGTAGTTAATTAATTAATAATTATTATAATTAATACAATTATCTACTAACTCCTGTGATGTGATGGTTAAATACTTCAGAAGCAATCTATATAAATAAAATTAGAGTTTTGTCTGTACATTTATCAGAATTATATATTTTTTGGTTATTTTACGTTTTATAAGTACATTAAAGAAGCCGAATCAAGTCTTATCTCAATTTCTGTCTGTCTGTCACGGCCCCGAAAGCATTTTACGCGGCCTCCTGAAAAACGAGAGCATCGATCAGGATTAAAGTTATTTATCAGTATTGAAAACCTTTTTGACAATGTCTAGCTATAAAAAGCTAAATTTACTTTTTTTAACAGAATAATAAACTATAAACCAAGTATTGTGCGATTTTGGATGCATTTCTTCCAAGTTTTATTACCACACAAGAACAAATCACGTAATTTATCATGATATATCAATCAGCTGTTCTTAAATATTCTCTCTGATAACTGTCACTGAATTGTTTACGTTTCTAAGCTGCTAAAAACTTCATGATCGTTGCTATCAAAAAAGCCAAAACATATTTAGTCTTATTTCTAAACATAATCCGTACGAAGGACGGGTACAATAGCTAGTAAAATTATAAATGTATCAATTTAATCATGAAAATACTGTCAATAATTTTCTCAATACACAAACAAATCATTTTCCCCACCTGCTATATAACGTCGCATTTTTACTCCCTGGAATCGAATACTAAAGTACTACTTTATACCCATGGTACTAACCTACTTGCTTTTTCTTTCTAGGGAGTAAAAGAATTTACTTGTTTTTCAAATTTTTTCCTAAAAAAAAAGTCCCTAGGGAGTAAAAGTAAAACCATAAGAATAACATGGGAAGAAGTATGACATCGCCGCGATTGAAGACAAAGGAATATGGCAACACTGTCGAATTGTCGTACACGGTCGAGGAAAATCCAAGAGAGCTGTTTTTCGATCTTTGTAATATTTCAATCTAGGAATCTTTACGAGAGCGTTCATCTATGAAAGATGACTGAGCGTCTGCACAGAAAAATTATACATTGTTATAGTTATTGGTGTAGTTGGAGGAAAAATGTTGTGTGCATCATTGGACTAAAGTACTTTTTCTCCCTCAGGAAAATTGACAACAGTTTTCCTCGGGGAGAAAAAGTTGCACTTTCGTCCCTGATGCACAAATAACTATTCTGTAGTTTTCGTACTAATATTGGAGTAGATAATGTGGGAGAATGTGTAATAGATGAACAGAATGACTGCCATTGTTTTTTGAGGGAGGAAATAGGATGCAGCCGGCTCTCTCTTGCTCTAAACTCTCTGTCACAAAAATTAGTCCAAGAGTAATAATTTTCTAACGAAATAAAAAGGATAACACATATCTTTGAAAAAATACAGTATCAAATGTGTTGTACAATTTCACAATTTATAAAAGAAAGAGAATTTTTCATTAAAAAAAAATACATTCAGAAGTATATTGAATTTGTGAGACTTTTAGTAGATAAAAGAGTTGTCTTGAATGTCTATGAAACCACATGTCAAAAATAACTGTGAAATAAAATTGGTAGTATCATCTATATTCGGTTTCTATTCGGTTTCTTCTCTCCTGTAAAACATGAAATTTTGAGTGTTCCTTTTCTTTTTAAGCCAATTCATTTGAATATTATCTTATATACTTTGTAAAATGGAAGAAGAAATCTTTGAAAATTATCATAAGATGTTAACACTTTGAGAAAGAAACAAAAACTTCTCGCCGTTTTCGAAATTTCCCCTTAATTCGAAATTTTAAGAAGATAAATGCGGTTACACAAGTAAAACCTTGGTTTCAAAATTTTCGTTAGGCTTACGGGCGTGAAAAAGAAGCCACACTGAGATGAGGAGTGATAAGCAACATTACGTGACGAAATATCATTCTGAAATTATGATCTGTAAATAGAATGAATGAAAATAATAGCATTACAGCAGATTTGAGGACTTCTGAAGAAATAATAATTTCAGACGAGGTTTTTTGTACCAAAATGACGAGTCGAGCGCTAGCAAATGAAATTTTGAAACTCAAAATTACGAAGTTTGATTTTTTTATTTGCAAATGTTCTGTTACGAAAGGTCTGCATCCTCGGCCTGAATCGGTACAAAGACAGTGTCGGTCGAGTAGTTAAGAATTGAACTTTACGTGGAAGAGAAGTAGTATAAATTGTGCAATAGTAGGCTGAAATTATCTTCACACACAATGCAACATTAATAGGTCGTCAGCGCTTGAAGAAGAGACAGGATTACTCAAGTCATTTTTAGGACGGCGTGTACCTATTGTGTAATAAGTCGTGAATTATTTTACGATAACCCTCTTTCTGCTGGATCGTCCCGAATGCTTTCACTTCAGGCTACTAAAAAAAATCCTCTTTATCACACCATCAATTATTAATTTTAATCATAATAATTTTTCAATAATTCATTGTCTTGTAAGGCCTCTCAAATGATATGATGAGTAGACGCTTTTGCGCCTAGGTATAATATTACCTAGGCAAGTGAATATTACTTTCTACTGCTGTACTGGAAATACATTGATCTCGTGAAATTGGCTGGACCTATTTATTAGCGCAGTTATTAATTATAGGAGTTGAAAAAATATTGAAAAGGTACCTACATCAATATAGCATTCGAAAGTAGAAAGTATTGCATTTGTAGAATGCTATTTTTCATAAGTATTCATTTCCTGTGCATTTAGTAATTTACATTTACTAAATGTTAGTAATTATTCATGAATATATTTTAAATAAATATATTCATGACTACACTTCTTGAAAAACTGTTTATTTTCTTCCTTAACATGTGAAATGATAGTTGCTGTATGATTTTCTGATGGAAATAAATGTATTATATTTATTATTTATTCATATAGGCCTATTTCAAATATTCGTGTTTTTATATTGAGAAAAAGCATGAACAGAACTATTTTGTTTCACATATTTTTAAGTGGGAAGAGACTAGAGTGAGACATGAGTTGTCATGGTTTTTTGTCCATGATCGTGAGTGCACAAATTTACTAAAGCGTAGTGAAACTAATGAGATATTATGATGGTGGACCAAAATGCTGTGATGTGGTTGCTAAGAAATGGTCTGTACGGAAAGCTCTCATCTGTATGAAGAGCAGTGAGTATAAATCAAAAACATAATAAAGCCAGTTTAAAGATTTAGTTGACAGAATGCTGATAAAATTAAGTTACTGTGGAGGAGTTCAAGTAGAGTCAATAAAGAAGAGATAGAAGTTAGGCATCTTAGTCTATTCTATTGAACATCGCTCCATCATTTTGCTATGAATAGATGCCATGGGAAAAAGATCATCTGAGTCATATAACTTTTAGTCTATAACTTCATATAAAGTTTAGTCTGAGCACCCATAAATTTTAATGTTTAAATGCTGTTTAATTATCGACTAGATTTCTTAGATTAGCTATCTTAAAAATATTTCTACCATCGATTGAAAAATTCCTAAAAATTATTATAATTTAACAACGGCAAGTGAGAGAGTGAGGGTTCACTACAATGTTGATAAAAGTTGTATATTTTGAATATTGGCTATCATTATTCATGCTTAAATATCTACACTTAGGTTTGCCTCATATCAATTTTATAGGATGTCTTGAAATTTTCAGATAAAATTTATCTCAATTCCATAAATTAAGGGCTACTCTGAATTAGTTCATTGAAATTTCAACAGCAAGTACGGTTAACTTACTAAATTACAGTTACTCTCTATACTGAAAGGACTGAAGTGTTCGCTTTCTAAAAGCGTATAAGTGGCTTACAAATACGCCTTGAAGGCTCAAATATCGATTTTGTAAATACTGTGTACGGTATTGATTTCTATTATGACTCATATTAATTAATATTATTTATTCTTCTTGTTAGGAGTCTTTCGGAAACCTAATTAACTAGAATCTTGGCCTATAATGTTCAATTAGTTGGAGTTGTTTTTCAAGGTTTGGAGTTCACCTTCAGAATTATTATCTGATAAAAAGTTTTAAACTTATGTTGATTTGTTGATTGCCTCCAGAATTGAGTGAGACCAAAACTAAGTTTTTTATTGCCAGTCTGTATTTACATTGTACCACGAAATTATTTAAATGCTATGGGAACAAACCAAGTTCAAAGATCAGTGGTCAAGCGGAAGCCATTCAAATGTTATCTGGTACTTCTATTTTGAAAAAGAATACAGAAGTTAGGAATTAGCTTGTGTTTATAGTAATCTTACTAAAATAAATTATTCTTACGGTATTGCAAACCTACTAGGCTATAAAACTATCCTATATAATGGTATTTTAATGCAAATAAGTACATACTGCTTGTAGTAATTGACCAAACGTAGTGTGGCCTCAGTTTTAACTCCATCGATCGGCATTATGCAATTATTCTACATAATAGTATTTTATTACAAATAAGTAGGCTAAATATTGAATACAGTAATTGACCGAACGTAGTGAGGTCTCAGTTTTAACTCGGCATTCCGTCTGTCTGTATGCTACACGATTACAGCCAAACGCCTTGGCTGATTGGCATGAAATTTGGCACTGAATATTCCTTATTCCTGGGTCGAGCGATGTGTGTAGCCTTCTTATGCGGTTTTTTTAAAATGCTCCGTCTTTTTTAGGGGGTATAATTTACCACCGGCCATTGGAGTGTCTGATTTGGGTGCGGGTGAGTTTAAATTAGAACGATCTCGATAAACCCATCGGGGGAGGGGGGGTTAAAATATTGAAAATCATCAATATTGTTTTGGTTGGGCTTTTTGAGCTGAATGGAATTGTATATACTAAATTTCATATAAATCGATCATCCTCTTTTGAGTGAGGAGTGTAGGGCGAGTGAGATCTACCGTTCACAGAACTACTAGTAAATAGAAGGAAAATTCCTATTTATTAAGGGTGGAGTTTAGTCTCTCTTTTCTACTAACCCATGCTTAATATTAATATACCATCTCTATTTAGTCGCCCTTGTTCCTACACCATAGAATACGTAGACCAGAAATGAAGATTTAATAGAATAACTTGATTTTTATTATCATTTTACCAGAATCATATTCAATGATTGTAGCCTATACGTGTGTTTCACAAACCATTGTAAAAAAATTGGATCTCTTTATAGTTTCAATAGTTGCGACTGTTCACTTGTGTTTTGTTAAATATTAAATAACATTAGCCTCAAAGAATAGTCTAATTATTGTTAGATATTCATTCTGAAAGAACATTTTTTACAGATCTCAAGATGAAGTTTTAGTCATGCGTTGTTTTCAAGTACCTAATATATCTCTATGCTAAATCTGCAACATTTAGTTTGGTAGAGTTGCTGCCTACTGATAAATTTAATACATTGCTAGGTCTGGCATTCTTACTCTATTCAATTCACCTTAATGGGCATCATCTGTAAGCTCATGGAAGATTCAAATTTTTATTGAGTGCTATAGAATTGATCCTAGAAACAAATTTATAATGAACTGAATTATCATTTGTATTCATTAATAGAATATGCATTCATTGTACCATAGAATTGATCCCAGAAACAAATTTGTAATGAACTGAATCATCATTTGTATATTAATCTACGTTTAATGAGCACCATTTTTTGAATTTGTATCCATCTAGCCTTTGTAATATACCTACTATTGTTACTATACCTACTTTAAATTATAAGGGTAGTAAATGTATGTTTATCTCTCCCAAATTAAATACAATTCATTCATCAATGTATATTATAAACGCTAAAACGATCAATCAAGTGGATGTTGGCCTTCACTGCAGTTAAAAATCCTAGTCAAGGTCTTGGCTTCTCATGTCTTGCTTACCGATTCTGGTTTGCCTTGTACTTCACTCATTTTCTTCCCAGTCTTTCTTAATAGAATTAGTTGACTGGCTTGCATAATAATGCACCTCCATTCTTCCTCAATTTTTATTTGTGTGCATTAATCTACCTCCAAAAATAAGTCTACAATTATAGCTCAATTACAAAACTTGGGTTAATGCAGTTGATTCACATGTTACAATTTGAACATTTTCACAGTTTTTCCTATTCAGAAAGAAATTTTTTATCGGAATACATTATTTAAAAACTGATTGCATTGCTGCTAGATATAGTTTTGTCAATATGCAGTCAAGTGAAGGATAGATTGGTTCGAGATTAATGTAATAAAATTTATTCTGATAGAAACCTGAGCTCTACAAGGTTTGGTTCATTTCAATAATGGATTCAGTTTAATGCATTCAAGTGCATTTGTATTGATAATTCAATGTCAATCCACTGTATTAATTGCAGCTTAGAATTTGATGATCCATGACGAACTGCTAATAGTTACTTATAGTAAATTCCAATCATCACTGTGATGACAGAGTTTGGACCTCATTCTATTATAAATATAAGCTATTAAGGCTCCTTATCCTATCCTCCTCTCATTTGATGGATAATTTGCTGTTAGTTTTTCACAAGGTTTAGCTTGAGGTTGTGCCAAAACACCTCATCACACTGAGGTTTATCAGGTTTTATTCGAACTGTAGTAAATTATATCAATTTTATGGAATTCAATGTTTCATTCCATTCTAATAAAATTTATTTTGAACTTGAGAGCGCCCGGCCACTGAAAGCTGTCGTCACATGTCGCAGCACAGCTCGACACAGCGTTGTGTGGCCGGGCATCCTGTGGTATAGTATTATTGTAGTATTCAGTGGAATGTAGGTTGAAATTTCAATACAATTTCATTGTATGAATTTTCTATGCATGTGAGTTCTAGCTCTGACAATGTAGCCTACTCTTATCTCATTTGTAAGTTTTTATTTATCCGTAGTTCTAGCTTGTAGTTAGAACAGTTCCTCTTTATCTGAAACGCGAACGCTCAGCTCAGTATTGAATAAAAAACGCGATATCTACAAAATAAAGTACAAATCTAGTTTCTTTTGCCTATAAAAAAATCGTCTACAAATGTTTGAATATGATATTCGTTTAAATATTATATTCACGATTTTTCGACATTACATGCAAGAATCATCTTCCTAGTCCACTTCAATTCTTGGCTTTGTTGATGATATCAATGAATAAACGTATCTAAAATTTGGATGATTATCAGGGATCTGTCGATGGCTGGTAATCAAGAATTTTTCTGCCTCTGACTTTTTCAATCCATCATCAGCCGTGAATTGGCATGTCTTCACAATCTCTCATCACTGTTATTGTCCTCATGATGTAGCATTACTATCATTCACATCCTCTATTTTTGGACAATAAGCATTCAAGAAATGACATCAATCTGGCTGTAAATTCAGGCAATAAAGTCTTACAAGTCGTTTATAATTTTTGCTAATGGCCAAGGCTGAATCAAAACATAAATTGTAGTTACAGTGCTATTTTTTTATTACCTTATTGATAGTTATTATCGTTTATTGAGTCTTGTCAGTTGTTATACAATTAGTTCTGACTGATAATAGCTATGTTTGTGAAATTTCTTCTTCAATCCTTGAATTGATAGTGTTGAAAAATCAATCGCGGATCTTATTAATAAGCTCTTTGGGAACTTAGTTTGCATTTATAATGAAGGTAGAATCATTCTTCCACCAAGGTCAAAAAGAACAGCTGTGTAAAGTTTGTAAATATGCATAATCATCCTCATCTTCTTTTTAAAATTAAAATTTTGCAAATTTTTTGTGAAAGTTCAATTTACAATAGATTAATTGTTACATTTCAGAATGTTGCGTTGCATCAGTTACCTGATCAATTGGTGTATCGCAAATAGCTCCTAAATAATGGTACAGAAGTGAAAATTTTAGTTGTAGAAAAATATGAAACCAATAGTTTGCTCAGGTGCAATTTCGTTTTTTTAATTGTTTTTTAACTTTTTCAAATATGGATTAAATTTTTAATTTTTTCAAATATGGATAACATTTTCAAGTTATCCATATCATTTTTCTTGTCTATATAATTTTTTCAGTGCTTTTCTAAATTATGTCGAAACCCTCACCTTTTTAATAATGTAGTGTGCTCTTGTGTTCTTTGCTGGAAAACAACGCTAAATAAAATAATTTTGTATTATCTTTGAAATAAATTAACAAATTGTGCATCAATCATTTATAAATAGATAATAGTTTTTTATCTGGATTCACATAGTAACATGTAAAAAAATCCCAATTGAAGTAGACATTCTAACTTGTATTTTTGAGCCGTACTCATGTATTTATGGACAATTATTTGATTGAAATCAATGAAGTAAATCCATTCATATTATTTAGTATAATGATATATAAAATAAACTATATGACTAAAATAATAGTTTCTATTATATGTTATGCAGTTTGTATACTGGTTACATTATGTAGTCGATTTCAATCTGTTGACATTATGTGCGGTACATTGATTGATTGTAAAGCTATACTACAGTACTGTTTAGTAAATATGATATTCGTATATCTTGATGAGCAACTAAACAACATAACAAATAGATTAACAATAATTACTCCCACCATTTGATTTCAGTTGGTATTACAACGGCATTTATCAATCAAAACCAGTAGGCATAGCCTTTTCACTGTTCATAATGGTTGGGTTCAACCTGTATGAGGTTTTTTAAATTTTCGGTATTCTTTCATCATTAACCAAATTGAGAAATGTCATTGAACCTATTTCAGATCAATCTAATAAATGAGCTGACTGCTATTGTAATCAACAGCGTTTCTCTGAAATTATCTTAATTACCTCTCAGGAGAAATCAATCCACCTTTGTATGATGATACCAGCATTTCCTTTTTATGTTAACTATACGTAAAGATAATTCACCTAAAACTAATTATTAGCTTGGAATGTTGTTTGATAACAAGAAAATTGTTGCAAGCATAATAGTTTTGTAGCTATCTTCAAAGACAGGTTAATTTAAGTACCGTTTTCATCGTTCTCAAAAATAAAGGTGCAAGAGGTTTCATGCTCTTACTTCTATAGCTTTCTGTTGTTGTATATCAATTATTCCAGTAGCAATTCAATTTATGCACTATATTTTATAAAGTATTTTGTTTTATGACTATACTGATATAATATCACATTTATATTTCCTACTGCAGAAAATCCAGTATAATAATTGATAGTTAGGAATTCTATTCACGAGTAAACTTGATTCATGACTCAATATAAAAGTCTTAAAAACTGACACGTATTAGATTATCTGAATCAATCATCAACTGCTATTTGATATCGTTCGAGTTTGACGAAGTAAATAGTATTCAAGGTGTGTGAATTGAATTATACTGTTTTACAAATTTATCCTTTTTGTTCAGTATCAAATAATTGTCACTGTACCTCTCTAATGAACGTTCATACCAATAATTGATAAGTACCTACTTGGTAAAGATTGTAAAAAAATAGTACTTTATTTTTTCAGTTTAACAAATAGGAATGTTTACAATTCTTTTCACTCATGGTATGCAACGCTATTAATTTCAATTGTATTGCCTTGTTTGTCAAATTAATGTCAATTGGTAGAGCAAAATCTCATTGAAATGTTTTAATCACATACGTACTGCTGTGTGACTTAGTGACTGTGAGTAAGCTACTGTAAAGGAATGTAGAAGTTTTCAAAGTAGCCCACTTTTCTTTTCTGATGAAGTATTGAATCGGATTTCAAAAATTTGAAAAGAAGTATCAGCTTGATCGCGGCTTAAACTGTTTCAATACTGTTTAATTAATTCCTTAATCAATTTATACTTTTGGAATTTTAGTCCTTTTGAAGTATAATTTCATAAGTTCAATATTCTTATTTAGTTTTCAATACAAAGCTGCATGCATGAAACATGAACATTTTACTTGAAAAATTATTACTCAATTACTTAAGTACTGTTATTAGAATGTAGGCCGGAATTATGATTATGATTATTACCAAGTTAGTTGTATTGAGTTGGTTGAAATAAATTTGATCGTTTAAATTAGTATTGGAAACGACTTTTACCAACTTAGTTATCTCCAAAGCTTTACCAATCAAATGCAGAAATTCAACATTTTTTTGGCCTTGAACTTGTGTCCATTCTAACATTTTAACGAAATAACTTGTAAGAACTTCAAGTACCTAATTTATAAATTCTATCTAGCCAGTAGACTGACGATCGAGAGTGCATCAAGACTTATTTATTTCGCATATGCGCAATCCATCCTTCAGTATGGGGAGGAGCGGTTAATGTTCATTTCAATAAGCTTTTCACAATCAAAAAGCACTTGGAGCCGTTCTTGGTAGTCCAGGACTGTACACTAGCAGAAATACATTTCAGAGTTGAATGTTTTGTCTGTGCGACAGCTGTAGATCAAACAAGTAATATATTATTTAAATGTAAATAAATATCTTCTTGAACATCGCGAATCAATTCATAATTTACGACCTCATTCAAGATTGGCAATGAGAAGAACTCTTTTAAATGTATGTGACAGTTCACTCATATTACTGGAAAAGTGGCAAATCTTATTTCTGTTCATTTCTTAACTCATAGTAAGAAAAAAATAATTTGGTAAAACGATGATGAATGGATCTTTTCTGCAAATATAAAATCTTCTATTAGTTATTTTTAGAAACTCATATGAGAGACTTTAATTTTCATCTTTCTCTTTATTTCCATCTTATTTCTTATTTATCTCAATTTGGTTTAAACTTCTGTGTTACTTCTATATTTTCTTATCCTTCTATTTTAGAATAACCTTGAATTCGTTCACGCTCTCTCTGCAGCTTGTCTGTTAATCTATTTCCCATTCTTATGAACAATTTCATTATTTATTTTCAACTCCATTTTGTCATAATTTTATCACATTTTGACTATTTATTTACTTTTGAGATTAGGCCTTCAAGGTCCATAAACCAGCACTTTAATCCTAATACTTCAAGCAATTTGAGTCTATCTTTTGAACTTGGCAACTTGTCTTTTAAAATATTCTGTCAAGTTGTGTCGAATGTTTTTAGTAAAAGCCAGGAGAACCGGATCGGACGCGAAAACCGGAAAGTGGGTTGTGCAACAGCAGCTTTGTGGAGATGAGCGTACATGGAAGTTGCCCGGCCATTTCCGTCTGGTTGATCAAATAGCTAGTGTAGCGCATTCATCCAGCAATGCACCATGCACACACATGAAAGCACACACGTCTACCAGGGTACCTACCACATTGGCGGGAAAAGTTACCGGAAGTGAAAGCACCTCCCACTTCACCAAATGAAGCGTTTTAATTTTTGTATATCACATCATACCGCATCTCTTATGCCATGTTACATAATGTTGTTATGTGGGCTCTATACTAGACAACTTCATTGTGCCGCGTACAGTAAAGTGCTTGATTGATTTCTTCTCCATTCTTGCTTGTCCTCAATTGAAACTTGATCTCATTTTTCCATTCTTGATCGTGATCTGACATTATTGAAGTTGTTGGTAGCTTTCCAGCTGATTGTGGCTGTAAAAAAAGGGGAGGGGACTGAGAGGTCACCTCAAATTGTTCCTAGGGTCAGAGTCAGCGTATGTAGCATTATAATATTACAATTTTTGTTATTATTAGCGTATAATATGTTGGTGTTGAAAATGAAGAGAATAGCTAGAAAGAAATTATTTTGTCAAATTGCTTGTGAATGCAGTATACTCGATTTAATATTTCTTAAATATGTTTGCACCAAAAAAATATTTCTTTTTTTTATTGTGCGTTCTAATTACATCCATATATTTAAGACTTCATCCCCGCATGCACGAGTATTAGTTTATATCTACATAATAGTAGACAAATTGCATACTTTTGGAATTATTCTGCAGTCTAGATCTAGAATCATTTTTATTCATACAGTATAATAAGTTAGTTATTATATAAGTTATATAAGTTAGTTATTTTTAAATTGAAAATTTAGCAATAAAATGAATTGTATGATATTACAATGATACCAATATGCCAGTCAGACTGTTATAGTTTTGAGTGATTTATTTCTATCTTTTGTCGTTTATTTGTTGAATCAATATATCATGTCAAAATAATTGATCAAATGAACCTCAAACCAGCCTCAAGAATGGAATGTTATCAAATAATTTAACCAGTAAAAATTACTGTCATTCTAGTCTTCTTATGATCTCTATTGAACTATATTCTGCTGAACTACATGAAATATTCAACTTGAAAGCCAATAATTATACTAGAGTATCTATTTTTTCATTCATTATCACTTTCGTTTGTTACAGATCCTTCAAGCATTATACTTTATGCTGTGCTTGGTCATAGACGTCGCTGGTTGGGAGAGACAGAAAGGAGGCAATAGCTTTTCGATATGTGTACTCAGGGATTATATTTTCACTGTATTCGCCTTTCCTGTTGCGTTGGTGAGCGATTTTCACTTTTTTAAACTAGAATTACCGTATTTAATCGCAAAATTCTTGCTCATAAGTTATATCCTTTAGACGAAAAATTATATGTAAATTTGAATCACATTGATTCGGTTTGAGGCTGTAATTACAGGCTCCAGGTACTATTGTTATAAAACACTAGCAATAGAAAATTATGATATGATTCTATGAAACTGTGTACAGTTTTTTAAAGATTTGAACTGAGTGAAATGAATTATTAAAATGTATCACTGGTGATATACGATTTTGTTGTAAAATACGGTATATTGCTACATAATATGACTGGCACTCCACAACTTGAAGCAACATCAGTCATCTTTGCGATGCTAAGTGAGGCGCCTGTAGAATACCGCGCATTAGTAGAGCACTCCAATCTTGAAAAGTGCGAGTAACGCGCTAATGCGAGTAAAGAGCGAGTTCTATAATGCGCTATTTATTATAGAACTTTCTGTTTATAAGCAGCCTCATATTCATTGACTGAAACTTTGAGGAAATTGAAAGAATTACTATTATTTGTGAATTGAACACTCTTTTGATAAACATTTTACGTACTCGTTGGTGTCAATCTAAGTATACAAATCGTCGAATGACAAATTATTCTTTTTCATTAATCATGGCAATCATCATTTTCAATCATCCAATAACGACAGTCCAATTAAAAGTAATCAATAAAAAAGTTTGGAGGAAAAATTAGAGAAATTTTTGTTGATTATTGGTTAAATAAATTATTCATTTTGTTTACTGAATTCTATCAAAAAGAACAATCAAATCAAACAAACATTCATGTCTATCTCCACAATATGAGAATCTAATGTGCATTAAATAACAGATTTTCTACCACAATTGATGTAACTTCTGATTCATGGAATATTAATTTTATTTTTCTGTTTGAATTTTTCAATGTATCTAATTTTTGCATGTATTATATTCCAGTTTGTTAGTGCAACATTTTGGGGCCTATATGCTGTGGACAGAGAACTTGTTCTTCCAAAAGCTCTGGATCCATACTTCCCAGTGTGGGAAAATCATATAATGCATACATTTATTACCGTATTTGCAATTTTTGAGATGCTAACCTCCTTCAGGGCATACACTACCAAGAGTAAAGGTTTAATCGGCCTGCTCCTCTTCCAGTTAACTTACTTGTCATGGTAAGTATTCATGTCCAGTAAGTATGCATAAATTGAACACCTGAATCCTTCTTCATCTTATCCTACTGAATTAAAATGTAATTCAAACTTTCAAATTCATTTTTACTACTCAACTCTTACCTTTGTTTTTATTAGAGAGCGTAGAGCTCTCTTTTATTAGAGGTAGAGCTATAGTGCTATATACGTTATTTTGTAGTGGTTGGTGAGATGTTGAATCAATTGTTATAGCGGAGGCTGTGAATACTGTTATGTGCTGCGAGATTTTAATCAATAAATCTAAAAAAAAACTATGTCAAACAAGTATTATTGATAAAAAAAAAAGCGGAAGAAGTCGAAAATTAGAATCCAAACAAGGCTGTATTGGTAGGCCTACTTGAGATAGCAAGTTATGAGCAAATGACAAAAAATCAAAATAGAAGGTTTCAAAAGACCAAGAGATTTACAAGTACAGTATTTCATTGATTGTTTTGACAATCCCACTTATAGTTTTATATATAAATGTTTTTACGTATGATTGGTAATCGAGATTTATTGCTGTTGAATCCAATATATTTTGTTTAAGAAGACAACAGTGGCGTACCGAGGTTTTAAGCGCCCTGGAGCGGAAGTGTCTAACGACGCCCCCCCCCACCCCCCCACCAAATCAGTCTTACACTCAACTGATTGGGCTGATATTAATATAGTGATCCAGCGGCTTTTCCCCGCCTCTAACTATGCCGTATTTGTTAGAGATGCGAATCTCCAAGGAATGATTTTTCGCCAGGCCAGATTCTGCTTTTATCAATTTCCAAACGGGAATTTTGGATTTTTTCACTCTTCTATAAATCTATTTGCAGTTATTTTTTCGCATTTGGAAGTCATCCTTATGAAATTTTTTTATATTTTGGAAATAGGATTCAAAAGTGAAGTATTTCAGTCCTGTTCTTAATATAAAAACCATTGAACTTCTTGTGGATTTATTTTTTCAGAATAAATTCAAAGTATTCATTCAATTACTTGAATTTGTTATACCTTTTGCCACCCAATTTAAATTGTTTTGGCTTTGCTACTTTCGACTATTTGCTACTTTTGACTCGACCGTTTTGCATTCTGTCTGGTTGTAACGCATTTACGGCTGAACGCATGAACCGATTCATTTTAAATTTGACATGAATTTTCCTTTTAGTCATGCGCAGCGATGTTTACATACGGTTTTTTTAAATTGTGTTGCATTTCACCCTTTTGGCCTTCATTATAGAATACATTTTTTTGTAAGTTAAAGGTAATTTTCTCTCAAGAACGGTGCGCCCCTCAGAGCCTTGCGCCCTGGAGCGACTGCTCCACTCGCTCCATTATCGGTACGCCACTGGAAGACAAAATACTTTCTTGTTAATTTTCATTTTCATTATTCATCTATTCTATTCGTGTATAGTCCGGTATAGATTAGGATTGAGGCTGTATTTATGATTTCCAAGTCTCCCATGAGTTTGTTCGTGAATTTCAGGCCTAATAATTTGTCTAAATTGTTAAAATGCTTTCTCAACTGCCAAATGGCAGATTTGATATCGGTATGTTAGTAACATGGCAGCGCAACAAAATATGTTGGGATAGAAGTTCAAATTACATAGATAGAGCTCAGTGGCGTAACGTACACCCCCGCAGACCCCGTGGCGCGGGGGGGGGGCGGGTTATAAGGGGGCCCGGACTGAAAATATAACTTTTCAATAAATGGTCCGTGCCCAGACTGAGAAAAAAATATATATTTTTCAAAAGAAATAAAACTAAAACTGAAACACTGAAGAGAGAAAGAAAGCATGAGTAGGCTAAATAATGTCAGGTAATTGTTTATTGTTCACTTTCTCAATTCGTAAATAGCTTAGTAGAGGAATTTAGAAGCAGGATGTTGTGACTTCAGGAAATTAAATGGAGAGTTACTGAGGACAAAACACTCTTCAAACAAACTTATCTAGACTGTTATAAATTATGAATAAGGCTATGTCACCACTGTGCAAATATTGGAGAAAATTAATTATTTTCCCATTGAATTCCTTAATGTTTATTAGCATACGAAGAAACAGGAAGTGGGGGGTTGTGTAGAAATCAGTCAACAATTTTCTTCATACAGTACAGTGTATTAAATTCAGTCTCTTTTGAAGCATCCAGCTAGATGCATTTTCACGTGGCCGGTAAATTGGCCTACATCCCTAGAGTAAACCGTATCAAGTGATTTTGTGAGTGTGATCGTGATATTAATTATTTGCAGTGCCATTTTTTTAATTTCTGATCTATTTTTCAACATGTGTGATATTGTCATGTCATACTTTCATTTTTTAGTTATTTTTATTTTTTATCGACTTGTACATTTTTAAAGAATAGTTTGAGGGAATATTTGAACCCTTGATGTATCGGATCAATTCCGTGGCTATTGTATAATATAAAATAATAGTTTTGGTTCAATTGTGCCAGTTCTCCCAATGCAGTAGAACCTTTTTCTTATACTGTAAAAGTATCCAGTATAACTAGTTTCCGTTTTCTCTCTTTCGCCAGGAAATTTCTTGAATTTTCTTCTCTTTTCCTGACTTAGTAATTCCACCGTAAAAGTCCCTTCGTATTAAAATTTAACGTGTGTCCGTGTGCGCGAGCGAGGCGAACTCTGAGAGAATACCACTTCTGGGAAAGGGAGTGGAGGTGCTAGCAAAGAGAATGTGAATGTGGATCCTATGGAAGACCTCAATTCAAGGTCTTTATGAAGTTAATTATTTATAATAATATCAACTCTCAACTATTTCCATCTTTCAGGAACCCGTAGGCTAGAACCAAAATCATTAGACTAGTCCCCTTGGAACATTGTAGAATTTTAAAATTTAATAAATTTAATAAAAGGCATTTAGTTCATACATAATTATGCCCACAAAATATGCAAGTTTTTCATGGTGTTAAGGGTGAGTGAGGATATTTATATGATTTTGAGGAGAGGGGCCCGGAAAATCGTTAGCGGGGGGGGGGGGGGGGGCAATTGGAAAACGTTACGCCACTGATAGAGCTTTGGATTGAACATTAGGAGTTCCCAACTGTTGTTATTATTATTGTTCTGTTTTGATCCGCTGACAAGTTATCATTGTTACTGATGTCTCAAACGGCGACCCTCTTCAAAGACGAATTCTCATTATGCAAATGACAACTGTTTTCTGCAGGTTTGGAGTGATTCGAGGAAAGGGTAATTCTTGATTATTGCTTTTATGTGGAAAGCAAGGTGGAAATTCTATTTTCAAGCTCCTGATTTTTTTCATGTAACAATAATATTTGTAACCTATCTTATAACATTTGCAGACTAGAATTTATTCTGGGAAATATTTATTTTCCTACTTTTGTACTTTCAATTTTCTCATTAATCTTTTCGCGCATTAATCAAACATTCGAAAGAATAGGAACAAATTCTTCACAGTTTTGAGTTGAAATAGAGAAAAATAACAAGGAATTGTATTCTCTTTTTTTATCTTTTCAACATACAATATGCAGTCGATTAGATTTAAGGAATCAAAAACTGAAAATTCCAATAATACATTTTTCTTTCTCAGAACTAATTAGTTTTACATGAATTCATAAATTTAACATGACCTATGATAACTATTGATTCTAGTTAGTTTTGCAGCTATCTTTGAACTTCAGATCGTTAAAAATAGTCTATTATGATATAATTGCTATATCCGGAAGAGCTTTAAAATATTACAAGAAAATCAACTTTTGATTGGGAAATAGTTCATTATAGCTCATTTATGTTTACAATAACATCATCTTCAAAGCGATACTTTGAAAAACAGTATTAGCAGTATAATTTTATTTGTTGCGTCAATCTGAATAAAATCTTTTAAATCTAATTAAAATCTAAAATATCTATAAAGTTCTAAAATGTGAGCTAACCCTCAATTTTAAACCAATAATTGTCATTTTCAAAAAAATGGAAATACTAACATAGGGTTTGATCCTTGTGTAAGCCGACTTCATCTTGCTCAAAAGATGAAATTTTAACATCAAATCATTTGATTAAAGAGAATTGTTATCTCCTTATTATCCAACTTCATATTGATTTATGGTTTCAGTTTCATTTTTTTATGGACAGTGTATGAAGCAGCATCAATAATATTCAATTAGCTGACAGAACTGTTTCTATTTTATGATAGATCATAGATTAGTGATTGTATGATAGTAGGCTTATGATGCTTATTAAATATTTATGAATCAATATTGTAAGCCAGGGGTTCTCAATCTTTTTAAAAGACAGTACCCTTTTATTAAAAAATAAAATTTGGCGTACCCCTTTGTTATCGGCGAGGGAGGTGTTGGGTGGGCGTTTAAATTGAAAACACGTTTCACTTGAAAGCACAATATATTCGAAAAAATGTTTAAAATGCTTTAGAAAATATTAATTAGAAGGATGAGATTGCTATTTTTTACATAGTTCCTCAATGCCCCCCGCGGCCCACACTGCTACCATGCGGCGCTCACTATTTCTACAAAATAGTGAGACAAACCTATTGCACCTGTTGGTTCCAAGTATTCAATTAGATTCCATTATTAAATTATTACCTTACGTGATTACAAAACGGAAAGAGATAAAAATGGTTTAATTTTTCATTAACCTTCCCGGCGTACCCCCTGAAAATTTTCGCGTACCCCCAAGGGGTACGCGTACCACAGTTTGAGAACCCCTGCTCTAAGCAACCTAACCACAACTTTTTCTGGTAAATGAACTAGGCTAAAAAGTTCGAACAAACGTTATTTCCTTTCCATCACAAACAATTACTATAATTACCGGTATTTCAACAGTTCTATAAATATTTTTTAAATATTTTATTGCTTATGAAAGCTATCTTGCTAATACATTATAGGTATTAGGTTGCTGAGTTTCATAATTCTAAAATCATTGATATTTAATCTTACCAATACAGTACTTTCTCTTTTTTATTCAGGATGCATTTCGTCTATCATAAGAGTGGACTATGGGTATACAATATCTTCAACGTACTTAATTTACCACAAAGGATAGCCTTCCTCATAGTTTCCATTCTGACAGGTTTCTTTTTCTACATTGTTGGTGAGAACCTGAACTCCATGATCTGGCGTGAGTACAAATTTTCCTCTTTCGTGATTTCCCCTACATGAAATCTTTAGCTATGATTTGTTAGATATTTTTCCACTTCTAGATTTTCCTCTTGGGTAAACTTTTGGTACTCCGTTTTCTGTTTTGTTCAGTTTCTTCAGCACAGTTTAATTTTGTGTTTTTTACGTATCTATAAATTGGGTTTTCTATGGATGTTATCTGTTACTGTAAACTGTCATTATCTAAAAACCTATCTATTACTTCTCATTTTTCATTATTATTAAGTAACTCTAACCTTCTGATTGCTTCATATTTAACGTAGATGTATCACAATTTAGAATTTCATATAAGAATTTTCTCATTTATCATATTTCAGAGAACTATATGAGACTGGATTGATCTATTGATTCAAGATTCAAGAATCATTCAATTCTAGAGTCCAATTGATTGAGTAAACTGTGATGATATAAAACTGCCTCAATAAAAATTTGTACAACTTTATTTCTACATGTTTTTTCACTTTTCTTATATTTTTAAAGTTAGACGTAGCATAACATTTTCTTAAATTATATTTTTCAAACAAAAATAAAATATAAATATGACAAATGGATAATTAACTAGTCGCCATCAAATTAGGTGATGTTTTTAAAGGATTGCTAGCTGAAGGGCTGAGACGTGAAGCCCAATTCATATTAATTTATATTCTGACTAACGTAATGAAGTGACCAAATAGCAAATACCTAAATAAGTATGGTGTGTAGTTGATTGATGATGGAGAAATAAATTGGTTCTTCACATGCATTCAAAATATTTTGAAATATATGTAGTAATCAATCTGGTAAGTTCTACAATTACTATTCTACGAAAGTTCACATATTGATAAATCTGATTTTGTTTCTGTTGTATTTTCCAAATCATCTGAATGCATTTACTAGTTGAGTATTTTGCATTTGGTTTGAATTCAATTATCCTACTTTTTTCTATATGTGTTGTAGTTGGATCAATGCTTCTGATCTTCCAATAAAAGCTACTATACTTTTAAAATGAAATAAAATACAATTATACATAGTTATTCATAGGATGAAATTAATTGGGTTCGGAACCCACCTAAAACTGTAGGTCCAACTCATCAATCACCATAATCCAACTCATTACCCACGCACAGGTCTCAGACCTATGTTTGCTTCATCCTCAAAAAAAATTGCAAATAACTTCCATCTAGATGCAATGTCGAATAATTTTTATAAACTGGCTTTCTAAGGGGTTTGAAAAGGATTTAATGTATTAAACAAAGCGTTGCTCTATTAAATTTTTTTTTTAATTCTATAAATTCTATCTAATATTCAGTATTTAAACAATCTGTTTAAACACTCTCATCTACTATACTCTGTCTATACTCATTCTTCGAACTCAAGGGAGCAGATCCGGACTGTTTCTTGAAAAATCTATTTCAATGTTTATTTGCGCTCCTTTCCTTCATTTAATTGAAACGTTTTTAAGATATTTGAAGATGATACTGACTTAAATATTGAAAACACTATTGAGAAACAAAGACACCATTTCTTCTGCTTCTACTGTATTTTTCTACTGTTTCACAAACATAACAAACAATTACTTATATAATATAGTATAGCTGTACTATGCACTCTGCACCAGATCTCTTTTATTATGCTCTCCAGGGTATTGCAATTCGATATCACATATAGAAACATTTCCTGTGACGTCTTCCTATAATTTGGAATCCAAAATGTTCCTTTGTGGCTTGAAATTGATAATGTCATTGGTGTAAGATTAGGAAATTTTCAAACTACTTTACTATTGTTTGTTTTCTAGATTCATTAAAAATTATATGTTATCTTAGACCTTCTCCACTATACTACCCTATAAGAGTGTCAAAATCCATCCCAAATCAATGTTATTTTTTTGCACATGAATAATCCAACATGAAATATTATCCTTGCATGGTTATACTTCTAGTGAGAATCAATATTTTTGTATGAACGACAGTTGTATTATTGTTGTAAATATAAAGAACTGCCTGTTATTGATGGTGAATCAAGAAGTAATTATTGTGTTTTATGTATGATCTAATAATTTGATTCCTCAGATTCAAATACTTGCTTGTTTTATAGCTAATGAGGAAAGCCATGGAACTCTACGTCAGCTCTTGACATCACAGTGGCAGAACATTTAAAGGCAGTTTCCTATTAGGCTACTATTCAGAAATAATGTTTTTCCGTATGTAGAATCGTTCCAAAGGGAATGCATGTGGTATCCTCGCCTCTTATCACGTCTTGTGGTTTTGCGCTGCACCACTGTACCATCTAACTCTGAAATGCTTTCTATTTATCCTTTCTGCAATTATACCTGGTTATGGTATTTTTTAATTAGTTCTACTGACTTTGGTTTCGGTGTGCATATCCACTCTAATCATGGAAATGGAGACTGAAAAATGGAATGGACACAGTGCAGCATCATCCAATACTCAAGGATAAATTACCATCGCAAAATCTAACACATGCTATGGAATGGTGCATGGCAGATTGGAGCAGTGTAAATAGCACCAATCAACAGCATTAGTTTGATTTTGCGATTCTTATTATCCTCATGTATTGGTTGTTTCACTGCAGGAGTACCCTATACTTCTAATCCACTCGACTAGTAGATTCGAAAATATGATGTTACTCCTAATGAAGTCATCTAGCATTGAGCGACTAGGCATCAGGGCTTCGCCCCTCGAAGGTACTGGCCTCCTTCTAAAGTACCTTTGTGTACATTCCATATCTTTATGAAAATTCTTTCAGCCCTAATTTCTATCCTTGATTCCAGTGGGTTTTTTTCAGGTTAGGTTTTGGTTTTGTCCTGAGTGGCTAACTATGAGGTGGGAGAGTTAACCCCCAACTTGGAGGACCAAGCTAGTTTTTGTTTCCGGCGACTATTCTATTTCTCCACTATCCTACCCCCACATTATGAATGAGATGGACTCTCTGATCTCAATTATTGTACTTCTTTATTATAATATACTCTCTACCCAGGTTTTGATGCTCATGGCATAATTAACTATTGGCAATATTAGTTTGTTCATTTCATTCGACAAGCAGGGTCAGTGAGCTTTTCTAAAATTTTTCCCCTCAACCTATTTTGTAAAACTTATTTCCCTCGTTGTAATTAAAGCTTGTGCAATCGATAACTCTAAAAACAGGATCACATTAAAGATAAATCGTTTATCTTTCAAGGAAAACCTTTCTATCTTTTGCATAGCTTCCACTTCTCACTCAACATCTTTCTTGGTTATATTTCATCCAGAAAGCTTCATTCTTTTTTACATTGTTCACAAAATGATAGTATTGTGAAACCTTGCTAGCTCAGGTAACGTGTCAGAGTTTCCAGGTTGCACCTAAATAATTTCAGTTGCCCAAATACTATTTTTACTAAGCAGATTTTGTGGGTGAAGGTCGGAGTTTTTTGTCCCATAAGTCTACCATGTATTGTCTCGGACTGAAAACAGCATATAAAGGTGTTCTTGATTGATTAAGAAGTGTTATGGAACAAATAAATAATTGTAACCTTCTAATTGTCTAATGTCTAATGTTCTAACTGTCTAATTGTAACCTCCCTCAAAGTTTTGTGTCCCACTCTATAGATTTAAACGTGTTATTTATGTGAACATTTTTTAAGTGGTGAAAATAATCATTTGTTAGTGTTACTAAGAAGTATCACCAGGAATGGTAAATGTTTTGCGTGTCAATTTGTCATCATAATTTCAAGTTTGTTGTGAGTTGAGGAATTATTGGTTCCAATAATAAAGATTAATGAATCAAAAAATGTGGCTGAAAGGGTTTTCACAGACTGACAAGACGTATAAAGGTTACATTGGCATAAACTGTAAATAATTTTGGTGTTCGAAATTAAATCTTAATGTGGAATGCTTTTGAAAGTAAAGTATCCAGTTCATAATAATTTACTGGGATAGGATAGTATAATAATCATCTGGAAATTCTAAAGATACTGCTGTAAAGTATTTTTGTTTTATTTCTCATAATTTAAATGATTTTTTAAATTACTGAGATCTAGAATTATTATGCGTATCTTTACATTTTTAACGAAAATCTATTTTCATTAATGTTTGGCCTACGTAATAATATATTTCTTCTTAAGAGAAAGGTATAGAAGTCAACTCCCTCTGTCAACTTTCTGTAAAGACACTACCTATTATACTTTTAAGGTATGAAATTATTTGTTTTTCATCCATTTGGTTTTTGAACAGAGTAAGTTACTATTCCTCTTGAAAGCATCAGTACTCCATAAAGACCAACGTAAGAGGGAATAGTGCTGTACATATATATAGAGTAAAATAAATTCCTGGATTTCTTGTTCCATGACGAACAGCGTTGTTAATATTAACTTTTCATGTGAAATTTAACGATTTGCAGTCAAATATTTGTTAAGAATAAGTATAACTCACTTAATCTGTAGGCCGAGCGCTTTCGAATCTATGAGATCCATCTTCAGAGTGAGTTATACTTATTCTTAACAAATATTTGACTGCAAATCGTTAAATTTCACATGAAAAGTTAAGAGTAAAATAGTTGTATAATATTCTAATTCACTATAATCTATATTTTAGTGTTTTTTGCAGTTTCAATTACTATTAATAGATTATATTATTTACTAATTTATATGTATTATTATACTATCAATGAAAGAAATAAAAGAGCTTTTAACCTTATAATTTTCATTTAATAACGTTAATTAGTTGCATTAAATAATTTTTAGCTTTTAACTTTATAATTTGCATTTAACAACGTTAAATAGTTGCATTAAATAATTCGAATAACTTGATCACATCCTGCCTTATACTACTTATTACTAATATAGACAAAATAACAATAAATGCAAAGATGCAACAGAAAAAGTCCAAAACTGCCCTCTTCGCAACTTTTTACTGTGCTACATTGATCAAAACGTTGAGGTTAGTTCAGACTAAAATGTGTGATATCATATTTAATCATCAATAAGTACTGTCATTTATTCGATTATTTTTAAGCTGTCAAGAGTTTTAGTGAACTTTTCCTTTCATGGTTTTTGACGAAACCTGTACATGAGAAACATTTGTTTAGTCTGTCTCAGTATGTACTTAATTTTTGTTAGTCTGGAAGAAAATTCTAATTTTGTGAACCACGAAATTTTCTAACAACCTTTAGTGAACTTTTAGTTTTATTAATCCTTTGTTTTAAATTTGTGCTATTTATTTAGTCAACTTGTCAGTGGGTTCCAAAATTCTTTCAATAGGTTGATGTAGTTTTATTTTCTTTTTTTTTTGTACATTGAATTAATTAACTGAAGATCAGTTCTTTCAATCAAATTGTAATAACAAAGGGCATTAATTTATTATCTCCATTTTTACTCATTTAATAGGCTACTGAAAGACTCGCATTTAGGTATTTTTTATGTGAATTTCATAAACTGTGATTATGCTTTCAAAAATCTATTTTTTTGAATTTGATATATTTTCATGATTCTACAGTTGGATGTCGATAATATGTATCCAATGCAAACTGATAATGATAAATTTAACATATCCAAAGTTAATTCTTCTCGCATTATACTTACGTATTTATTATTCTCCCTTTTTCAGTACAAAAGAAGTCAAAGAAGGAGAGACTGAAGAAGAAATAGACAACTTTGCTATTTTCGTCATCATATGCTGTCGCTGGGTTCAACTTGCACAAGATTTTTTAAATAAGTTTTTTAAATCAAGAATATAGATATAGTACAGTACAATTTAGGGTGGAAATCATAGTTAATCTAAATAAAAAATAGATTACTCCGCTGCCTAGTCTAATAATATTAGTTAACATATCCATTATACTTGAAATTTCGTTATCATTCTATGCAAGGAAATCTGACCTTTTGTAGAATCAGTTGTCTAATTATACTCAGTACCTAAAATGTGAGATTTTTGCTGAAATATTCTTATGCTTAAAAGTAGGATAACTTATAGGATCTAATATAGGGAAATACATCAAAATTACAGTGCTTTATCCATGGGTGATAAATTGTTTTCCTAGTATAGTAATAATAGCCATGAATGATAGTTATTAGATTAGAACAGTTTTGTTATGATTGCTTCATTGTTGCATGTATTTAAAGTGTTGATGAATTGTTATTATGATTGCAGAACATAGAATTATTTATATATAATTGCTGGGATTGTATTACAAATTGAGATTATTATAATATTAATTTCATTGATGTGAATTTTTTACTTTTGTAAGTATTGTAGATTATATGACATATTTCATTAAATCATGTAGATGTATCAGTACTAGAATCAGTACGTCATAATGATTGACGATCATCTCTTGAAATCTTCAAGCAATCATTTTTTAAGGTTCCATAAAATAATATGCTCTACAAAAGCATTTTTTCATCATCCAAATAATTATTAAAACCAGTCTTGATTCATATTGTAAATTAAGATATCAATAAATAATGTTTGTTTCAAATAAGTTATAGTATCATTTTCCCCCTAATTCAATTCTTTATAATTCATGAAAATGGTTGGAACAAGAGACATCAACTAGTAGACAAGCAACTGGAACTGTAGGTCTAATACTACTGTGAGTGGTCTATACCTATACCACATTAGTATCTTAGTTAACGTGTATTATATCAACTGCCAAATTAAGTGTATGGAGCAGGATCTTCTTTTCTTGTACAGTATCATATTACTTTCTATGCCTATAATTATGAACAGTTTTTTCATTAATTTCAGATAAATGTTTTCATAAATTCATGTGTGAATATGTGAATAACCTTTTGCTCTATAAACTCGATTTTCTCTGCACAACCTCGGTGACATGTTTGTTTTCTAGTAGTGGCGTAATTAGTCCTATAAATCTAACGCTTTACAAATGTCATTGTAGAGTAGAGATGAGGCGTATTTACTGGAACAGGTATTTTTACTGAGTATTTGAACGTATGGACTAGCACCTAGTATTCGAATAACAAAATACTCAGATATCTGTGAGTATTTCTAGAAACTAGTAAACTACGCGACTTCAAGTCCCCACTCCAATTTACGGAGTGGGAGTGGAGCTTTGTAATTTGCAGTTGTACAGTAGCTATTAATAGCTCATTTCTCGTTATAGAACTATTCAACTACTCACTCACTCTCACGCTCTCTCTCTATTCACTATACTCGATTGTAGGCGCATGCGTCTAGATTGTCTTTGGTTGCGTATGGCGTACGCGCGTACTTTTCCAGTACAAATACTTCTTGAGTACTTGAGTACGGGTACTAAAAAGTAGTTTGTTACTCAAGCGTCTCAAGGTCTTGCCGTCCGCGTCTCATTTCGCTACAGCACATTTGAGAGCAACTCAATAATTAGATTCGTGCTGTATTTAACATGAGTAATCAAAATTCGTGCTGTATTTAACGTGAGAAACAGTACCAGTACCGCAGTACGATACTCTCTTGTACATCTACTCTGGCAAACTGGCTAATATAAAATACTACCTAGTATTTTGAAACAGGTATTTGGAATAGGTATTAGAACGTACTAGTACTCTGAATACTTAGTATCAGAAAAACCTAGTACAACCCATCTCTATTGTAGAGTGGCTGTGTCCATGAGAGCTCCTACCCAGTCAACACAAAACGTCAATAATACATTTATTTTGGGTCAATTATGTCAATCATAGGTAAAGTAAATTCATACACATATAATATACGGTATGTAAACTTCAGGTATCACGATTGACGTTATTGACATTCATGAAATTCATTAATTTATTGTATTGATAAAGCTCTGAAAATGGATAACTTCACTATTTCTTGAATAAAGGATGCATTCTAATCATTTTATTGACTTCTTATGAATGTATTGAAAGTATAAAATTTATTAATTTCATGTAAATTGTATATAAACAATTAATGTGAACTATACATATTATTTATACAAATTGTATACAAATAAATAATTTACATAAGAAATTCATATTATCAACTTTAATGTGTTCAGCATAAATGTGAATAATATCTATGTGTATGATATGTATAACTTACTTAAATGAATGGTGTTTGGAACCTTTCGCTCCCTCCAATCTTAAAAGGTTGTTTTTTTTTTAATTTTGTTTTTCAGTAATACCTTGGAAATTTGAAAGAGTTCTTCTTATAAATAACCCTATTATTAATTTGTTACAAAAACACCTACCTACTATTTTTAAGGGTTTGATATTTTAAATGGTTCACCCATACCCAATGCCCAATGGTATTACCTTTTGTTATTACCTTCACCAAAAGATTGGAAAATTGTTTAGCAAAAACGCCCAAAATCAATTTTTGGACTTTTGTTACTTTTCTCAGTCAGCACAATTACATTATACTATATGTACCATTTACTGGCAGACAATTTTCATGTTACATAAACAATACATTCACTACAGCATAGGAAATGCCAATCATAGGTGTAAGAGAGGTTCATAAGGACATATAAAGGGTGTATATTATATGTTAAATCTACATATTATTCACATCAATAATAGGTGAATTATGTGTCCAAATTGCACACTTGTAGAATTTTAATGTATGTAAATAATACATAAATATTGACATTTTACTATCTACATGTAAATATTTTGTTACATTTTATGTTCAATGCTGCAGACATTCATGAACTATACTGTTTGTTATTTATTTTTTATTGCATTGATAAAGTCATGAAAATGAATAAAAACAATTTTCATTGAGATTGAGTAGACCACATGGCAAAATAACGTTTGCTGCAAGCTTTGAATACGATAGCCTAAATATATTTTATAGTGACTAGTCCCTAAATTGTTCTTATTTGGCGCCTCTTTATTGTATTCTTTTCTTTTCGGCCTGAAACTTTCTCTACATGGCGCTTGTTCTACCTCTCTCGCACACATAGAACCTGTTCATCTTTACTATCACCTTTCTTACAAGGAAGAACATCAGTAGCTAGATACAACGTAAACCCACGGGGGTTCCACCGCTCTGCACTTGCGGTCCGGTTGGGTGTTACTAACAATCCCAAAGTCGGACTAGATCAATTAAGCTGGCAGTACAGAATTAGCTCAGAATTACTCGAAACTTGAATCGCGTGGCGTGAATTCCTGGCGGCGGAGGTCGAATCTATTGGAGGCGGACGTCAGCATCGCAGGGAGCAGACTGGAGCAGCGACCCGACGTCCATCGACTTATTCCACCGCTAGTGCGCGTGTTAGTGCATGTTAGTTTTAGCGTGACGCTAAAATCACGCCAGGTTCTATTTATTCATGTTATTTATAATCACGCTGAATTAAGCTGGGGGAAATTAATCAAATTATTAAACATTCATAAGGTAAGTTAAGAACTTTATTCTGCAACCTGGAAATGAAGATGAGGCGTCTGGAGCAAATGGATTTATCTCATGATGGCCAATGATCATTGTAATGAATTTTTAATACATTACTATGTTATACTATATAGCAGGATAGTGACATTAGGTGGCAGTGACAGTAAATTGATTATTTCATATGATTCAAACAAATTTTGTAATATTAAAAAATATAATACAAAGAGACATGGTGTAATGAAATAACTGATCATCATTATTAATTACCATATTTTATCTAATTTATTAATTTCTAACTCCTTTCAAGTGCTATTAATTTATACAGAAGACTTCCGCAATGGTGGATATTAAATAGTATTAAATATAGCATTGAACAGTATTAAATAGCTGATGGAAATCGATGAATGCTACTGTACAAAAATATCAGTCACCACCGACTTCCCAATTGCCGTTGGAGCGCCTTAACAGCTAGACTATGATAACCTTTCTGCAGAGCAGCATTCATTTTAAACTTGGCCATATCCGCTCTTTAAAATTCTGTTGTCAATATCCGCCATTGGAGAAGTCTTCAGTATAAATTATTATCTATTATAAACTTAAAAAACACTTTTAAATGGAAATTGACTCACGTTATGGCGTGACGGCCGTTTCGCTCTGTTGTCTAGAGCATCATCAGACGACCCACAGTACACTGATTCAAGGCATGAGTTTGAGGGTTATGTATGTTGGAATAATGAAGGGGTGGGGGGATGAGTAGGCGGGAGGTTTGAAATTGGGATTATTTTGTCAAATAGAGTATGTGAGAAGAAGTTAAGTTGATCATTTAAAATGTTTTTTAAGTTTATAATACATATTAGTGGAAACAAGATGGATCTTCAACATCATAAATTATTATCATTTAAAAGAATTCGAAATTAATAAAATTTATTAATTCTGTCTCTGTATGTTTGTCAGTTTTTTTTTTTAAATTGTCAGTCACTTCAAACTTATCTAGTTTATTCCAATTATTTGATCTTCCTCAATAGCTCAACTACACCATACAGTATGCCATCTCTTGTTTTTTTTTTTACTCTGCAAAACTGACCTGATGAAAAATAGGGCATTGCGCAGTGTTGATAATCACCATAGGAAAAATCATTCACATGATGTGGAATGATGGTACTCACGCTGCTCCAATTTGTTTTTCACCATTCCACATACCGGTATTGTGTTTGATCTTGCGATGGTGATTACTGCGGGTATCGGATGCGTCACTGTGCAATTACTAAGATGAAAATTAGCAGACCTAAATTAGATGAGGATGCTAACGATAAAATTAGAAATATCAAGTTTGAATTTGTCAGCCAGTTACTGATAAAAATATTTAGTAGTTTAAAATTACATTTGAAGAGCATCACCTTTTAAAAACAGCTTCTGCTGTGACTTTGCAAGATTACTTCAGTCCTTTAAAAGAGAATTTTGATGAAGAAACTAATTTCTGTATTTCTGAAATGTAAACTCTCAACTTTGGGTTTGCAACTTTCTGGTAGTGTAGCCAACAACAAAATACATATGGCCAAAGCCGACGTTTAAGCGCGCAAGCTGCCATAATAACACTTTAGATGAGACATATTGTACTTTCTGTGAACTGTTTTGTGTTGCAATATTATTCACCGTCTTTGAAATTCCATAGCATGGGGTAATTCTGGAAGTTATTTTTTTATATAATAAATTCGGCTTGGTATGCTGAGCTGCTGTAGCACGGTCGGTCTGTAACGTTTCTACTCCCTACTCCCTAACTAGTAACTATCACAATGTAATCGTCCCTTTAGCTACTAACTCGCCCAGTGTCAACGACACTTATCACAGAATAGATTAATAATTTATAGGATCTAGATTTTATTTGAATTATACCAAGAAGTTTTAATAATAATATTCACAGATTAGATGAAGGATATGGAACCCACATACTCTCGCTCAATTCAAATTGATTGCTGATTATTTAAAAAAATTGTGTCAGTTGTCAGTTCACATTATTAATTTTGGAGAGGCTGGTACGGGTTTGAAGGTTGGACAAACTGTTTTATTAAAACCGCGCTTTTGTGGTTATGGAGGTTATGGAGTGTTGTTGACGTTTGGTTAGAGTTAATGAAATGTAAGTACATAATTTAATATCAATCTTATTTATTTCATTTATTCAACCTTCCAGAAATGTTGACATCTTTATCTCCGTACAAACCATTTAATTTCTTTGAATATTGTTAGTATCTAACTTCCAGTCTCGATTTCGTGATCAACGACATTCTGCTGACGAATACACGTTTGAAACACTGGTTTTTATTCTTCTTTATTCCTGTATAATATATTACAATAATAATGGTAATGATAATTTAGAAATTAATTTTACCTGTAGGCCTACAATTTTATTTTTCAACACATTAATTTACTTTTACAATTAGAAAAAGGCTTTTGATATTACAGGATAATTGTTAAGTAACAAGCGATGGTTTGTTTTCTGGAAGCTCATTAGAATTTTATTTTTATTAAAAAAAAAAACACGTTAATGGCCTACGGTAAGCGTAAGTTAGTTTGTTAGAGCGCTTAAATCTAACTGCCACTCTGGCGTTTGTAGGTTCGACTCCCGTTGTCTCCTATGTATTTGTATCATCATTCATCGCACTACCCACGCGCAATTCTTTCTTCTTCTTTCTTTTTTTGGTCCTCCTAATGGTCCTAGGCCCAAAGAGTCGTCATAATTTGTGTCCTGGGTTAGTCCCGGTGTCTCGTTGTATGTTCTTCAACATACTCTGCTACTGAGTAGTAGGGTCTAGCCATTAAATATTTCTTCAGTTCCCTTGGGAATGTCCTTTTAGTTGCCATGATTTTGATATGCTGCGGTAGCAAATTGAAAAGGAAAGCTCCAGAGTAGGCTGGTGATTTTGTTGTCTTTGTGAGGCGGTGTTGTGGAAGGTCGATATTGTTCCTGGCTCGTGTGTTGTGTATGTGTAGTTCACCTCTCAGCATTGGGTTTGTCTTCATCACTATGATTACTGTTTCCATAATATATAGCGAGATTACCGTCAAGACATTATGTTGAACAAAGAGGTCCCTGCAGTGGTCCAACATGTTTCTTCTCAGTATTGTGCGGATAGCTCTCTTTTGTATACGTAGTACTCTATTGAGATTTGCTATTGATGCTGATCCCCATGCAACAATGCCATATTTGAGATGAGGTGCAAATAGTGCATGGTAGGATGTAAATGATGTCTTCTCATCTGTTATATTGCGGATTCTGCGGATCACATATACTGCTGAAGACAGCTTTTTACACAGTTGGTCGATGTGGTTTTGCCAGGTGAGGTTTCTGTCCACCACAATTCCGAGGAATTTTGTTGTGTTGGCTTCCTCTATTTCTCCATCCAGGGGTTCATATTGTTGGTTTCCATTTGAGAATGTAAGACAGACTGTTTTCTTGGTGTTGATTGTGAGGTTTAGTTTATCACAGATCCCCTTAATCTCATTAAATGCAGAGTCAATCACTTCTTTTTTGGACATTTCCTTGTTTGTGGGCATAAGAATTGTTGTGTCGTCTGCAAATAAGATGCATTGTTTATCAGACTCTAGTTCCCTAGGAAAGTCGTTTACATAAATGAGAAATAAGAGAGGGCCCAGTATTGATCCCTGTGGTACTCCGTTAGTAATTGTTTGAGTGGATGACCTGTAGTTATTTAGGTTGCTATTGACTTTATGCTCTATTTCAACATATTGTTGCCGGTTTGTAAGATAGTTTTCTAGCCAGGCAAGTGCGTTTCCCACTATTTTTAGTTTTTTAAGTTTATTTTTTAATATGTTGAAGTCTATTGAGTCAAAAGCCTTCTGCAGATCAATAAAGAGTCCACAGGGGGTTTTATATTCTTCCCACATTTTTGTGATCTCATTATACAGGTTTGATATTGCAGTCATTGTGCCAAGGTTCTTTCTAAATCCATGCTGCTGTTTGACAAGTATGTTGTTTTTTTCAAGGTGGGATATTAATTGGTTATAGGCAGCCCTTTCTATTATTTTTGATGGAGTTGGCAGATTAGCAATCGGTCTGTAATTTCGAGGATCAGTTTTTTCGCCTTTTTTCAGTTTTGGGTAGATCTTTGCCATTTTCATGTAAGAGGGAAAGGTTGCTTGTCTAAAAGATGAATTAGCAATGTCTAGAAGTGGCTCTTTTAATTCGTCCTTGCAGTACTTCATTATCTTTCCCGTTATCTCATCGTATCCAGCTGAGTTACTTGGCTTTAGATTTTCAAGAAGGCAGTCAATGTCTGTTTCTGAAATTAAGGAGAATTCACTAAATGGTGGAGCATCCATCACCTCATCCTCACTGTTTATTACCAAAGTGTTCGACTTAAATGGTGGTTGTGTGAACAGAGTGTTGAAAATATTACTGATATTGTTGGGGTTTGTAATTTCTTTGTTTTCCCAGTTCAGCACCAAGTTGTCTTGCACTCCCAGTTTGCCTTTGTTTCTTTCATTGTTGATAATTTTCCAGATGGTTTTCGGTTTGTTGTCTGTCTGTTCAATTCTATTTCTTATCTGCATTAATTTTTTTTCCCTCACTTCTGTGTCATAAGCTTTTTTCAATGTAGAGCATTCTTCCTTATCCCTCCAAGAGCCAGTCACTAAGTACTTGTTGTTTGCTTGGAATAATTTATGTTTCAGTGTCAATGTGGTTTCATCCCAGAAGATATTTTTTCCTGATGTAGTGATCTTTTTCAATTCGCGAGGCATTATACTGTCCATATTTATTCTCATTATCTTCAAGAAGTTGTTGTATTTGTCATTGACTTGAGGAGAGTGTGTTACCGTTGTCCAGTCAGCTTGTCGAAGTAATGCCTTGAGTTGATTCAGGTTTTCTGTGGAGAAGTTTCGGGTATATTTATATACAGCAGTTTCATGTTCGACTTTACTATTTATTTTGCAGATGATTGTGTGGTGGTCTGAAATTTGATTTGGGTATGCTTTTGTTTCTATTGTTTTTGCGCACATATTGTGATAACATCCATCAATACTAGTGGCTGAGTCTTGGGTGATTCTTGTGGCAGGCAGCCTGTAAATTTGACAGCCATGTTGGATCAACATATTATTGAGGTCCTTACAGGTTTGGCTCTCCTGCTTTAGTATGTCAATGTTGGTGTCACCAAGGACAACCACTTTATAGCGCTTTCCTGAATATTTTTGAAGAGTACTTCCAAGTCTGGACAAGAATTCATCTACTGTTCCGGGATTTGGAGATCGATATGTGCCAATGATGATCAGGTTCATCTGCTTCATCTGAACTTTCACAACTACCGTTTCAAATAGCTGTTCTGTAGTTACAAGTGGTTGGATTAAGTTTAATTTCTCTATGCTTAATTTTAGGTTGCTTCTTTTATACATAGCGATGCCGCCCCAGAGCAGATGTGTTCGACAATAGTTTGCAATAAGTGTGTAGCCGGCAATATTGGTGTTTAGCAGGTCTTCTTCTCTAAGTCCATGCTCTGAAATAATGATGATATCTGGGGTGTAGAAATCCAGATCTATGCTTAACTTTTCCAGTTTCGTCTGTAATCCTCGTTGTACATTTAGATGGTAGATAGTGAGTGATTTAGTTATTCTATTGCTAGTCCATTTAGTAGGTTCTTGTCTGTTTCTGTATTCATTGGTCTGCGGGGTATGGTGCAATGGTGTTTGTGGCTACGATGGACTATGTGAGACTGCTGTACTGTAGCTTGGCCTGGCCTGGATGTTGTTTGTCAGTGGCATCTCTTTTGGCTGCAAGACTCTTACAAAACTGTCAGCCAATATCTGTGTTCCTTCTCCGTTCAGATGCAGTCCATCCCAACTCCAGTGTTTCTGTTTCAGATCCCTTGTGTTATCCAAATAATTTATTTTGAGCTGCTCACACATAAACTTCAAAGAGTCATTTGTTGCGTCGACAAACCGGATACCACAGTCCTCTCGGTAGTGTTCATTTGCACATCATTCTACGAAATTTTTTCTCAGATTCATTTGCACATCATTAGCTTAAATAATGATAAATAGAATAATAAGATTATGCTGAATTGTTTCAGGAATCTTAGGTTTGTTCCTGACAATGCCAACATGAACCTAGTGACATCAAGTTCGTCTTAGCTAAATATAGGCTAATTTGTTGGTTTGCTAAATTTGTCAGTGATCCTGACGTTCACCATCAATTCATTATACTCACAGTAAGTAATCCTTCATTTTTTATTCAACTTAATATTTAATTAGTGACGGCTTCTTTAAAGAAGAGAAATGTTGGTTTTAGATGAGGTAGACTCTTAATAAGTTGATTGGGAGGTTCAAAGAAAAGGCTGCCGTTACATATCCTTCGGCCAAAACAATCGAATGAAAAATTCTATGTTTACAGTAAGGTAAAAGTACTTATTATCAGTCAGTAAAGGACAAATTAGCCTAGTGGGTTATCGCTGGCTTGCCAACCCAAAAGTCTCTGGTTCGGCTGACCAAACGATTTTTACTGAAGCCACTTCCGTGTATTGGAGGACACGTTAAACCTGGAGGTCCCGGCTGCTTAAAAAACATTCTTCAAGTCACGTCAGTGGCCCTGAACTTTGTTCAGGTGCGACCTGATAACTCTTACACCATACCAGATCCAAACTAATTGGTATGTTCACTGTTATATTTGTAGGTTTTATCTCATCCTCGTCGCCATGTTATATTATTTGCAGGTTTTCAATGAACAATCAAAGCCTATTGATTTGATTTCCCTGCTAATGACCATATTTATTAACAAACCATTCAAAGTAAGTCACTCAGTTAAATGATGCAACACATTGTTTCGAGACCCGTTTGGTGTAATGGTGTTGGCATCGCCTCTTTAATCACTGCCACCTGCATATCTAATATAATATTCACCTTGGTTGATATGAAAATTAGGTTAGGGTATGCTAAATATATCACTTGTTCTGATATAAAGTTTTTTATTTGAACCCTTTGGTGGATTCATAAGACCAAGTTTTGGAAAGGGCAACTTATTTCTTGCTTATCCTAGGAGAAGGCTTTCAAACAGGACCGTTTGAAACTCTTGCTTTCGAGTGCGACCGGGTTAAGGCGCTTAAGGTCCAGACTGCAAAATAAAAACCATCGCGATTATAAAATCTGATCATATTATTGTCATGTCATTGTGCATTATTGCCTTATTGTTTATGGTATGCTGCTGACATCATTCAATGCATAACAGCTTTCAAACAATGCATTCAGCTGATTCTGTGCAATGGAGTGATGCTCGCGATGGGAGTTTGTGTACCATTTCATGAGAAAAATAATAGATTCAGATTACATCTAATAACTATAGATGCTGATTCCATAGAAATATCAATAACATTATTAATATTTCTGTCTGATTCACATTTTGGCTAACAATTTAAAAAAAAAAATTTATTCACTCCATCGATCAGATTATTAAAAGTTCTATAGAAATACTATTTTTAAATCCAATGCAAATTCTATATGATGAAAACTCCTATCTCCCAGCATCATCTTTCTTATAATAACGATGGTCTGAGAGCCTGTCCTTTCGAATAAGTGTTCAAAATTTGAAGTTGATTGGTCAAAGCGTATGAAGGTTATCGTCGAACATATACATATCCACAGATAAATCATATCGCTTCGCTTGTTCAATAAGGAAGGGTGTATTAATGGAAATGAAAGGGTAGAAAAGGGAATGGCAGAAGTTGAAAGGGAAGTAGAAGAAAAGATTAGTCTATTGTACAATTGATAGCCTATAGCTCGCTCTAATGTATAAAAATGACATGGGAAATAGAAGTTACTAGCAATAAAACAATGACAAAAAAAGTTAGAATGGCAGAAGTAGTATCACAAAAAGAATAAGATAGCTGAAAAGATCAACTTCAACAATTTAAACTCATTACCTTGTTCTCTTATTGCTCTTTTTCAACCCTTGAATTTAAATTGATCAATCACACAATAGTGCTCACATGTCTCATCGTCTATCAAATGCAGAGCTAAGCAAGCATAGAGAGCCTGCTTGCTAGAAATCTGTAAGCTTGTTAAACTAATTACGTTACATGTACAATAATATCGATGAAACCAGAACAAATTTACCTGTCAGTCAACAAACTTTTCTCAGATTTCTTTAAAAAAACTATGACAGAATACGGTACAACTTTTATATCTTCTACATTACAAAGTGATTTAAAATATTCATCGACCAACTTAGAAATCTTGATAAGAAATTATACAACAAGCTACCGCAGCTTGTATATAAAATACAATTGAAAAATATTCAGTAAATGAAGCTTTCTATAGTGTTCCTTTCATACCAAAACAGGCTTCACCACAACTGTTTGAAATTATTTTAACTATGATAACTTGTCTCTACTCATGGAAGTTGACTGTTGAAAGTGTTCGTAAAGTTTTTATTAATTACCAAGTATTAAGTGGATTTCTCTGTATTTTTACGAGTGGAAGTCTTTCATTACCGTAGTTTTGTTCGATTCTGGAAGGAACTGTGAGTACATGCCACCTAACATCCTTTAGAGCGTCAATTCTTTCATCATAACCTAGAGGAAATTTAGGGAGGTCAACTCTATCAGTGTTGTAGAGCTGAATTTGAACTTCGACTCTCCTGATTTGAACTCTACGAAGCAAAAAATACCCGCTAGTGACTCCTGTTATCTTTCACCTGGTTGCGAAGGGTTGTAGCATTTCCTCTCTCCACTGACAAGTGACGTGCTCGCCTTGTCTCTGTAACTCTATTGCTATGCAACCACTGACGCTCTCTTGAGTAGATCTGTCACAATCAGCTCAATTCGACTATTGACGAGCGCTTGTTTGATTTTGGGGAGCGCGATTGTTTGAATTTCGTTGAACTTTTAAATTTGTAGACCACACTGACAGGACTGGTATTACGTTGTTTTCCTCATCATTCTCAGGAGCTTCCAATTACGACTCCTTGATAGCTCTCTTGGCATTCCTGATATACTCCTATCCAATTTTCCCACGTAGCCTATTTCTTTCCCTCACGACGTAAAAACGCGCTTTCGTCTCTTTCAATTGGGAGCGAGATATTATCATGTCTTCACTAATAAGGAAATTTACATCGAGGAGGGGAAATGATGCTATCGAGATCAACGGATTCAATTACAGAAAAGATCGCAATATGGTTCATGGTAGAATCTCATGGAGATGTCTCAGCAAGGGCTGTCCAGTGAGTTTGAAGACAAATTCCTGTATTAATAAAGTTTTAAATACAAGCGGACAGCACAATCACCCGACTCAAGTATTGAATACTACGAGTGACGATTCGAAATATGAATTAACTTCAGAATATATTTCAGAAACTCCTAGAAATGGCAGAAGTACTTTTTCATCACCTACCACCTGTGATATGGGTGTTAATACGCCAACCTCAAGAACCATCTCAACTGAGCCTTCAGGTAGTATGCGCGAAGTTGAGCTTCTTCAGCAACGAGATGATTTAATTACCCTCACACAAGAGTTGAAATTGAATTACTCGAAAATCAAGTGAAATCTCAAAAAGCTGAGGCCAGTTTGATGACGCTAAAATTTAAGGAAGATCATCTGGCTATCAAAGATCAACTTAAATCCATGGCCGACAACAATGCCTTACGGAGTGAGAATGGAATGTTCAGAGATGAAGCCAACCAATGGAAGAATAAATATGGTGTGCTAGTTAAATCTGCATCACATGATGGTTTGAGGCAGCGACAGAGTGAGAATCGATTTGAGTGGGCAAATTTAAAAGGAACCGATGCGCAACTGATGAAAAGAAAAGACTTACAATCAACTAATGATTCAAATCATGTACCTATAAAAAATAACTTGAACAATTACAATAGAAAACAGCGAGTGAAAATTAGGTATAGTGAAAATTTCGGATAGTCAGGGAAGACAGGTTGCCAAGGGCGTCTTATCGGAGAGTGAACATGATTTTCTAAACATGATGAAGCTGGGAGCCAAATTTGAAGCAGTGACGGGAGAGTGCAAAAGTATGTGTTCGGATATGCATAAGGAAGATCTCGTTATTCTCATTGCGGGAACTAATAGACGTAGCATGCAATGACTCAAACAATCTAATTAGATCTTTCAAAAAGAGACTTCAGAAACTGCGACACACAAATGTATTGATGTTCTCCGTACCACACCGTTATTATGACCTTCCTCAGTGGTCATGTGTAAATAAGGAAGTTCATAAAACTAACGAATGCTCAAAAAACATTGGCAAGCACTTCTCAAACATTGTTTTTTCTGATTTTAGTTATCTTGGAGCAAGATTTCACACGACTCATGGTCTTCATCTTAATAAAATCGGTAAAAGATATATTGTTGACACGATACTGAATACTGTAACTCGAATCAATGCCGCTGTAGAGTTATCCAACATTACTATACCATTAAGTCAATACGGAAATGATAATAATATTTTTTTTAAAGTATAGATTGTTCTATAGATAGCCTAGCTAGTCCCAATAGCCCAGCACTTAGTGAATTATCCCACAAGGTTAATGTGAGAATTGCCTATCTCAATATTCAGGGGCTTAAAAGAAAACTCAACATTCTTAATGAGTACTTAGTTGATAACAAGTTTGACATGTTATGTGTTAGTGAGCACTGGTTGTGGTCCGATGAAATTGTATATAATAAGCTTGATGATTTCATATTAACTAATAGCTATTGTAGAGTTGAGCAAAATAATGGTGGGGAAGCAATTTTTGTCAGTAACAGGTTATGCTCATTGTGTAATAACATGAGTTATTATGAGTTATATGATTTTGAAGCCACATGTATAGTTAGTACCAAGCTAAAATTGCTTGTTGTGTCACTGTATAGATCACCTTGTGGAGATGCTTAGCGTTTTCTCGCCAAGCTTGAGGAAACATTTTTATACCTCACAAAAAATTGTTACAGAGATTTTACGTTTGTATTTGGTTGTGATTTTAACTCTGTTTTTGACATCATGCAGGGGAACTATTACGCCAATGACTTGGTGAACCTCCTGCATCAGTTTGATTATAGATTGTTTAATGCTAAGCCCACAAGAGATCGAGCATGTTTAGACAATATATTTTCCAATGTTCATCAAGACTGTGCAGTCTGATGTACTGACGTTCGCCTTCTCTGATCATGACTGTGTGTGGATTGAGGTGGCACAGAGCCCTGTCGAGTCTAAAGTGGAAGAGGCCACAATAGTCACTACAAGACCCAAAACACAAGATAAATTAACGAACTTGAAGAATTTGTAGACTGGCGGGAAATATTAATTAAATCGGATGCTAGTGAGATGTTTGAATCTATGCTGAATGTAGTGTTGTACTATTTCAACTTGGCAATCCCTGTAATGACCTGTAGAAAAAATAAAGACCAAACCTACAATAAACATAAGAGAAGAAATTGTAAAGAGGCCGATTGGTACACACCTCAACTCAGTAAATTGAAAATTCTATTGACTCTCTCACATGAAAATTAAAAAAAAAAACCCAAACTGAAGACAATGAATTAATTTATTCAAGACGTAGAGGATTATACAAAGTAGCGATTAACGAGGCCAAGAAAAGTTTGGTAGCATATATGATTGAGTCCTCTGGAAATAAGTGTAGAAAAGCATGGCAAATAATAAAGTCAATATCTTCTGCTAAAATGAAACATAGCATTCCTCCTCCTGCACCGAATGACTTGAATAATTATTACATAAACGTAATTGATGAAGTACATGAAAAGATAATCAAGCCCTCCTTATCAGCTAGTGATATGTTAAAAAAAAAACAAACATAAAAACTCAGAACAACCACTTTAAATTTCGTAAAGTCACTCAGGAAGTTGTTCTTAAAATTATTCAAAATTTGAAGATGTCCAATTGTGAAGATTTCTATGGCTTTACAAACAACCTCCTGAAACATATTCAAGAATGCGTGATTGAATCATTGACTAGTTGTATAAATAAATGCCTTCTGCAGGGTATATTCCCCAACATATTAAAAGTGGAAAAGGTTGTACCAATATATAAAAATGGTCCCAAAGATGCACCATCTAGTTTCCATCCTATACAAATAGTGCCAGTCTTTTCAAAGATTCTAGAGATTGTAATATATATACAGGTTTATGAATATCTGGTAAAGCTTAATGTTATATCTGCAAATCAATTTGGCTTTGTGAAGGGTAGATCAATGACAAATGCCTTTGATTCTTTGATAAAGTTTGTGATAACAGAATTTGAAAATAGAAGCTTTGCTCAGGCGACTTTTTGTGACCTGAGCAAGGCGTTTGATAGCATGGATCATGGAATCCTATTAGATAAACTAGCATATTATGGAATAAATGGGAAAAGTCTAGACCTTTTAAGTCCTATCTGAGTAATCGTCAACAAACTGTGCATGTTAGGAAAGACAAATCAGACCTTGCTACAGTAAAATATGGCGTTCCACAAGGTCTGTACTTGGACCTCTTTTGTTTGTCATAGTGATTAATGATCTACCTCAGGCTCTTACTACTCATACCATGCTATATGCAGATGATACAACTTTCCTTAATGCTCACTCAGATGTAAAAACTCTACAAAAATTGACAGAAGACACCATGGTTCAGGCTTCCAAATGGTTCAGGGCAAATGGTTTCTTGCTAAATTAAGCCAAAACTCAGTCCATGACATTTGGCCTTAGAGAGCTTACTCCAAATCAGGGTTTTGATGCTCTCAAGTTTCTTGGCCTGATGATTGACAGCAAATTGACATGGGAACCTCATATTAATTATATTTCAGGCAGGTTGTCCAGGTTATTATATCTGTTAAGACAATTGAAGGATATTGTTACTGAAAGGTATATTAGAAATTCTTATTTCGCTTTTTTCAAAGCATATTTTCATATGGTTTACTAATCTATGGTAACAGTAAACACATTAATAGAATTCTACTCTTACAGAAAAAAGCAATCCGAGTAATATCCAATTCAGATTATCTTGATCACTGTCAGCCTTTGTTCAAAAATAAAAAAATATTGACTGTAATTAACTTATATATTTTCAATGTGATCCTATACGTAAGACAGAACCGCAATAATCTAAAGAAACTGTGTAATATACACACCCACAATACCAGAAATAGAGAAAAAATGGAAATTTCATTTCAAAGGCTTTCTAAAACAATGGATTTATACAACACATTAGAACTAAGACTATATAATCACCTACCTGAATCGATTACAAGTTGCCTTAATATGGACAAGTTCAAGAGAGAACTCAACGATTGGCTAGTTTTAAGGCCATATTATAGCTTAACTGAATTATTTGACAGCGATACTCATTGATGTTTCTTAGCCTTAATGCTTGTACTGTATTACATTTTCAAGTGTACATTATGGTTTTATTATTATAGTTTTAAAAATACGAGTGCCATATAGCCCTAATATTGACAATGTAATAACTTATATTTATTAATATTTGTTGTACTTCTCATGACATTGTCAAGTGTCCTTGGGCCCAACGACAATAAAATATTTATTTATTTATTACTCCTTCCCAGAGTCTTCAAAACATAATCTTTAAAACAATCTTTCCAACCAACTCTTCTTACAAAATTTTAAATCTTTTCAATAGCAGGCTCCAACAGCTAGTGAACGAAATATGAGAAAATTATTTATCGGACCATATGGCTAAGCTTAAGCATTTTGGAGAATGTTATTCGAGACTCCCTTCCTTTGGTTAGGGGTTAGATGTCATTCCTGTGCCGAGTAGGGTAACTATTAGCGCTGTGGTAGGAGAAACTCTTAGTTTCAATAAACAGTAAGTGGTAGATGACGAACAGACATGGAAAAGTATTTTAATACTCGTGATATGAAGCAAGGGCTTGCTGCTTCAAATCCTATACATTTAACCAGATTTTACTTCAGGCATGCATCTGAATGAAAGGGCTGCTAGAGGAAATTGCCTGTTGGAGGATGAGTTGCCCAGATCAGTAAACTAATTTAATGAGCTTCTCTAAGCATTCTTTGTCAAATAAACTCCAACTCAACCTTTGTCAAATAATCCGGTAGTGATGCATGCTTTGGAAACGTATTTGAGTTTCTTTGTCAAATGGCTGAAGTTCTTGATGATTCTTGAAGTTTTTATTCAAATTAAATTCGGTTTACGCATATTGAGTCAGCGTTTACACTTTAGGCCGCCATACATAGCGCAGCAAAACAATTTCTTGCAACATAAGATATCAAAGAAGAAATGTGAGCATGTGATAGGAAATTAATTTTATGTTATAAATATTTAATAACGAATAAAATTGCAACAACTTTTTAATAATTCGTTATTTGATAGAAATAATTCCAAGACAATTGAAATTTTCAAGCAATTGAGATTTCTGATCATATCTAACAATGTTAATCTCGGGGGGAAATTGAGAAGATGATAAGCATTGTTTGAATTGATGTTTTCAAGTAGCATAAATTGATTATGCCTATTGAAGCTTTTCTTCAGGATTCAGGAGCGAAAATCAATCACCAATATTTAACAGTATAAACAAAACTACGTACTCAGAAATATAGTGGTTTTTAATAGTAGATTGTTCAATAAGTATTTCGTCATGGAAATTTATCATATAACAGTATTGTTTCCGCTAGTAATGCATGCTTTTGAAACGTATTTGCTGACCGAAATATGTTGAATAGGTAGGAAAGAGAAATTTGGCAAATGATTTAGGGGCTAGGGCAATATGGTGTTATATGATGTCTTTGCAAAAATGACGGTATCCCTGAAATGTATGAAGCATTATTGCAGAGGTGAAAAAGATGCTATTCTTTGGCTTGGAGGTGTAGAATGGATTCCGCAGAATAGAATAGCGCAAATTTTTATTTATTTTACACTACAAACATAGTATTTACAGAAAAAAAGTGGACAGTGAAAACCCAAGAAATCAAACGAAGGATAACATAATTGACAGCTCAACCCGCTTTACCTATCAATGCACATTACTTAAGCCAATTGGATTCTCTTCTATTTCTCAATTGATTCAATTATTTTTATTTTTCAGGTGCTAAAGATGACTTCTACTGTGCCATCGTCCTCAGAATTGACATGCGACGCGACAATTAACTGGGTTAATAATCAGAATGTAGTTACAAAAACAGTAAAAACCAAAAGTGCATTATTTGAGCTTCTTAGAAACGAATTTAGAGACTTATTTTTGAAAGTGACCACTAAAGGACTAAAATTGAAATTAAGCGTTAACAATATAACAATTCATAAGAATTTTGTTGCAGAAGGCAAAGCATCAATAAATTTCAAAGAAAGCAATACTATAATTTATCTATCAAATGCTCCAGTTTCAAATCTTCTGTTATTTTTAAAAACGCTTTTTGTAAAAATGACTAGTAAAAAGAGCTCACCAAAAGTTCCTTTGAAGGAGAGATTAATGTCTGATAAACCAAATATGCTAGCTGATATTAGCCCTGTTAATGGCAAAGACATGAATAGGTTGAAACAAGCCTTGCCAAACAATACCCCGGATTCGAAAAAAAGGAAGCTGCCAACTGAAAACAATCAGGTATGTAAGTCAACATTTAAAATATATCACAATTTATTGAATTGCTAAACGTTTGCGAAATAATCTCATTTCAATGATTGACTGCGGACATAGAGCTAAATTATTCAATTATATTGTAGGCCTACGGAAAAATCTAAACTATAATCAAATTTAAATTCTCAAAAATCTGTCAATTGGGCCACAAATTGATTATTGTGTTCAAAACTCATACATTTTGAGTGACTGTAATTTATTATATATTTTAATATGTATATATTATATACAACTCTTAAGAAATATATGTTTATATATTAATAGTGTTTATAGCCTAATACCAGATCGAATATTGACAAATTTTGATGTCTAATTTATTAATTTTTCAGGAAGCAAAAAAGAAGTGTGTAGCTAGTCTAATGAGCCAGCATACGTTAACAGCAGAACAGAAAAAGGTGTTAGATGCTGTTAAAGGAGGCCACAACATTTTCTTTACAGGTAAATGACAGTATATCTTGATAGCATTCAATCATAAATATTGTAGAACACCCAATGTATTAGATCTCCTGTGGGAGCTTGGTTAGGCTTAACCGAGGCTGTTCGATCAGCTGAATGAACTCATTTACCAGTACCTCTCTTTTTTCAATCATGTCCTCGCAAAACTTAAAACAACCTGATGAATGGAAGTCCACATCTAGTTACCTATATTTGCTCAAAAGTGTAATGATATACCTTCCAAAGAGTGGATTACGCTTTGTGAGAGTGGTAGTTTTTGGCTTCTTTTCTCACTGAGTAGACATAATTATATTTTCCTACAGTTATCCAGCAAAGCGGCTATTTCTGCGCTCATTATAGTGCGCAAAACAGCTGATTCCTGCACTATTTTACTTTTCCGCACCAGCTGAATTTGCCGCACTCATTTTACTTTGTCGCTTTCCAGGTGTGCTAACTGTAGGAAAAATTTTATGTGTAACTCGTGCTTAAAGTATCTTTGCTGCACTAGTTACACAAATAACTATAGGATGCAAAGTACTTTGAATAGTATTTAATTTAATTTACTATTACTTTATTGGTTATGTGTGCTGAATTTATTAATTATTTTATTAATCATATATTAATTGACAAATAGATTGAAATTTATCATTGATATGAAAATTTAATGGAATAGGTTATCTATGCTATTTAAATTCTTCAAAAGATATTTTGCCAAGTATGAGAACCGTGCATACAAAGAAAGCTTTTGAGTGGCTGACAATCTGCTGACAAGACAAGTGCCTCTTTTCCTATCTTGTATGGCTATAAGGCCATATTTGTCAGCAGATTTTTCCGATCTAGTTCAGAAAAGAGGCACTTTCCATACATGACAAATCTATGGAAAGTAGCTACTTTCTATCAAGTGTAACAAAATAGTATATTACATTACTAGGCTGGAAAATAACGTTTTGCCGGTCGAGCATATGATAGTTTATACATGAGGTGAGCTGAGTGCAGAAACGTGAGTATGCGAGAACTGGCAAAAGTACTTTCCATAGATTTGTCACGTATGGAAAGTGCCTCTTTTCCGTACTAGATCGGAAAAATCAGCTGACAAATAGGGCCTTATAGCCGTTCAAGATAGGAAAAAACATATGGCGTGCAGCAAAAAATTTTCCGTTGACTCATATATATATATTATATGTATATATATATATATATATATATATATATATATATTTACACCTGACCATCATTTTGGCGTCCATACATTGTTGATTTACATTCGTTTGGACGTCCGTGTGTAATCGTGCATCCGTATACGGACGCCCAATTACATTCCTTAATAAAATCGTTAGAAAAGGTTGAAATAGGTTAGTTTTGCCCCATGCCTTTTCAGGCATGCCAACTTGACCCACAACAGAAATCACGTGACAATTCGTCAGTTATCATCAGCTCTACACTAGTTTGTAAAAAAAATGTTGGACGTCTGAATGTTGTCAAAATGAATTTTAATATACATGGAAGCTTCTGAATTCTACCACCACGTAGCGCTAGTCAGATTCGCCCTCTCCTTAGCGTATACTATGAAACGTATAAATTTGTTCATTCCACCGCGAATTCGACGTCCATCAAGTTAAAGAAGATTGGCAACAACGCCTGGATGTCAACCATATTAGAGAATGGCTTGAGCTGACCTGGCGAGCTTCACCAAGATTATAGTAAATTTCAGTTCCTGAAATATCCACCTGCAAGATGGTTTTCCAACAAGTAGCCTATCTCATGCATTTCAGTATCACTTTTTTCTCATAATATAATTTCTTATTCCTGCCTGAACTTTATTTTTTAAATTCTTGAAAATTCACTTGCTCTCAATACAATTACTATAGTTAATAATTAAAACTTTCGCCACTTTCTGTATACAATATTCCACCATTTCCAATTTTTGTTTCATGTTCATCATGACCTTTATTTTAAACTTTTATACAATTAAAATATAAGACGATATAATATCATTTATATAATTAAAAAACAGAAGAAGAATAAGAGGGGGAAGAAGAAGACAGGAGGAAGCAAAGAATAGCAGTTAATAATTGAAACTTTCGCCACTTTCTGTTTACAATATTCCACCACTTCCAATTTTTGTTTCATTTTCATCATGACCTTCATTTTAAACTTTTATACATTTTAAATATCAGGGGATATAATATCATTTATATATAATATAATTATATTTATATAATTGAAAAATAGAAGAAGAATAAGAGGGGGAAGGAGAGATGGAAAAAGAAGACAGGAGGAAACAAAGAAAAGGAGAAGATAAAAATGGAAAGAAGAAGACAGGAAGAAAAAGAAGAGAAACATGGGAGAAGAAAAAGAAGAGGAGGAAGAAGAAGAGAAAAAGAGGAGGAAGGAGAAGAAGAAGACAGGACGAAGAAGACAGGAAGATGAAAGAGGGAAGGGAATAAAGAGGACCGAGCAACCGGTGCAATTCAGAGGTGAAGAAGAAGAAGAGAAAAGGAGGAGGAAGGAGAAGAAGAAGAAGAAGAAGAGAGAAAGCATAGAAAGAATAGGAAGAAGAAGACAGGAGGAGTCTAAGAAAAGAAGAAGAAGAAGAGGAGGAAGAAAAAAGAGAAAATAAAGTAGACCGAGCAACCGGTGCAAGTCGGAGGAGAAGAAGAGAAAGGGAGGAGAAAGGAGAAGAAGAGGAAGAGAGGAAGCAGAAAGAGAAGAGGAAGAGAGGAAGCAGAAAGAGAAGAGGAAATAGAAACAGGAGGAGGCAAAGAAAAGAAGAAGATGATAAAAAGAAGAAGAGGAGGAGGAAGAAGAAGAAGAAGAAAAATAGAGAATAAAGAGGACCAAGCAACCGGAGCAAGAAGAGAAAAAGAGGAGGAAGGAGAAGAAGAAGTGAGGAAGCGGAAGAAGATGACAGGAGGAAGCAAAGAAGAAGAAGCGGAGGAAGAAGAAGAGTGGAGAAGAAGAACAAAGGAAGAAGAAGACAGGATAATAAGAGGAGGAAGTAGAAGAAAGTTATTGGAATGGAAACTTGAAAATCAATTCAATGTCTATGTAGACACTTTGGATACTACTTTATTTTGATTGTTACCTGACATGAATTCGAAAAATGCTCATAACTTTGTTAATTTTGGACAGATTGATTTGAAAATTCAGGGGAATGTTAATAGCATGAAGAGAAACGTTCAAGATTTTTTGTTGACTTTTCCCATGTTCTCTTCTACCTCCCCAGCCGAAAAACTATACAGAGTTCCATTACTATGCGGGAAGTTTCAATTTCAAACGTCCCGCTATACTGAGCTGCTCCGCGCCAAGGGACAGGATTGGATAAAATCGCCTGCTCAACAATACTATTGGGTGACTCCAATTAAACCGGCTAGTTCAAACGATACTATTAAACTGAAGTACTGAAGACCAGGGGCACACACAGACTTTTGGTTTAATTTCCAGGTAAAATTTGGGATGGTAAAAATGGGATTTTTCAGAGCTCTTTTTACAAGATTGTTGCCCGATAAAGTTTAATGAGGAGACAGGGATTCATTACTTGACTCTTTAAAAGAGTATTAGTTAATGAGCTATGGGGAAACAAAATGTGTCCATCATGAGTATTTTTTGTACAGTGTTTCAAGAGTTCAAAATGATTCTGTCAGACTGAATAAGCAGCTTCTCATGAGGATATAAAAATTAGAATGAATTTAGGTCCGGACTGCTTTGTTATAGAAATAAAGAGGGCGAAAAATAACAGCTATTCCATTATCCATTTAGAAATTACTAAGGTCTTCATATAGATGGTGTGAATTGAATTAAATCAATGGAAAATTATCTGAAACGTGCTACAAGATTCACTATTATACATTTTTTGATGCCCACATGAGACTTTTGCGTTGGTATTAAAGTGAACGAAAAAAGCCAGTCAGAACGCGAATCGGGATTACTAAATCTTTAAATTGGATGTAGCCTACTTAAATGTAATTGAATGTACTTAATAGTCAAGAACGGCCCCAAATTTTATAAAGTTGAGCTTTATTGAATCAAAGCATACTGATTTTGCACCAGATGCTTTCCACTTGCTATTCTTCTGTTTTTTGACCCAATTTAAATTCTGGTTTTGTAAACTCTGGGTGCTTTATTCGCAATCAATAACCAAGCTCATACCCTTCAATCTCAAAAACTCTTCAATCTCAATTTCCAAAATACAATAACTCAATAATCGCAGTAGTTGATGTTTAATGTGATTTTACAGTTCATTTCACTACGAATGCATTCAATTCACAACCTAAATGAGGGCCTTAGAAGCCCAAAGTTTTCTAAATGAGTGCTAATTTATTGATCTCTCATTGAAAAAGATAGCTTCACTCTTCTGCTATATTTATTTATGTATTGAAGTGTTTTCGAAGGAATAAACTTTTGCACTCTTATTAAAATTTTTGCAAAAACCTGTAAACCTTTTTTAGAAAATTGTTAGCTGCGGACAATAACAGGTACCTGTTCAGTCAGATAAGTTAAGCTGCAAATTCCTAGGTTAAGGGTGACCGAATCACAAAAGAGGCCAACAAAAAAGAGGGTTATCAGCTATAAAATCACTTGCCGATGATTCGGAACTCACCGAAAAATGTGGGTCAACTCATCAACACATTACCCACGCACAGGTCTCAGAACTATCTGGGCTTCACCTTCCGCAAAAATTACATTATTACTGTAACGTTAAATGTATCACAGGTTTAGGAAGTTTTAGAGGCTGGAGGTCCTGTACTTATTGGTTAAAAGATTGCCAGATTGATATAAATGAAACGAAGTATCTTTACCCAGCCCCCTGGTCGAATTTAATTCTGCCAGGCTACAAACTCTATTTCCACCTATGGTAGTCACTCATAATATTCCTCTCAATAGTATATCGATATTGTTAATAATTGTTATAAACAGTCATATTTAAACAAGTCTGAAATGTACAGCCTAGTTCATATTATACAGTCAATTCGCTTGAAAATTATCATTTTAATAAGGATTTCAGGACCTGAGGGAAAGACATGAGTCCCAAAGCCCCCCATGTCAAGCCACTACCTATGAACATTATTCTACTTAAAAAGTGTGAATGCATGACATGTACTAACACTAATCAGCCTGCAGCACATACTCTCTATAGTAAATTTTCTTGAAAATTATGAACCATTTTTTAAGCAGCTCGGGTTCTTGTGGGGGGGGCTTAAGCCCCCTAAGCCTCCCCCTTGGTTGCGCCACTGCTGAAGACACTTCGTTTGATTCCTTTTTACTCAAAACCTTAAATATCTTATAAAGATATGAACAGTTTTATTAAACAAAATAATCATCCCATTTAGGTTATGAAATTGAATAAAATTATTCGATTAGCATTCATATTATGTATGTTCTTTTCACCACATAATTGGGCTTGTAAAAGATGCCCAGAAATTCTGCTGTTGTAAGACTCACATGTTTTGAACTCACTGAAAATTTCGATTTTAAGACTTCAAATATCAATATTTCGTGCATACTGCTGACTCAAATATCAATTTTTTTAATTTCTCATTTTTCATGTGGCCATAAAAAATTATCTGCTTGTGTTATGGATTAAAACTCACCAGTTCTGTAATGAGTGGGTTCTTATATACCCAGAACTCCGATTTCCATCCTTCAAAATAATATTATTACAGTGTTTTGTGCACTGCTGACTGAAATATCAGATTTTTCGACTTCTCGTTTTTCAAATGATCATAAAAATTTCTGTTGGTGTTATGGATTCATTGAAACTCACATGTATTGTAATCAGTGGGTTCTTATACATCTAGTATTCTCTTTACATCCGTCATGAGAGCGATGGGGGCACTTTAGTGTTCCCAAGCAAAAGTGGCGATTTAAAAAAAATTTCAATAAAAAATTTCCCAAATTTAACTGGCAACCTTGTAATTTATACAACATTTCAATTTCAATTTAATGTATATTAATATAATTAAATTATATTTATCTAGTTTATATTCAATTAATTTAATATAAGTGAGTAATATAGTGAAGTAATACATGAATCGAGATAATGGATAAAGAATACAAATAGAATACACATGAAAACTAAAACATAGAATATAAAACAGTATAAAAATACTATTGTTCTTATATGTATCCTTTGTTTATATTATTACATCATACCTCAATTCAGATAGAAGCAAAGTTTAATACTGTACTTAGATAAGAGCAATTAATAAACAAAAAGTAGTTGCGTTTAAATGTGAAAAATGTAAAACCGTGATGTATTGTCGATGCAACATGACAGAGTTGCACTCTTTTTTTCAGTAGAGATGTGTCTTGCTTTGTCAAGCACTTTGACTTGTCTGGCGCCGGTCTCAGGCCAACCAGACTTATGTAAAAACAAACAAACTCTGAAATCCAGTAGCTCAGCAATCTGGCAACATTGCTGGATGTCAAATAAGCGTCAAAGTGGTAATAGATATTCAAACCGGAGTTCATCTTGAAGTCAAACTGTATGAAAGTATACTCTGGAAGTACCATTGGCTGTATTTTGAAAGGAGTTTGAATGATCGACGGAGTGGATAAAAAAAATCGATTTTAATTTTTAGGTTTTTCAAAAAACCAAAGTGAAATATCGAGGTGGAACACATACAAAACCTGATATACTTTCATGAAAAAACAATATACTCCTTGATTTCAAGGGGATGCCAAAACGTAACCAATTTGAAAAGATGCCACAATGATAGCCAGATGTATATATATATATATATATATATATATATATAGTCAACTCATTACATTACTCAATACCTGTCTAATATTATCCAGCTGATTGCACTAGGCTGACATTATTTTGGTTTATATCTGGGAATTCGCCCATCAAATTCTGAATCTAAATAAAGCAGCTGATTCACTTGTCTTGAATACTTTTGAATGTCTCGCATATTATCCAGCTGATTGGAGCATGCCTTTCTATCAAGTGTAACAAAAAATATCGTACATTACACAGCTGTAAACTTTTGCCGGTTATTGCATATTCAAGTTTCTGCACTCGGCTGCGCCTCATGCATTAACTATCTAATGCTCGACCGGCAAAACGTTATTTTCCAGCCTAGTAACGTAATATACTATTGCTAAACTCCATATGTTTTTTCCTATCTTGTACGGTTATAAGGCCCTATTTGTCAGTTGATTTTTCCGATCTAGTACGGAAAAGAGGCACTTTCCATACGTGACAAATTTATGGAAAGTAGCTACTTTCTAACAAGAGTGTAACAAAAAGGACAATTACAAGCGATAATGCCGATAAGGTTAACTGGCGTAAAATATATTTAACCGCCTGATCACTGATGATTAAATCTCACTAATGCCATTAAGTTACATTTTATAGGTTATGTTTATTGTACCAGGACACAGAACTGCAAATCATAGGTGTTGAAAACCTTTAAAATGAATAAAATTCATTAAGAATATAATAATATTGAGATAGTTGAATAATTATTCAAATAAATGAAATGATTCTAATTCATCTTTTTTCTCAACTTCAGAATCAGCTGTTGATCAAATTACAGTGTAGCCAGATTGTGCCCATTCGGTTAACAAAAATTAACTAATGGATCTTTGGGCAACAGAAATAAACCCGTTGCACTTACGTCGGTTAGTAAACTGTCATTAAACTCCTTATTTAATTGGCTTTCGTGCAACCGGCCGTTAATCTTTATTGGGGAATGATGAGCCACAAACCGTGCTAGGTATATGCTTTGCCTGAAAGTCAAGACACTAGCGCTTGGGTTGCTCTTGAAAGGGTAACCGCTTTGGTTTAGCCAGCGAGAAGGCTCTGTTCTCTGCTGTGTTATTTCCTGGTGGTTCGAAACCCATCTGAAGTTGTAGATTCAACTAATCAATCATACAACTCATTGTTCACAAACAGGTCTTAGATCTATGTGGGCTTCATCCGCCAAAAAAGAAAAACTTATTTTATTCTAATGCTTGGAAACTTCTTGTTCATTGTAATTAAATGATTTTAAGTCTTGTAATCTGCATTTTGCTTCAGGTAGCGCCGGAACCGGAAAATCCTATCTACTCAAGGTTATTATAAATTCCCTTCCACCAGATGCGACATTTGCCACCGCAAGTACTGGAGCGGCAGCTTGCCTTATTGGTGGGATTACGCTGCATTCTTTTGCTGGTAAATTGAACTTTATGGCCATATTTTAATTATTTACTCGTTCAAGTGTTTCAACTTGTGTGTGGTAGGGTCTTTCTGTGAATTTTAAAAATAGGAAAGTTAATATGATTCAGAGTACAGAAAGATTATTGCTATTGGTTTTCAATAGTAAATAAAAAGGTTTCTACTATAAGCCAAATATGTCTTATCGATATAATAGAATAGTGGAAGGTTAATATAATACAGGAAACCAATCTTATGGTATATTTTACAACATATCTTGTACATTTCATACCATCATTGCAGTTTTAACATTTCAAGGCAGATTTAAATAATGGAATTGAAAGTAGAATGTATTTACATACATTTTCATTAATAGAGTAAGTTACATAGAATTGAAGAAATTGTACGAAAATGCATTGTCAAAAAAACACAATATACAAGAAATGAACTGTATTACAGTAAACTTGAAACTTCCTATTGAATCAGTGTTTTGAAGAAAAAATTACATTGAAATAATTTGAACATTGTTTATATTAACTAAAGTAAAAACAAAACAATCGCAACTGCCAATGAAAACTATAATGAGTTAGAAGCAAATACAATGTTTGCATAAAGGTGTCCACATGAGTGAGACGTGTGCTAAGATGAATGTTGATACAGAAATGCTAGGCTTGAACGGGAATCAATCCCGTAACTGTGCTCTAACAAATAAATGACACTCATTCAATGTAAGGAGTAAAGAGCAAAATTAAATGATAATATCAAGGACAAATAATTAATATGTAGGTTAATACATTTTACAATGATGATAATCGAAGGAGGAAGATAAAAATTCCATTTTTTCTAGGTATGGGTACCGGAGAAGGTTCACTTCAAAGATGTCTAGAGCTTGCATCAAGACCACATGTTATTCAAAATTGGAAAAGATGTAAATATTTGATTATCGACGAAGTATCAATGCTGAAAGGAATTTATTTTGAGGTAAATCGAAATTTTTGTTTTTTCATATCAGATATATATCAATAGTTAATAGCTCTGTACTACTAAATAGCTCTATTTATTTTATTAGTCTTAATAAATAAGTACTGTTCGAGAGGAATAGGATGAGCCACGGTAAGTTGAAGACGGCAATTCTTAAATATATCATGGGATAAGCAACGACCTTGAGATGCGCAGTGGCAGTGGCGCTCGTTACAGTGGAGGCGGAAGCTTAGTCACTCGCCATCAGTCTCTCTGTTTCTCTATGTCTCTTTGTAGGCATTTGCTTCTCCTCTCGCGCAACTCACAGCTCATTTTATACCTTCCGTGCTGTAGATACTACGTCTACAATAGAAAAAACCGATATATCACTAGTTAGTTATAACCACTAACTAGTGATACAACTGTTTTTGTGTACTATCACACATCACAGTTACTACATGACAATCTATAGCACAGAAAAAAGATTCTAAAGATACTTAAGTATGTGTCATTAGTACTGAAGTTGCCAAAAAGACTTATCTAGTTGTTGTGTCTACTTCTATCATGTACCTGAGCTTCTCCACATCATTCTAGACATCACGAGAGCAATTATTTAATTTTTAAATCATCTATTCTTGAATTATTTCAAATTTTACTTGAATAAATCACAAAACCATTAAAATACCTTTCATAAGAAATCATCTTACACTTGACATGCATTTCAAAATCAACAAGAAATATGAATTGTATAGGCTACTTGCTCTGTATTACCTAGAAATATTTACTGGAATAATGGCGACTTCCTATCTTATTCGTGCGACGACTTTTACAGGTGATTCAATGAACATTGTGTGTGAAAGTGTTGGGTCCCAATTATTGTTTATCCTGTAACTATTCGTGAGGATTGTTGATTTACTGTTATCGTGATGTGGCAGACGATTCGTTAAGTTATGGTTTGGTTAGCTAGTTGAATAGATGGTTATCGCTGGTAAGTAGGCAGTTAGTTCACTCCAAAACATAGGATTTATAGAGAACTAAAGTTGTCCATAACGTGGCAGAAATTAAAGGTGAAAACTTGAAACTTATTGATGCATAATCTTATAATTTATAATTTGTACACCTAAAAGCCAACATTTAAACAAAATTAATCTTGAATGAGGGTTAGCACAGATAAGTGAATATTCAGCACAATCAAGTAATCGGTTAACACAGGCTAGTAAACGATTTGGATTACAAAATGATTTCTTTATGAAATGTATTTTTAATAATTATGAACTGTGTCGAATCTATTAATTTGTTTGTTGTATAAATATAATGAAATATTTATTTTATGAAATTTTAAATTCAATATTTTCCTGTGGTCTGTGTATTTAGGTTGACAATAGTTCTATGAGCCTCTCAAAATTTATGAAAAAACAACAATTTAAAATCCTGAAAGTTCCACATTGCACATTTTTCATTTGCGGAATTCTCTTCCAGGTCATAAACTCAATCAGATCATCCGTAAAAGTTGTGTGAAAAAATTAGAGGCTTAAACTTGCTATGAGGTCAAAATCTAAACTTAAGCATAACTCTTTTGATAAATCAAAAGGATTAAAATAAAAAATTTAATTTGTGATGCATTGAATGACTCATTAGGAAAAGCTATGTGTAAAGTTGGTTCCTTTAAAGCCATGCTAAAGCCACTGATACCTCTTGTTATTATGAAATTATTGTTTTGTTTTAGTAAGCTACAAACATACAATAATGCTTCCAAATAATCAATATTGAACACTCTTATTAATAATTTGTAATATTATTATTATTATTATCATTTTTACATTTTAATTTTTTAGAAATTGGAGAAAGTTGCAAGAGCATTGAAAAATCCGGACAAACCTTTTGGAGGTATACAATTAATCCTAAGTGGTGATTTTCTGCAATTGCCGCCAGTATCAAATGACGCAAATAACCGTTTCTGTTTCCAAACGGAGACATGGGATCTTTGTCGGCTAACTTGCTTCGTACTGAAACAGGTCCACCGTCAAAACGACCCGGAATTCATCTCAATACTAAACAGTATTAGAACTGGAACGTGAGTCAAGTTTTAAAACGCTTCACACCTTAAATATTTTACCATGTATTGTGCTCTATTTTCGTATTGCAATAACATAGCAACATAGTGCTATATGGCACTATGTGCCATAGTGCAACTATGGCTAAATAGTGCACCCAAACTGGTACATTATTATTTTTCTGAGGGTTATTTTTTTTAGAAATTAGAGAAAATTTGCAATATGTGAAATTGGACTTCAAAGCCAAGTCGAAACTACTTATACACACAAATAAGCTCCCTTTCTTCAAGAAAGAATTATTATTTATTGTTGAAGAGTGTTGACATTACGTGTAGTTCTCTGAACTTTAAGTCTCCCTTCAGTACACAGCATATTATTAGTAAACATGAGTTTTTATATAGTCGTTTTATCTATGATGAAAAATTTATTCACCTATCTAACAGCAAAGAAGCAGATCCATTAGTTTTCGATCTTTTCTAATGATGAACTTGTAAACTCTGCATTTCAAAGCTGTGTTACTTAATGTAATGAAATCAGTATTGTCATTTTTATTGCAACTCGTCATTTTGAACTAATTCGTTATGATCAATAAATTTATCACAATCTAATGACTTTCGTCTAATAATATTATCTGATTCAGCTATTACCAATATTCTGCGTGAAAGCAAACGTTGTTTAGACTAGGATCTCCAATTTTGCGTTTAAGATATGAAGAAAATAATTTGGTATTATTAACTGTGTTGTTGTTCGCTGAGACTTCTTATAATAAAGCTGTCGTTTCGAGATCAGTCGACAATTATCAAAATGTAAAACAATGATTACAATATTGCAATAAGACAGAACACATTAAGACAAAAACAATAATCACACTAATGTTTTTTATAGTGCATTAATGTTTAGGACGTACCTGCATTATTCCTTGGAATTCGATACAGTTCAGTACGAATAATTTACGAGTAACAGTATTATTACCAAGTAATATTACTAAGGGAATGTGTAATAATTATAAAATAGGCAATGTGTAATAACCTTTCTTACATTTATCCAAGCTATGTTCTAACTTTTTTTGAGACAACAATTTGCTATTGAAGTTTCAAATTAAATAATCAAATTAGAATTACTTATTACTTGTGACCATTTAAAAAATGTAGAGTATTCATATTGTATAGCTCTAGCTTCATAAAATCTCCTCTGCAACGTGAAATGTAGACGCTAATAGCATTATGATTTTCCCCAGGATCACGAATGAGATAGCAGATCGTCTAAATCTCACCAGAAGTCAGTTGATTGGAGGAAATGGAATTCAGGCCACTAGATTATGCTGCTTTACAAACGAAGCGAATACAATCAACAAAACAAACTTGGAAAACCTTGTGGGTTAGTATGTTTGTGAAAAAAATTATTATCACACTTTAACTATCTGGCTAGTAATAGACCTTATTCTGCTTTCCAGTATGATAAGAATGTGTCAAACTCATCTTTAAAAAAAAAAAAACAACAAATGAATTGAATCTGTAATAATCTTAATTTTGTCTGTCAGTATTAGAAGGATATACCAATCTCATCTTGAACGCAAACTGTAGAAATGTCTGAAATGTGTGTTAATATTACCTGGAAACTTTAAATTTCAGAAGAGCCTTGCTACTCAGATATTCCCTGTATTGAGATGCAGAAACGCGTGATATTAAAAAAAGTGATCTATATAAAAATGAACTAGAGATGATTTCTTTGGATATTTTTTTTATTGCTGATGATGCCCACATGAGTTTGAGACTTGTGCGTGGGTAATGAGGTGAATGATTACACATAAATGCCTGACGGTGGAGCGGGATTCGAACCCACGACCACTTAAACGTCAGCAAGCTGAAGTTGCGACGCCCCAACCAACTGCGCTAAGCGGCCCGCCAAATTGCACCTGATTAATAAACATAATTTTAAAATTTGGTATAAACTTGGTAATTTCTGAAAAATCTGCCTTTTAACTTACAATTAGATCTTGGATTTGATTCCCTGTGTCTACGAAATAGATTTCTACATATTTAAGCTTTTCTTCAAGTTTTTTTTTGTAATTTGCCAAAACTAATCTCTGAAACCTCGTTTTAAACTTTAATAATCAGAATCCTTTTTACCAACTTTACCATTCAAAGAACCTCATAGAAAAATAACTGGCAGAAGTTTTTCTTGTGGGGGGGGGGGGAGGATTATAATGAGAACTGAGAATGGCCGCACTTTGGTCGACTAGTACATTTTAATTGTCTCAGGTTGTTATTATGGTAGTTGACTTGGAATTAAATGTTATTGAACTATCGATTGGGCACAGAAAATTCATTCGTTCTTGGAATGACTTTGTCACTAGTACCAAATGTAACAAGATCTTTTATGCAGCATCCACTCTAGTGCAAATGAACTATTCTATCACAACATAATATGGTATAGTATTGTACATTTGCCTGAATTGCTATGACTCGAGAAAGATAGAGAGAGTGTGTGTGTGAGAGAAATTAAATGTACTTGTACAGTCCTTTAAAAATTATCTTGTAATGTACGCATGGATTTATAATATAAATCCGATAGATATGAAATGTATTCCTTGTTATCACAATAATCTGGAAATTCCTAGATATTAAAAATATATTTGGAGCTGCAATACTAATAAATTTATATCGTAATCATTTTTATGAATCAAGTACATTGATTTTTTTTAGTGATATTTGCTAAGAGGACAGTAGCTTGATGTAGAAAGAATAGTTGCATACTCTGTTTCGGAACTTGTGTATGGCTCATCAATTTCCTTCACACATCAATTTTATTTTTCAGGCGAAGAAAAATGTTTCGAAGCTTCAGACAGCGACAGAGGAAACAGCAAGATACTTGATGAATATACTCCGGTTGAGAAAACTATCTCTCTGAAAATCGGCGCCCAAGTGATGCTTGTCAAAAACATTAACGTTAGCAAAGGCCTTGTGAATGGTGCCAGAGGCGTTGTAACAAAATTCTCATCTGGTAATTATCAAGCTATTTATCACAGTATAAAGTTCGATCCACTTCCTAGATCCTATAAAATCAAAATAAAATAATATTTCCATTAAAATTGTCAGCCACCATAGCCTTAGAAGCAAAAGTGCACGTTATAAGCGTATGAAATGGCATGGAAGGATAGAAATGTCTATAATTTAATCTTGGGCAATTCTATTCTTCGTGACGAACTGCGCGGTAGTACTCACTAGCAAAACTTTCATGTTAAAAAAGGTTACTACTACTCTTGTAGTAGTCAAAATCATTGATTTATGGTGTTAAAAATCAATAAATCATCATGTTTATCATTTGTAATGGAAAAATAATTAAATTTTTTTGATACCATAACTCAAATATTATTTTCAGGATTGCCCATTGTAAAATTTCTCTCTATGGAATACACAGTTAAGCAAGAAAAATGGATTGTTCGGGCGGCTGGCGGTCTGATGCTCACCAGACGTCAAGTGCCTCTTAAGCTGGCCTGGGCATTCTCCATTCACAAATCTCAGGTAACTCGAACTTATGTACCAAATGCACTGATTATTGAACTCTAATATTGTGCATTTTTCTAAAAAATATTCTATTTCTACTTGATTATATTCTTTGCTATTAGAAATAGAAATTTATTGCAGCAAAGAAGCTCATAACAAAACAGTACAACAGCTTGCAGAGTACACAATGTCAACTACACTATTTAAACTATTAAACTAATTTGTCTACATACTACAAAATAAATTTCCTGCAAAACAAGCCCAACAGATTAAAAAATCCAATTAATGAGCTTGCTTTACTAATTAATACATTCCTAACTACAAATTATACAAAAATGAACTCGCATTTGATATAAAAAATTAAAATTAAGTTACCAAGAATAAAAATTAAGACTCATAGATACAACAAAAAACAACTGTAAAAAGTTTCTACCTAAAAAATATTCATTTCTCACTACTTCAACATAACCTCTAGCATATTTACATTTTCAATTCAAGTAAGGCATGCATTTTGAACTAAAATTATTATTCCAACTGCTGTTATTTTATACATAATTATTGTAAAATAATTACTTATTACTATGATTGATTAATAATATGATCTGGATATTACAGACAATGGGTTGATAATCTTTCAATCTTGATTTAAGGATTTGATGACTTCAACTATTTGAACTAATGTTGTAGTTAGCCTAATTTACTACAATCTTGCTACACTTTAGTGCTTTGCTGTCAATTCAATTGTGGAAATGAAAAGTTGAAAACCTATTATCCCAATACCACACCTCAAATTCATGGCATTAGATTTTAGTGGATCAAAAAACAGAAAAATAGCTTAGCCATGCAAAAATAATGCGTCTTGATTCAATGAAACCCGATATTTTTAACTTTGGGTGTGTTTTGGGCTATTGGGTTAGTCCACATATTATTTTCAGAATTGAATTTTCTACAAGATTTTTTGGAAAATTTATGGATTCATCGAAAATTAACCAAGCTTATCTATGTCAAACTTGATAAGTGTTTCATAGCCGTTTTCCTCATTTTCTTATTCTGTTGAACATTCATTATTTACATTACTATAGTTACAAACGTGTTTTTTATAGCTTGTCAACTCATTTTTGGCGGCAGTTGTTTGGATTAGCCTCACGCATGTCGTCACTCTACTAATGACTTCGTCATATTATGAAGAATGCATAGTGGCTTGTACAGTGACTTTATAATAGACATCGACTAATACAGTGACAAATCTATCTCTTCAACTCTTGACGGTCATTGTAGTATGAACCATGTGATATCCTATTGCATATCTAGTCTACACTGACGGAAACAGTGGTTTACACGCTCACTAATATCTAGTCTATATAGATATACAGTCAAATAAAAATTGGACACTATATTATGGTGACTGAAAGCTGCCTCTATAGCACTGTGTATATTATAAAGTCTCTGTAGTTCTTAGTACAGCCCCTTGGAACGCTGTGTAAGCTGCATGGACAAAACAAAATGTGTTTCTGCACACTTCCAAGAATAAAGGCTCTGAATAAGGCTCCAGAATAATCATATCTGAATTAAACTCGTTCTACACGGGACCGAAAAAGCGCGGCAGAAACGCGTGGCTTACATTCCCCATGTTCATGTATCGGACAAAGTATATGAACCGAAATTCGGCGTCGACAGATGTCTTGTGAAGCGAAGATACAGAATTGATGCCTATCGATGTAATCCAAGCGGTTATACTAAGAATGAATAATTCTACATATGGCGAAGAATATGAGCACATCTCACAGTTGTAGAAATTCGGCGACGAAAAATTCTGCTCGTATAGCATAGACAGGGATAAAATTCTGCGATCACGTTTTTGCCGCGCTTTTTCTATTCGTCTATAAAGAGCTTAAGTGAATTGATAGAAATATTTGTAATCTTCCGTCATATTTATTTCTGTGAAGAAGAGTTTCTCAACCTTATTCTATGATTTTTTTATTATTTTCATGAGAGGAGTAGGCTTGAAGGTAGGCAGCGTTGAAGATTCCTCCTTAAACACACCGTTGTATCAAATCTTGGTTGAAGAAAGGGGTGAAATTGATTATTTATAAAAAGAGATTAATCAGCTTCCTCTCGACGACTTATCTTTTTTTTTTTTTTTTTTATTAACAATTAAGTTTTATCTACTTTTATCTTCCCTAGTCTCTGGCGTGTGAGTGCGCCAATTGATGTGCTGTGCACGTTGAATGCAATACCCTAAACTTCATAATAAATGAGAGGGTGATTCCTAAATTAACTTCTCTCATCTCAGTACAAGAAATATTGGCAAGCAACAACATAGGATGACATCTTTCTTATCAGACTGACTTTTTTATCAGTGTGAAAGAGTATAAATAAATTGAAGTTTTTTAATGTTCATTGTTTCCATTTTGTTTTCACAGGGACTAACATTGGACTGTGTGGAAATGAACCTATCTCAAGTATTCGAAGCCGGCCAAGCTTATGTGGCCCTGTCACGTGCTAAGAGTCTTGACTGTCTGCGTGTTATTGACTTTGACATGAAGAAAATATGGGCCAATCCAGATGTACTTAAATTTTATAAAAGACTGGATCAACGATGTAGGGACTTAGAATCGATTAGTGAATTCATTCCTCTCGGCAGGAAAAAGTGATCTTCCTTTAGGTAATAATTTAATAAAGTATTTTTTATTTTAAAACTTGTTACTTGTCATTTCATCTTTTAATATAATTCACTGGGTATTATTTATAATAATAGTAAATTATGTCTAGTTACAATGTACTTATAAAAAACGTTATTTAAGGGAGCTTGTCAAAGACAACGCACCAGACAACCATCAATTGCATCCAATTGCAATTGCACCAGACAGCCATCTCTGTAGAGAGCTGACAACAAAATAAATGGAACAAGCTGGTGTGCCTCAGGATCAATATATATATATATATATATCGTATGATGATATATCGGTATGATATCTTTTATAATATACATTTATCGTTTAACTGTGTCGTCATGTCAATGATTCGTCAAAATTTTAAGATTCACAGGTAGATAACTAAAATAATGTTGTTAAAGGTCTATATCAAGCTCTTCCAGCCACTGCAATGCATCAGGTGTACAATTTATAAGCTCATCTGTGGTACCTTCGAACCTATGCCTATCACATTCGGTAAGGATGTGTCTCATGCTTTGTTTCTCTGCTCCACATTCGCATTCAGCGGTCTCTCTATATCCACATCTGTGCAAGAACTCTCCTGTTCGCCCATGTCCAGTACGGATTCTGTTCAACTTGGTCCAAGTTTTGCGAGGCAGCTCAAACCCTGGGGGTCAAGCGCTGGGGTTTAGTCCTTTAATGAAAGGCGTGAACCTCCGCCATTCTTCATCCCAGGTTTCTTGGACTTTGAAATTCTGATTCACAGAATCGTGGGTTGGTTTCCTGGATTTTAGCCGTTTCCGTGGTAAATCGGCAAGATCTTTGTGGATTGGCAAGGATGGAGACTTACTGATTCTGCTAAACAGGTTATTCAGTGCTTGTTGACGTCGTAAGGGTGGTGGAGCTAAATGGCTGAGCACTGGCAGCCACTCTGTTGGAGTGGACTGTATTACACCACCAATCGTCCTCATAGTCTTGTTTAGCTCAACATCGATCTTCTTGTTATGAGCACTGTTTAGCCATTAGGTGCGCAATATTCAGCTACTGAATAAACCAATTCCAGTCCAGCAGTTCTGAGTGTTTCAGCAGTTGTACCCCAGGTTGTTCCTGCAAGTTTGCTAATAATGTTGTTCCTGGACCGAGCTTTTGCAGCAGTATTTTCAAGGTGTTTTTTGAAAGTTAGAGTACGGTCCAGGCTAACCCCTAAGTACTTGGGAGTGGGGTTGTGTTTTAACAACTTCTCATTGAGATGCACTTTAAGAGCTTTATTTGCATTCCTGTTACTGAGGTGGAAGCAACTAGTCTCAGTTTTTGCTGGATTTAAACAAAGCCTCCATTTATCAAAGTAGTCAGTCAATTTATGCAGGTCCTGGGAGAGAGTTCTTTCAGCTTCATCAAACTTGTAGCTTTGGACAGCTAATGCTATGTCGTCTGCATAATAATAGGTCCAATAATACTAGGTCCTTTAAAGGAACCTGGCTTTCCTTTTTTGTTATGTGTCAACCGATTAGCCAAGGAATTTATTTCTGGCAGCACAGTCCTCTTATGTACAGATGATAAATCACTCATTTTCAGCAATTCCATTCCAGGTAGTTTAATAATAAATGCCCATATAGGTGTGCAGTCCATTGTCCAATTCTTAAATCAGTTGGAATTAACGATAAGTCGTAAAAAATGCTAATACCTTCAATTTATAAACAAACATAATTAAAAACAAATTTTAAAACAAAAAACCGACTTCAATGAAATGATACTCAGAAATTAAATACTCACGTACTAAAAAGTTTAAATAAAGCATTTCATTTAAACTGAGAACATTTTTAATTTTATACAAGTAACCTTTTGAAGTCGGTGGCAAATTTTCCATAAACTTCTAAAATATAACAGAATTACTTATTAAATTCATTAAGTATTTGGTGAAGAATTCAAAATATTACTTGAATTAAATTAATAATTTCCCTGTTTTAAATGAAATGTGTTATTTTAAACAATTTAGTACGTGAGTATTTAATTTTTGAGTACGGTATCATTTCCTTGAAGTCGGGTTATTTTTTGTTTTACAATTTTTTTATTTTAAGCTCTTTATTTGAATTTTCATACTTTGAAAACACGGGAAATTTCTTATAGCCTACAGTATGAAATATCTATCATTATGATCAATGTAACATCCAAACTAAAGTAATTAAAAATCTACCTATAAGAAAAGTTAATAAACTAAGTAAAATTGTACAACTATATTTAACGTAGAATATTGTATTCAGGAAAATTATAATAGCGAAAGGCTTCTTAAAAGTCAAATGGCTTTTGATTCAATTTTGATTTTGGCTTTTGGTTCAAAGTGGCGGGCCGCTAGCGCAGTTGGTTGAGGCGTCCCAACTTCAGCTTACTGTCGCTTCACCGGTCGTGGGTTCGAATCCCGCTCTGGCATCTGTGTTATCATTCACTTCATTACCCATGCACAAGTAGTCCCAAACTCATGTAGGCATCATCAGTATTTATATGCCACGTCTCTGTCAAAATAAGCATGGTGAAATGCTTTTCAATGCTTCGCACGTTCATATGAAAAAATCGACGTTACATAAATAATTCTGGGGCAGAAAATCGAAAACATCCTCATCTTCTACTGTGTTATGACACTCAGCGTCGATCACTTCATCAGAATTATTCACAATCACCATTTTGATCAATGAGTCGGAAGAAAAAGACAGAAAAGAAAGACGTGGAAGAAGAAGATCACGAACAGATAGTAGGATAAAAACAATAGTACTAAAAACTAAAAAAGTTGAGTTGGAACAGAAATTGTGGCCACTCCAAACTGCATTGGAAAGAAAACATTTTTTTACCGGGGAACTTCACATTCAAACCCATAGAATTTTCATTAATATTTGAAAAAAAATAAAGCAAAATCAAGTTTACAGATCAGATTCATTCATAGTTGGCTCAGAAAGTTCATTGAAACAGTTTAAATCTTCTATTCTCAGTATTCGTTTGATGGCAAGAGATTTCAAGAAGGGTTTCCTGTCTCATGTTTGGGTACGCCACTTTAAAATATTCGTCAGGAAGTCACCAACTTCAGCCGCTGAAGTTGGTGACTTCCTGACGAATATTTTAAAGTCGCGTACCCAAACATGAGACAGGTAACCCTTCTTGAAATCTCTCGCCATTCCCAGTACAGCTTTGTGTAATGGTGAACGATGTAATTTATAAAAACAGTTTTATCTTCCTTGATATGTGGATCTATTTCCGTAGCCTTTTTATTTTGTATAGCTGCCATTCATTCCAACCTCGTCTTTCTCGTTATGAATTGAACTTTTTTTTTGGAGGATAAGCGCAAATAGGTCTGAGACCTGCGCGTAAAGCTGGGCATTCACGTTCCAACTTGTAGTACGACTTGCAGTACTGCTAGATGGATAGTCGACTCCACTCTCGCTCCTACTTGCAATCCAACTTTATTCCTAGTCAGCTGTGAAATGTTCCCGAAGTTGCCCGAAGGTCAAGCACTGACTGAGGTAAGTTGGACGACTTTGTTCCGACTCCCCCACTCACGCTCCAACACCGTCGACAGTCGTCCCTCTACAATTTCAACTATCCCACAAGCCCATTCACGTTCCGTTATCGGATCCAACCTTGGAGGTTGGACTGCAAGTAGTACTGCAAATCGGAACGTGAATGCCCAGCTTAAGTATTGAGTTGGATGATGGTGATTGATGAGCTGGACCTACAGTTTTAGATGGGTTCCGAACCACCGGAAAGTGATTTTACAGCAGAGAACAGTGTCTTTGAACTATGATGGATGTTGATTTATTTGCAGCAGTTACTCTGTGAATAACCGATATTTGGTGAGGCCTGAATTGAGTAATTTTAAGTGCGTTTGATATTACTTTTCCATAACAATATATAAATCCTCTCATTTTGTCTGCAGAAAGTTTACGATTTCTATATTATCTGACCTCGAATGATGTTGTAATAAATTGATGTAATTCATTTTGCAGAATATCTCTATTGTCAGAGTCCATCTTTCCATAATTTTTGTGAAGTATATTTTTTTACATTTAAGCCTGTCAATGCCAACTTTAACCCCATTCGAAGTTTTTCGCAATGTTCGTTCCGTTGAGCCAAAATCGTTCAACTTCGTATTGAATAAAGTTGTTAGTTCATCACGGAGAATTGACATGGATTCCAATATTTGATCAAATTTTGACTCTAAGTCAGTTCCAGAATCGTTGTCAAGAATTCACTCATCACATTTCCATGTTGTACTTGCAAGCGAATTCTTCTTTTTAAATTTGTCTATAGTCCACAAGCAAGTACTTCTTGGATAGTAGATGCTTCTGCTTACGCCACAATTCACAATTTCTTTGTCTGCACCAGTCTTGCATTTGAAGCAGGCACTCATGATGCAAAAAATATTTATCTCACTTGTTCCAAGCACTATATCGTTGGCCGTAAGAGAATAGGAAGAGAAAACAAAAAATAACCCGGTATTTTTAAACGTTTATAGCAGCTGGAGGTGACACGAAAATCAACAGGCAGAAGCCAGGGAAATTTCATATAGTGAATTTTTTTATTACCCTCTTAGTTGCTTTTAGAACTGAAAGTGGTCATGGCTTCTTAGTGCTCTTGATTTATTAAACTGATTGTAGAGAATAGAATATGCAAACCACGACAAAATTCATAACCAAAGGGTGTCGAGGTTGAATATCACTATCAAAATTTGATATAAATGGCGAATATAAATTGAAAATATTTAATAATATGATATATTAATAATACTAATAATATACAGTCAAATTTTTCATCTGCGGTCAATTCTTGCCCATGCTACAGCACATACCTCCCTCATTTCATGCTTGTCTGTTTCAAGTATAACATAAACATAATGAACAGTTTATTAAAGTACAACGCAATTCTACTGCACGAATTCTGAAGCGTGTCTGGTTGTATGGCGTTGAACTAGATCACGAATTAATTCTACTGCAGAGACTTGGCTTCATTCGAAGGTTAAAAAATAGGATTTTTCAAAACGCTGTCAAAATGAAATAAAACAATAAATTAACATATACATTAAATATCAAAAAAGAAATTTATTGATCACATTTTTCGTATTATGATACAACCAACTGTACAATAAATAAGAAATCGTTCATCTAAGAGAAACTAAGCTCCTTCATTGATTTCAAATTCAGGTGGCAATTAAAGAGTAGATCACTACAATAGCCAAACAAAATAAGACAACATACACCATTATAATCTTGAAATTAACAGGTAGGTAATTAAAATAACTACCTGTTTTCTAAAAATGTGCAACGATTTGCTCCTACTTTCTGAATAAAACAACAATAAAAAATTCATACCAATTGCTAGTTTTAACAGTAAATGATAAATTTGATGTATTATTCTAGTCCTACAAAGTAGAGACAAATCATTCATTAAGTATTTTAAAACGTATAAAGCAAAAACAACGCCAATTTAATCTGTTAAATTTCAAGTTACATATATAGTTTCATTTGAAGAGAACATTCAATTAAAAAGTTAACAGAGGAAGATTACACTAGTTAATCCATATAACATTCATAGTATGATTATTCTTTGTAGCCACTGTTATTATTAATCACCTCAGAAAGCTTTCCCCACACTTCTTTTAGGTTAGTGATCACAGTCATAACATTATTATAAATATATCAGATCGAAAATATAGATTTTATAATCATTATTGCGGTTAATTAAACAATTCGACTATTGAAATAGATTATAAAATCAATTCTTATGCAGCGAATTACCTTACACAGAGAGCGTGAGGGGCCGACACAAAAGCGAATTCTATGTTTATTTTAATTGTGAGAATCAGCGGATTCTAATAAGAAACATGTATATCTGCTCACTTTTTAATATAAATTATTAGATTTCTCTGAATATAAGTACATATTAAAAAGGTTAACATTTTTATTTTTCAACTTGGCTTGTATTTTGATTTTATGCTGAAGTGATTCAACCATAACAGTGTATACATTTATGAGTTTCAAGAAACACTTGGAACTTGAAGAGACAGTTTTCAATTCAAAAGATAAAAATACTAGACTCAATTTCAGAGATAAAATCCTATGAACAACTTAACACAAAATAAAGCAATTTTTTAACCAATGAAATGCATTCAAAACTAAAATTAACAATTTATTTTCAACTAACAATAATTATTATATAGTTGCTTTTAGTGATCTAAGGTCACTCACATTTCATATTTATTAAAAATTCTCAATAAAACATTTTGGAAATGACAAATACTAAAGATCTAGGTTACTACCAAAAAATATCAAATCCAGAAATAAGTGCCGGAAATAAAAGAGAGGTGAGATCGTATTTGTTAAGAAACTTCGGATTGTTTTAGTGAAAATACACACATATTTCATCAAATGGGCAATTTTTATACCCATTCTAGGTCTTGTGAGTGACCCAAGAGTTGAAAAATAACAAATTTAATGGCTGCAAGAAGACGGAGAATACGAATACAAGAAATGTGTCTTTAGCAAGACAAGATATCTCAGTGAAAATTGAAAATATTATTAAAACGTTCAATTTATATTCTTGCCTTTTCGTTTTCATAGAATACAATTGGAATACAACGAAGCAGAGGTTTTTTAAACAATCCATTACTTTGGAATGAGATATTACACATTTTGAGTGTTTTTTATTAACTTTTCAAATACGGACATACAATTCTCTTTTGACATAATTATTAACATTTTTGTTTGTATCATTTGTAATTTTTTTTCGTCTCAACATTGTTTAATCAAACAAATCTATGATTCGTAACACATTGCTTGTCTAGAAAGATACAATGGAACGAATTGATTCAATTTTATTCTCCGTATCCAGCTAGCAATAGAAATGGCTTAAATTCTCAATAATAAAGATATCAAGAACATTGTGAGTTGTAATGCATATCATTACAATTTCGAATAAAAATCAATTACTAATGCATCGTTTCTCCATAGTATTCTTGGAATAATTGAATTGACTGGATACCATCAATTAATATTTTATATAATAAAATCTTTTTATAACTACTTTCATTACAAAAATAAAATATTAGGAAAAGAGATCTAAACAAAATATTCAGTCTAATAACTTTGGAAAGGTGAAAAAATATGAAAGATAATTGGGGAAATAGAGAAGACTTTCTGATCCTTTTTTTTTTTAATTTGTGCCGAAGTTATAAAATATATCTTTGGAATCACTTCAATCATTTTACAAACTATGTTGTCTACAATATACCGAGTCAAACATTTCTTTCTGTTTTTCTATTTTATACCGGGTAAAAACTCAAGTTAAAATTAACTATGTTATGCCAAATTAACTTTACTAAGTAAACAGCAATATTAGTGGCTAGATATTGGTAATTAGCAAATCATTTAAAAATACAGTATTGTAATGTACAAATTGAAAACAATGATGAAATGTAATATTGATAAACTTATTTATCATAATATTATTTTATTGACAAAATTAACTCTTAACTCATAAATATAAAATGTGGTAATCAGTTTTCAATATTATAAGAATGCAATCTAATGCAAATATCAAAATAATAATGTAATGAAGCATTTTTCCTCATTCGTGAAAAAATCCAAACATAACAGCCAAATATGGTAGGGGTAAAAATGATGAATATTGCACAAAAGATCGGTCAGTCTGAACTGAGAAACATATCGTTCTTATAAGGATAAGAACTTCAATTTTATTTGCTTGCCTATGAATTGCTAGGCTCGGCACTAATAGGAACGCAGCCTTGATGATGTGACGCAGGGTAACTTTTTGTGAAACAAAGAAATAAATCAAGTCTCATTCTTGATTCTACTAGCGTAGACACTTTATTTCTTTATTTGTGCTTCATACAAAGTAACCCTCCATCACATCACACAGTCTGCGTTTCTATTTACACCGGACCTTATATAACTAGCACCCTTTTGCAGTTATGCGTTCAAGGGGCAAATTTATAACAAATGCAAGGCAGGAAACTTTCTTTCTATTTCATCCCAAAGCAAATGAGTATATCGGGTAGAAATGCTTTATTAGTTGAGATTTTCGTCCAATAATTCCCAAAGTAATAAAGGAATGAGAAAATAGAGAAAGATACCGATGAAGTGAATATGCTCCAGCCTTTCCAGGCCGAAATGCTATTCACTTTCAGTCTCAAATAATTATATTATTCGATGACTACTGTTTTCATAATATATTTGGTTCGGTTGGGGAATGCTGAGGAAAAATCTCCCTTCTATTTCTAAGAACGGAAATGGACTTGAAAGTAGAATTTTCTGAATAAAATGATAGTTCACATTACAAACGCATGAGAAATATTTACTCTTCAAGTTAATCTACAATTTATCTATGTACGAACCTTTGTAAAATCAATTCTAAACCTAGGCTATATGCGGTTTCAAACTATATAAAATTATAATTAATTATATAACAAAACATTCATCTAACGACACTAATAGAACGTGAAAAGAGTGTTAGATCTGCTCCTATAATGGAATTTAGGCTACACCATCCTTGTAAAAATAAATAAATAAAAATAGAATTACTCGAAATATTGGATTTGATAAAATAGCATAAATATAATATTACTGCCTTATTGAGATTTGAGGTGAATTACGTCTTGTTCATCTCAGATATAAAAAGGCCACATCAATTCTGTTGCTTTCCAAACAATTAGAATTCAATTAGAAATTAGAATAGGAAGAAAATATTACATTATGTATATTATACTGAATTAAAATACTGCTATATCTACAAAGGTGTAGCTGCCATTTTTAATAGAAATTATGATACTCCATTTATGTAAAAGACAGGTTTTATAAAAATGATAGAAAGTTAACTCAATCGGAAATCACCTAAAAAAAAATACCTTCACTCTTTTCACGGATTACCATAAAACTAATTGACAACTTGTCATTTATCGTAATTTGTGTTAGTCAACATTTAGTTGATTTATCTGGGATATTCATGTTGGCTGAAAAAAAATCTATTTCGAAACACACAAAATCCAATTGAAAGACGAAACCTTCACGGAAATTAAAAATAAAGCGTAATGGATTTGGAAGAGATAAGATGAAGAATCACTAACAAGCTTGTCACAATGTACATAATTTTAAAACAGACAACACATCAGTAAAGTAGTAATTCTTTAAAAGCCAAAATTGATGTGTGAATTGTTGAAATCAATTTCATAATGACATCACACAGCATTAATGATGCGACAAAAATGCGGTATGATGTTTTTAGAGGTGAAGCTTGAATATATAATTATTATACTAATCTATGTGCTTCTTACATAAAAATCTAAGGTACGGTACACTCATAACATCATTACAAGCTCAAAAACATGATGCAATAACATTAGCTTATTAGAAGAGTAGCAAATGAAGATTTCTTAACTCTAAGAACATATTTATTTGCTATTATTTCAAAAACGCTTATTTGACTAGTAAGAAGGAATTAGTAACAACGATAAAATTATGATAGCTAAATGTTATTAATCATTAAAAATTGGTTTTGAATCATAATGCATGCTTGGCAATTTTGAGTTTGTAATAATTTATGAGTAATCTCGAAACATTATAGAATAACAAACTTCTATTATTTTTCGAGACTGTTTTTAACGCTCGAGTTATTGCGTCATTCATTCAAGAATAGTAAATTTAAAGTAACCTATGAGTTACTTCCCAATATCATATACAGCCAACCTATTTTTCAGAATATTCATACTAGAGTTATTATGAATGACTCTTTCGATGTTCACTTGCTGGATGCTCCATTCACATAACTGGCTTTCACTTCCGCCGAGGAAGCCATGTTTGATCCACTTCCCATGTACAGACTGGAAAAAAACCGATAACACATTTTGAATTTACCGAAAACTACTCAGAGACCTATCATTGGTATTTGAAATTAGAAAACGTTCCAATCATTGTACTCTTTTTAAAATTTGTTTCTCTTTCTCTTTAGAAAGAATTAACTTTCCCGCCAAATAATGCTGCTAAATATTTCCGCTATTTCTTTCTAGAAATCCAGCGAATTTCATCATTTTATACGACATAATCACTATTGAATAAAAACGAAATCGTAACACTTCAACTGATAATTAACAGAACATTATATCCTTTTAAAATTGGCTGTTTAAACTTTACAATGAAATACTTATTCATTGCCATTTAGTTGAAGATTTTTCGGCTACAGTAGTACATCCATAGTCACAATGTATGCTTTTGCATTGAGCAAAGCAATTATTTCTCTTTTCAGGAAGTTGGTACTAGAAAGAAAGAGATGTATTCTAGATTTTAATATCATACAAAAATATTAATGAATAAAACACCCAGATAAATAGAAGTGAAAACCAATTATCATGTTTCAACATGTATTTTCGAGAGCAAAAAATTGGTAACTTTCAATAGAAACATAAAAAAATTACCTGTCTCCAGCTGGGCTATTTTCTTTCTTCATAGGAGCGACAGTGTCAAGCCCCATCTTCGATAGAGCTCTCAGAGCTGTCAATGCAGCCTAGAAAATGAACAAATAAATATTCAATATACAGGCTTTACAGGTATCCACGAAATGTCAATACTAACAAAATCATAATTGATAGTACAATGAACATAAAAATCTCAAAGAATTATGTGCTTATTTGGCTTTGAAACCTACGTCTTTAACCTGCTTCTTGTACCATCAAAGATATTCAAGTCAAATATTATTTTGATTACAGTTTCACTAACATCCTTTACCAGTTTACCCGGTTTTTATTCCTTGAATGTAGAATAGTCCATCAATATATTATTAATCTTTGAAATTTCCATTTTTTAGTTACTTCAAGTTTAAAGCAATAAATGAAAACAATGACATCATTTTATACCATTATTCAACTAATTTTCTAGTATTCAACATTCAGTTGCACAAGAAAATTTTAAGCTGGAAAATTCATTGATGAATAATTTACCTGATCATGTGATTGATCTGTTGTCTTGCCAGATCCATGGCAGACGTGCGGAGGTTCGGTCGATAATGAGACAAGGCTCAAGAATTCAGAATGATTTCCCTGAAAAATTTAATTCAACTTGAAATTGCTAGATTCTGTATAATAATAATAATAATAATAATAATAATGGATAATTGATAGAGGTTGCATTAGCAACTATGAATCATACGGGAAATATCAAACAATTAATATTAACCATATAGTTAATAAATCGTATCCATCAGATGAGTGACAGATTAAAGACGGAATTTGTAGTTTGGAATAAGTAATTTTTTAATTTACTTTTTTATGATATAAATCATACTAGAAATGACTGCAGAAATTCGAACATCAAACATGTTCAATATAATTCACAATTTGATAATAATAAATTAATAATTTTTTTCAACAATGACTCAAATAAATGATACAAATAAAATTATTAACACAAGACAGATAGTTCAAAATTGTTAATTGGTGACATCCACTATATAAATATGTGTTGGTGTGCCTCAGGATTAGTCCAAAATAATATTGTAACATGGATAATTTAGTTAGATATATTGTAAAATCTTAAAATAACTCCCAAAGAATGAGTATTCAAAGACATATTAATTTATGGGAGTTGGGTTTGCACCCACTTAATGAATATGAGTAACATCTTATATATTAGTAGTATAAACCACTTTCAGAGCACTCGCTTAGCGTCTTGCTAAGTTTGAATAATAACTTCCTGCACAAATCCTAAACATAACTGTTCTAGCTAATTCATATTCAATTGTATAATAATAATTATAAATATATTTTCATTAATTGACATTCTATCTGGTGACTTCGTAGTATATTTTTGAATGTTGTCACGTTAAACACGGTTTCAATCAACTTTACGCCCCCCCCCCCCCCCCGCCAAGAATTTCAATGACGCAGTCTGCGTCATAGCCCTCCCCCCCCCCCCCCCCCCTGTGGGCAACCCTGTGATTTAGCTTATTCTTCTTCTTTTAAATTATTATCAATTCTTTTTTTCTCTAGCGAGCCACTAAAGCTTATTACATGATTGATAATGCTATTTTTTGACTAGCGCTTAAGCTTCGGCTTCTGCTAGCGGCGCCTAAAATATATTTTGTTAAATATAAATACTCTTAAAATGCTTTGTTGTACTTTTTGAAAATAGTCTTTTATAATTTTCGTTTTGTAATTAAGGAGATTAACAAAGAAGGAAAAATAATTATTTTTATTTGCATCACTGTACTTGATTGAGAAGACAAAAAACATCACTCACTTTTGGAAAATCCGAGTACTGAACAGTGAACCCTAAAAGCTTGGCAAGGTACATGAGTTGATCCTTGGGCCTCACGCCTGACATACCATCACCCGACATTGGATTCGCTCGCATTTCATTTTGATTTTGATTGCTGCCACCATTTATGTATTCTTTTGCAAGCGCAGCAGTTGTTTGCAAGTTTGCGAACCCTGGAAAAACAATCGTGTTGTGTGTAATTACTAAGAGAAATGGATGAGTGTTCAGAAAGAATTAAGTAATATAAAAAAAAAAAATGAAAATAGTGAGTATATTATCATTTCTTATTTTTTCTTATCTTATCATTTTTTTTTTTTTTTTTTTGAGGATGAAGCCCTCATACGTCTGAGACCTGTGCGTGGGTTATGAATTGGATGATGGTGATTGATGAGTTGGACCTACAGTTTTAGGTGGGTTCCGAACCACCGGGAAGTGATTTTACAGCAGAGAACAATCTTTTTTGCTTGCCAATCCAATCGGTCACCCTTACAAAGAGCGCCCAGAAGTTTCGTAGCTTATCTCTGATTGAGCAAATACCTGCTACGGCACTCGGCTATCACTTCCTAATTATTATCATTATTATATTAATGATTCAATTATTTTAATTGCAATCAATTATTTAACTAGTTTTCTCAACAACATTCAATTATCATTCATATATAGGTGATAAAGTTGGGTTTTCCTAGCTCTGCACTTTTTTTGGAGCACACGGCGCACCAGTCTTGCCAGATGTAAGCTAAAGAATTGTCGGGGATTTGGCTCAAAATTACTGTAACAATCAAACGTACGGTAATTACTGTACGTGAAATTAAACGTACTGTAATTACCGTACGAGACAAACATACAGAAATTGCTGTACGTGACAATTAAACTTGCACTACTTTCTAACCAAAATTTTGATTTGGCTCAAAATTACCGCACGTCTAGGAACACTGGTTCGTTCCACAAAACCTACGGAGCTAGGAAACCCCAGCTTTAATGGATATTTGTTGAACATTAACATATTGTTACTGAATACCAACACATCTTATTATTCCTTAGAGTGAAACTTTCGAAATAACTAATTTTATTTATTCTTCAATAATAGGTAGCTGGTTTTGAATCGAAAAACGATTAGAGTAAATAACATAAGTAATAAGGATTTTTTTAATTTCATTAGTAAGCACTCAACTGATGTATTGATAATAATCATTATTGTTGAAGTATTTAAGCCATTGCTTTTGTAAATAAAACCTTTCAAATTTGAGTGAAATGAGAATACTCAATTAATTTAAGAGCTAGCTTTGCTCATATAAAATTACAGTATTATCAACAAACCAGTATTTCCGTTGTTCCCACTAGATGAAGTTCTTGAATTATCTGTCATAAGGAGCACTCCAGGAACCAATTGGCGACCTCCACTGCCTCCAACATTTTGTTTTTCGTGATTCATGTACATGTTCATCTGTAATAGAAAGTCCATCGATACATTCCAAGCATAGTAAATATGGATAATAGTATAATTTTAACAAACTCAGAAGATATAAAATAAACTTGACAGTTTCAAATATTATAGGATCAGGATATTTTACGACCAACCTATATTTTGTAAGAAATTGACAAGTAACAAGCTATTTCGAACTTACTTTCCGATATCCAGGTTGCGTTGTAGGAGTGGAATATCCCATTTCTTGTAATAAGCCCTCGGCAGCATTCCTTTTGGCTAATTTCTTGTTGGGACCCGTTCCATTGAAAGAATACTCTCCAACGGTCACCTAAAAATGATTATACAGTCAAAATTGAGTTCGACTAATTCTAAAGACAATTTGGAATTTTGTGAGAAATTATTCCATCTACTGAGAAAAAAGACGTATTTTATATAAATCTAACTTTATTCTACTCTTTCAACTTACAACTACCTTTTACAAGGATAGTACTTGCGTAAACCGCCTTCTAATCTTTCCAGATCTTATACTCTGAGATGAAGGTAATCCAAGTGAGGAAAGGTAAGAAATTAATTTTATAATTAAAATATTTTATATAGTTTTCTATCCTGCAATTCTAAATCTTAATAGCATGATTTCACATAATGTATTTACAAAGTTAATTCCAAATTTCATTTCCTTCAAATATATGTGAATATATCAATATGAGAGTTTGCAGCTCTGAGTAATCCTAATGAGTAGGATGTTGTATGTATATTTTAATATTTATTATAGTTTTTCTTTTCCATATTGTCTTTTGTAAAATTTCGTTTGTTGTTTTTGGGCAAATGAAGTATATTTGGTTCATATCATGATTGGTAATGGCAATGTTATATTTGGAAATCTGTTTAGCTACAATTGAAGTATTACATATTTATTGTCATCAAAATTTATCATTACAATTTGGGTTGCAGTCCTGTATCTTCCACACGAAACAATCAAATGATAATTTTCATAATCGATGTCTGTACCAATCCCAAAGCTGAAGCTAACGTCGCTTTCGTATCGACTCTTAGACGATTGTTTTGTTGGGAAGATATGGGACTGCATCCATAATTTGTCTCTATGCTGAGGTTGAATAGTATGAAATACTTCATCTAAACTCCACCCAAAAACAATTTTATTTTAGATTCCATTTTCTTTTAATGGTACTAGTTTTAAATCAACGTAGAGCTTGCGTACAAAACTCGTGAATTGGTCAATTGTGAACATGAAATTTACATCATATTTTAAAGCAACATAATTGAAACAGCGAAGTTACCACTTATGTTTGATGAATAATTACAGGAATCACCACAAAATTGAAGTAAGATTGCTCTTTGAATTGCTAAATTAAAATATCCTGATTAAAGATTTATTCACATATGCAAAACATTTTTGCTATTTTTAAATACTGTATGACATTTTACATTTTCAACTACTACTACTGTATCCTGAAAATGTATTAAATTTTTTATAAAATATAGTATATTAAATATTTCTCACAAAATATTACATATTTTGATTCCAAATTTAATATTATTGTATTGTTTAATTAATGTAAAAAACTAAGTATCTTGTAATGAATAATTTACCTCAATAACAAACTCCTTCTTCCTAGGTCCTCCTCTTTCTTCTTTAAGCGTATAGACAGGTTCCTTCTCCTTTTTCGCTTGCTGTATTTGTATTAGTCTTGAAATAGGATTTATTTCCTCAACTACTTCTGTTTCTGGTTTCTCCTGTAAAAGAATAGAATTTAGAGGATTCAAATTATTGAACCAACTGGTATTCTGATGCTAAGTAGCCTATCTACTAATGTATAGCAATGGGGAAAAATATCATTCAAGTAATTCTAACAATATGGGGAATTATCTACGGGATGAGAACTCGATCTGAGATTAAAGATGAAAGTTACGTAGAAATAGATGTCAGCAACCAGACCCTATCCTTCCAGTGAGTTAGGGTGGTGCAATTGGGACCACAGTATACCTCCTCATTGAGGGAATAACAGTTTATCGACCAATTGAAATAATAAAATTTAAGTCAGTCGACTTACAAATCCAGGTGAATTAACAACAGCATTATTTTGACAAAGACATTTTGACAACAGTTCCGCTTAAAAAAAACTTATATAATAAATTCAAACAAAATTTAGAGCATATTTAGAGTTTGAAATAGAAGGCTGCTCAAAATCCCATTAGTGTGGCCAGAATGAATGAATATAGGTTTGAGTATGAGAGCATAGGTTCCGATATTAATAATAGATTGAATTATTAATTAGCTCTACACCAAATCAAAAGAACAAACTTTGGGGATGGCACACAAATGATGTGATATGACAACTGATAAAGCTTCTCTTCAGAAGCGAAAATCAATCACTTTCAAGAGATACCGTGTCACTTTTCATAAATTTCTTCAAAATTATGCTGTTTATTCAACTAATTATCAACTTCTGGCAGGATGATTAGGTATCAGGAAAGTTGTAATTTCTAATTGACTGAATATCATTACCTGAGTTGTAGTTGGATTGGGCACTCTGATAAGATTTCTAGATTTCTTTTTGGTAGGATTTGTTTTCCTTTTCATCCGATTCATTGATCCACTTAAGCCCGACGCATTTACCGTTGTTGTCGGAGGGAGGGTTCGCAGTTCTTCCAGCATCTTTTCCGCTGCTCGTTTCTTTGATATCTGAAAATTATTTCCAAGATGAAAATTTACCCTTTTACAACCAATTTCATAAAACTATGATAGGTGAAAGAATAGCCCGAAGGATTATTTGCCCAGCTATGAATCAATATGTCATAAGATCATATTGATACAAAATACATCCGAAAAAATGTTAATTAATTTCTCACACGTATATTCCGCTACCAGCGGTTGATAGCTGTTAAAAGGGTCCAATCAATGTATAAAGCCGTGAAAATGTACCAAAATGCATATGTAAACAAAATGTAACTTTTTATTATAAATTCAACGATTTGCAGTCAATTTTTATTGTGAATAAATAATATTTGTACTCACTTTTGGCAAAAAGTTTTCCAGTTATGGAGACTCATTTTCAAGGAGACTCGAAAACGTTTCGCCAAAAGTGAGTACAAATATCAATTATTCACAATTAAAATTGACTGCAAGTCGTTAAATTTATAATAAAAAGAAGAGTTATAAAGCTACCACTTTTTTGTTTATGCATTTTGGTACATTTTCACAGTTTTATACATTGATTGAACCATTTGAACAGCTGTCAACCGCAAGTCATTAAATTTAACTGCAAGTCGTTGAATTAAAATTGTCTGCAAGTCGTTAAATTTATAATAAAAAGTTAATATTAACAACGCAGATCGTTATGGAACAAGAAATCCAAAAACTTTATAACTTATTACAAGTCAACTTTTTTACCTTTTTTCCGTTTCCTTCGCCAGTTGTAACGAACGAATCAGCCACCTGGCATCGTGTTACAAATGTTCGCATGTGTGGAGGACCTCTCTCATCAACAACTTGAAACGTAACACTCAAATTCCTTTTCAACGCTAGTTCGTGGACGAGGGAGATAGGCGATTTCAATTCTGATGAAGAATCAGTTTCAACACAGGATCCTGGAATTAAATATAACAACCAATACTAATAATAGTAATTAACCCATATCATAAGTGAAGTGGCCTTATCAAAATACTGCCAGTTATCCAGCCAGTTGAAAAAATAATAAACTGATCCACCAGAAATCAGAGCTATTATAAATACAGAATAGAAGATCAAGTCGTATCCATTCAATTAAAAGAGCTGATGTCACATGAAGATCGAAAATTACTTATTGCAAAATTATCGAACGAACTCTACAGTTGATTCAGAATAAATAACGCAATGTGCATAAAAAGTCAAATAAACGTCTTTATAAGAGACGAGAAGAGTGTTAGCTCACAGTATATCATCAGCTATGATTATTTGAAGGTAGCTTATTAGATAGCCAAATTTCCCAGAAATGTTTTCAACAATTTCTAATAGGTTGTTAAAAGCTGACAAACAATATACGCATGGGCAAAATAACATGACTTTTGCAAGTAGAGTGAAAATATATTACATAGTGATATTGCACCTGTTAGGAAACAGTCGCAGCTCATTTGAAATTTGTAATTGTTCGTAATAGGCCGCTTTCTGAGCGCGCTGTCAGGGTGATCGAGATGTTCAGTAACGAACGCTCGGGAATGTACTTGGAAGGGTGACCAGTATAAATTAACATGACATGATCTGCTGAAATATCACCTACCATGTGGTTCGGAGTCCACCTAAACTGTAGGGGCATCATTATCTACAACCACATCTACAACATCATCATTATCCATTCATTACCCACGCACAAGTCTCAAACTCATGAGGGTATCATCAGCAAGAAAAAATCTGAAAATCATGATTTTCAATATGAGACATAGAGGGACTTTTACCGAAGTCTTCACATTCTGATAGAGGCGAGAATCCTTTAGAGATTCTGTTCTCTTCGACGGGCAAATGTCTCAGTTCATCGAGAGCTTTTGAAGCGGCGTCGTGACGAGCTGCCTGAGCAGTGATACCTTCTCCTTCAAAAATCCGGTCTCCAACTTTCACGCTTACTCGAAAACTTGCAGCACCATTTCTTCCAAACGCCCTCTGAAAGAGTACCAATAATTATTTCAACTGATACATTTTACTCCATAACCTTGAATTTAAAATTCTTTTAAAATTAAGTTACATTATTTCCATTACTCTGAGATGATGGTTACCGACTTGAATAAATTTATTCATCATAGAACATATATTTGAATTTTCGAAAATATGTAAATGTAAAATATGTAGCCATGAATGCACTAGACTTGCTAGTTCCGTCCCATATCTGGTTTAATATCCTAAACTCTAACATTAGGTCACGACCGAATAGTATGGCCCTCTACCATAAATTAATGACCGTTTTTGGGGGCCTTTATTCTGAGATGGGAAAACGAATGAAGCATTATTAATTTCAATGTTAAAATTATCACATATCACATACCTGGTTATCGTGCATAGGGGGGCCGAACCTTCCCTGTGTTCCTCTACCTGATACATTCCGCCTAGGGTAGCTCATGTTGTTATTTACTACTGGAAATCGTCCCTGGAATAAATTGATTTCAACATTAGTAAACTGGGAACAAAATTTAATCTAAATTTATCTACGACTACGTTACTTATTTATTTATTATAAGGTAGATATGAGAGGCTAGAAAGCGATGTCAATACATCTCGCTTTATTCACGTCTTCCAAACCAGTGGATTGGAGTCAGTTTGGACCATGAACTAATGAGAATTCAGGAATTCTTTAATTTACTGTTGAAATGAATAATATGCATTAGTCACATCAGCTGATCGGAAAATTTCGAAATCACATTTAAGGTCGTTTCAGACCGCCGTAGCGTCGCTTGAGCGACGTCTTTGGGCGACGTAGCACGTATCTCGAGTATTAATACACAAGCTACGGGCAATTCACACCGAAAGCTACGTCTTATAAGCTATGTTTTCATTCGTTTCAATTTGCTTACAGTTTGAGCTGTGGTCGAGTAGATAGCTGGTTGTTTGTTTCAAGTTTATTGTTGAATAAATTTAAGAAGTTCTGAACTGTCAACAGCTGATCAAAAGAACGTCGTTCAGCGCAGAGCGCATGCGCTGTCCGAGATACGGAGCGACGCTCCGAATGCAGACGTAGCATTGGCGACGCGTATTATGTAGCTTCAGCGACGCGATGCGATGCTACGCCGGTCTAAAATGGACCTATTAACATTAACATTAGGAGATACGTCCGCGACGTCTTTCAAAAGACGTCGCTCAAGCTACGCTACGCCGGTGTGAAATGAGCTTTAGTTTCAATTCTATTTCAATCCCACAACCGTCATCAACTCATCAACAAGCAATCATTCTAGGGGAAGCTAAAGCTGGGCATTCACGTTCCGATTTGCAGTAAGACTTGCAGTCCAACCTCCAAGGTTGGATCCGAAAACGGAACGTGAATGGGCTTGTTGGATAGTTGAAATTGTAGATGGACGACTAGAAAGACGACTTCAGACTGTCGACGGTGTTGGAGCGTGTGTGGGGGAGTCGGATCAAAGTCGTCCAACTTATCTCAGTCAGTGCATGACCTTCGGGCAACATCGGTTACATTTTTCGGCTCGAGAGCGATGCTCACAGCTGACTAGGAATAAAGTTGGATTGCAAGTAGGAGCGTGAGTGGAGTCGACTATCAATCTAGCAGTACTACTAGCAGTACTGCAAGTCGTACTACAAGTTGGAACGTGAATGCCCAGCTTAAACGCAAATAGAACTGGCGGGTGATGGTGGCACCATCTGTTGGTGGTGTTGGTAAGATCAAGCTTTAAATTATTGCATGTTTATTCTAAACTAGCTGGCCCAACGCGCGTTGCTGCATTCTCATAAAAATTCACCTTGCTTTTATTATTCGCCACCTCCCGCTGAGGTTACATTTAAAATTAGGAAAGAAGTTAGTCCTAGGGCTCTTCCAGCTGATCATAGATGCTTCGTTGTTTTCTTAATCACCACCTCTGAATGAAGAAACATTTCAAATTTAAACCTCCTATGACTATAAGGGTAGAAGCTAGGTTTTTTATTTTATTATTCGCCAACTCCCGCTGAGGCTGCATTTCAAATTTCTAGCTGCATTGGTTAACAGATGTCATCAACCTGGCATAATTACATTTCATCATACCCACCCAGTCGTATGTTTCCTACATATTGCAAGGCTCCAACAGCACGGTAGCCTACATGCAAAGTGCAAAGTCTTTTGCTGTTCAAAGACAGCGTAAATAACGCCACTAAGGGGCCTGCCATATGATTAAAAACTGTTGACTTCTATCAGCTGTTCCATTAAGCTGTTTGGCTGGCAAGTTCAGTAGGTTAAGTCTATAAAATGGTTTAGTTAATAATAATTATTAGCTCCCCTATTGAAATTTATGGTCAGAAACCATCCCCAATATTCACACAACATATTCCCAAAGTTTCATGCCGATCTGTGAAGTAGTTTTGGAGTCTATAGGGAACACACATACATACATACATACAGACAGACATTCATTTTTATATATAGAGATATTGGAGATATGTCAATCATATTACTTTAAAAACAGGTTTTATTCACGTGTAAGAGAAAAACAAACAAATACTCGTTACTTGTCCAATTACAAGGATTCAGCAAAGGCTTAAATTGGTGCTACTCGTCTTTATTCTTTATTTTTTATAGATATTCTATTTTTAATTTTTATATATTTTATTGTAATTCACTTTTATTTCTCATAGTTATGATGACATTTCAAATGGAAACAAACACAACGCAGAATAGTTCGAACGAACGTTTTTACTCCTTGAAATTTACCAATACCACAACAGATAGTGCAGTCATCACCCGCCAGTTCTATTTGCGTTTAGTATCGTTTGGCTATCCGATTGATTGGTTGAATTAAACGTGATTATTTACTGGTAGTCATAGATGAAATATTGTATGTAACTATTGTATTTTCTTTTAAGCCATTCGTGAGATGTTTAGAAGACAGGTATAATGCAACTGTTGCATAAACTACTATTATGGGACATATTCTATATAAATGACACATGAAGGAAAAAACCAAGTGAGAAACGAAAAAATGCTGGATATTTTATGAGTTGAAAGCCTCAATATAAAACCCTTCCCCTTCTGAAGAAGATTAAACATTCTGAATTGGGAATAGTATATTGGGAAACGTACTACGATCTTCTCAATATACCTCAGTACCATCAAGTTGGAAAAAGAAATCCAATTAAGTTCCTCCATTCATCAATTTTGATATTGGAACAAAATTTTGAATGTATTCATTAAACTACTGCAATTGACATTTTTAAAGTGACTAGCTACTTTTAATTAGTAAACAATAGTACGAAAAGAATAATAATTTACAGGAAAAAGTACAATATACCTGATTGTAGAATCCTCTATTATCATAATGGTATTGGTTGAAACGAACATCAGGAGTTGGCTCAATGATTGTGTAGATGGTGGGCTCTCCTCTCCTCATCGCCAAAGCATTCAACTCTACAGTGGGCGTTATGTTACCTGTAGCGGATAATATATAATTAAATTGATTAATATTCAAATGAGTTATTTTACAGGTTTTTCGTCACTTCAATAAAAACTTAGAACTAGTGAGAATTATCGTGCATGGAAACGATATGATGAATATATTGATGGGCTTATGCATACATCGTTTCAAAATTTACCAAAAAATATATTTAAACATGTTTACTGTTCTGCATTAATCCTAAGATCCGAAGGTGCCTATTACATAAATTGAATAAATCTCATGGGCAGGTTTCATCTCAGAGTTCTAAACTGTGTGTAAAACAAAGGATTCGTACTTACTTACAAAATATAAAAATAGTTATAATTTTTCAATGTAAAACGTCAATTTTCACTTATGTAGTTGGGATTCTTTGAATATTTATGCTTTTTTTTTAAATATATTTTGGTGATTTTCAAGTCGTACTGTTTCACTATTTCATGTTGTTGATTATTCTTTATTTTATATTTCATGATTATTTTATCATTTTTATGCTTTATCTAGGCTTACTCGCTTACACAATAACGTAGCAATAGTTATTTCAGATAATGCTTGATCTGATGCTTTTTTTATGATGACAAATGTTCGTGCTCAGACTACAGTTGGAATTGAATTTCAATATCTTATTTCTGGCTGGATTCAACAAAACCTAGTTTTCATAGATATAAAATTTATAATTACTGCCTTTTTATTAGGGGTTGAGATGAAAGACGTGAAAGAGAGCAAAATATTCCCCTACATCTATCAAGAAAAATTGATTATTAAAGCTATGAATAAAAATGTTCATGCATCAAGATTACTTACTAATATAAATCTAACCAATTTGATAGCCCACAGTTAAATCAACCCGGCTTCTTGACAAAATAAGTTTTTTGTTTTAGTTTTTTTAGATATAGAGCCCGCAGTTGATCTCTTGGACAAATTTTCTGAACTTTGATCATTTCCACTAAAGAAAATTATTTCTATTTCATGATTTTCTCCAACATAGTGGAGAAACGTTTATTAACGTGTAATAAACGTTTATTCATAAGAATAAGAAATTCAACAACTAAAATTTTACACCACCTGTAGCAAAAATAAGGGGTCTAATCCCCGCCAGTCACGGAATAGTATTCTAGGTAGGCTACTGTTTTGCCAGGCGAACAGGATAGTTTTAGCGCGAGGCGTAGCCGAATTAGTAGACTTTTAATGAAATTAACGGACAAAGAAAATAAAGTTACTAATTTTTACCAACTTATCTACCAAATTTGAGATCCCACAGTTAAACCAACCTGACTTCTTGAAAGAATAAGTTTGTTTAGTTTTAAACATTTTCGAAAATGGCATTTTTAAACCATCAATTATGTGAATCAATGCCCAAAATAAGTACTACTATACTGTTTCAATATAACATTTCAAAATTGGCATTTTTTTTTAAATTGTGAATTGAGGCCCAAAATAAATATTAGGGAGACACACAATACGATTTGTTGCTTAGTTTTGGAGAATTGTAATTTAGATTACTATTATAATAGGCTAACAATAATTGGTATGCACCGTATGTATAGATTTAGAGAGTAGTTGGAAAGTTTAGAGAGCGAAATGACTTTACCCTTACTGAGTCTTGAATTTTTTGAGGCCTTGGGAGGTGGATGGTCGTATTTGGTCATTTTGAGTGCGTTGCTGGCGGCTGCATGTTGCGCCTTCTTTATGCTGGCACCGTCAGCAGCGTACTCTTCATCTCCAAGTTTCAACGTTACCATAAACCTTTTCTGATGAGGTGGGCCTTGTTCTTCTGTTAGTCTGTACTGGTGGGAGATCTGAAAACAATTGACAGAATACAGTTTAAAGTGATTATCTTACTCTCATTACTACTAATTACACCACTTTCACTCGTCTATAAAATACAGTAAAGTGCTGGTGAATCAAAGATGATACATTCATTCGGCTCTAGAAAGAACTTCTCTTTTTATGGCAGGTTTGTAACGAGAAAGATCGAAATGGTTGGTTTTTTGTAGGAAATGATGAGAGCTTCAACTAAAATACAGTTAACGTGTTTCAATATAATTTCAACAATGTAACACCATGAGTTGATATGATGATAATCAGATGTTAAAATAAGATCATATGAAAAGGTTGCTAAGGGAATGAAACGTCAAGTGAACAGTTAAAAAATGGCATGAAGGGAGTTAGTTGAAAAGTTTGTGCTATAGGTTCAAGAAAATGTTATGTTAAATGTGGATAGAAGAGTTATCACCAGGAAGTTTATTTATTGTGATCAGAAGAAGTAACATCACGACAATAAACTGATTTGTACATTTGTACTAAAAAAACGAAATGCTTGCTTTTTTGTAGGAATTGATGAGAACTTTAATTAGAATACAGTTAAGGTGTTCCAATATAATTTCAACAATAGAAATTTCAAGCAATTGCCTGATTAGAAAGATCGAATAGTTGCGGTTTTGTAAGAAATGACGAGAACTCTTATTAAAATGAACAGCTTATGTCAATATACATAGCGATCCTATTGAACGTGGATACTTCATACAAATATATTACTGATATTCTGTCTTACAAAAACAGCGTTTGCTTATTTATAATTATTAGTTCTGTAAATATTCAAAAAAAGAAAATAGCTTATTCAAAGCATTCCATGAACAATATTGAAACAGAATAAAAATTCTAAAAAATAATCTGCTATTATTTGAGAATTCAATTGATGGTCATTTTAGTTTTGGGATTCTCTTTTTCAATATAGCTCCCTTATATTTCCTATATTTAAACAGCAATGTATGCAATGGGTCTTATCAGATCTAGCAATACCTTTGATCAATAAAATAGATCTAATATCTAAATCTATCTATCTATCTATCCCTCATGATTCTGGCTGGTGAAGTTTGTCAATCACTTCCTGTCAAGTTCAATACTAAATTGAAGCGCGGTACAATGCTATTCAGCAAGCACTAAATATTATTATTGTCAACACAGTGTGCTAAACATAAGTAAAAAATACACCTTTGCTGTACAGTTAATAGATCGAATAGGAAACTGACAAATAGCTAATAACGCTTGTACGGCAATGCGATACAATACAAGGAAGAAAACAACAGTTAAGAGGTGTTACACGTTACACCAAATACAGTGAAATTTTATTGGCAACCTACTATTAGTCTTGGGATCGCAATAAATGTTATTTGGAAAAAACAAAAAATAAATAGCTTACCTTGTTGTACCTAGCAAGTTCATTGACCAAGCACATGGGTGTTTTCTCTTTAAAATTTGCCGTATAACTAGAAGCCTGTAGATTTTCTTTCTCTTGGGTCTCTATGGAAGGAGGACATTGATCTCCAGCTGAAACAGATAATTCATATTTATTGCTGATGATCCCCACAAGAGTCCGAAACTTGTGCGTGGGTAATGAGGTGAATGAGAACACATAGATGCCAGACGGAGAAGCGGGATTGGAACCCACGTCCGCTAAAACGACAACAAGCTGAAGTTGGCACGCCCAAAACCAACTGCGCTAAGCGGCACGCCAATACAGTGTGCTAAACATAAGTTATATGAGTCAACTACAACATAAAACATGCAATCTCATTAATAGAATAATATACAATAATAATTTCTGAATCAATGCCATGGTAAATATATGGAAAAGGGCTTCAATTTCAATGCTGGTGTGAAGCAGAATGATAGGCTCGTAACAGTAGTGCTATGCAAAAATTTGTAGATGGGTAGATGAAAGAGACTTCTCATTAAGAAATTTTAACTATGCATCAATTGCTTGTAAGACAATGATGAATTCACAGTGACTGGAAATGTGGGTTATTTGTAAGAAGTCTTTCAACGAAAAAAGAAGCGAATTCCTCATCAAGATTATCAGCAGTCAAGTCCACGGTTTTAATGAATGCTGTATTACTTTAATATTATAATATTAATATTATATTATTAATATACTTAATATTTTAAAGGGTTTGAGAATAACCGCGCTAACAACACCGCTGATTCTAACCTGACCACTCTACGTCTCAGCTTTCTCTGAATGGAATATGCTGTACAGCAACTTGAGACTAAGAGTGGTCAGGTTTAGGATATCGCTGGCATGATTTTGACCAAACTCTCAAATATATTTATGTGGAAAATGAAAAGTTTGCGGCAGTAGATAATTTCTTGGACGTCAAATGAAGAAGAAAGGAACGAATCATTGACCCTGATACTGGAAAAGTGTATACAAGTTTTATTTTCATACAGATTTGATGTTCCCGCTCTGATCATCTCAAAACTCTATACTGCGATGGAATTGTGGTTTTGCTGCCTTAGAATAGTAAAAACCTTCAGTTCTTTTAATAGTTCATCAACTTCAAATTCATAAATCATGTTTTTGAAATTAATTAGGTTATTCAATATTAAAAATTCACCATAATAGCATTGATAATTTATATTTACCTGCACAAGTTGTTATCGTCGTGTCTTGAATGGGCGGAGGCTGCGTGTCTGTCATTGTTAGAACACCTAAAAATAAGAGGAAAAATAGTTATAATTTACCCTACTCATATAAGAAATAAATTTCATAGTTGACCAATCAAAAAATTCGATCAATCAGAATCTCGTGTGTGAATTTCAATGTTTTAAATCAAACATAGTATGCATGACCAGTTCAAGAACCTAAGTTGTTGGTATCAGTTGTCGTTGTTCATAAATAAAAAAATGCATGTCCAATTTTCTAGTTTGATAAATAATCAGAAGAATATATTTTGACAAAGCAATGCCACCTAAAAAAAATCAAAAAATCAATTTTGGTTGAAAGAATACATAATTATTTGCAAAGCTAAGAAGATTTGTACTGCAAAAGAATGAAATCAATAATACAGGTTGAATATAACGGTTCAACCACTGTTGGTTTGACTTCTGATCAGGAATGACCTTTTAGAGCATGTTAAACCAGAGAACTGGATATAATATCACTTAATGCCGGGTAGCAGTTGAAAAAATAAATAATACAGTATTAACAGGACAGATGCATACAGTATTCGTTGCAGGAAATCAGAATTAATATCGGCTGTCTTCTTCTACTTTTTTGACATTCTCATAAAAATTCATTTCGGTGAATATTCATTCACATCAAAAGGGAATAATTTCTTTCACTTCTCAATTATTTCATTTTCAATTTGTGATTTTAATGTCGGGCGGAGGAAACTACTGTTATAAATATATTGTAAAAAATGTCATATTATGCTGTCAATGTCAAACACACATTGGCCAACACATGCTTTCTAGATACTTTAGCGATGTGTAATAAACTACTGAATTATGTCCATGATATAACTTTACTGTTATTACAGTGAATATAAAAGTTCTCTAAAATGTTGTTTCTGTCATTCCACATCGCAATGAACCTTGCAATTATCATTTTTATGGCCGGATTGATAATAGACTTTTAGAAACGCACATAAGTTATCAAGTGAAACAAAAGATAATAAACGTATGCATTGAAAGCCCATCTGTATGATGTGTTGAATATAGCAATTTATTTGGAAAAATATTTGAAAAACAACCACCAGAGCTTGCACTATACAATGTAAATAAAATTCAGCAAGCAATAAACTTTATGACAATAACTGAGGTATGAATAAAATCATAAAAGGATCAATAACTAAACTAAGTCTGAACACATAAAAAGAACTGCCAAGCTACTAAGTCAAAACATTAGCGAACTTATGAAACTGTGGATGGGAATTACAGCAAGCGATTGTATGGAATAAGGACTACAACGAATTAAAAAAATATATAATAAGATGGAGTCAAGCCTTGAGGGGTAATGATAAATAAAACATCTATGAAAGCTCAATAGTAAAATTAAATGATTGTGCGTTTGAATCCGGAGCCCAATGGTAGCTAAAATAGCTTGTAAAACTTCATTAGTAAAGGATGGGAACATCATTCAATCAACAGGCATACGAATAATTATAATGAATACGAGGAATGGACTTGTATACCTTACAGATTACCATCACCAAATCTCTGAATGCTGAATATTGAATGTTGATGAAATGAAACAAAAAACTGACGAGTTCTTAAATGTATGCTTCAAATATTTCTAGCCAGTATTTCTTATCAAAGCTTTTGTGTTTGGTAAATTATTGGTAAGTTAATAGAGGGAAGAATTCACCTTATGGCAAAATAAAAATGAAAACATGAACAGACACTTAGTTTAAGTTCGGGAAATTATTGCAGGTCTAAACTTCTATCATAATATTCTAATATGGTATTTGTTATAAAAACCAAGAAACAGCTCATTCAAATAAATGTATTCAAGAGCAAGGCGTTAGTAATGATAGCAAGCGATCTAAAGAAACCCCATTATTCAGCGAAGGTTTCGAGTTATATAACTAAACGCTAGAGGAAGAGCATGACATTTTTTCACTTTAATTCAGCATTTCAAGTTGTGAAAGATTTAATAAAATGAGATCACTAAATACATGTTTTACTGTAACTTTTCGAGTCTACAAATCTACATTGACTCCTCCAAGGCAAACTGTCAAGATAGACTACTGAAATGGACTACCAATACAGCCTTGCAACTTTTAGTACGATTAGGAATTGTTCACTCACACCACTTGAATGCACAGGCTATTTTACAGATTTGTCAGGAATGCTGACAAAAAACATTGTATAATAAAACGAATCTAAAGCATGTATAGATGCGAATCTAAAGACGAAACCCCAAAACCAAATCTTCACGATGTGGAATGACTAGATTTGATACACATACAGTTGACTCCCTCTAGTCCGGACTCTCATGGTTCAGACGACGGCTGGTCCGGACGTCCTCTTGGAATGAAGTTATCTGCGCGCGAAATAGTTTCTCACGGTAAAAATCAACAGGATTGAAAGTAGCTGTTTACTGTATTTGATAAACATGTCTAATAACCGCAGTTCAGTTTATGATCGCGTTCGCTTTGGATGTTTGTAATGATGTATTTACGAATTCTCATGGATAATAGAATGTTTTAAATATGAGTTTGATTTTATTTTTATCAGTGAGTGTATTTGTTATACAGTAGTACAAGTGCGTTAGAATTTTATTTTTATTCCTGTTATCTAGTGTCACGTTTGTTTATATCAACGTATGGGTTGTACTTCACATGAGTAAAAAACCGCCGGATAGTCCGGACGTTTTTTTAATCTGGACGGAGGTACTGTCCCTAGGTGTCCGGATTAGAGGGAGTCTACTGTATATGTAATACAAGTGGGTTCAATATTTTTATGATACTTTGAGCAATCAGTGAATTTAATCTATTATATTTCATTTCAATACTATAAAATTTAAAGGATTCAAGATGTGAAGTTTGAGGAAACAAAAATCCTTGAATTTTCAAAGAAAATGTTAGTTATCCCTATAGTCTGAATTTTCCTACCTTGTAGACACCCGTCAGGGCCAAACAATGAGGCCAATTCTTCTGCATTCAAATGTACTGGTTGCCCATAAAGGTAACCATAACTCGTGGTTGCAAGTGCCAAAAAAATTATAGATGTGGCCCAACCTAACATGCAAACAAAACAGTATTGGTATTGAAGAAAAATAAAAAAATCTAGAATTAAACTCATAAGTTTAGAATGAAGCAGCTAAAATAGATTTGAAAAGAAAATGAATCATCTTTCACCTCAATTGAAGATTTAAACTATGCAAATTCTAAAAATTTTGATTGCATTTATATACCAAATCAATTACTTATTACTGACACCTCATAAAATTAGCAACATAAATTTAAATGGGTACAGGACCTAGAATTCTTTTTTCAAGATTTCCAAAACTTTCTTTGAGTTGTAAATAGAATTTCAAATTAATTCCAATAAATTTCAACGTCAAATGTAAGCCAATAATTTGCCCAATATCAAACCAGCAAACTGAATTTCAAAGGAATTGAAAGAGACAGAAAAATATGCTCAGTTAATAAATTATGCAAGTGCCCCAAAAACACAGTTTATAACTTGGGAGTTAACGTGAATCGGAATTTCTATTTGTAAATTGAGAAAATGGCTTGGATCCCCATGATTTGGATTGACGTGCAGTTATAGAGCTTCGAATCTTTGAGCATTCATCAGTGGTAACCTTAATATTAATAGTAGGTTGTTATTATTTACAAAAGTTGTGCAGTTTGTCACAAGATAATTTGACATTTTGTAAGAACAGACTTACCGGTACCTGATAGAATTGATATTGCTGGATATTTGATCTTAATGCCTAAACTATAAGCCTAATAACAACTATTGTACAAAAAATTTGATAGTTTATATATTTTGTATAAATACACGGAAATTTGTTACCCTATAGTAAGTCATACAATATAGTAAAACACGTTTTACGAAACTAAATTTCAACTAGCAAGATGCGGTGCTGGATAAACAAAAGCTTACTCATAGATCTAAGAAAGAATTGATGGTCTGCAGTTTGAACTGAAGAGGATGTTCTCTAAAATGAGTGAATTTCTACTAACTAGTTGATCAGGTACCGGTGTAATTATATCACGAATATTAATTATTCAACGATGGTTGCTTCTGTTCAAGCTTGTAACTGGCATAAATGGGATCCACAAAAATGTTTACAAATAAGCATGAATAATCATAGGAGAAAGTAAATTGAATATGTAAAAGATGATTTATACTATAGAAGTCTGTCTTCATTTTGGGAGAATAGCAAAGTTTTCCAGTGTAGTTTAAGGTTCCTTTAAAAGATTAAAAATAAATTCATAGCGACTAAAAATTTAAAAAATAAAGGCCAATAATAAAGCATGCACAGCAAAGCAAGCACTGATGCGAAATACATGCAAGAAAAATTAATCTGCAAATAATAATACTTACCAGATACAGCTGGCTTGCGACCAATACTTTTATTTGAGGTCATTCTATTGAAATAACCTGAAAAAGACAGTTGACCTCAAAATCCATGAAACAAGAGTATGTACTGCATTTAGATTGATTTAACTCAATTAAAATTAGTAGGTAATATACCCGAAGTACTACATTACTAAGCTCCCTAACCCAATCCTAGCTTATCAAAAGGATAACACTTATAATATACAAATAAATTTATCATGGATGAAAGCCATTTCATTGATCTACTTGTGGACTACCATCAGTGTAACTTGTTCAATTGAGCTACCTAATCAATGAGATGTACATTGAAGACTACAGCTGCTCTATGATTACTATCAAGTCGTAATTAATAGCACTCAATTGATTAATCACTTTCACAAGTCGTAAAACTGATAATACAGTTGATAACTTACAACACCTGAAAAGAAAATCGAAGCTAAGAAACAAGATAATGAGAAAGGAAAAAACATGAATTTGACGACAATAGTGACATGTACAGTACACCATGCTAAAGGGCTATATATGCTTACTCAATAAAGCTCAACAGTAGCATAGGTGCACTGCACTTGGAATTTTACCTTATTAATGTTTTTAAAACTAATACAATCTCTCATCAGACACTATAAATGACAGTTTAGTGTTTCCCCAGATACAGACAATTTTTAACACTGTTTTCAGAGATATTGTAGAACTGTTCCATGATTGAATAATAACACAGATATTGTCAGTTAAACTCAGTTTTAACTCAACATGCAACTGATGATGATGCCATGAGCATTGAAACCTGGTTTTGCGTAATAAAAACTAGTAGAAATTGACAATATCTGTGTTATTATTCAATCAATCACAGACAATTTTCTTTCATCTGGGTGAACTTTTCATACGGTACGTTAGATTTGGCTAGAAGTTTGATGAGCAAACCTCTCTCTATAACTTGGTTTCCTAACCAAATATAAATTAGCCCGTACGCAACAAAGCGAGGAACAATAGACTAGCAGGAATTTTATTTGATTGCGTCTAAGCGTTTTCTTGCTGATGAAGCACGGGTAAGTCTGACACTGGGTAATGCTGTGAACAATGATATGAATGGTGGATTATAGTTTTAGGTGGGTTCCGATTTCCGAACCACTTGGTAAGAGATAATACAGCAGATAACGTCTGTTAAATCAGCCGATCACCCTTCCAAGCGCAGTTCCGAGCTCTCTTGACTGAACATCATGATTGTCCACCATGCTCAGCGAGCGACCAATCAAAATAATACTTATTCTCTGGCAAACGATTCGGATACTTTATTCCATTAACGTACAGTTTCACAGCGGGCGCATGGCTGCGGAAAACATTCACCACCAATAAATACTCAGTGGCCGTGCACGAGCTCCTCGAACCCTGAGGGTCACCTGCAATGTGCAGACCCGTTATCATAATAATTTAAATTATATGTGTATCTGCTACTTTAGCAGCTTGGAGGTTAGGCTGTTGGTAATATTTTCTTAAAAAATCATTCAGGATGTTTTCTCCTTTGTCGTTTTCTACACGATAACATTAGATAAGTCTAAGCTTTACCATCTATTATTATATACGTTTGCAAAATAATATACGGTATGTACTGTGATACGCGATAGAAAGTGGGTGATTGCTTTTGGATTATAAGATATTGGTTGGATAAGAATATTAGGTTAGGTATTTTTCAAGTAGACAGAGGCTAACTTACTTAAGATCCTAGAAGTGGGCTATTGTACAACTACAAAAATGATAGGCTACAAATTTATTATCGGTGTGTGATTGGATTAGATAGAAAACAATGTCTCACTAGAAACGAGACTGTCATTTATTTGAGACGGACCGTCAAACACCTCGCAATTCATCGGAAGCGGAATAAGTAAACTGGGATACGATATCAAATGAAAATAGCAAACGAATATTAAATCAGAAGAAAGAAAAATTGAAATGAGATGTAAAAGTTTCTAATGGCTTCACCATCAAGTTCATAATCGAAAATGCTTGGGTAGTCATGGGCCGAATGGCTTTCTTTCAATCCTGTTCTTTGAACATTAAAGAAGTATATATTACAGTGGACTCAATCGTTGTTTCAAGAATTGAGTAGTTATTAAAAAATTAAAGTATCTTCAAGAAAGAGAAAAACAAAAATGATAATTCCTACCTGATTCAGTCAATTATAATAGAATAACACAAAGATATCTCAATCATTCAACATTTTGATGCTGATACGACGTTTTCTTTCAAGTACAATAATTACACTTACAAAACCTAACTACAATATTATCTTGAAAATTTGAAATCGCACCCACTACCCACACAGCACTCACTGAGTTCATTCACCAGATCAATCATAAACCAAACTGATATTCTGAAGCCCAGCTGATCTGCTACCCGTTTATTAAGGTTTTGCAACATCTCACAGCAAGAGCTGCTAAAGGGTCCTGCAAAACTAAAGAGGGGGAGGCGTAGGAAAGGATGAATAGTCAAACATAAGGAGCCAAAACAAGAGACCTAGGGCTGGACAGCTTGCATATCGAAAGGGTTCGAAGGACCGGTTCTGGAATACTGAGCACATTAATCATTGCTACAAACCTCTTTAAAACTATCTTCTTCACTTCAACCTTTACAGAATGCAGATATTCCGGTTGCTGTTGAGATGACAAAGAGTGCAAGCTGAGGGTGGATTCCCTTTATGAGTCGGCAAACAATAAAGAAAGGATCGAACGCACAGATCAGACGCTTAGACAGCCATCTTCAATTTCACTCACTGTCTTCGTCTTGCTCTTGCAGTGCCTACCTGTTTACGTGCATGTAGAAAGCATTGCGTTTGACGTACAGATCTTCAGAGCAATATTGATAAAACTGAAACTATCAAACTTATTGTATGTGACTTCCAAATAATTCAATTCAACCATCAGATTCAAATATGACTAAGATGAGCTGAACATAAAATGTTCGTCGTACTCTACAGCTCCACTGTGCTGGCTGTATCGTAGCATCATAGATCATACCGGTCACTATCGCACCTTGGAGCAAAATTCAAAAATGTTAAATCCTTTTTATCTTAATTTTGACAAGGCTACAGTTCATCCTGTTAAATAAAACTATACGGTACCTCACGGTCACGGATCGCAACTTGCCACTGATGAACTTCTAGAATTTTACTTTAGTTGCAACTAATGCTATGGAAACCTGGAAACCCTAAACATTCTACCGCTCATCAGTACATGGAAAAAAACTTTGCCATAAAAAACAAGACAGTCCAAATAATAAAAATGATTATTGAATTGTGCGAATGGAAGTAGCACATAGAAAGCACAACAGCAGCCACAGCACTGGTTTTAAAACTGTAGCTCAGCTTGCAGTAACATGGAGGGGACGATTTTTTAGAACTACCCTATAATGTGAAAGCATTCGGCACCCTTCCTTTCGGCTCTGCCGAATTGCCTATTATATTATTGGTGCAGATTAGTCGTGCTGAGAAGAGGCTATAAGCCTAGGTAGCCTACAATTTTACTTGAAAGACAGACGAGTTGATGAACTTTTATGATGCAGCTTCGAAACATTGGGTGTTGATACTCTTATTCTTGCTACAGTAAAGGCTACCGTATACACTATTATAGAATAGCGAAATCAAGGTGATAGTTGGTCTAGGCACTATGACACTAACAAGTTTTGGTGGTTGGTGTATCATCTTGATGGTTGAATGGTCTATGACACTATATCAAATTTTCCCCCTGTTTAAGTCAATGCATGAGTATGAAAATAAAATAAAGGATTTTGAGATAGGCTATCTTGATTGCTTGGTTTTTCCATTAAGATATTCTGAAAGAATAGCTTTACATTAAAATTTCTCAGATCTTGAAAAAAATTCTCTTAAATGTCTGCAAATAGGAACAGGCCTGTAAAAAGTTGCGTTGACATATTTCAGTTCGTGATGATGAATCAAAAACTTCAATATTTAGTTTCAAATTTTTAAAATATTTATTTTCTAGAGGGCCCTACGCTAATGCTCCCTAATACCCCTTTTCTCATTCACCCTGACTGATCTCTATCTCTTTTTAAGCTAGTATATAGCATACCGGTAACAAGTAAACCTAATTTTTACAGCAAAAAATCGCATATTTCTCACAATTTATTATTTTCTCATAGTGAATGGGTGAAATGCAGAGGAATTGTACTTCCTTCAAAAAGTATTATTTTTCTGATTGATGGATAAATTAATTAATAAAGTAGTATTATTAATTAATAACTTATTCAACCTCATATGGTTTATTTATTATTTTTTCTTCAAACTAATTGTAATAGCAATAGTATTTTGAAGCGGAATAGAAATATAATTATATTTGATTTTTTTGTATTGTAATTTGTGCTATAACTTATTATTGTTCTGTACCACTGTGTAGTCGTGTGACGCCGGGTCTCATCAGACCCAGCAGAAATAAAATTATAAGAAGGTGATCAGTAAATTTTGTCTTCTATCAAAACAGATTCTCAGCCTATACCTATACCATACTGATGATGGATAGGTAGCCTTCTGTAATAATATTTTAAAAGAATTCGTATTTTTTTGCAAGGGCAAATCCAAGAGGGGGATTTGAGGATGCATCCCCCCCCCACCGAAAATTCTCAACCGACACTGAATATAAGGATGAGAACCATTTATTAGGTGTATCTTCCCCCGAGATATTTTTTGATTGATTTCCCCCTTCATATAAAAAATTCCAGGATTCGCCCCTGAATGCATGAGATCTTTATCTTTTATATTTCAATAAAGTATTTGTTTCCTATTGAGTTCAATATATGAATTGATAGACTAAATCAGTATATTAATTTTCTGAAGATGAATCAATCACCAATGTGGAAGGATTCTTAATGAAAGCTATTGAATTTTGACCATTAACAATTGAATTATGTATTAACTTTTTAAACGACTATATATAAGTACAGTACTAGCTGGCCCGACGCGCCTTGCTGCGATCTCATAAAAATTCTCCTTGATTTTATTAATCGCCACCTTCCACTGAGGTTAAATTTCAAATTTCGACCTAATTAAATGTAGGCGTTGTGTTAAATAAAAAATTAAACGTATTTTAATTAAAGGTGTGAAAGTTGAAACTCAAACTATTTTATAACAGGTATATTTTTTCAATTTACAAAAAGTTAATTTATCTTAATGCCATTGGATGTACAATATTAAATTTTTGATTATACACAATGAAATTCAAAGGTTTTCCAACCCTGGAACACGCAATATATAATTCACTGTGAGAAAAGCACGTATTATCTAAATCTAAGCCACAAATTGTCATTGTTCGACCTTATTAATCGTCTATAAATGCGGATAGACTATAAATGGAATACATTTTTCCTTTTTTTGTCCTGATTTGCAAATTTAAACCATTCTCGAATCCACTTTAACACACACACACAAAAAAATTAACAAAATCGGTGAAGCCGTTGGCATTGATCTGTTGAAAATATTTATATTAGTTCTATATTATTTATTATTTCCATTATTATATTTATTAACTAATATTTTTTTAAATATTTTTATTATTTATTTTGTTATTATTATTTATATCTGTTTTGTATAAAGTATTTGAAGTATTTATATTAGAAAGTATAATATTTTTCTCTTAAAAATCTATAAAAACAAATATATTTAATTATTTATGGGAAGATACTAAGAATTCATGTGAATGTCCCCTTTTTATTGATGTTGAATGCATTATAAAGCAAAATATGACAAAATATTTGGATAAAAAATAAATTGTTTCCGCCTGGGATCGAACTGGGGACCTTGCGCGTGAGATAACTATTTGACTTCTATCAGCTTTTCCTCCAATGATACATTATTTGTCCTTTTGTTCATGAATCACTCTTAACCATTGACGAATCCACTTGAACACATAAAAAATTTCTGCAAAATCGGTCCAGATGTTTAGGAGGAATTCTCCAAAAAAAAGATTTATATATTTAAAAAAAGATAGTATACTTTTGAATAAATTGATGACTATTTCATACTGTAACAAAAAGCCAGAAATGTTTGGCAACTTTGTTTGGACAAGCATAACAGCGCTTCATTTACAATAGGGTCTAATGTTCCTAAAATAGACAAATCAAAATCTATATTATTTCATTCTTTGTCTCGATGCTCTCTTTTGCTCTTATGTCAAGTGTGTTTCTAGTATTTTTGAAGTTATCCTAGATGACAGTTCATTTATTTTGACAATATTGTGTCAATAGAAAGATCTGGAATAGATTTCTCTGGTAAAATACAAACCTATAAAAAGGGCTGTGATTGTTAGCAGTCAGGTCTTATTTGGATCTCCTGATAGCAAGTTCTTTCTGTGGAAGTGCAGTGCACTATACAGCTATACACATTACACAGTGCAATATTGTGATTCAGCATTTCAAGTGTGATAATACTCATATGACCATCATATTGTACTGTACTTAGTAAGTGGTTAGTTTATTATTGAGTCTATTAACCGTTTATTAGACATTTCTTATTGAGTCATTGTACAGTTTATTGGACACTTCTTTATTGTAATAATGATCGGCCTATTGACAGTTACTAATTAGTGCCGTACAGTGATTAATCTTGCTACAGAAATATTCATTTGTTAGTTGAAAGTTTTTGGACTATTCTTCCTTACATTGATTTTCTTGTGTGATAACTACTAATTATATTATCTATTGTGAGTTTATTGTGTAAATGAAGTTTTAATGTTACTTTTAGTGCTTCCAACAATATCTTAGTGTTAGAAAATGATAATTTACTTGTCATAATAAAATATATGAGAGAAGACTTGAGACTCCTAGAGGATGGATCTTAATGTTTGCTCTGATACCACCACCACCACAAAGGAATAACAGTTGATTTGGCAATGTTAAAGGATGAAAATGAAAATTAAATTTATTCTGCTTTAAAAAATACAAAATATTTAACTTATGTACAATTCATCGATTCAGAATTACCTGGCAGCAATTTTTCATAGATGCTGCCAGTCTTTACTTATAAATTTAATTTCTGAATTAATTGCAGTTGCTAAAATATAAAATACAATCATAATTGTTTGCGGCCATTGCGGTACAAATACCTTGAAATACAAAATAGAAAAATACACAAAAATATCAAAATTGATATGTGCATTAACACCAGGATAACTCTTAGATATTAAATTCGGTGTTTGATTTTTTTTAGGATGAAGCCCACATAGGTCTGAGACCTATGCGTGGGTAATGAGTTGGATGATAGTGATTGATGAGCTGGACCTAAAGTTTTAGGTGGGTTCCGAACCACCAGGTAGTGATTTTACAGAAAAGAGTGTCTTTTTTGCTGGCCAAAAAAAAAAAAACATTGTGATAAAACTGATTCCTGTGGGAGTCCTGAGGTTACTGTTAAAAAAGAGCTATGGATATTATTTATTTTTGTACTTTGAACTCTACTGCTTAAAAAAGATTCAAACCATTGCAAGACTACACCTCTCACCCCTGCACATTCCAACTTAGCCAAAAGAAGTCTGTGTTCAACCATATCAAACGCTTTCCTCACATCTAAAAACAAAGCATTTACATTTAGTCCATTATTTACATTGTTATAAATAATTTCCATGAATTCAACCAGGGCACGCTCTGTATTAAATCCTTCATGGAAGCCATATTCGTTTTTGCTAAATAAATCGAACCTATTGAGAAAGTTCAATTTTTCACAAGCTTCTCCAACACTTTTGAGAAAATGGAGAGCAGCGCTATTGGGCGGTAATTATTACGTTGTAATTTATTTCCCCTTTGAAAATTGGCACAACAGTCTTGAGGTAATAAAGTGTTAGACAGTGGTTTGCTGCTGGTAAATGTGCTTATATATGAGGAAACGACACAGCAAAAATAGTCGTTATTGCCTGAGTCTTGCTATTCAATCTACATGAGTTTTCAAACTTATGCCTGGGTAATGAGGTAAAATAGTCAAACTAATAGAAGGGGGCATATTCAATGACTGAACACTTTGCTCACTGAACAACAAATCTGGTAAACTGGTAGGCTAGTAGTATATTTTGTGCTGTTTATACAGCAACTCAATAAACTATGAATAGCCCATAGTTTTCTATGTGAGAACATGCAGCCCTTCAGAAGAAGGTATAATGTGGAAATTTTTGGTATGGCCCATCGAAATCTCACTTTAGTAATAATCTACTCTGCCATAGACAAACTACTACTATACTTTCTCAAGCACTCTCTCTTTCTCTGTGTGTTTTCTGTAGTGCAGTTCTGCTGCTCAGTCTGCTTCATGTGAAAAGCATTGAGGGTAGTCCCAATGTTCATCCATTACTCAGGCTATTGCTGGATCAGTAATCTATTCCATCCCATCCTAGCAGATGTATACATCTGTCAACAACTTCAAATTTAGAGGATAACAAGGTCAATGTAATTGGGGTTTGACCTCGCCGCCATTTGCGAGGCTATTATAATATTTATGTATGATTAAAAATTCCCTCAAAGGACATTCTTTTTAATCAAATTTATTGTTCTATGTCTTTAATTTTTACTGGCCAAGGATCAAGGACGATATTCTTTTTCTTCATCTTGATTTTCTTGTTGAATAAAAGGTGGATGATACTCATGCAATTAAGGTGGGTTTCAAAACACTGAATAAAATACTTTATCTCAGAGTAGACTACACACATTATATCTCAATATACTATAATTCTTTATGTGTGTCTATGAAACATACCGGTACTTAACCATATCATAACATCCAACCTTTTATATAAAATTCTAGATTAATAAGTTAGGTACAGTATTTAAAAAAATAATTATCAAAAAATCTTGCATTTAATTTTGTACATTGCATATTGCCAATAAAATTCTCAAAATTCACATACCGGTAGAATTCGAGTAAAATATTCAGTACATAATATATTATCAACACAATAATAGATATGAAATAATGGAATTGATCATTACAAAAAAGGGATAACCTAGAAAATACAATTTTCTGTGATTACATGCTCTAGAGGAGCCACGATTCAATTATTTTGCATTTTATAGAAGCTAGACTTACAGTAGAAAATAACTTTATTTGAAACATAAAAAATAAAATTTCCAATAAGAATGTTTGTGGCATGATGTTCAATACCATGTCCTTTTAATTGCCTGGATTTAGTATGGTATAGCTAGTTATTTTCTTTTTGAACTGTCACCCAACGTTTTTATGCAAGAGGAAAAGTTACTTACTGTTACGAAAGCAACAAAGCAGTTATTTACACACTCATTATACATACATCGTTTAAATGTGACTTGTAATCTGACTCTTCATTCTCTTGCTTTTCACATGTCTTTGTCACTCTTATTCTTCAAATATGCATCTCTCTCACTCAATTAAGCTTCTTAAGAATTCTACAAACTTCCTGAACAATCGAAGTCGTGTTCTACTATATTCTGTGACCTTCCATAAGCATTATTGAAGCCGCCAGTACTTGTAATTATTACAATTATATAAAGGAGCTCATGTGAACCAGTTAGTTAGTTTTACAAACCCGCGTGACAGATTGTGTTACAGATCTCATGTGAGATAATCCAGTGCCGTTGGAGTAAACAGCGCTCGATTTCAGTGAAAAGTTCAGAGACAAGTGTTTACTATTTGTGCAGCTTACTAATAGTTTAAAGACATTGTGTCAAGTGATATTATTTGGGACTGTCAAATAACGAATTGGACTGTGTTTTGTAAGTGATTAGTTGCTCTTTTTATAATTTCTTTCTACATTATTGTACAGTTTATTGGACTCTTTGTTTATTTTATTATTGATCAGCCTGTAATTAATTATTCATTCATTCTTGTAAATAATTATTCATAAACTGAAAATAAGTATTAGCTTGTCGTTTGTTGATCTGTTTGTCTTTATTAATTGAACTTGCAATTAGTGTGTGTAAATACAAATAGATGTGTAAATAAAGTGCAAGTGTGAACTTTAGTGTTGCCAGCCTTATTTTAGCTTAGAACACGTAAAATTACTTACTTGCCTTCAGGTTGGAGAAAACAAAGTTTTTATGAATGATACACATTGAATAGTGATATAAAATTGTTAATATTCATTACTTTAGAAATTTATGAGACTTTCAAACGAATTGGTGATTTGCCCGCCCTACTTGCTTTACACTTAATCCTTTAGCCAGACACACCAGCACCATATAGCGTATAGCAGACAATTTAGGCCCTTATTTATTAACCCACTATGAGGGGCTACCTTATTAATTCAAGGTGGACTTGAAAAACCTTTTCAATTTGCTTTAAAGTCTCCCTTGAGTTGAGAAAGCCTCAACGTATGTCAAACGAGCTGAAGTTCTCATTCATCAGAATAAAAACTACCGGTACTGAAAACCTGCTCAAAAAATTTCTGCGCATGTAGAGTTCACAATAAGCAATGACAGCAAAACAAAGTATCTGACCAGTAACATAACTCACCAAACAGGTGGCAGAGAATTTAAAGTGTACTGTTGTTATTATTTCAGATTGGTATCTATTTTCTCCAGAAGCTTTGATGCAAAAACTGTTTTCCACCAACTAAAGAAGTCCAACAACGCTTCAATTGAAGAGAAAGGAATATGGTAACACTGTAGAATTATCTAATACTAAAACTGACACTGTATTTCACTTTTATATATTGTTTTACTCACTTATATTGGAGATGCTAGAGGGATGCATTTCACTTCTGAAAAGAAGCTTCGTCAGCCTGCCGCAAGGGGTCATGCTTTGTTGAGGTTAGGATGAGCGGCCATTATGTAGTTAAAAATTGAGTTGGATTTGAATTGTGTTTGGTCGTTGAGTAAGTTAGTTCTATCTTGTTTATGGTGTTTGAATATTTCATATTGCTCCAGTGTGGCCTATTTAGTTTGTGGCTTTTTTGGAATGTGTGTAGAATTTCTTAGTCAGTTTGGATGTTATTGTGTGAGTGTACAGTGTTGATTAAGTGATCTGCAAATGCTGAGTCAGAGTTGGAATTTAGTGCTTTTATGTGTTCTTTGTATCTTGTGTTGAATGATCTGCCTGTTTGTCCTATGTAGTACTTGGGGCATGTGTTGCATTTGAGCTTATATATATTCCTGGTTTGTTGAATTTTTGAATTGTGCTGTTTGTTAGGTGAGCTGTTTTTTGTTGGAGCTGGTGTTTCAGGTTGTTTGTTGTTCTGAACAGTGGCGTACCGATAATGGAGCGAGTGGAGCAGTCGCTCCAGGGCGCAAGGCTCTGAGGGGCGCACCGTTCTTGAAAGAAAATTACCTTTTACTTACAAAAAAATGTATTACTATAATGAAGGCCAAAAGGGTGAAATGCAACACAATTTTTAAAAAACCGTATGTAAACATCGCTGCGCATGACTAAAAGGAAAATTCATGTCAAATTTAAAATAAATCGGTTCATGCGTTCAGCCGTAAATGCGTTACAACCAGACAGAATGCAAAACGGTCGAGTCAAAAGTAGCAAAGCCAAAACAATTTAAATTGGGTGGCAAAAGGTATAACAAATTCAAGTAATTGAATGAAGACTTTGAATTTATTCTGAAAAAATAAATCCACAAAAAGTTCAAGGGTTTTTATATTAAGAACAGGACTGAAATACTTCACTTTTGAATCCTATTTCCAAAATATAAAAAAAATTTCATAAGGATGACTTGCAAAATGCGAAAAAATAACTGCAAATAAATTTATAGAAAAGTGGAAAAATCCAAAACAAGCTGTTTGGAAATTGATAAAAGCAGAATCTGGCCTGGCGAAAAATCATTCCTTGGAGATTCGCATCTCTAACAAATACGGCATAGTTAGAGGCGGAAAAAAAGCCGCTGGTTCATTAAATTACCACTATATTAATATCAGCCCAATCGGGTGGTTGAGTGTAAGACTAATTTTTTTTTGACGGGGGGGGGGGGGATTCGTTAGACACTTCCGCTCCAGGGCGCTTAAAACCTCGGTACGCCACTGATTCTGAATGCTGTGTTAAATCCGAATTTTTGGAAGATGCTACTTTGTGTGTTTTTTTGTTGAAATATGTGTTTCACAAATCTGTTTTGGTTTTGGATTTTTATTTTTCATTTTATTCAGGATTTTGTCTACTAGATTGGTGTTTTATCCGTTTTGTTGTGCTAAATATTCGATTGTATTGATTTCTTCTTGGTCAGCTTGTGATAGTGGAGCATTTAAGAGTCTGTTGATCATGGAGTTAAAAGCAGCAAGTTTGTGTTGATGTAAATAAATGGTTGGATGAGTTGTGCATGAGTGTGTCTAGCATCTCCAATATATGAGTAAAAAAATATATAAAAGTGAAATACAGTGTCAGTTTTAATATTAGATTGTTCATTAAGTACTTCGTTATGGAAAACATCACAGACTGTCGACTTGTCGTACACGATCTATGGCAGACTAATGAGCGTCTGCACAGAAAAAATTATACATTGCTTTTGGTGTAGGGGGAGGAAAAATATTGTGTGCATTACAGGACTAAAGCACTTTTTCTCCTCAGGGAAATTGTCGCCCTCGGCTACGCTATCGGGCGACAACAGTTTCCCTCAGGGAGAAAAGTTGGATTTTAGTCCCTAGATGCACAAATAACTATTATATTCACCACATTTCTACGTGCCGAATCCAATAAACATAATGAGGCACATCGGCTGACAGGACTAGGTTATAAGCTAGATATATTAAGGACCCAAACCCTACTCACTAAATCTGCTATAAATATTTTACTATTCTCAGGTACATTCCAAACATTAATTCAGTAGAATTCCAGCCGTGTGTGATCTATGATGTGCGATAAAAGCATAAAATATGAATAATTAGCTCCATATCCGAATTAATGCACAATCTCAAGTTCCCATATATGTCAAGTTCATATCAATAATGAACATTAACTAGGATTTGACTGGTTTTAATATCATGTCGCTTGACAAATTATAATTATTGTATTGGTTAAGCGTAATTAAAAGCAATGGCTAATACTGAACATCATAAAAAGCAGAAGTTGAGCAAAAACTTTATCGCAGCAAACAATAGTCCAAAAGAAATTAACATTCCAAAATTTGTTGCGCTTTTTGATAACTTCCATCAAAGATTCCATTCCCATCTTTATCTACATAAATTATATTCATTCGACTTTATAGCTAATATTAAAGCAGTACGCACACATGGGGAGAACTTCATGCTTCAAATGAATGGCTGTCATTGACTGTGAATAGTCGCAATTTATTTCAAGCGTGAATCCGACTCCACGGACTGTGCGGACTGCCTAATAGTTGCCCAATTCTGCTGATGTTCATGCAAAACATGAAAGCCTTGGTTTTCAACAACGCGAATTCGGACAAATGAAACGTTTTCCGAGCTGCTGAAAATGCACTCTTATTAGTGATCCTTTATAACGGGTAATTTGTAGAGGGCGTCAAAAAATTTTGAAACAATGAATAACCAATTCTTAGTATAACCGCTTGGATCGCATCGGTAAGCATAAATTCTGTCTCTGCTTCACAACGTGTCTGATGACGGCGCCAAATTTCAGTCCATACGGTATACTGTCGCCGATAAGATATGGGAAAAGTAATCCACGCACGATCGCACTTTTTCTTCCCCGTATAAGGTACTCAGTGTGAGGCAACTCTACATCCAGGCTATCATCACAAGAATGAAGAAAAACACCGAAGAATTAAGACTGGTAAATCACATACACCAAACAAGGCAAAGAAACACAAATTCAATAGTACCAAGGATGCACACAACTTTTGGACAACGAAATTACATTTACCTAGGGCCGAAAATTTACAACATAATACCTGCAAATATTAAAGAAGAAATTAACACATATCATTTTAAAAAGAAGTTTAGTCAATGGCTGATAGACATTGGAGTAGACATTAGTGAGAACTTAGTAAGACTGTAAATAGTTGAGCAACTACTTTTTTCGTTCTTTTTCTTGACTTATTTTAAACTTTTCAACTAATTTTCTCTTTCACTTTTATTTAATGCATTGTAATTAATCACTTTTAAAACTTACACACTAATATCTTGAGTAATATAGAAAACATTTGAAGTAGAAAAACCCCAACACATAGTATTATAGTGGGGTATATTAATTTATTAATTACATTTTTATATTTAAAAAAACTTGAGGCATGAAATTATTATCGTTATATTATATATAATATTATATTATCCATTCATTGTATTGTAAAATGTTTTTGATAAATAAATTTGAATTTGAAAGGTCTCCCTAATTTGGTGGCGTGATGTATAGTTACTAAAAAGCAAACATATCAATACTATTTTATAAAAAACGAATGATACAGGAACATTTCTTATTCTTTGCAAAATAAAAATTTCTTCTTCACACTTTATTCTGAAGTTTTCACTTTGTGGGAGCACTCATTGCAATAAATATAATATTATAGTATGTAAGATCGGCTGTCGGTCAAATATCAAGCCGTAGAAGTGTGCTTCAATTTAAAATCGTTTTGATTATTTGTAATGAAAATCATAATAAAGCAGGATTAGATCTATCTATCTACCTACAGTAGCTAACATTAGTCAACCTCGAAAACCCCTAATGTATTGACATATTTTTACATCTGTCCTTGTGTAATGGATAGTTCATATTAGTGAATGATAAAAGAGAAAAGGACAAAACTCAGTACACTTGCAATGAAATACTTGTTTCAATATACAGTAATTTATTGTTTACTTAATTCTATTCAAGTAGGCTCAAAACTTCACAGTTCACTCACAATGTTGAATTCCAACAGACAAAGTACAATTATATATTCAGCTTAATTGACATGTTAATTTAACATGTACATACCTAACAATGGTTTTTTATTATTGATTCAACTGGTTTCATAACATTACTAGCCTGTCCATCTCCATGTTGTACTCTCTCTGCTGTTATCCAAGGGTTTTCAAAACTAATAGACACATTTTTCCTTTTATTGCGTTTTTCTAATAACCTCACTTTGTTCAACATATCACGTCTAGCTTTTGAAACATTGAGAAGATGATTTCGAAGCTTTCGATATCGATTAAACTTGAACTTTTCAAAATCTTTCCGAATAGATTTCTGTTTCGAATTGACTGCATGAACCGAATCACTAAGAATATCTGTTCCAACTAGATTTGGATTCTCTTGACCTTCCAAATGTGCTTTAAGTTTTATTCGGTAGCCCTCTTTGAACGCTTCAGTTTTTTCCTCCATTTCTTTTAATTTTTGTGTAATACTGTTTGCAAGTTTTGCTATATTTTCTGGATTGGAGTTTTTCTTGCGCGTCATTATCTGCCGTTATCTAATGCTGATTATCATTAACAGTATATAATTAATTTCTCTGAAGATTTTTTTATTTTGTGTAAGGAGTTTGTCCGAACACTCATTTCTGGAAAAAAGAACAATAATAAATAGCTTCAATTCAAGTACTTTGAATAAATAATAATACTATTCCATCAGTAAGGGGTTATTCGAAAAGAAGGAACAGGTTTCGAATATTGATTTCTTCCAAGCTACAGAAGATAGAAACATAATTTCAAAGTTGCGGTATTGTTTGCTGGTAGAATGGCAATGACTCCTCAGGAAAGATAATTTAGTACCATGTTGCAAATAGCAATCGCGATTATTAAAAAATGTCAATTACTCCTTGTAAATACAAACTCATTTTAGAACTCTTTTAAAATGTCTTGAGTCCCTATATCTTACTCATCATGTGGATGTTTTTAAGAATTACCTAAAACTGGTTTTGTATTATTTTCTGCATCACCAAAAATCTTTAAAAGAATGTATTTGCCCATAACAGTTTTACGCTTCAGTAGCTCTGTTGAGGCAGCCAAATATAATAAAAACTTAAAAAACACTTTCAATTGGAAATTATGACTCACGTTATGGCGTGACGGCCGTTTCACTCTGTTGTCAAGAGCATCGTCAGACAACCCACAGTACAGTACACTCTTGACAACATAGTGAAACGGCCGTCACGCCAACCGTGAGTCATAATTTCCACTTGAAAATGTTTTTCAAGTTTTTATTATATTAGTGGAAACAAGATGGATCTTCAACATCACAAATATAATAGTTGAATATTCACAATTGAATCCGAATCAAATTTATTTTTTATTGTGCTTGTCTATTATATTGTTGAATTAAACCATAATCTTGAACCGTTTTTATTTGTCTGTTTTACACAAGAGAGCAGGCGAGTAAAATAATGTTAAGAATTATAAGCAATTAAAATAATTGTTAAAGGAAGCTGAATAGATTATATAATATAATTAGTATTAAATATTTCATTTAAGTCCATAATATAAGGTGAAATCAATTTTTAAGCTGTTTGAAATCGGGGATCTAAAATTAACATATACCAAATTCCAAATGACATTTGGAGTTGGGCAGAAGCTCTTTCCTAACTACCGAACATTGCCAGTATACAGTGCATATAAACGCCAAATACCACTAACTGACTGACTCTCTCACTCATTAATTCATCACCGTTTTTTGGAAATCACTGGGCCAAAAAAGTTTAAATTTAGTAAACATGTTCAGTTGAGACCCAAGACGCATGCTGAGAACGGATTTTGAAGATTTCCAAAAAAAAAACGCTCAAAACTGACGTGGCTGTAGAGGTGTATATACTATCTGACACATCTCTGAACTACTCTTCCGGCCACTATGCTATCATCCTGACGGAGACATTTGGTAAGCAACACAATTGATTTGACCTTAATTCACCTCAAACCAAAAATAAAACATTGCATTTTTAAATTAATACAAAATTTTACCCTAGAGAGATAATTTTAACAGCTGAGTTAGCATTTCAAAGAGTAAAGTTGACCTTATGAGTATACTGATCACATTTAGGCCGTATTTATGAACGTTACTTGAGGGTTACTTTCCGAAAGTGACACTTGAAAAGCCACACTTGAGTGAAATCCGTATTTATGAATCACACTTGAACGAAAGTGATACTTTAGAGCAAAGAGTAACTTTCAATTCTTACGCGAAAACCGTACTTAGACAAGTGAGGGAGATAGCTTACTTGAATCCTCACTTAACGGACCGGTACAGTTTATAGTTTCACAATAGTTATCACATTATATAGAACACTGAGAAAACACAAGGGCAAAAATAATTTATTGAATAATAAGGAATACGGAATTATTGATAAAAAATGACATCAATTGTTTTTGTATAATTTGTAATTCAAGCTACCATTTTCTTTCTTTGTGGGCAATTTGAAAAAGGAAAGCTTTTTCAAACTGTTCCATGTCCTGTTTTTTGCAAGCGAGGTCTAGACAGGATGCTTCCTTAGTTGGACTGCTTTGCCTCCTGGTCTTTTTTCGCGACATATCGAAAAGAAAGAATTCTTCTGATTGTCGCATTTCTTGCTGTACCGCCTCCATTTTCATTCTGGCCAACTTCATCTCATTCTCAAGCTTCTCCTCCATCAGTGTGTGTTCATTCTTTTGTTTTCGATTCAATGTTCGTGTCCTTTTAACCTTTTCCTCCAACTCATCTCTCAAAATATCGGGTTGCTTTCTTTTTTTTGTGCACTGTGTTGACTGCAATACGGTACCTCTTCTGAAATTAAATAATGAAATGTATCTATATAAATAAAATTAGAGTTTTGTCTGTACATTTATCAGAATTGTATATTTTTTGGTTATTTTTACGTTTTATACATTGAATAAGACGAAAATAGTCTTATCTCACTTTCTGTCTGTCTGTCTGTCACGGCCCCAAAGGCATTTTGGCCCCAAAACAGAATACTTAGTGTTAGGCAATTGTATATTTTGTTGTTAATCACTTATATAAAGAAAAATGATAATGAAAATAATATTGTAACTCATAGCCACAATACTAGAATAAGAAGCCTCAATTATCAGGATGTACCCAGAATGAACACAGCATTTGGGCAAAGATCAATAGGATATTTAGGGCCAACAATGTACAATAGAATTCCACTGGAAATAAAAGAAGAAAGCAATAATAATAGATTTAAAAAAAAGATAAGGAATTGGTTATATAATATTGGAGTCCACCGTAGTGAGGAGCTCATAGTAAATAGGATGTGAATAGAAATACGATTATGCATACTTAGGTAGTTTTAGGTAGTAAATAGTTTTCATTATTGTATTAGTTATAATGGCTAGTTAGGAATAGTATTAGCTTGATCTAAGATTTATATTGATAATCACCCCGACACATAGTTTTATAGTGGGGAATCATATTTTATTTCTAATTTAGCAATGAGATCACTGTGTTTTATATTTAATATTATTGTCATGTTTGAGCTATATCAATAAACTCCTCTGGATGTGTTCTCCATCATCCAGAGAAATTATTATTATTATTATTATTATTTTACGCGGCCTTCTCCTCAAAAACGAGAGCATCGATCGGGATTTTAGTTATTGAACAGTATTGAAAACATTATTCACAATGTCTTTAGCTATAAAAAACTAAATTAACTTTTTTTAACAGAGTAATAAACGTTTAAAAACCATTTTTTGTGCGATTTTGAAACCAAACGTTTTGTGCGATTTTGGATACATTTTACGCGGCCTTCTCCTGAAAAACGAGAGCATCGATCGGGATTAAAGTTATTTATTATTATTGAAAACCTTTTTGACAATGTCTTTAGCTATAAAACACTAACTTAACTTTTATTTTAACAGAATAATAAACGTTTAAAAACCAAGTATTGTGCGATTTTGGATACATTTCTTCTAAGTTTTACTACCACATAAGAACAAATCACGTAATTTAGTAATTTATCAATCAGCTGTTCTCAAATATAATCTGAATGGTGGACCCTTCGCGGCGTTATTTACGCTGTCAGCAGACTTGTGTAGTCGGAGCATTGCAGTCTTTTAGGAAAAAGCTCATCTTATGTTTTATCAATTATTTCTTTGTTGAAAAAAAAAACAAAATTTCAATATATCAAAACAAAAATTAACATTTTAGGAAGGTACGGTTTGTGCTAGGCTCTTGGGAATTCGCCAGGTAGCACTATTATTACCACATAAGAACAAATCACGTAATTTATGATGATATATCAATCAGCTGTTCTCAAATATTCTCTCTGATAACTGTCACTGAATTGTTTACGTTCTAAGTTGTTTACTAAGCTGCTAACTACTTCATGATCGTTGCTATAAAAAAAGCCGAAACATATTTTAGTCGTATTTCTAAACATAATCCGTACGAAGGACGGGTATAGCTGCTAGTCGATAATAAAATTAAATTATTGTTACTGTAATTTAAACATGCTTTGTCTGCTAACGGTACTTCTCTACTATTTCAAACTCCGTTCGGTTTCCCCAACCTGCGAAAAACAATAATGAATTTCTTTACAAAAATGATTCTATGTAAGTCTTGTAATAGCGCGTTGACACGTTGCCAGTTGACTGGCACCAGTGGACTTGCATCAGCTACTGGCAACGTGTACACGCGGCATCAAATTAGCACAGTAGTGTTTGAATGAGCATTTGAATTCGAATCAAATTTCAAGGTATTCATAAATATTATGAACGCTTAGATGTTTATTATATATGTATAACAATTTCAACGCTTCCTATCTCCAAGTTTTACTAGCAATCAGGCTAATTAGCTTTCCAAGTCATGAGTATTGTAACTAACTTAATCAGTTCAATAAAATTGATTCTAATGGAAATTTCTCAATTATACGGTAATTGTATAGAAAAACTGAAGAACTTATTTAAAACATCAAACTAGAATGGTACTGAATTGGTTTCAACTGGGAATTATTCCAATAATTGATTGTACTCTTACAATTTGTATAATCTTTAACTTTTCATTCTAGTCAGTCACCTATTTAAAAAATATACGAAAAATGAAAGACAAATTCAAATGATCCTGTTATCCTATTCTGCTGCTGTACATTTATGTGCTCAATTCGAATAGGTCATTATCTAAGTTGAATGTATGTTTCACATTCATCATCATCATTGAAATACGCAATGCAAAGCCGCATCTGAGAAAGTAAGTTACAGCCTTAAAAATAAAGCTTAATCCTGTTTTGTTTGGATATACTCACATTTGACAATGCGACTGTACCACTATCAATGGTTTTATTATACCACTTCTTGATAATAAAATAAACCTTTTGAATGAATAATTATGAATTAATGTAACCTTAGAAATATGTAAGAATAACAAAGCTTACCTGGCTATGATCGCTAAAACTGTTGAACTCGTGTTCAATTTGCGTCCATATTTCATTCTTTTTTGTTATTAGATCTATCTGTCCTTTTGCTTACAAAAACGTTGGAATATTGCAGGACCAATTATTTGAGAAATTCTTTCTCTTTCAATGACAAGAGTCTGCGTTTTTCAGTAATTTAGCCCATTGCCCAGAACAATCACAAAAGCGATAACCCAAGATCTGTTTTGAATTATTTGTTGTTTATATTGAACGAAATGTTAATAACGCGTTCCTATTGGCTGCTGCGCGTGACGTCTTAATTGTTGGTGACGTCATTTCAAGTGACACTTTCGGAATCGCTCTTTAATAAGAAACAGCTGACAAAAGTCAAGTAACGTTTATAAATACGGATTTTTCTCAAGTGACACTTTTAGTATAAGAAACAAGTTTAAAATTAGTTAAAATTAATTATTATATTATTAATAATTAAACAAATTAATAATTGAACAAATCACGTTTCAGCCTACATGAGTAAATATTTTAAAACCTTAAAAAACACTTTTAAGGCCGAGTACATACCAAAAGCAACTGGTGATAGCAACTGAACTCAGTCAACTGGAGTTTCTTTTAGGTTTACACCACGTGTACATACAAAAGAAACCCAAGTTGACAAGTTTGTGGAGACCCAAGTAGAACATCCAGTCACTTGTACTGATGTCTTCGTCCGAGGAGGAGGCAGTTCTTCTATATGTGCTTAGGAAAAAGAAAAAACGTATAATGGCAGCAGCATGCATAGAAGCCAGTGGCATTCCTTAAAAGAATTGGAAGAATATCCCGAAAAGTTTTTTAACTATTACAGGATGAGCAAGGCTAGCTATGATAATTATGTTGCTGGATTTAGTGACCCCTCTACTGCTGAAAAAAGATACTAACTACAGAACCCCAATTGATGAAGGCAAAAAATTAACAATCACATTAAGGTAAGTTCAATGAAATTTATATATGTACTGTTAGTTTAAACTCATCTGCCACAGCCTGCCAAGCTTTATCTGTCACCACCCTGTTACTGGTCATATAAACAATAAAACTGTTCAATGAGCTGTGCAAATTTAATATTTTATTGTTGTTCAGCAGCCATATTTACGTACGGTCTGCACGTCACAAGAGCAACTGGCAACTCGAGTTTACAGCATGTCGTGACTCAAGTTGCCTGCGTTGCTCAGTCAAGTGACCGTTGAATCACCGTCGCATCACAGTCGCTCTGGTATACACAGGCCCATTAAACTGCTTGTGTTATTCATAGGCAACTCAAGTTGCCGTTGCGTTGCTATCACCGGTTGCTTTTGGTATGTACGCGGCCTAAGTGGAAATTATGACTCACGTTATTGCGTGACGGCCGTTTCACTATGTTGTCAAGAGCATCGTCAGACGACCCACAGTACACTCGTGAAAACAGAGTCAAACGGCCGTCACGCCATAACGTGAGTCATAATTTCCACTTGAGTGTTTTTTAAGGTTTTATTATATTAGTGGAAACAATATGGATCTTCATCATCATGAGTAAATATTTATTTATTCTCTATTAAAATTCTGTTAGATAATTTATTTTTCTGTTTATAATATTGCGAAGTCAACAGTAATAAACTACGGTTCACGATACGTTTCCATACATCAATTAATGCGATAAAATGATGTCATATAGACACTTTAACGCAATTCCAATCGATGGTATGAAGTATCGATATTATCAAGTATTGAAGCTCGTGCGATTATTTTACTGGATGGGATATCGAACTGCAGCCCTAGTTAATTCTATTGTAGATAATATTTTTGTATTCATAACAATAAAAGGTTATTTTATCATGTTCATCAAGCTTCTTTTGCACCGTTCGGGGTAATTGTGCCGCAGATGTTAGCAAGAAAAAACCACTTCAAACTTCACTAAATTGTAGTATTAGTTTAAGATTCTATAGCACTCTATGATATTATCATACATCATCGTTAGTCACAGTCGTTAAAATTAATAAGCTAAAGAAATAGAAGATAAGATTAAGGAACAAATTGAAAATGCTTTTATTGTTGAATAGATGAATTGTATGAGTAAATAATTCATAAAATAGAATGCAAATTATGTGTTACTCTAGTGTTGCAATGATTTATGCATTCTAAACACTCAATTCAAGTTAATTGCTAAAGATAATCATTTTGGGGTTCAGTTCAAAAGGTGAGTTTTTAATATAGAATAATTAATTAATTATGTGAAATTTAACGACTTGCAGTCAAATATTTGTTAAGAATAAGTATAACTCACTTAATCTGTAGGCCGAGCGCTTTCAAATCTATGAGATCCATCTTCAGAGGCAAGATTTGACTGCAAGTCGTTAAATTTCACATGAAAAGTTAATATTAACAACGCAGTTCGTCATGGAACAAGAAATCCAGGAAATTAATTAATTAATTGAGACCGACACTTAAAAACTTGATAATTGTGATCTGGAGACATAATACTACAATTTAGTGAAGTTTCAAGTGATTTTTTTCTTGCTAACATCTGCGGCACAATTACCCCGTTCGGTAGGTTATGCCGGGTTGACAATATCTGTTACCGAAAGCTGGTAATGTATGAAACAAGCCTGTCCTACTGAGCGGCGATAATTCGGCATTAGGAAGGGCCATCATTATGAGCATGGGTTGGAAAAAAGTATTCATGTACCAATTTTTTGTTGTAAATTCAACGACTTGCAGTCAGTTTTATGTGTGAGTACATTCACAATATAAAACTGACTGCAAGTCGTTAAATTTACAACAAAAAGTTAATATATTAACAACGCAGATCGTTATGGAACAAGAAATCAAAGTATTTATGTGCGTTTTTGAAGGTTTCAATCGCTGCAAATCGTGAACATAAATTCTAAAACACATGAGCATTCATTTTAACACCTTTAATTGGGGTAAATCATGTCTTAAATATAAATAATGAAGCATAATGTCCAACTTATCCTAAACGTTAAATAATAATTGGTAGTTTCCTTCCTTACCCAAAGCTGCGATTTGAGGTGAGTTTATTTCTTAAGTTATATATTTTAAAGGCTTATTTTATTTCGTGATTACAGTGTAGTAAATTCAATGATATTCAAGGTAAGTTTAGAAAGAAAGCTCTTCCTAACCTACAAACTGAAAACTGCATGATATAAAGAGCTTGGAGATTTTGATCAATGCCACCTAGAGTTAGAAATCATACTTTATGGTATGTACTCTAGGAGGCGTTGATTATTGGCATCGACAGCGGGACGATTTGACTTCGATTCGACTTTGCAATCATGTATTTTTTTCAAGTTTCCTTTGACAGGTTTAACTTTTTCCAATCACAATCAATCCCATTGAAAAATTCACTCTTAATTTGTACTAGAGTATCAAATAGTTTTCTTTACAATAATGATGAATATAATTTACAATTTGATGACAAATTTTCTTAATAATATGGAACATTATAATTAAGAAAAAGTCATTCAACCTTACTGATGCAAAGATTTGTTGATTTAACTGCCAATCAAGGCAGTTCCATTTTCTGGCATTAGTGTAAGTTCCATTTTTCTTTCACACTTCAGTTTGACACTTTTTGGCCAGTGCAAAATTTGCATCATAAATATAAATTCTTAGATTTGTATCAAATATGGAAACTCTTATGGAACTTACACTAATGGGAACTTGTATAGAAAGATCTGAACCCTTCACATCCGGCGACCAATGCGCCCTTTTAGATTCGAAGAGTACATGATAAGATAAGTCCACAAAGCCCAAGACAAAAATTTCAATGCCCTCTAACGGCGTTGATGACGTCATCAATAATGATTGTCATGTTTTCCTATATTATAACTTCAGCTAATAGTTGCATATTATATTAATCTAGATTGTTAATGATTATTATTAAAAAAATACACTATTTCCGACAATATAGATCAAATCATTACCGTATCCATTGTCATGACTCCAAAAATATTTTCATATTTCTAAAAAATTGTTTTTGAGACATTTTTTAAAAATAAGTTAAAAACCTCTATATTTATAGTTCAATAGTTTTTGTGCATAGGCTACTAGACAATTCCATAATTTATATAAGGATTTCAAACACAAGTTTTTGAATATTTATACTGTATTAGAATATTCTCTTGGAATACTGTTTCTCATTCATCCTCCAGTTCAGGGGACAGGGGTTCCCAAACGTTTCACCCTCAGCGCCAAAATCATTGCTCCAGTAAGTCCCAAGGATCAGAAGCATTTTCATTTTTATACTATTATTGATGTAACTCAATGTTTTGTCTGTTGGAGGGGGTGGGGAGAGTCATACAGTGCAGTGCGGAGGGTAGATTCTAGGTACTGGGTAATGGTGAATTAAACAAAAATTGTGGGAAGAGTCTTCTAACAATATTCATGAAGATAATGATAACACAGTAATATAGGCTGTGATTAATTAAGGGGGGTTCGGAGGTACTCCCCCAGCAATATTTAAAAAAACTATGAATATTATTCACATTATTCTATCAACATAAATTAATCAATAAAATGAAGAACTATCTGAATTGAAGCATTGAAACTTCAAATTTTCAAATTGGCTGTAAATTTAAATTAACTGTGATATCATATCAAAGCTAATATTTCCTGAAATATGTCCAAGTTGGAAAATTTTATTTTTTAGAATAGCCTACATTATGTTTTTGTTTTTGAAAAATCAAATTGTTGATTGAATAAAAATCTTGCATAATAAATCGTGCATACACAGTTCTTGGTTAAACTTGCTGAAGATATCCACTTGAGGCATGAAGTTGATGATAAGAAGTTCATCTTCTCAACTGAATGAAGCTGATGCGCATTGATTTCGCGCAACTAAGAGAATAAATGTAGCAGTCAATTCCTGATAGCTGCAGTTGTTGCAACTTAGTGACTTACAATGTATTCTTGGTAACAAAGTTCTTCTTTGCACATTCTTTGTGGCAACTGTTTGATACTCTGTTACCTGGGAAATATAGAATCGATCGATTCTGGCTGTTTTTCTGCTTTCCCTATGAAGAAACAAAATTTTCTATTGTTATTCATACATAAAACTTCAAAATATTTTTAATTGGTTATAACATAATATTGAATTTGTTGTCAGTGACGTTTGGCTTACAAATCGACTGTCATAGTACCGTACTGACTACCACAAACAAAATTAAATAATATACTTATTTAATAATTATTTTTGTGCTTTATTATTAATTATTGAGTTATACTCATCTTCCTTCAATTTTAGTTCATAATAGTACCTATTTCGTGAAAAGATATACCGTAACTTAGGTTTTTCCAAAAAAATGTTATGTTCTATAAAATATATATTTGTCTTGGATGTTTTGTTCCATAACGATCTGCGTTGTTAATATTAACTTTTTGTTGTAAATTTAACGACTTGCAGTCAGTTTTATATTGTAAATATTTTATAAATGTACTCACATTCGGCCGAACGTTTTCGAGATATTGAATCTCATCTTCAAGGCATCCTAGATCGGCGATGGTTGGTTAGAAGAATTATTGTGGTTTTTGTATAATGAGGTCAAAAAGTTTGTGTGATTTGAAATTTAATTGTTCATTGAGAATGCTTTGTTTATTGTGTGTGGTGTGTTTGTAAATTTCAAATTGTTCCAAGGTGTTGAGTTCCTGTCCTTTAGATTTTATATGTAGAATGTGTAGGTTGGTAGTGATGTCAGTCAAAGTGCGTCCAGTTTTAATGATATGGTCTGCAAAAGTCGATTCGGTTTTTGTATGTATAAGACTTGTAAATGTTCTTTGTAACGTTGTTTGAATGCGCGGCCTGTTTGTCCTATGCGAAATTTGTTACAATCAGAGCAGTTTAGTTTGTAGATCCCTGGGAGTTCGTATTTGTTTGTGTTCAGTGTGGTTTTGGGTGCAAGTGCATTTTTTATTTTGCTTTTTGTTCTGAATGCGATAATATTCAATACCTTGAAAATGTTTGGCCGAATGTGAATACATTTATTATCTATTCACTATATAAAACTGACTGCAAGTCGTTAAATTTACAACAAAAAGGAAAAATATTTGTCAGTTTAATAAATTGTCAGTTCTCTTAAAACCAATTTGTGATTTACGAGCCGATATGGCCAAGTCTAGAATGAGCGCAGGGTCATTGTAGTCTTGTGGTTGATGCGCCCTACCGGCAATTGGGTGGTCCGCGGTTCGATCCCCGGTGGTGACTGGTATTTTTGTGCAGAAGAGTTTATAGATTTACATCAGCTAATCAGTGCTGTTGTCAATATCCGCCATTGCGTAAGCCTCAAGTATAACTAATAGTACTGAGGAATTCGAAATTAATAAATTAAATTTGTAATATTTTTTTAGTAATTTGTAAAGAGTATTTTTCGTACACTTGCCAGTCCTAAAAAAGAACTAGCGGCTACATACAGCTACATACTCGCAGCATACAGAGGTACAGATATACTGTTGGTTGTGCACAAAATGACAAAGAAATTATTGTTATTATACATTTTGTCAATTACTAAAAAACTATTACAAATATAATTTATTAATTTTGAATTCCTCAAAGTGCTCTTAGTTATACTGAAGGCTTCCGAAATGGCGGATATTGACAACAGCAATAATTATTATTCTGAGGTGTGTACATCATCATGCCATTCAACATCTTCAAAAATTATATTATGTACAAAATATTAGTGGAGAATAAACATAATATTGGAATGTTAAAAATCTTATATGAAATTTTGGTAATGATGAATATACTAATCGATACTGTAAATGTTATAATTTATTAGATTCAGTCACAACTATATGTTTCTGATACCGTGGGCATCAATATTCAACAATATCACACATAAATAATTTATTTACTGGCTCCCTCATTTAGTAGAAGAATGCAATTTTCTTGTTTTCAAAATATCAATCATAGTTAAAGCGAGAATGTTAACACAAACTTGGTTTAACCATGTGACAGGCCTCGTACTCCAAAGAAAATCTGGCCATTGCAGCGTGAAATTAGGCCTAACTGGCAAGAAATCTAGAGGGAACGCGACCTCTAGACGTCGACATGCGTTTGCAACACTGCGACCTGTTTCTGTCCATGACAAAACAAATCAATCGCACAATATCTATCTATACAAGGAAACGCTTGCGCTTATAGATTGTAGAAGCAGTTGATAATCCCAAGTACAAAGAGTGCACTCCTGAGAAGCTGCTTTTCGTTTCTTCAAAATATTCTATCTGCTAATGGATGAAATCTTCATTAGTCTTCTAATAATATGAACCAGACCTTTCAGTGACGTTTACGGAATTCAACACACATGAATATCACGCACAAATTAGACCTCAAAGCACATATTAAATGATGAAAAAAGGTAGTTTTCCGTAAAGTCAGAGTATTCTTAATTATTATGTCTAGGCCTCTGCTATGACCAAGTTACTGCAGTTAATGTATTTAAGTAAAACATTCAAAATAAGGTCAGGAATGGTACTCCGACATCATCAGAATGGTGAAAAAGCAGCACTATTTTCTATGACAAGTGTACTGAATGAACATATCGGGCTTAGTTCATCAAAAGTACTAATACTCTATCAGCTTTATAGCCTATAATCACTCACTCAGTGACGATCAAACTACTAAAAAATATTAAAAATATTTTTTTCAAAAAAGATATAACTTGTCTTGAAATACTGATGTGAAATAAAATTATAAAAGGAAGAAGAATAGAATTCCTGGATTTCATTTCTTGTTCCATGACGAACTGCGTTGTTAATATTAACTTTTCATGTGAAATTTAACGACTTGCAGTCAAATATTTGTTAAGAATAAGTATAACTCACTTAATCTGTAGGCCGAGCGCTTTCGAATCTATGAGATCCGTCTTCAGAGACACAAAGAGTAGTAGGCCTCTGAAGATGGATCTCATAGATTCGAAAGCGCTCGGCCTACAGATTAAGTGAGTAATACTTATTCTTAACAAATATTTGACTGCAAGTCGTTAAATTTCACATGAGAAGAATAGAACTCGATTATTAATCCTTAAGCACAAATAGTAAGTTCATTATTTTAAATAGCCACGAGCCGTAGCAGGTACGTACGGTATCTGTTCAATCAGATATAGAGATAAGCTGCGTTCTCGTTGGTCCTGTTTGTAACGGTGACCGATTAGATTGGCCAGCAAAAAAGACACGTTCCGGTAATTCACTTTCCGGTAATTCGGAACCCACCTAAAACTGTAGGTCCAACTCATCAATCACCATCATCCAACTCATTACCCACGCACAGGTCTCAGACCTATGTGGGCTTCATCCTCAAAAGAAAAAAATTTGTTTGATAGACAATAATACAGCTGTCGCTTTGTGAGCTACATATGCTTTCATATGAAACAGTCTTGATATGACTATCAGTATGGTATCAATGTGGCAAAGAAGGCAAAGTGAGGTGCACGTGAAGTCTTCCACAGTACTCTAGCATGAACAGGAATTACTGACACCAACAACTTGCGGATGAATACATAAAACTTTTTGAAGAATCATTCTAACATGTTACACAAAAAGTATCAATAGTTGCGCAACAATAATAGTTCTCTGTTGACACAAAATCAAAGGTTAAAAGCGCAAGTGAAAGTTGTGTCAGTTCACGTGGGGTCGGATAGAGTTTATAGCAATGTAGAACCGGTCCCATCAACACTAATTTCCATCTTGATGAGTGAGCATCGCATACCGATGAATCTTCAATTGCGGTTGTATGAGTAGATTATTATGTGCTTCAATGGATTGGGAACTTTTGATATTATTGTGTGACACTCAACTGATAAGAGACTTTTGAAATGAACCAGCCTTCATTCCACTTTAGTGTTATAGTCGAATGAAGATGGTATTGAATAATCAAACAATGTGTTTTTTATTATAAAACTCAAAGTATGTTATGTAAAGTAATAAAAACCAGTGTGAACAACTCCTAACACAATTGAACAAACCCCATAGAAACTTACAATTCACAGCAGAATATGAAATAGACACCTTAAACTTCTTATACCGGTACCTCACTATCAAAAAACTAAATAGCATGCACAAATTCAAAATCTACAGGAAATCAACTCTCACAGACACACTCATTCACAACTCATCCAACCACCCACACCAACACAAGCTTGCTGCTTTTAACTCTATGATCCATAGACTCTTGAATGTTCCACTATCACAAGCTGTCTACCAAGAAGAAATCAATACAATAAAATATTTAGCAAAACAAAACGGATACAACACAAATCTAATAGACAAAATTCTGAATAAAATGAAAAACAAAAATCCAAAACCTGCATACCAAAACAAATTTATCACATTCACATAATTATTTGAACAAAATAGCATAGGCTACATCTTCCAAAAATCCGGATTTAACACAGCATTCAGAATACAAACAACCTGAAACACCAGCTCCAACAAAAACATACCATCAAACAAACAACACAATTCAAAAATTCAACAGACCAGGAATATATAAGCTTAAATGCAACACTTGCCCCAAATATACTACATAGGACAAACAGGCAGATCATTCAATACAAGATACGAAGAACACATCAAAGCATTGAGAAATCATTTATTTAATTGAAATACAGTGTCAGTTTTGATATTAGATTAAAAAATAGAGCTCATCTTTGAATTGTAAAAATGAATCACATTGCAATAAACCTTTTTATCCCAGCTTCCTAGTATTCTTATGTCAATGAGAATTACAGAACCCTTGAATTTTAAAAATGAAGTTATTTGAATGAAACCATTTTTACAAGCTTTTTAACCTTAGTGTGAATGAAAATTACTGATAAAGACATGAAAAAAATGAAATAACAAACTGGGCTCCAGCAATAGGATGCTCTCTATTTTTGAGAACTTGCCACCCTTCACCAAAACTATTTTATATAAATACATAGGCTGCGCCTCTGCTTAGAATAATATATTCTTTGCGAATGGTAATCTTTTCCTTGAGAATTTGCTTGCTACTGCATCTGGGAGCTTGACCAAGAGCGAATAAGTTGTGATAATCATTCATTCTATTATCATTCACAGAAGGACACTGTGCTTAAGGTAGACCCACTTTTGATTAAAAATTTTAATTCATGTTCCTTTTAGGCTATTAAAAAACAATAATTGCTCTGATAGAGAGTACCTACACTGTACACTTTCATGCTTGCGTGTGCTACTCCATTAAAAAGATGACTGGAAAAATATGATGAATAAATATGCACAATGCACAAGATGGAGTGGTAAATTCGTGGTCGAGATCAAGTTATGTTATTGCATTTCGCATTTGGTATGCTACACTTTATCAGTTGAGAGTAGTCATTTTTAATTGTCGATCCTCCCTTTGTCACTGCTCGATTTTAATTTTCATAGACTTTTGAACTGAATAGATTGTGTTGAGCCTGCGGTTGAGACGAAATGAGAATAACTCTTTCGAAATTAATTAAACTCATCACCTACTTCTAGGAATGAACTGGACTGAGTAGCCTACACTTATTCCATGATAAAATTATTGTAAAGTCTACAAAAATGACTTTCTGATTATTACTTGCTGTGACATCAAGTGATATCAAGTGTGACATCAGTTTATTAAAACTATATTTTGGTATTTCTATTTTAATACTACTCACAGATAAGAATCGATATAAAATTCTGCGTTTCTTCCCACTTATCACAGAAAATGAGTGTTCTAAGACTGCAAACTACAAATAATATTGATAAATTAATTTCATATGAGAAATAGATGTAGACTACGCATGTATTTCAAGTAATTTACGCAAGTAATTTCACTTTGAATGCCATAGTTAGAACTTTAAAGAGTCTACATGATTTTTTACTGTAATTCATCAACAGTAGATAATAGTATAAACGCCTTTCTATTTTTTCTTGCATGAAAATATTGTATATATTTTACTAGAGACTGCACTTTATAGAAAAATGAACTTTCTTACTTTCAAAAGAATGAAGAATCAGATAATCCGCGCACAAAAGAACAACATTGTACAAAATATAGTATAATCTACTATTTCACTAGAAAGAAAGAAAGAAAGAAATTTATTTACAGGAATAAAACAAAAACAAACAACACAAATGCTTACAAGTTACAAGAGCAATTATTGTAAAAAAAATCGTAAAATGACTAAACTTGCGTAACTTCACATTAATAAATAGATATTTTCCTGTAAAATATCCTGTAAAAAGATATCACTGTAGAAACTGCAGTGTGTGGGAGTAAGAATCACATTTTCTTACTTTCTAGAGTGAAAATTCAGATGTGCATAAATGAACAATATGATCACATATTGCTGTAGATTTGTCCACTCCAAATGTGAATTTAACTTGGTTTTTTCTTAAAAAATCATCTATGTAGCTAGCAACACCACTACATTCTATACAGTCAGCGATCCAATTTGTTTGTTGATATGTCACCTCTTTCTTCCATATATCGAAAAATAAAAACTTTTTGTTGTAAATTGAAGGTTGGCATAGTTGTGACTTGCAGTCAGTTTTAATATTAAATTAATATCACATTATATAGTATTCAATAAGTTAATATTAACAACGCAGATCGTTATGGAACAAGAAATCCAAGAAGAAAAAATAAATTACTTCATTACCAAAATAAAAATCGTCGGCAGTAGGCCTACATTAATCACTTGGAAAGCTTATACTGTACATAGATGAATAGTGATGGATACTGGATAAATACTTGGATTAGCGATTAGCCAATTCTTTTAGCTTTTTAATCATTTCATCTACTTGTAAAAACTTCTCGTACTAGTAGCCTACTGCTTAGCTTGATGTAACTGTATTGATTAGCAATGAATTTAATTGGGTTGATTAGAAACAAGTTCTTGAGTGCATCTCCTTTATCGGACATTTTGCAAACAGTGATCAAGGCAACCTTCAAACTTCTTCTCAAATTAAGTAGGAGGTGATAATATTGAATCATGAAATGCAGTTTCTCCATTCTAGATTTAATTCAGTGATGGATAATCAACGAATAATCCTCATAGATACTGTGCATACTTTCCCATAATGAATAAACCTTGAAAATGATTATTCAAAAAAAAAAAAAAAAAAAAAAAATAGATTTCTTTGTATGACTTTGTTTGGCCTATGGTCATCCTTGCCTTCTGTGTACAATGTTTTTAGACTGTTCCATTAAAGTAATTTTCATATTATTGAGAATACCTCCTAGACTACACATTCAATGTCAGGCAGATCATTCAACACAAGATACAAAGAACACATCAAAGCACTACATTCCAACTCTGACTCAACATTTGCAGATCACTTAATCAACACTGGGTAATCACAAAATAACATCCAAATTGACTTAGAAATTCTACACACATTCCAAAAAAGCCACAAACTAAATACACTGGAGCAATATGAAATATTCAAACACCATAAACAGGATAGAACCAACTTACTCAACTACCAAACACAATTCAAATCAAACGCAATTTTTAACTACATAATGGCCGCTCATCCTAACCTCAACAAAGCATGACCCCTGGCGGCAGGCTGACGAAGCTTCTTTTCAGAAGTGAAATGCATCCCTTAAGCATCTCCAATATAAGTGAGTAAAACAATATATAAACGTGAAATACAGTGTCAGTTTTAATCTTAGATTGTTCATTAAGTATTTCGTCATGGAAAACATCACAGATATGGAATATGCTGTACAATATAATAATTGATGTATAATAAATAATTGTCTTTTGACGCTTCAGCTTATAGCTGCTTTTATTATTTATGCAATGTACCATTTTCACGAATAAGTATGTTAACTTAATCCTTTGTTTTATACACCTTAATGTTTATTTCAAAATCTCATCTTGTTCTGTCCTCTACAAACCAGCATACTCAACCTCATGAATGAAAATAAGAGAAACCTTTTGCTTGTAGTTTTTGTAGTAAATCATTTGCAACTCATATGGGATTACTTTTAATATTGCAAGTAATAGGTTTTACTTTTTATTCTTAAAACTCAAAGTTTGTTTATGATTTTATAAGATTCTCTTGAATGAAATGACTTAATTAATATTTCTATATATCTGAATTTACCCTTATTTGGGTGTTCATAATAGTTTTACTGTAAAAAGGCCCTAGTCATAGTTGTTGATCTTTTCACTTTCAAATGATATGCAGAACAGTTTAAAATTTAAAAAGAGATAAGTTTCTCTTACATGAGAAGGCAAGCATAGCTGAACACAATTTTTCATAATTGATATTTAAATTTTAATCCATTATTGGAAAAAACATGGAGTAGCCTATTGTATGGAATTCTATTTTTCCTTGATTTTCTTGGGTCGCCTCATTACACTGTAGGCTATATAATGATCATGATAAAAAATCGTTTAACACTTTTTGCATTCAAGCAATCAGGCAGTCTCACTTTCCTTAAAAATCTCTTAGTAGCCACTGAAAGTGCCTAAAAAATCGCATTCTGCCAATTTTATAGAGCGTGACAGATTTGAGCAAGCCGGCTGAACGTAAGAAAGATTGTAATATGACTTTTATGCGGAGGAGCTCCCAATTAGAGAGACTAATTTTAGTACAGCGAAACACGAGAAAGTGTTATATATGGTCTAGTGAAAGTACTACGCCTTGAATGACTGACTAGTTAATTCTGTATAAACTAATTTCCTAGAGAATCGTACTAAATAAGCTAGAATTTCTAATTTCATAAGATCATTCACCAATATCTCTATATATGTATATTACTGGTGGTAAGCGGTTGGTTCATCGATTACTTTTACTAGAAAATATCAGATTCGTTTCTAATTTTCTAGAAATGTTGTATTTCATTCCCTTTATATTTTAGAAACGACATAAACAGTCGAGTGCACAAACGTTGATAAGAATTTGATTGCCGATATTTAGTAAAAATTCTAATGATTGGTCGGCAATGAAACTATGATCAAGGTGCAAGCCCAAAAAAAGGCTTCTAGAAATAAGATCAACCAGGTACTGATGATGGGCTTCCAGCCTGAAAACATGGTGTGACTCATGCAAGGAAATCTTATTTCTTATAGAAATTCATATTTGTTTTGAATGTCAGATTGAAAATAGTAACTATTTAGCTAAAAATTTGTCACGGATGAACTGAAAGGCCCTCTATCACGGCCTACTACTAGGCTACTCTATTACGGTACCATACTACTGATTTTTAGGTATTTTAGCTATAAGCAAAGTTCAGTAACTGTTAACAAGAAAATGCCGCTCTATGTATAGAGTTGTAGTATAGTGTATTTATCATTTCAGTGTACTATGAATGGTACAAATTGTACAGAAATTACGGTATAGTAGGTCACGATTAGTATTAGGCTCATGATCCTCAGCTCATCTAACAAGATAAGAGATGCTATATATTTTATTGGTTGTCAGATAACTCTATTACGGCAGCTATAAGTTCAAATCCCATTACCATATTTGGTCTAGGTAATATTTTGCTTTGGAGCTGGATTTTAGAAAACTGTATATTTCATCGATGTAAATTAAGTAGAAATAATATTGATTTAAAATATTTCTCTAAGAAAAGGCTACTTATGAAGGAATACTATTAATGATTATATTATTAATGCATAAATGATTATAGGCTATAGCCTACGCTATATAATTTTTTTAATTACTTTATATTATTTCTAAAGTTTGTTTATTCAACTTTTCAAGATCTGCTCTACTAATAACTACCGTACTGCTGCTCTTAACAAATCTGTATTTCTATCAGTAAAGTTGTTCATTGAATGATTGATGAATCTGTAAATAAAAACTCAGATTCACTCAATAGAATAAGAGTTCAGTTCCAGCTCCTTTACATTATACGTAATATTAAATATTTGAGAATATTAAATATTTTGAAAATGCTTCTTTAAACTGATCTTCTAAATTTCGAGAATGTAGAGTCGTCAAAGGTAGAAGGCTTTATTACTTATTTATATTGTAAAATAGTTTAAATTTCTGGATTTCTTGTTCCATGACGAACTGCGTTGTTAATACTTTTCATGTGAAATTTAACGACTTGCAGTCAAATATTCATGATTCTGTGAAAATGGATCTCACAGATTCGAAAGCGCTCGGCCTACAGATTAAGTAAGTTATACTTATTCTTAATGAATATTTGACTGCAAGTCGTTAAATTTCACATGAAAAGTTTAAATTTCATTCGCAGGTAGCTTAAGTAAGGAAGTGAGGACACTATTTTTACACTGTCATTACTCTTGTAGTACGTTTTGTAAATTATAATTTATTATGCATTATTGAAGACATGGAACAGTTCTATACAATTGTGAACTTGTTTGTTGTATCTCTGCATTGCTAAAAGCATTATCAAATCATCTTGATACTATCTTGAATTACCATTTCTAGTGTTTTATTTAATGTGATCTGTAAGTAGTGTAGGCCTATGCTTTATCATGAGGTCATCTTTTTACTAGAACAAGACTTGTATAGAATTATACTATTCACTTTCATAATAAATCTTGTCAGTATAAGTTGACACACGTTCAAGCGGGTTTATATCATGCTATTTTCCCACAAAAGGAAGATTTTCATAGTCACTTGTTAACTTATTGTTACAGGGAGAGCTTGAAGAATAGATAATTCATAGCATGGTGCAGAAGATGATGTATACTGGCTGTGAGACGAATGAATATCAGGTTTGTCTCTGAGCGAGACAGTGAGATAGGCCGCTGCACTTTTGAAATCCGTGAGCACAATGTGAAATGTGATTTGATTTCTGAAGTAAGTATCTCATTCTAATAATATTTCTGTTTCAAGGATGCTTTACTTGAAGCTCTGATGATTATGGAGGGGTACTGCAATGTAAAACTTGAATTTTCTTTGTAGTGGCGAAAGTGGTAGCGTGGAAGGTATCCATAATGAATAATAAGACGAAATTGTCACAACCACATTTATTAAAAATATTGAGTTACTCGTTTCGGTTGTTATCATTATCAATCTCAAACAACCGTGAAAGAGTTTATTTGAGATTGATAATGGTATAACAACCAAAACTAGTATCTCAATAGTTTTAATAAATGTGGTTGTGACAATTTCGTCTTATTCATAAAACTTGAATATTGTTATTAGAAAAAAAACGTTTAGGCTAAAACAAACGTTTAGCTAATAGCAAGCTAATACCAGGAAAAAAAAATGTCTGAAATTTTTGACACTCAGAATATTTTTCAGATGGTTTCAATTATTCCTGAATGGAGCTGAATGGAGAGACTATGTCACAGTAGTTAGAAATTGAAATGAGAGAAACAGTCAAGTAGAGACTTTCAGTATTGCTTCAGTGGGCTTGGAATAATCTGGCATGTAAGTCATTCAGCTGAGTGAGGAACACTCTAGTGATGAGTAAGCCTGTAACCAAATTTTATTCCAGCTCAATCTTGGCTATCAATAGATAGAATAGGGGTTTTTTATTTGTAGGCAGTGAGTGTGCAACACTCAAATTACTCCTGTACATTGACCTAAGAGTTGAAAGTGCTAAGTATTTTCATGAATATTTTATTCTTGAATTCCTTGATCCATGCCGATCTGCGTTGTTAATATTGTCTTTTTATGATAAATTTAATGATTTGCAGTCAATTTTAATAGAGGATAAGTAAATATTTACGTAGGCTTAAACATTTTAGAATCGTAACGAAATGATTCGAAAACGTATTTCAATAGAGAAAAATAATTTAATATTAATATATTTATAATTTAATTTTAATAATTTAAAAATAATTTTAATAGACTGAAACGTAGGATGAAACGTTTTAGAATCGTGATGAAACGATTCGAAAACGTTTCAGCCTACGTCAGTAAATTTATTTACTTATTTATTTATTCCCTAGTAAAATTGACTGCAAGTCGCTAAATTTATCAGAAAAAATTAATAAATAATATAATCTACAATTTACTTTATAAGATAAATTGTTTTCTAATTTGTAACCTCATTAAATGAAAACTAGATAGAACTAAATTGATGGGAGTAAAAGTTATTTAATTTTAGTCTTGCAGTGGATAGTACCGGTAGCATCTTGTAAAACATATTGTAGTTTATATTCAAATCTATATATAGATATATCTGCATATAACTTTGCTATTCTGATTGAGAACAGCTTGACCGAGTTAGCGGCGAGTGAGCAATGTTGGCTGATTAGTAATCCACCTGTAATTTCCTGCACATCGTTGCAATGTTGCAAACAACATATTGAGAAGTTTGAAGCAGACCTCGTCAGTTGCGGACTGCGATAGGAGAATAAATTGCATCGTGATACGAGTGGCTGCGATAGGACGAGTGTGAGGTGTGGCCAAAATAGCGAACGTATTATATATATATATGCATTTGTAATACCTTGAAGGGCACGGACACATGAACGACGGACGACTTGCCTGAAATCGCAGGTCGTGACCGCAGACGCCTCAACAACGGCACCTCCCGCAGCCTCCAAGCCGCTATCCTCGGCCACTCAGCTGCTCCTCCTCCGCTACTCAACCCTACCCTACCCACCTAACCACTTATTTCGTTGCAAGTGATGGAATTGCATCATAGTTCCCGTTGCCCCTTATTCACTATCTGACGTCAAACGACCTTCAAATCCCGTTCCCATCGATGTAGCCACAGTGTAAAGATGAGCCCAAGTAGAAGAAGATGAGTACGGCTTCAGGTAGAGAAACCGATACCTAAAAAGTAAACGTTAAGTAAGAGTGAGAATCGCAGTTCAAACTGTTTTTTCTCTTGTGCTGTTGCATTAATGCAGTTAAAAAGCAGTTTGTAGCAGTAGAGCAGTGCAGAATCTTGATTAAATGTTATGAAGATCTTGAAATTGTGCTTTCATCGTTTTAAAAGCAATTCAGGAGAGAGCAATAAAAAATCAAGAAACTGATCAAAATCTATTGTGAAATGGAGCTAACGAGGGTTCAAAATCTAGTGAGGAATGGAGTTTTTGAGTTTGGACATAGTATCATCAACCACGTGTTTTATTTATTGAAGTTTTGCAGTTATATCAGGATTATCGGTGGTTTAGAATAATAGAATTCTTAAAAAGCATTCTCACATAAAGCTGTATATTTATTTGTATTTCTAAATCTATTTCCGTGGAGGGTGCGATGGCAGCTACAAATTGATGTAACACAATCAGATTGTAAGAAATATGAAAATTTGAGGTGATCGACCAGTTCATTATTGTCGACGGGGGTTTCAATAATTGACCTGATAATCGCTCTCATTTTGTTTCTGATTTCGCTTACGAGCTCTAATAATTTTCATTATTATTATTATTACAGTACATTATTCCAGTCAAGAGTTCGTAACAAATTAAACTGAGATGTAAGATTGATAATTGGTTTTATTTTTCTATCAAATTGTTAGGAATTTCTATGTAAGTTTAAGGTGCCAAAGGGATTGAACTTTCTGATGTGTTTCACTTATTCAACAGGAATATACTTTAGAATCGTAGGCACCTGCTCGGATTGTTTAAGATTTATACAATTAGGAAATTCTTGTTAAAATAAGTTTAAGATGTAAAGATGTGAGTATTTCTTTATAGCGTTCATGACAAAGCCAAAATTTAAACCTGAGTTCAAGTTGAATGTCACAGTTATTGTTTCATGTTTTTGTGGCTTCACTACTACTGCACTATTTGCTTATTAGATATTCATACACCTTGTATGTTTGTGTATTGTGAATGTCAACCTAGGAGTCAATGTGAAGTGTCAATATTTATGTACATGCAAATTCAGTTCAAGTTATAACTCTTCAACACGAACTGGCCAGAACAATAGTCGTACTGTACATCTATTGTGTTTGCTCTTATCTTGGCAAGCTCTGTTGCCAATGTATTCCTGTTGTCTTATACCAATAATACATTATGAGTGAATATTAGGCTCCGGAGGTCTAAAAAGCAGTAACAAGTAGCCCTCTCTCCATTAACTCTAAGTAGAATTCTTGGCTTGGCAGTTCTACACCTGACCACTTCGTCACCTTTGCACAAATTACAATCATATAAATTTCATCAGTAATAAAATATATGTTGCCATATATAATGGTAATAAAATCATATAAACAATAATACATTTTTATTTTTTAAAAATGAATAAAATTTCTTATGAATGTATTCAAGTTTTATGCAGTAAATGATAAAAAGAATAACAAATACAGATAAAAACACTAAAAACGAAAATTAAAATATACTTATATTTCATATGAGAATGAGAAGATTTAATTAACTTTTTAAGTGAATTCAACGACTTGCAGTCAAATTTTTATTAAGAATAAGTAGTATTTTACTTACTCTGTAGGCCGAACGTTATCGAATCTTGGAGATCCATTTTCAGAGGCGTCCTTCTTGATCATCGATATCAGTTTTTTGGTTAGAAGAATTGTGGTTTTTGTAGAATGTGATCAAAAAGTTTGCGTGATTTAAAATGTAGTTGTTTGTTGAGGATGTTTTGTTTATTGTGTGTTTTGTGTTTGTATATTTCAACAAATTGTTACAATCAGAGCAGTTCAGTTTGTAGATCCATGGAGATCGTATTTGTTTGTGTTCAGTGTGGTTTTGAGTGCAAGTGCTTTTTTATTTTGTTTTTTGTTCTGAATGAAATGGTGTGGCCAGCTTTTTTGAAGATTTTTGCTAGTCTGATTGTGAATTAATGTATGTCATTGTCATGTATTTTTTGTCAGTGGTGTTGGTGTTTTGTTTTTTTTGTTGTTATTTTATGATTGAGTTTGTCAATTAGGTCGTGATTGTAGCCGTTTTCTTGTGCTAGGTATTTTATTGTATTTAGCTCAGTATTGTAACACAAACACTCATCATTCAGGCAATGCTACATACAGACTCAACAACACACTACTATCCATCAACAATAATTACAACTAAGTTAAACTATTATGTTCAACTTATATAGTATGTGTTTAAGCTATAACCATCTCAAATTCATATATGGTTTACTCTTGTGAAAGTTTTTGAATTACGATTGTATTACAGTATTTATTGTCTTCAGCATTTTTTTTTTTTTTTTTTTTTTTTTAGGGATGAAGCCCACATAGGTCTGAGACCTGTGCGTGGGTAATGAGTTGGATGATGGTGATTTATGAGTTGGACCTACAGTTTTAGGTGGGTTCCGAACCACCGGGAAGTGATTTTCAGCTTTATTGATATCAATAGTTCACAAAATTGCCTCCTCATTATGTGTAGGCTATGTTGGGTGCTTGGAAAGTCGGCCAATTTCCTGTAGCATCTCATTTGCTTTTCTGAACCATCTTAATGGAGATTCAATTTGAAAGTCGTTCAACTCTTTATTTTGAATCTAAAGGTTAGGAACTTGTTAGAGTCTAGATCAGGATTATATCAGAATGAAATGATATGTCTGTTGAGCGAGCGTGCAGAAAACCTTTCATCACTATTGATGTTGTGTTCCAAGAAATTGAGGTCGATTTATCACAATCGTGAAAGTGTTAGAACAGTTACCAATGCATGAGTGCTTCATGGATTGACACGTGCATCTTTTCAATAAAACTATGATCAGGACACCATGGCTAGGTAGATGGGAGATTCTATATTATTTGCTTTTCAAAGACACTTCACCTTTACAATTTACAATCCAATTGCCTGGTGTAAAAGGAAACTGGAACCTCCAGCAACAACAAACAATTATACACATCCTATTCTATCTCTGCTGACATTCAAAGTTGAGATGAATTATTATCAAAACACTTCAGCACAAATGCCAAGTTGCTTTCACACTAATTTTTAAGGTTAGTCTCCAACCGTCCAATGACCACTTTCCATTTTGGATGTTACCAAATGTTCTTCCAATTCTGTAAATTCATTAACACAAATTCTAATATTTTCTATTCAATAATTGATAATAATAAGAGAGGAGTGTATATATATGGCAGTCTTGGATTTTACGAAAACGGCAACGATTTGGAACGATAAATTTGGCACAAAGCTTCCACTAAACATAATTCAGTGTACTTCTAAGCCCGATTTTCGATTTTCAGACTTTTAAAAATTAGGTTTTGAATCCCACTTGTGGGAACTATTTATGTTTAGATGCAGAAAGCTCATAGAACAGCTGATAAATGATGCAACACTATGATGAAAAAAAGCTTCAAGTCACATGCCAAAACCACACATTTTTTGTTCTGTGTCAATATTGCAGTTCTTAATCCTCCTTTTGGAATTTTATTGGCATTGGCAGTTTGAATCACATGTCTAATTTATCTACGACCATGTCATAATGTATACATTACAGTTTCACAATTGATGCCAAAACAGCTGTCTTTTCGAAATGCTTTTTGGAACCCGTTGCATAATGAGCTCATTATAGTACAGGCTCTACATTATAACACGGGTTCTGGACCAATCAGAAGCATTTTTGATGGAATCAATATCGTAATTCAATATTGTGAAACTATCAGCTGATTTGATCAAACTGCTACACCAGCTGCTTTAACCTAACAATCTACTATAACTTCTCGTATTTGAGATGAGAGGTTAGGTATCTCTGACAGTCACAGGTAAAATGAAATTGTTTTAATTAAATGTATACTAGTGGTCATAGATAAAATAGTGTATGCAACGATTTTATTTGGCCATTAAAGCACTCGTGAGATATTTATAACACTAGCATTCGCTCGTGTTATAACTTACATCTAACTCGCGCCTTAATAAGGGTCAAAATAAAATTGTTGCATAAACTACTATTAAAGCACGAGTAAACCATTACTTAACAATAATACAACCTTGTAATAAATTAAAGAATAGTGTTAACATTGTGGAATAATTCTAAACTTCTAAATTGCAAAATTAAGTGAAATTGGTCTTAATTCAATCACTTTGTCACTGATTCTAGTTGATTATTTTTAATTTTGATCATCCAATTCTAGCGATATGAAATATCAAACATCAAAATAATATAGAGCAATTAATTTTATTCAACAGTTTTTAATCTAGTTGAGCTGCTGAACCACAATTTCTAACAGTTTTTACTATTGCATTGGGAAAATCGCATACCGGTAACGATTACGTATAACATGATATTGCTCGTTTTTGTATAATCTTCTATTTATTATGATGTTGAAAATCCAACCTGTTTCCACTAATATGTAATAAAAACCTGAAGAACACTTTTAAGTGGAAATTAACTCGCGTTATGGCGTGTCGCCCGTTTCACTCTGTAGTCAAGAGCATCGTCAGACGACCCACAGTACACTGAATGTACTGTACACTGTGCACTCAGTACACTGTTTTAGCACTGAGAGTACTGTGGGTCGTCTGACGATGCTCTTGATAACAGAGTGAAACGGCCGTCACGCCATAACGTGAGTTAATTTCCACTTAAAAGTGTTTTTTAAGTTTTTATTCTATTTATTGATAGATTGCGGTGAGCGTGGTTTTCATGTGGTCGTGATGTTCAGTCACGACTGCTTAAGACTGCGCTTGGATGGGTTACCGTGCTTCAATGGCTTAATGCTATAAGTTTTATTATCACTTATCCGGTGTTTCGGAATCCACCTGAAATAGTAGGTCCACCATGTTCTCCATAACATGGCGCAAACGGCGAGGTGGAACTACCCGTAAGGGTCTCCCCAATATTAAAAGCCATACTTTCATTATTATTATCATCTATGGATAAGCATATAATATATTTGTATCTTTGTGATGTATTTATTGCTTGATATTTTAGAACTGTATTGAAATAAAAAACGTGAATTGTGATAATTGTCAGAATAATTTAATTTTTGTACTCCGCAAACTAAGTCAGGCATCTTATACTATGAAATATTTAAACTAGTGAATTTCTTACTCTTGATATTTAAAAATTTTAAAGTAGCCTGAGTGAGAAGATATTAGTGTTTGGATCTCAAATTGTCAAATTAGATAGTGAATTATACAGTGTTACAGTATTAATTTGTTATTGATTTTCTTCGCTTTGCTTTATTTGAACAACCCACCTAAAACTGTAGGTCCAACTTATCAATCACCATCATCCAACACGCACAGGTCTCAGGCCTTTGTGGGCTTCATCCTAAAAAAAATCATTCAATAAAAACTTTGCCAAATTCCAATCTTCAATGTGTAGCAGAAAATCGTTAATTCTGGTATCATGTTATTTCCTATATAAGTTACTCTATTTTATTAGCCCATATCCCTTTATTAATCCCTTATGTCATCTCATTTATCATATTGATTACTTATTCATAATTATCTCCATCACAGAACAAATAGTCTTTATTGTGGCATTTTTTTTGATTCCTTAATGTTATGAAGTTGGAAGAGACGATGATCAAATGAAGAAGATTCTTAAAACCACTAGGAACTGAGAATTTTATGGGAATACAGTAACGGCACTTTTCTTTATGGGCTTGCTCATACATCTGATTTCCTGTGCCATTTGATATTACTTATTGATTTTAAGGATCCATTAACCAAAACATACCTTTTCTAAGAACTCGCAGTTGTGCACGCTCCGAAGTGGAATAATAATTAATTGAGCACATCATGATAATTGTGAGTGAGCGGAAGAGTGCCTAATGCCATGATCTGCGGTCGTCACCCAGAAACGTGTGCCTGTCTCAGCCTCATCCTCGAATAGGCTCGTCACTGTCTTTTGTCGCATCTGCCAAGTAGGTCTCTATGAAGAGAGCCGCCCGTCTGCTCAAGTCACATTTCGGCGTTTTGCAACTTTGCAGGCGATCACGCAAAATTCGCTTCAGAACTGAAATTGATTTATATTAACGACAGAGTACAAAGATACCGAGCTATCTCAATCCATTGCGAGCTATCCACGATCACCGTAAAACAGTATTAACTCGCTTGCGAAATTCATCCCATTATCGGCGAATGAAGATGTTCGCTTTGTTGTTTTTGAGGTATGATTGACGATTGATGTCGCTAGTCGACTGGGAGAGTGCTCTCCAATGAAGCTGAAAAGCATCTCACTAAAGAATCTTTACCAATCCATTTCTTTCATCTGTACTCCCTGGAGATTATTTCGTAAGCATTCTAGGATTAATTGAGACACTAAAACAAGAGCCTGGTAAGTGATGATACCGGTATTGGTGAGAAACGTTTTCAGAAGTTATAACAAACAATGCAATCATGATCGTACTTGGAGCTAATAATGGATGTTCGAGTTCAGGTCGGAGATTCATTTCCCCGTTTTTTCCGCAAAAAAACTATTAGTTTTCTTATGTTATGCATTAAAGTTTCAGTTGTCATTTCAAGGTTCATTTTCCAAACCTTGTTACCATTCAATACTTTCAGTTACTCCAGAGTACAAAACTTTGCACTCTGGTCATGAAAGATAGACCAAGAGATGATATTTAAATAAATAATTGAATGTAATGTGTATTACATTAATTTGTAGTTGATTTAATTCCCACGAAATGGAATTTTACCCACCTTTTATGCAATTGCTAGAGCGATTCCATATAAGTATGTACAATCCACTTTAAACAAATTTATATGGTCGGTTATCGCTATCTTTAGTTGGCAGATCAACAAATAAATATTTGAATGTTCACCCTGATAAAATTGAATTCAACCCAATCCTTTCTAGTGTGAAAATCATGAGTGAATACTTTAATAACTTGATAATAATTAAGATTTTCTATTTTTACTAGTGATTTAGCTCTTGCTTTCATCTCTGACCCTTTTTTTGAAAGTTATACTGTATAATTTATTCATTTCATTTTATAATTGAACTCTTAGCAATCCACTCATGAAGGCAATAAATCATTGATTACAAATATTGTAATATTACAGTGATTATATTAATAAAAAACGATTGAATCATAGAATGAATAGTGGATTTCAACGTAATTTTCATTTACACTACCGAAAATTGTGTCATTTTTTTGAAACCACAAATCAATGATTATAATATGAGGATGAATTGATAAACTTTGGATGGATAAGAGCTTTTTCCCTGAATTTGAAAAAAAGCCACTCATAGATTTAAAACTAGAGCCGGTAAAAATTTAAGTCCTTGAAAAATTGAAAAATTATGAAAAGAGGATTAGAACTAGTGTAAGAGAGAGAGAAAGTGCTGGAGATGAAATGATACGGAATTAATTCGCATCAAGACTAGAATAAAAAAGTAGAGTCATAGAGGAGAGATTTTTGATTTCTCAATGGAATAAGCTATTCATCTGTTGTTTCTAATTCAGTGCGGCGGCCTTTCTCCACGTCCGCGTCTCTGCTTCATCCGTGATGAGATCAATGATAAGAGTCGACAAGCACGGGGACTGAAGACATTGTTCAGACCGCCTGCTTCCTGAGACGGCTCAAAAGAAAAGTGGGCCATTCACCACCATTCAAGCTCACCGGGTCAAGTTTGAGTTGAATGGCTCCTTAATCGGTTTCAACAATAAAATTATGGATGGAAAAGTATGATCTACATTGCATATAACTGGCAGCTCTTCAATAACTATACTATTGTGAAAATTCCTTCGTTCAAGAGCCATACTTCTTGATAAAATATAGAGAACATCCAAATTGCTGAGCTGTGAACTTGAAATGTTCAAAAAATAACTGCATAAATGTTAATTTTTTTAACGCGGGAAGGAATTAAAGTTTCAAATTTCATACACTCATCAGAGTAATTAATGGTGGTTTTCAGAGTAATAGTGGCAGTCTTTGGAAAATATAAATGAATTTATAGCTACTACACATAATAATTGAAAGTAAAGTATAAACATGTTGAGAAAGTTTTATGTAGAATGTACGATGTAATTAATTGTAGCCTACAGAAAAAGTCAAGTCAAAAAAATTTAAATCTTATTTTCATTTTTGATAAAAGAGAAATTAAAAACGTTTGCAACTTGATTAAATTTCAAGTATTCAATCTTTTTTAACATAATTCTTCTTGAGAACCTGTTGAATTAATGCGGTTGTGTCTCAAAGTATGATAGAAGGCTTATCAAGAATCTTAAGAATTAATAAACATAAATTCCTATTGCAAGAAGAAATTAATAACTATTTGTCTAGTTCCAGTCTCCATGCTTATTTTTTCTGTATTACATTGCCGAGATTGTACAATGGTCACAATTCAATATTTTGGTGGTGAACTTCTAGTTAGGGAAAAATCTCACTGTATGAATGAATTAACCGTAGTAGTAAATTTCAACGTCTTATATGCTACTTCCAATAAACTTGTAAACTTGAGTATAACTAGGTAAGCTTTATGTAGTCTCTATGATTATTCAACCATTTGAGAGTGATTGAAATTTTTTCTTGATTTTCAGTTGCATGAGGAAGAGTATGAAGTAGGTCTGCAAAGCAATAAAATGATCCAATATTATCCAGAATTACGTTTGAAACAAATAGGAAATAATGAATACAATTTCAATTTAATTATCAGACTTATGAGAGATTAGTATTGCACCGTGAGCAATCAAAGCGAATCTTGCTTATGAAATTATTGAGATAATCACTCAGGTAGACTGTTTGAACATAACTTCTTGTTCTTTCCGCTCTTGTAACTGTTTGACTCTACCCACTGACATACAAACAGATGATGTCATGTTGCAGCTCCTCGGAAATGAGTCTCAATGCATTTCTAATTTATTGATAGGTTTCGGCTAAATATTTGGATGAAGTGATACAGATACAAATGAAAAAAAAATTCTGTCACTCAAAAAGATCAACAAAGAGTAGAAAAGACGATAACTCATCTACTCAAAAATTTGTTTATTTGCTTAACATCCAATTGACATATTCTCTTTACTGTGTTATGTAAATAGACTATGTCAATCTATCTTCTTCTCCAACAAATTATCTTAAGATAGCAATTGGAAAACTTCAATAAATAACAACCAAACATGAAAGTAGAATTTAATGTAAAAGTGGACATTTTTTCTAGGATCTTATTGGGGTTTGCAGAGTGATAATTAAACTTAAAAATTCGCTATAAAATCACTTAGCCATGAAAAATTACTATATATATACTTATTATTATATACTTAATAATAATAATCAATACTAATATTTAATAATTAATATAATTAATTATATAATTATAATATTTAATAATATTAATTAATAATTAATATTAATACTTAATAATAATAATAAATTATATAATTAATAATAATTTACTAAATTATTATATACTTCATTAAGGTGAATGAAGCTAAGAAGAAACGTGGAAGAGAAAAATTAGCAGTTCATTATGGAGAAATAGAAACAAGAAGTGATAAAAGAGAGAGATAAGGTAAAAGAGAGATAGAAGATGGTGAGAAATGGAGATCGAAAGTGTGAGAGCAGAGAAAGGGAAGTTGAAAGGAAAGGAACATGAGAAAAGAAGGAGGAAGGAGAAGAAAGAGATGAAGAGTAGCTAAGATAAGATGAGATACTTTACTTAAATAAATCTATAAATTTCCATTTTGACTGATTAAAAAGGATTACAACACAATAGATTGAAAATAGGAGAGAGTATGAATATTTTACAATAAGAATCTAAGAAGCATGTACCTAATAAGGGCGGCGAAGACGCGAAATCTTGACAAAAACTCGTCCATTCGAGCTCAACCTTATAGTGAGTAAAGAAGTGAATAGAGATAGGGAAGTGATAGAGATAATGAGGAAGTTGAGAACATTTTCTTAAAAAAATTTGTGTAGAAAGGATAAAAAGGAGAAGAAATCGAAGAATGATTACATTAACATAGAAAAACTCCATTTTTATTTTGTTGGAAATGAACGAATCGGCTTTGTATTGGGAGAACTTTATAATTGATAACACGTTAATACATGCATGTCCATTCTAGTCAAAATTAAATTATTTTCCAAGACCTCGGTTACAAAAATGTACACGCTTTCGTTCTTTAAATGTGAGGGCCAAAATACAGTTGCGTTACAATCGGGTCGCACCGCACTTGTGCGTGGTCTAGGATCTCGTGTCTTGTTATTATTGTTCCTATTAATTCAGAATTGACCTCGATACCACTGAGCACAGTAGAGAGGTACGCTACATTCTTGGCTGCCTCCTACAATGTTTGATAGGTAACTGCATTCTCCGTAGAGGATGTTCTTCATCTGTGTGAAGAGAGGAGTTTTCTTAGTTGATGTTGATTAGCGAAGGACAACAACGTCTGATCAGCTGAACAGCTCAATGCGCGCTATACTGGTGAAAGTGTAAGGGTAAAGTGGGTGGAGAGGTTGCGTTGTATCGGGCGCTGAGCGCTAAGCTGTCGACTGCAACTCAGTAGTGTATGTATCGAGGCCCGCGCGACTGCCATGTGCTCTGCAAGTGTTGGCCCCAGCTTTTCCGACCTCTTGCCGCTTTTCCAAAAAGTTTTCCGACAGATTTTTACGGTTTTGTGACCAGTGCTTAATAAGTGTGTTGTGACCTATATTTTCGTACATTATTTATTTTAGCTGTGACCTCAAATTCAGTCAATTTTATTATTTGTGCACCCAAATTTATTAAATTTCATCGGTAGTTGTACCTGGAATAATTTATTCAATTTCATCTTTTGTGATCGCTAATTCATTCAATTTCATAACCAGTGACCTCAAATTTAGTACAGTATTTCGAGTTGTGACCTAAATTTTAGATTTTTTCCAAAGTTTAGTTTTTCTGTTCGGATTTGCCAAGATGATGTCTCTATACAGGACTATCAAAAACGGAACGAATAAGAGGCCTCGAGATAGAAGGTAAGATTGAAATTGTAGACTGTTTACACTAATAAGTTATATTATTTTTTTGTAATATTTCAGTCTGCTCTTGTTATTATGCTTCAGTATTTTTGTATTCTACAAATTCAGAAGCTTATTCTAAGGCATCTACAGCAGTCTGGCTCTAAATATTTGAAATTGTGAGAAATTCGAAAATAGTGGAGGGGGAATTCAATTAATGTAGAAAATTGAATATAATTTGAGAAGAAGAGGTGGAGCCGTCCTAGTTGTCATTGTTCATACCGCGTATGAAATAATTAGTCTCATGCTCATCTCTGATCACTGTGCTTCCCTTCCCCCACCAATAAAAGAGAATTATTGAATTGATTTTTGATCAAAAATTGAGAAATGACTAGAGCCATACTGTGAGTAACAATGATAACCATAACGTTTCTCCGAATCGTTCCTCAAAAATGTCTAGCTTTCAATTATTGAAATAAATTGTCAATGCTGAATAATTCTACATATTCATCTCTCACATTATATAGGACAAACAAATTCAAAATTTATTTCTTACTTTTAATTCCCCCAAACACTAAAATGTATTATGAGTTATTTAATTAGCTCTCTCGAATGGTATTGCTGCATTCATCTAATTCATCATCATACTAATGAGGAAACATCATGTTGGCTCCTTAAACGTTATCTATCCTCCTTGAAACTACCTCCTAGGTGATAACAAAAACATTCTTTTTGGTGCATTTCTACTCAAGAAAGATCCTTAAAGAGTTCACTAACTTGCGCTGATCTCCGTGAATGATAATAGAATTAACATAACATATTTTATCATCAAGGAGTGTATTATTTTGTGGCTCTAAACCAGGGCGATAAAGGTACAGTCCTGTCTCTAAACAAAGTTCTGAGTGAGAAGGAGAACTAAAGAGAAAGGTTGAAAATTTTCACCTGAAGGAAAAATTTAATATCTGAAGAGCATATTTGAAAAAATGAAGGTTTAGAGTTGAGCTGTGTGAATGGTTGTAATGAGCCAACGAACCACAAAAGGAGGGAGCACTGTTGATGATGGAAAGAGTCCCTGATTAGGAACTTCGGGGGATAATGGGGTCTCACAAGTGTTGGAAGGAAAGAAAAGATAAAGTGCAGAAAGCTGTCCAAACAATTGTATAATTATTAAAGATGATATTATAATGGTAATTTAATTTTCCAAATCTACATTTAAAACTTGACAATTGCGTGCTAATTCATTAATCATTAAAAAAAAAACACTAAATAGTATCATTGTCATCTGAGCTCCTCAATTAACATTGAGCTGGCAATGTTATTTTTGCAATAAAAACCTGCCGAGATATTACGTTGTAGGATTTATGACATCAAAGCTCATCTTTGATGATGTAACTACGAGTTGTTAATCATTTAATTGTTGATAGCTTCAAAATTGTAATTTTGTAATTGAGATGAATGAGAGGCTGCATTCACTATTATCAATGAAAGTAAAACCACCGTTGGCTAACTGTTGAAAAACATTCCAAGGACAGTGGTTATTTATAAATTGTTTACAATTGTAATTGTTTTGCTAGAGTTGTAATGAGTGAGTCGAGAATGTTATTGAATATTTCTCATTTCAAGCAGTAGCCTCATCTGGATCCTCCCAAAAACTTGAAAAAATTGTCATCAAAAACTTCTCTAGAGTAGTGTTTGTGTGAAAATTATTTATTCCTGATACAAAGTTAACTATAGCTAGGTAGGTTCAACTAGGTAGAGCTAACATCACTTACAAAAAATTAGAGTACTTAATCCATTACATACTTTCTTCATAGATTGTATCAAGCAGAGTGAAAAACGCAATTTCTTTTGACTGTAAAAAATGATAAGGATTTCGCAAATAAATTATATTTTCCCCATCTATCAGACATGAGTCAGATATGAGTCTTTCTGGCTGATTCATGTGATGAGTATTTCTGAAGTATGTTTCTGGCTAAATATTTTGAAAGTCCACCTGAAAACCTGAAGTCTTAGCGGTATCTATGAGAGATAGTGAGATGGCTCTAAAACCTCGAAGATGTCACATCAGGCAATATGAAAGTTAAATCCATAAGTAGGCCTAGAAACTAAGTGGAAAACTCATATTAAATTTGCGTACCTATTTACAGGTATTTATTCTCACGTCTGGTTGAATAAAATTACAATTCCTAATATTCTACTGTATTACAATTCAATTCAATTCAATTTATTAAACACAAAATAATTTAGATAATATACATAGAAACAAACCAATAAAGCAAAGAAGTAAAAATAACAAACAGACAATAATTAAAAATAGGTGGCTCCATGGTGGGGTGTGCAGGAGAGCTAAAACTTATCCAACTATGGCAAGGCCATGTATTTAGGATAAGTGAAAAACGATTCGATTGGAAGTTGACGAGAAATAAACTAAATTTTCGAATAATTAGTTTTGGACTATGATTGTTGCATTTTTGCATGCATTATTTTGTCCACATAAATAAATGAATTAATACATAAATAAAAAAGAAATGGAACTTTTTATTCTTCTTTTTATATTTGTTTCATTTTGTTAATAGTTCTAAGCAAACACTTTCCCCCAATTAAGTTGATATAAATTCTGTAATAACTATTCAACAAAATTGAGAGTTTCAGATTAAAAAATATACAAACATAAATTAAACTAGTTTCAGGTTTTAAAAATTATATTTTCCTTTTGTAACAATCTAATTCAAAAGCTAGTGACATCTTTTTCAGAAATAGCTTTAAAAAGGTGAAAAATTAAATTTATGAAGATTGGATAGAACCTTAGACTCTCGAGAGTTACTGGGACAGACTGAATACGTAATATTGTAAAATATTCTGTATGATTTTTCCACTACTAGCTTCATGATCTTACAGAAGTTGAGTAGGTATGTTTGGAGACCTTTGGGACAACCCCCCCCCCCCCTCACCCCCTCCCCCCCCCCTCCCCCCCCAAAAAAAAAAAAAAAAAAAAAAAATAAATAAATTAAAAAAAAAAAAAAAAAAAAAAAAAAAAAATAAAAAAAATAAAAAAAAAAAAAAAAAAAAAAAAAAAAAAAAAAAATTAAAAAAAAAAAAAAAAAAAAAAATTAAAAAAAAAAAAAAAATTAAAAAAATTAAAAAAAAAAAAAAAAAAAAAAAAATAAAAAAAAAAAAAAAAAAAAAAAAATTAAAAAATATTAGAAAAAATTAGAAAAAATTCCGAAAAAATTCCGACCGATCGGCCAAGGTCAGGGGACCATGGGTGGGGACCTGGCATGAGTATATATGGGGGATCAGTTGCTGGTAGGGTCATAGTGTCTCAGTGAACGCGGACGAGTGCTTATACTATAGCCCAGACCTTCTGTTGTGACTTCACCCAGATCTTCAGTAGTGATTAAAATGTAAGTACAAGTGCTTGTAACATCTCAGGACTTAGTAAATTTTTGAAACATTTTAGGACTTAGAAAAATGTTAGGACTTAGAAAAATTTTGCATCATCTCAGGACTTAGAAAAATTTTGCATCATCTCAGGACTTAGAAAAATTTTGCAACATCTCAGGACTTAGAAAATTTTTGTAACATCTCGGGACTTAGAAAAATTTTGAAACATCTTAGGACATAGAAAACTTTTGTAACATCTCGGGACTTAGAAAAATTTTGAAACATCTTAGGACATAGAAAATTTTTGTAACATCTCAGGACTTAGAAAAATTTCCGAAAAATCGTAGGACTTAGAAAAATCTCAGGACTTGGAAAAATTTTCAAAAAATCTTAGGACTTAGAAAAAATTTCCGAAAAATCTTGGGGACTTAGAAAAATTTTCAAAAATCTTGGGACTTAGAAAAATTTTCAAAAAAAATCTTGGGACTTGGAAAAATTTCCGAAAAATCTTGGGACTTGGAAAAATTTTCAAAAAATCTTGGGACTTAGAAAAATTTTCAAAAAATCTTGGGACTTGGAAAAATTTTCGAAAAATCTCAGGACTTAGAAAAATCTTGGGACTTGGAAAAATTTTCGAAAAATCTCAGGACTTGAAAAAATTTTCAAAAAAAATCTCAGGACTTGGAAAAATTTCCGAAAAATCTCAGGACTTGGAAAAATTTCCGAAAAATCGTGGGACTTAGAAAAATTTCCGAAAAATCGTAGGACTTGAAAAAATCTTCAAAAAATCTTAGGACTTGGAAAAATTTCCGAAAATCGTAGGACTTAGAAAAATTGTCAAAAAAATCTTGGGATTTAGTTTTACATGGGGCATATGGGGAGGGGCATGTGGGAAGTTTGCTGGACTATAAGGAATGATCTCTAGACTTATTACTTTGAAAATAGGACTTAGTCATACATGGGGCATATGGGGAGGGGCATGTGGGAAGTTTGCTGGACTATAAGGAATGATCTCTAGACTTATTACTTTGAAAATAGGACTTAGTCATACATGGGGCATATGGGGAGGGGCATGTGGGGAGTGGAGCAATTATGTGACCAGCTTACTAATGGAAATGCACTATCTGTTTCAGATGAACAAGGCCAGCCGATGCCAGATGACCATACCCCGCCTCACTAGCCTACCGGCCTTGACATTTTGTATGACGTCATTCCAATGCAGGAAAAACAAGTAATTGCGCAACATTATGCATTACGTAATCACTTGCCATTGGCGCCATACCAATGAAGCAGGAAAACAAGTAATTGCACAACATTATGCATTACGTAATCACTTGCCTTTGGCGCCATACCAATGAAGCAGGAAAAAACATGTCTGTGTACAGCATTACTGACCTTGGCGCCATCCAGGAAAAAACGTATGCAACTAATTTATGGCTGTACAAGGAATAGGTGGGAGCACAGTTGACCTTGGGGAGATCCGGTTACCAAGTATATATAGAGGACCTCTGGCTTGTAGATCCATAGTATCTCAGCAAACGACTGCTAGCTTCTACAGTGAATCCTGCTAAAGACTCAATAACAGTAAGTATTTGTCTCTTGCTAGATCATCTAACCTCCATAGCTATTGCATGAAATCTAATGCCTAACCATGTTATCATTCATCCATTGCATGAAATCTAACCTCAAATGGCTAACCATGATATCATCTACTGCATGAAATCTCATTCATCTAATGCATGAAATCTCATTCATCTACTGCATGAAATCTCATTCATCTACTGCATGAAATCTCATTCATCTACTGCATGAAATCTCATCCACATGAATGGCTGACCCACAATGCTGACTGTAAGATTATGCTAATACCTGTTCATTTTCAGATGTCATCCACTAATGATGCCGCTGACGCCATCTACAACACAATTGCATCCCAAAAGCCGCTAGACCTCGTATCCATGAAAGATCTCGAGCCAGGGCACACGTACCAAATGATCAGCGCAGAGAGAGTCACCACAAAATATGGTGAAAAGGTGGCAGTCACACTGGATTCCGACAACGCACACATATGGGTTATACTTCCAGAGTCGTACTGCAGGACCACCTTCAAATTCGTCCCTGCTGTAGGAACCGTCAACATGAAATCATATAAATTCATGTGCCATCCTGCTGGGAGAACCCATAGAATCCAATTGATTAAAGAATGAAAAAATAAAAGTGTGACATCTGCAACTGATTTGTTATTCATTTTCCCCTACCATAGTTTCAGTGTCCACTTATGCCTACAAGTGTACACCAAGTGTTCACCTAGTGTTCACCTAGTGCTCACCTAGTGATCACCAGTGTTCACTAAGTGTTCACCTAGTGCTCACTTAGGCCTAAAAGTGTACACCAAGTGTTCACCTAGTGATCACTAAGTGTTCACCAAGTGTTCACCTAGTGCTCACTTAGGCTTAAAAGTTTACACCAAGTGTTCACCTAGTGCACTGTTGCTTCAAAGAAAAAAGGTTGAAAAGAAAAGTATATACTCTTACAATACATTATTTATTAAACAATCTCAAGTATGAAACAATACATAGAAATTGGCTACAATATTGCCCCTTTCAAAGTCTCTGGTAACACCATAGGTCTCTGCCGACCTATTAAGAGATTCCTTTACACGGCCCACGCCATCGGTCACATCACCTGGCGGCCATAATCTATAATGTTGCTCAGCTTTACGAATTGATACCAGTAGAGCAGGATCGCCTGATTGACCATCCTCAATCCTAATGCATCTGACACGTCCATCCATAGAGTTGTAGTCAAAGCCGGCAAATGTAATCCTTCTTCTGCCAACCAAAGATAGACTCTGGTCACCGCACTCAAAGTCACACCACCAAGTCTCATCGCTGTCGTTGAAATCAATCTCCAGCTTAACATCCTTGTTCCTCCATCCAGGCACTGAACGCAAGTCCATTATGGCTACCAAGCTATTCTTTAACTTGTATATTGTGTCTAATGGCACTCTCCAATGATTATCAAAACAGGCTGTCACCATGAATGGCAGTCTATCCACATATGATGCTGGAGACCGTTGCTTCTTATCCTCCTTATATGATGCAATGCCCATGTAGATATCTTTCAGGAACGAATTGACACTAGTACGGTTGAAGTTTGCAGATTGTGGACCTGGACAAAATCTTTCACCTGGGAAGTCGTCTTTGTCTCTGACCCATTGTATAAACCCTTGACTAGGTACTGCATCAATGACAGCATAGCGTAGTCTCCTGAGACGAGTACAATCACATTCAAGGATATGAATATTCTCAGAGCTGACGTCACATGACTCTGCATGCCCAGATTCAAGTTGAAAATTGTCCATGCTCAAGCTGTCTTGCCGCCGCAGTAGCTCAGCTTCTAGATCCATGACTGCCGCCTTCAAGCGTGTCTCGGCTGCCCTTGAGCTCAAAATCCTTGAGATCATCTTGACTGTAGGTGTTAAACTAAACTATACTGAGCAGCAGCAGGCTCTTAAATACTAGAGGTGGTGGGGTAAATGATGACGCAATATTCACATTTCATTCTTTATTGACAAAAATAAACTTCGACAAAAATATCTATCTCTTTGTAATGCTTGCATGATCCAATTGTGCAGGATGTTTACTACATTGAGCGCACAAAATGGCAGTACATCCAAGCGTCCTCGTCCTCCATTGTCACCAGCCAGCTTCATCTTCACAGTCTCCAAGAAGTCGAGCAGGTAATGTTCTGGGCAGTAGACTGTAGTAGTCTTCATCAGCACCTCCAAGTTGGGCGTCTCATGGAATAGGTAGGGCGAACTCAGGTCCACATACTCCACATTTTCCTTTTTGTTCAGCTGCAGTAGCGTTTCCAGCAGACAAATCTTCTCATATCCATATACCAAGATCTTGACTGGCCGTCCCGATTCACTGTTCTCGTGCAGCCATCTTCCAACTGTGTCACATACAATTTGCTTCAAGGCCGAATATGAGAGGTGTGTTTGGCCGGCTCCATTGCCCGACCATCTCAGTCCATGTTTAGCTCTTTGTAATTGATTGCTTTCAACCAGGCCGCTTGTTTTCAGCAAAATGTCCGGGTATGGTGACTTGAAAAAGTAGTGGTGAGTCAACACATGATGTTCATCGTCACGTTCCAATATTGCCATCTCCTTGACAATAAACTGGTTATTCAATCCCTCAAAGCCTTGAAAGTCCATCAAGTAGATTGGTATTGGTCCAAAAAGTTCTGTAGCCCTGCTTGGTGTGATGCCATCTTCGTCGTCATCATCAGTGGAAGCCTGGTTGAGGTCGGTTGTACTTGTAGAAGCATCCTTCATCAACGATGTCTCATGTTGAGTGTAGTAGCCTGGGCAGCAGCCCACAACATCCTCTCCATCGCTGGGTGGCAACTCCCCCTCCTCCTCATCCAAAAAGCGTAGAACTCTCCTGGACATGATGACTGCTTCACTCGATGCTTCTTGCAACTATGAGCATACTGCTGCTTGCTGACCGCCTTTATATCCTCCACCGCTCTCTCTCTCTCTAGGCTGATTGAACAAGACCGGTCATTGGCTGATACTCCTTAACCACTTCGTGTATCAGCAGACAATAGGCATGTGTTTTTCCTGGAATGTTGTCACTTGCTTCAAACTCAACTCTGATGTCAATGCTTCCCGTCTTGAGCGATTCGTTTTGACGTGAACAGTCAATGGGAAACAGTAACATCTTACCATCCCGCACAGCCTGTTTCTCAAAAAGTGGGTTGCTTGCTCGAGCGTCATCACGATTGTAGACTCCATTGAATGCTGCATACATATTGTACACTTGGTTGTCATCACCATTGATGCTTTCATATGGATAGTACTTGTTGTTCAAAAACACTCGAATGTCTTTCATTTTGCACATGTCAAAGTATGAGCTATTCACAGTAGCCGCTCCTCTTCTTCCAGTCTGCAGTCCAATCACAATGTATCTTGGCTTCTCCAGCTGAGTAGTCGACTTGACAGTCCACGTATGTTTTGTGGTCTGTGGCAAAGATGGATACTCGTACAGTTCCCAATGTCTGAATGGCATTGAGATGGGCGTGTTGTTTTGCACCAGTCTCAGCAGACGCAATTTAGCTTCATCAGACACCTCTACATAGGGCATCCTCCACACCAGTTTCTCAATTGTGACCTTGCCTGCTGTATTCAAACAGTCTGAAGTGTCAGCACTGCGTCTCAGCACCAGCTCCTGTTTCACATTCAGCATAATCTGCCTATAGTCCTCAGCAAAGCCCAACAGGTATCTAAGTGGCACATTCATGATGGTTGTGTTGGCACCATTGGCATCAAACGTGCCAAACCCTGCCTGGGCATCATATCTGTAGCCGGCTCCATCCATCTTGAGCTGTTCTTCCCGCTCAAAGGTCATGGCATTCTTCATCAGGCTGGCAATGCCAGGGCTACGTATGCTGTCCACTACAACTCCATTGATCTCGTAGCGTATTTCCGAAAACAGGTGGGCAAAGAATCCAGAAACACAAGGTGAGCCTCCCAAGGTTGCATTTGATGCATTGGTCACCTTGTACTCCATGTGCAGATAGCTCTCCGATGGCAGTGTATAGATGTCCTGCTGCTGAATTGCTATCCGAATCTCATCGTTGGCACCAAAGCCTGTAGTATACGGTGCATGAGAATGATATTCATAGCCAGTGATGCTGTTCTCCGCTGAAGGGCCAGCCCTTGTCACATCCAAAACTCCCATTTTTCACTGTTGTTGTCGTCGTCTTCCTCCTCTTACAACTTGATAGCCTTTCTTCTGGAGATATTTGATGCTGCTCGATGTTAACACCACAGAGTCCAATGGTCGAATGACGTCTTTCACAAATGGTGCCCTATTAATAGACTTTTGTTCTACCACCTCCATGGGGGACATTGCTGCTTCCACATCCAATCCTTGATTCCACTTGCCAAATAATAGCACCATCACTTGGGTTGTTGTCGCAAATGTAAGGTTATGTTTATCGGTTCCTCCCTAAAGTCCACCAGACGTCCGTTCTCATCAACAATCTCCAATGTAATGCTACCAATCTGCTTGGTGTCTACCGGTAAATAGATGACATTTTGTACAGTCACACTCATTTTATACCCTGGATCAACATCTGGGTAAAACTCATAGATCACGTGATCCTTGACTCCATTTGAGTAGGATCCACTCACAATGTTACACTTTATACGCAGCACATTGGGACGACTGATTTGCACTGTCGTGATACCTCTAGTCTCGACTTTAGCTTCTACAACTTGGTCGAATCCCAGCAGCTTTCCTATTGAATCAGGTTGTCTAAAGTCCAACATGGCGTCGCATAATACTAAACATTTCAAGGTCGATGGGTCCACAGCCATCTGAAACTTGACTCCACGTTTCTTCATCCTTGCCTCCAGCAGGTTGGCAATTGTTTGAAATTCAAAACTACCTTCTGGCAATACTACCTTTTGCCAAACCAATACTGGAGCTTTTTCTCCTCCAGCCTGGGCAGCTCTAGGCTTCCTTTGAGTACCCTGGTTAGCAGTATCACTAAACAACTGCTGAGCAAACACTTTACCTGTAACTTCCTCATGAGTCATTGCATAGTCGTCCTTCTGGTCCACTTTTGGAGCCAGGAAATGTAGTGCATTGTTGTAGCCATTCTCAACATTTGGTATAGAGTTGCAGCTAGTAAAGCTGATGAGTCCAATTTCCCATTCGCCATTGCTTGTATCAAGTGGCGGGTAAAATTCACTTTTCAATATTGAGGTTCTACCTCCAAAGCAGAGCATCATGGTCTTGACTGCTCAGTGTACTATTACACAATGACTTGATAAGAGTATAGACTAGAACCTTTATACTATGTGGGTGGGAGAAATGAAAAGACAATTGTTGTACATTGTTATTTATTTTCATCAAGCAAAAACTTTAAACATAAATGTCCGCATATATGAGAGTAGAGATCCTCTTGCTTCTGGTCATAGTTGTACTCGATCCTTGCTGCTGGACTCGATCCTCTGTGCATGTAGTCGATAAACTCCTGCGGTGGTCTCAAATTGCCAAATCCGTCAAAGTAGCGAACGATGCCATCCTTCTTCTTCACATAGCACACCCAATGTGTGCCAGCTCCATCACTTTGGTCCAGGTTGATGATGCCACACTCTTGATCCAGTGGTCCATTGGTTGGTAGAGCATCTCGCATGAAAACTCCTCGAAATTTCTTCAGCTTGAGACGGCAGGCGTACTTGTAGAGGTCGGCATCTGTTAGCGCTCGGTCGGGTAGAGCAACAATCATCTTCTGCCGCCACATTGACGGCGACGCACCCCGTTTCCCGTCTTCTGACGTCTCAGGTACAGACCTCTACCACTCCTTTTCCTGGAAGCCGCTGTAGTTCTCTTCCTCCTCCTGCTCTGTGCAGCTCTCCTCTTCGCTCCTCCTCCAAACTTTGCCTTGGCCTTCATGATGTTGGTCACCGCTAATGCTGCAGCTCTTTCTGCCAATCCAGCGTTTGAAGATGTTGCCACACTCCAAGCCCGTTCAGCCAAATCTCTGTCTGCTGCTGCTCTGCTCCTTGTATCGCTATTCCTCGAATAGGCAATGTCGTGCTGCTTGCAGGCCTGATCAAGTTTGTTGATTCCTGGATCACCTCTTGCCAATCGTTTTTCAAGCTTTGTACCTGGTCCACAGTACTGGTAGCCGGGAAGATGAAGTTCTACGGGCAGTATGTCTATCGCTTTGTTGACTATTGTACCCGCTGCGTTTGTGATTGCTGAAAGTACTCCTCTTCCTTGGTACCTCCGTCTACCTCTGCATACAGTCATCTTATGTCGATCAGCGGCCTTGTCATCTCATTTTATACCCTTAGACGGTTTGGAGATTCCCATAAGCTTTAACATTTTATCCTTCAATTGTTCTTTAGTCAAATTGCGGTTTTCACTTGACGAACTAACATCCAACATGACAGTGAGACACTTTTCAACCACATCCTTTGAATGTTCATCCATCCTTTTCTCCAAATACTGTTTGTTCACTCCATCTGTAGGTTGAATTGGATCTTGCATATCCGTCAGTATTGATTTCTTAAGGCTTGTCATTAATTGCAATGTATCGGGATCTCTTCTCTTTGGCAAATGAAATGACATTATATCTCTACATGTAATCAGATTCACAGCATCACGATTGCTGCGTGGATTTGCCAAATTGATCATACGCCTATGACGGGCATTGATGTTTCCCAAAGAATTCATGTCTGCTCTCGAGAGACTTACTGCCCATCAATGCAACATTGCCGCCTTATATAGTGTGTGCAGGCTTACCAACTATGTAACCGCCTTCCTCCAACTCTTCCAAGATTGAGTTGATTTCATTCTCATGTCCAGTGTTGCCAACTGCTTTAGACTGATCCAACAGCTTCAGTCTGTCCACAAGTTCGTTGGGATCGTTGTAGTAGACATATTCAATCCTGTTGCCATTACTTGCAACCATATTGAAAGGTGCCACCAGTCCTCGTCCAGCAACTTTGGCTCCTTTCCCACTGACTGCTTCTCCTCCTCTTATCAGATCCTTGATTGTCCTCTTATACTTGATATTGTTATAGTTTGCAATTTTACCATTTGGACTGTAGTTTTCTCGGTACACATTGGTAAAGTCCAAAAGCAGTTTATAGGTGTTCAAGTCGTCTACCTTCACTTTTCCTTTGTCAGGCATTTTCATGAAAACCAGCTCACAAAGGCCTGGTGTAGCTCTGAAAGTCTTTTCAATCCTACCATCTGCAGGATTAGACAGCACAATCTTGTTACCTTTAGGTCCAAAGGTAAGCAGCTTACTGCCTAGATAGTACAAGTTGTCTATCACTTTCGGTCCAAATGCATCATCAAAGTTAAAGTCCTTGCGCACTGATTGCATAATGTACTCCCCCACTGGTTTTGAAGCCAGATCAGATTGGGCCAACGCTTGTTGTGCCACATGACTGCTAGTATCGAGCAATTTCTCAACACTAAGGTTTTCCTCATCATCATCATCGTCATCACCCATGTCTTGACGCTTCCACAATTGTCGTGCAACACTCGAAGTACTTGCAGCTGGACTTGCACCTTCACCTGTTCCATATGTTTCAAAGATTGGTGACTCCTCTTCTCTAATATCTGGCAGTGATTGCAGTCTATGCTTCATCCTTCCTGGATAGGGAGTGCTGCTGCTGGCTGGTGTTGTTGGCGGTGTAGGCAATATACGGGGTGCATCCAAAAATGGTGTAGTCATTAGATGTGTCTGTTGTTGAGCCGTTGGTTTAGAAGATTTGAGTGTTTCAACAATATTGGCAAGTGGATCACTAAGCGGCTTGAAATGTTTTGCATGCTGCTCCTCTGTCAATTCCCTGCCCAGTGTCAGCTCTCTATGCTTCCTCTTGATGTTACGCTTCAGCTTGACAATCTCCATGATGGTTGGTGCAATCTCTTCCACAGTTTGCTTCATCTCCTCGTCCGTCTCACTCGGCGTTCAGTGCTAGACTGAGCGAAATCACTGCTGTGCTTCAACTAAGAATGTATCAAGGCCATTCCTGTAGCGCCCTCTATTCTTGTCTGAGGACTGATCAACTACAAGGAATGCATGCGCAGATGATGACCATACGTCATTGCATATTCTTCTGAATTTGTCAAAGGTCATGTCGGATCCCACATGATCTCTGTACAAATGTTTCATATTCAGTTCGTCTTGTTTAAACATGATTAGAAAATTGGCATTGTCACGTATCAACTGTTTTGGTATACGGCTATAAGTCTGTGCCAGATAAAATGCATCAACGTTACTGTGTCGACCAGTGGTAAAGTAACGTCTGATGGCTTCCTGTTGCTCACAGATCACATCGTCGAAAATTATTATCGAGTTGGCGGGCAACTCATGCGGTGCAGGTATCTCTTCACATGTGTCACACTCGGTGTAGCTCAGTTTAGGTCCAAGGTCTTCCATAATGGTGCGCAGTAGCTGATACTTTGGTTGAAATGCAGTTTTTGAGTAGAGATAGATGTTTGAAAATGAGATTCCTTTACGATCGAAAAGCATGTTGAACAGTAAATTGGTTTTTCCACAGCCTGACGGTCCACATATAATGCAGCGCATATGGTTGGGGAACAAAGGCCCATGACGTTTCTTTGCATTCATTTCTGGGTCGGTCAGACCACAGCCTCTCACCACTTGATCAAAGTCAATTATATTGAACCTGTGACTCCTTTGCACAACCGGCTTCATCACACTAAATCTGCTCTATCAATCCAAGAGTCGTGACTGCGATCATATCCTTTCCAGCGCACCAACAGTTTATTACCTTTCCTTCTCAGCACTTTGGCAATTTCAAAAACACTGGGTACTTTGGTTTTCACAATCTCTTCTGCATAGAATCCTCCTTGCACACGCTGTCCTCTGCAATCTTCCAACTCGTATGTTACAGGCACTGTAGGTCGCACACGTGTTACTGTGAACAGCTCATTTGTCCAATTGGGTAGGTAGCCCTTGTCGAATGTCATTTTATACTTGCTTATTCGAACCTTATCACCTGGATCGACTGTTTGGTGAACACCTGGATAGAACCGGTTTTCAGATTTGTCCAACAAGCTCTGTTGATACTCTTGACGTTGTTCACCAAGTCTGGAGAGCAGTAATGTCTCATGCTCTTTTGTAACATCAACCGGTCGCATACCTATTGTCCTATGGATTCTTCCATTGTACTCTTTGACAAGTGAGGTTAGAATATCTGTCCAGCGATAGGTTCCACGCTCAGTGAATTTGATCCACATTAAATGTTTAAGTGTTCTGTTGAAACGTTCCACTATTGAAGCCTTCTTATCTGAATACGTTGAATAGTGATTGATGTCATAGTGTTTCACAAGTTGTTGAAACTTTGAATTGAACCACTCTTTACCATCGTCAGTTTGCAAGTGTTTCATTGGATTCTGCTCAAATATAGGATGCATTGCCTTGACAACTGCATCGGCTGACTTGTTCTTTATCGGAATAGCGTAAGCATACTTGCTCAGACAATTGATAATTGTAATAATGTACCTGTATCCTTTGTTCTGACGTGCATACGGTATCATCTCAACTAGATCAGCCTGATACAGATCATCTAGCCCCTTCACAGTTACCATACGTGTTGGGAAATTCCGACGAGCTGACCTGTGCAACTCTCTTGCTATTGTAGCCTTCTCCATACTGATACATAATATATGTTTACATAATATATATACTAGGCATTGAAATGGCGCCAGAATGTCAGTGATTGTTGCACACAGTCACGTTTTTCCTGGATGGCGTCAAGGTCAGTACTGCTGCACACAAACATGTTTTTTCCTGCATCATACCGATGAAGCTGTCAAGGTCAGCGATTACGTAACACATTTGCATAATATTGCGCAATTCCACAGACATGTTTCATTGGTATGGCGCCAAAAGGCTAGTTTAAGTCAATCATGGGTTAGAAATTAGTAGCCAACACGTGGATATACAATATTTATTGACAATAGAAATGATATACATACAGTTTAGTCCATGATATCGACAAGCACCCAATGGTACAGTTGTCCCAGGTTGGCAGCAATTTCACACAGTCCTTTGCCAAGAGGGAATTGTAAAATAATAGCATCATTGTAAAGATTACTTATGAAGGCTTCAGGAAAGCATAATGACACTGTTTCCACAAAGTTTTGTAATGTTCCAAATGGTTCAGGTTGTTCTTCGTAGCCGAAACAGAATAGTGGTTGCAGAATCCAGTGGTTGCTGGTAACATGTTGACAATCTCCACAATCGCACATTATATCGCTCTGCTGGCTCCACTGGTGATGGCTGGTGGCGGTGAGTTGTCCAGAGTCTTCGGTACAGCTGTAGTAGTAGAGAGCGTAGGACAGTGTGGTGTACAGACCGTGTCTGATGCAGCAATGATGGCTTCAAGAAAGCCCAGCGATGTGAAGGATGGGTGGAGACAGGTGCGCAAATTGTATGCGCAATGGACTCGTCGGCACAGGTCCTCCTCCACATTGCGTTCTGCAGCCAGCTTCATGTACCATTCGTTAACGTCATGGCCCATTGCATCAATGGCTTCCTGTGTAGTATTCCGGTGTAGCACCATTCTTGACACCAGGCACTGACGTATGTGGAACACATTTGATTTATCCAGTCCATGCTCCCTTGATGTTAGAAATTCCTCAGTCCTGTACTCTGGGTCCAACGAGCTAACGCTCACAGCAGCTGCCACAAGTAGATAGTATGTTGCCTGCATCATGATTGAAGGTCATCCGCCGATGCACGTCCATTTATAGCCTCAATGCTCATTAATTCTTGGAAGTAATCATGACGTCACTGCTGTCCATGACGTCATCATCACTGCTGTCCATGACGTCATCATTACGAGCCCGCTTTGTGGGAGGCTGGTCTTCATCACTGGAAGTTCTTTTGTTACTGAGCTGATGGTGCCCAAATGCCATAGTGCTGATGCCATCATCCATTATGCTTCGTTTTTCATCAGCATTGCTAAGGGCCTTCTTCTTTTGCACAGTCGTCATGATTTGGTGTTTTCGTGTGCTGAACATGACTTGCTCTCTATAGATCGCCTCATCTCCATAGAGGCAGTCCAGGTAGTCGTGGAAGCCGATGTAGCGTTTGGCATCGGGATGATCCTTTGATAGCTCTTGACCCAACACAGGTCGCCGTACTCCCTTAGCCTTCTTGATGAGTCCACTCTTTGCCTGGCTAGGATCAGGATTGTAGCATCGACAGGCGTACAGCTTGGAGCGCAGTCCAACATACTCGTGAGGAGCTCTGGCCGAATACTCATCTTTGAACTTCCCCAACACCATTTTGTTTGTATGAGAGTAGCAAGGATGGTCGGTTGGGTATTCTGACGTGTCAAAGATATCTCGCAGCTCCTTGATGTTGAGTATATCCTTGTACATGTCTTCTGTCTCAACCAGGTAGAAGAGGCTGTCTGTGTCCTGGTACAATAGCTTGAGACGATCGTTGTAGATGGGTTTCATCACATCATAGTGGAATTCGTACATTAGGGTTTTACTGATGTCCAACACAGATAGTCCAACGTAAATCGGTTTGTTGAGATTAACTTTCTCCTGATGTAGGGTCACTGCACAGATGTTCTCCCCAAAGATGATTCGATCCTTGAATGATGGTCGGGCTACAAGCTTCTTTAGACGGTTCTCACAGTTGACCAACTCCATGTTCATACGCTTCCTCACATTCTCCATGGTCTTGCCAAAGACAGCGTTATTCATTAGTTTGAAGAAGTTTTTCTCAAACTTATTCTTTGACTGCTGTCTGAGACTGGTATTGAGCTGGATGTATGGAGCTAGGAAGTCGGTCTGCTCAAATCTCACACCTCGATGGACCTTGGTTATTCTCAAACCATGTTGGACAGCTTGTTTGAGAAGACGGTAGTGGCAGACGTAGCGTGTATGCGAGTTCAGTGTTGTCATCAGGCGAACATATCCAGATTTCTGCGTTTTCCGGTTTTCTGGTAGGAATGGAAACTCGTTGTGTAGATCATGCAGTTCGGCAGGGTACTCCACATCAACCTCGAGGATGTATCCAATTTGCTGTCTATCAGCAACACCTGCAATGTCTCTGGTCACTGCCTCCAGTTCCTCTTTGCCCATCCATTGGAATTTCCGGCAAGGAAGTGGATTGCTCATTGCCCAGCCATACAGGTTGTTGGCGTCTGTGTACAGGAGGTAGGATGTAGGTTTCTCTGGATCCACAGGCGCCCCAGTATACTGGTTGTTGGCAATGGCATGGCGGTGAATGCAGGTGGTGATACCTCCTCTGATACCTCGTTCAATAAGCATGTACATGTCGTAGTCGGTCAGCAGCTCAAGTTCCACCTTTGTACTTTTGAGCATAACATCAAAGGAGAAGCCTGGTGATGTGAAATAATGAGCACAGTCCAGATCGTATGTCCTCATGCACACGTCTCTAAAGCTTTCAAATACATCAGCCAGCAGGAGCACATCTGATTTTAGATAGAGATCGCTGTACTCTCCCAGGGTGCTACAACTGAACTGGCGCCAGACACATTGCGCATGTACATAGTCCTCATCACTGATACCGCGATCTGTTAACCTACTGTAGAATACATCTTTTGGTGGCAGCGAAGTTTCCTCCAATCTCTCCCATGAGTTGCAGTACTCGTACGGGAACACACCTTTACGGGACACAAGAGCCAGTTTATCTCTAAACTGTTTAGAGGTGTGCACCAATACATTGGAAAGATCAGAGGCATTCTCAGCTGTCTTGACAAGATTCGTTACCAGGTTGTCCAGACTGTCGGGTGTAAACCGGAATGTATCGATGAATCTCAGATGGAGTCTCTTTGAGATGTGCTTGGTGAAGGATATATATTTTTCAGATGTGTTTGGAATAACTGAAATTTCAGATTTGTCAGATCCAAGATGAGGAATGATCAAGTGGGTATCATAATTTGAGGAATTGTGGAGGAATACAGGGATGTAGGATTGACGACGTCTCTGTAGGTTGCACTTGTTACATAATGCATTCCGGTACAACCCAGTCATATGACAGTGGTCCCGAACCTTGTCATTGGTGAACTTCTTGTGACAGGCTTCGCAGAACTCAACCGCATCAAAATCTACCTTTTGTTTGTCAGAGAGCGGGGACATCCTTGTCTGATGACATTCAATGGCTTCTGCAATATCAGTTGCAACCTCGGTCAGTGTCTTCATGAAGTGGGCAGCAGCATCTGGCCCACGGTACACAATTGGGTCCTGGGGAATGAGGTTGCTGATGGTGAGCCATGAGGGGAATTGTTGTTTATCCCTCACAAAGTAGAGGCAATAACTCATTGCCTTATGGTATTGGAGAACTCTTGTAGCCTTTCCAATCCATCGCTCTGGGGCTCCACCATCTTCCTCAGGAGTGGGCTGCTCCAACAAACACTCAAAGTCTGCATAGGCAACAAGTGGTAACCTATACTTGTTCAAGTGCTTTTCAAACTTCATGGTAGGTGGGCTTCCATCATCATTGGGCTTGGGCATCACAATCCTTGCTGTCCGGTTCTGGGCGCAAAACTCTTCATGCTCCTTCATCCTGCGCTCGCCTTCTCTGCTGAGGGTGTAATGGGTGAAACAGCGTCTGCAGATGATAATCTGTCCTCTACGTTTTGTCAGCTGGGCTCGCAGCAACTTTTCAAAGTTCTTTATCCAGCAGTAGTGGCTATTCACTTCCAAGTCATCACCATCCGCTGTTTCACTCTCACACTGCAGGAGTAGATCAGTATGGTCGGCCTTGATTTCCTTGACAACTCGTCGCGGGAAGATGTTGTTGTCGGCATCGATACCATAGACATTGACCGATACTCTGGGATTGTTCCTCTCAAAAGTATCGATCTGGTTGATGGTGGTGGGGAAAGACAATCCGGAAAAGTTGTACTTGTCAGTCAGCTGGTAGTACCGGTCATTGAACCGCTCTGGATGTGCTCCTTGGACATGCTTAGCAAGCATGGCCCACTTGAAGCACTGCTGGTCCTTGTTCTTTGGGTTTATCACAGCCAACCTTGCTGCAATCTTGGTAGGCAGCTCGATGTATGATGATCCCCGCAGCGGCGAATACTTGCTGATACGGATGAGTAGGCCATCGATGTTGAGGAGGGTCCATCCGCTGGAATTGCCCTCAAACTTGGCTTCCTCCTCCAACATTTTCTGGCATGCCGCCTTGACAATGTGGGTGAGCTCTGTGATGCTGACCACCGAATAGTTGGGCGTCTTGAAGGCCACATCTTGGAACTCCTCCTTCTCCTGGTTCTGCTCATCGAGGCTGCTTTTGTAGTAGGTAGCCTCCAACACCAAGTTGAATTTCACAGTTCCATGATGCAGAAACTCGTTAGAGATGGCCGTAATGATTCTGTCCTCAAGGCTGTTGAGCAGGGAGTGGAAGTCCTTGGCTGGATCATCCATGCAGTTGTTGTTGTAGAACAGGGTGCGGAGGCAGGAGTTGAAGGTGTCCTCCAGCACAACAAACTCTCCCTGAGAGCCCTCGGTCATCTGGCATCGGCTGGCCTTGTTCATCTGAAACAGATAGTGCATTTCCATTAGTAAGCTGGTCACATAATTGCTCCACTCCCCACATGCCCCTCCCCATATGCCCCATGTATGACTAAGTCCTATTTTCAAAGTAATAAGTCTAGAGATCATTCCTTATAGTCCAGCAAACTTCCCACATGCCCCTCCCCATATGCCCCATGTATGACTAAGTCCTATTTTCAAAGTAATAAGTCTAGAGATCATTCCTTATAGTCCAGCAAACTTCCCACATGCCCCTCCCCATATGCCCCATGTATGACTAAGTCCTATTTTCAAAGTAATAAGTCTAGAGATCATTCCTTATAGTCCAGCAAACTTCCCACATGCCCCTCCCCATATGCCCCATGTATGACTAAGTCCTATTTTCAAAGTAATAAGTCTAGAGATCATTCCTTATAGTCCAGCAAACTTCCCACATGCCCCTCCCCATATGCCCCATGTATGACTAAGTCCTATTTTCAAAGTAATAAGTCTAGAGATCATTCCTTATAGTCCAGCAAACTTCCCACATGCCCCTCCCCATATGCCCCATGTATGACTAAGTCCTATTTTCAAAGTAATAAGTCTAGAGATCATTCCTTATAGTCCAGCAAACTTCCCACATGCCCCTCCCCATATGCCCCATGTAAAACTAAATCCCAAGATTTTTTTGACAATTTTTCTAAGTCCTACGATTTTCGGAAATTTTTCCAAGTCCTAAGATTTTTTGAAGATTTTTTCAAGTCCTACGATTTTTCGGAAATTTTTCCAAGTCCCACGATTTTTCGGAAATTTTTCCAAGTCCTGAGATTTTTCGGAAATTTTTCCAAGTCCTGAGATTTTTTTTGAAAATTTTTTCAAGTCCTGAGATTTTTCGAAAATTTTTCCAAGTCCCAAGATTTTTCTAAGTCCTGAGATTTTTCGAAAATTTTTCCAAGTCCCAAGATTTTTTGAAAATTTTTCTAAGTCCCAAGATTTTTTGAAAATTTTTCCAAGTCCCAAGATTTTTCGGAAATTTTTCCAAGTCCCAAGATTTTTTTTGAAAATTTTTCTAAGTCCCAAGATTTTTGAAAATTTTTCTAAGTCCCCAAGATTTTTCGGAAATTTTTTCTAAGTCCTAAGATTTTTTGAAAATTTTTCCAAGTCCTGAGATTTTTCTAAGTCCTACGATTTTTCGGAAATTTTTCTAAGTCCTGAGATGTTACAAAAATTTTCTATGTCCTAAGATGTTTCAAAATTTTTCTAAGTCCCGAGATGTTACAAAAGTTTTCTATGTCCTAAGATGTTTCAAAATTTTTCTAAGTCCCGAGATGTTACAAAAATTTTCTAAGTCCTGAGATGTTGCAAAATTTTTCTAAGTCCTGAGATGATGCAAAATTTTTCTAAGTCCTGAGATGATGCAAAATTTTTCTAAGTCCTAACATTTTTCTAAGTCCTAAAATGTTTCAAAAATTTACTAAGTCCTGAGATGTTACAAGCACTTGTACTTACATTTTAATCACTACTGAAGATCTGGGTGAAGTCACAACAGAAGGTCTGGGCTATAGTATAAGCACTCGTCCGCGTTCACTGAGACACTATGACCCTACCAGCAACTGATCCCCCATATATACTCATGCCAGGTCCCCACCCATGGTCCCCTGACCTTGGCCGATCGGTCGGAATTTTTTCGGAATTTTTTCTAATTTTTTCTAATATTTTTTAATTTTTTTTTTTTTTTTTTTTTTTATTTTTTTTTTTTTTTTTTTTTTTTAATTTTTTTAATTTTTTTTTTTTTTTTTTTTTTTTTTAATTTTTTTTTTTTTTTTTTTTTTTTTTTTAATTTTTTTTTTTTTTTTTTTTTTTTAATTTTTTTTTTTTTTTTTTTTTTTTTTTTTTATTTTTTTTATTTTTTTTTTTTTTTTTTTTTTTTTTTAATTTATTTATTTTTTTTTTTTTTTTTTTTTTTTTTGGGGGGGGGGAGGGGGGGGGGGAGGGGGTGAGGGGGGGGGGTTGTCCCAAAGGTCTCCAAACATACCTACTAAGTTGAAATTCCTAAAAGTAAGGGAAAGGAATTAACTGCCTTCTCGTAGAGTATAACGCTGATTTCATCCAGGACTTTTCATTAGAGGTACATATTGTTAGAAAATTCATTCATGAAACGTAGTTGAGTCCTAATCTGGAATTTTCCACTTGTCATCGTGGATAACCAATAGTGAAAGTCTTGCGCTGGAAAACGTTGCTGTTTTGTAAGCGGATGAAGGGAGAGAGCAGGAAAAAACAGGTGAACATAGCAATGAGTAGCCCAATATAAGGCGAACAATCTCCAAGCAGTGAACGTGCTAACATGGTTTACCAGAACTCGGGCGTTCAACACGAGTCTAATTTGTTGATTGTCATTGTGTATTTTGCCTTTTATTATCTAGTATATTTTATCATAAGCGTTACACTGCTACTTTCGCTATTGAATGAACAGCATAATCGAACTGGCCGGAACATTATTTCTTGCTTCTGGCTACACAAATTTCCAACACCAAATTGTGAATTTTTGAATTTCAAACTGTTTAGACTGACTTTTTGCACTATAAAAGTGTTTACCCTGTAGTATTTTAGTCAAATAGTATGACAACATGAGGATATTCTGATGGTTGGCTGTCTTCATTTTGTCCCGGGAGGGCGAAGTTAGAGGGCAGCAGCCCTCTCTCTCACCTAACTCTCCCATGCAATTCCGACCTAGAATTAAGACAAATCAAAACAGCTAGATAAGTAAAAAATAACAGGAAAAAAGAAACGAGAAAAAATACAAAGCAGAAAATCAGAAAAATTAATAAACAAGAATTGAAGAACTGAAATTAACATGATGGTAGAAAACACAAAACGACTGCACACGTGAGCGGTCTCTATCTTTCTCTCACTTATTTGAACAGTTTATGGATTTAAAATGTTTTTCAAGATCAAGATGAAAATTTAAAAAAAAATATTTCAATGTAGAAATAATATGATATGTATTAATCTGTCACTAACAAATTCAATGCAAGCATTTCCAAACTGTTAAAATCCATTCGCAGTATTTTAGTGACAGTACACAAGTACCAGCACTAAGAAAAAAAAAATTGCGAGCCTTGGTGATATAAGGAACGATTATTGACTTGACTCAAGTGTAAAATCATACACGAAGCATTCAAGTATTTCAAGCATTTAATAATTTTCAAAAATTCAACCTTTACGAATGGTCTTTGGTTTAATCTTCATGAAACGTCAGGCTGTAGTGAAGTTTTTTAGTGGCTACCTATCCTCGGTAGTTACAAAAAGTGCTGGTTTAGAGTACTCATGCTATTTCAAGTGATATTGTTAGAAAAATCGTACAAATTATTGTTACTGAGAGTACGCGGCTAAGCTGATTAGAATAGATGAATCTGAGGATTAGCTATTGCTGTGAATAGTCTTGTGTTGCAAGCAGGTATAGTTTCGCGGCGCTTGTTTGGACGGTCATTCACGTCTGTCGTACAGGCTACACTCTGCACATTAAATTTATCTGTTCTGGCAGCCGCGGGCCGAGTTCTGGCGACGTGACCAGCACGGGCACATAGCTGCTCGTTCATTTCGAATAATCGTTCATACTTTATTATGTGCAGGGCAACAAGTTTGAGTTCTCAAGGAATGGGTAAATACCCTGAATACCAATACACTAATCATGACATCAGTTTTGCATGGCACGCACCATCTTTCCCATTGTCAGGAGAGATTATGCTGTAATCCCTTGTTTAGGAGAAGAGGGAGATTGTTGTTTGACTATGGAAAGTAAATAGCTTATAAGGAAATATGGCAAAGGGACTGACTGATCTTCGTGGTATCTTATTGCTGATCAAGAAGCTTATTTGTTACGGTATTTGATATTCATTATTTACTTCGTTTGTAGTCTCAATTTTCTAGAAATCTGAAATATTTCACTGACACTGAGTAAGCTGTGTTCAAAAGTTGAATATGTTTTAATCATACAACTGAAAATAATGGTAGAAAAATAAAAATTATCCATTAATTTCGAATTCCTTTAATTGCTATTAGTTTATACTGGAGACTTCCGCAATGGCGGATATTGGCAACAGTATTTAATAGCTGATGGAAATCGATGAATGCTACTGTACAAAAATATCAGTCACCACCGGGAATCGAACCACGGACCTCTCAATTGCCGGTTGAGCGCCTTAACCACTAGACCATGGAGACCTTTCTGCACAGCAGCATTCATTTTTAACTTGGCCATATCGGCTCGTATCTCACAAGTTAGTTTGAAGTGACTGACAATTGAATAAACTGACAAATATACATAAACAGAATTCATTAATTTCGAATTCCTTTAATTGCTATTAGTTTATACTGGAGACTTCCGCAATGGCGGATATTGACAACAGTATTTAATAGCTGATGGAAATCGATGAATGCTACTGTACAAAAATATCAGTCACCACCGGGAATCGAACCACGGACCTCTCAATTGCCGGTTGAGCGCCTTATTGGAAATTAATGAATTCTGTTTATGTATATTTGTCAGTTTATTCAATTGTCAGTCACTTCAAACTAACTTGTGAGATACGAGCCGATATTGCCAAGTTAAAAATGAATGCTGCTGTGCAGAAAGGTCTCCATGGTCTAGTGGTTAAGGCGCTCAACCGGCAATTGAGAGATCCGTGGTTCGATTCCCGGTGGTGACTGATATTTTTGTACAGTAGCATTCATCGATTTCTATCAGCTATTAAATACTGTTGTCAATATCCGCCATTGCGGAAGTCTCCAGTATAAACTAATAGCAATTAAAGGAATTCGAAATTAATGAATTCTGTTTATGTATATTTGTCAGTTTATTCAATTGTCAGTCACTTCAAACTAACTTGTAAAAATTATCGTTTGTTATAAAATACACCACATTTATCTTATGAAGAACTATTATATATAAGTAAGCTTTCTGCATGTTTACGTGTTTAGTAGAGCTAGTTTTGTCCCTCAACTGTTGTTATGCTTAAAGTTTTTTGATTTTTAATAAAGTTATTATGGTATCGCGAGAATACGCCTAGAGGCCTGAACCACGAATAACAAGAATAATTGAATACAAAAATGTTGACGCAATTTTACCATTAACTTTCCCAATATCATTCTACATTATTATTTCGAAATCATCCGAATTTTAACCACCGATCACGGGTTTCTGATTGGTTGGGAACCCCTAAAAAATCCTTTCTCCTACAAATCCAGCCTTGGAAGATTGAACATAATATGAAAATATTGAATTGTGAAGGATGGGTTCAATTAGAATGAACACCTTAATTTTAGCTAAATGAATCCATTATTGACATGACTACATGATCAGAGAAAAAATAATTTTAGAACCTAGTTTTAAACTTGAAATACTGAGGATGTGAGAGATAATTTAAAGTGAAAATACCATAAATCTCGTTATTAAAATAGGCTTTTTTTGTTGAAAAAGTGGTAGGCTTCTGTTGTTTTTCTAAGGTTCCTTGAGCTAATAGGTTAATCAGATAGACATTACGGATCATTATTCCAAACAAGTTTTTTCATAAAAAATAAGTATCACTTGGGGAATCAATTATATTGACTGCAAGTCGTTAAATTTAAATAAATAGTTAATATTAACAACGCAGATCATTATTGAAGAAGAAATCCAAGAATTCAATTATGTTATTATTTCTAATACAAGTCGATGACTCTCTGAAATCTGTTGAAAATTGGTATTGATCTCATTTTTTTAAATTTTCCTACTTCATGAAGAATGTGCAAAATATAGATCATTAGAAATACCTTGCTAGTGAATTTGACACATATTCGTGTGCATCCTAGTTTTGAGTTCACTAACAGAGTATTTTCAACAATTATTTATTTTCAAACATAAAATAAAATAGTATTATGAAACTACAACACCATATATGAGCTTACTTCTCAAGAGACAAGAGTTCATTTGCACAAATAACAGGGAATAGGAACATCACTAACGATCGCATTCAGTGACTGTTTATTTTTATTCATCCGCCACTTTTCCAGAATCAAGACTCTCTCTCTCACACACACACACACACATTTTGAAACCTATAATATAGGCTACTATTAAAAAAACAAGAAGAACTGGCATTTTGATGAGCACCTATGCTTATAAATTATGCAACTATATTTCGACATTTTAACACATCGTCTGCAACATATGCAACTGAACAAGTTTTACGAATATTTCCATTCTGAGTTTCATCAGAGTTGGATAAAGATTCATGAGCAACTCATCTTCACTGATAATATTGAATAAAGATTCATGAGCAACTCATCTTCACTGATAATATTGAAGCCGTACTGTATGCGTATGACATCATGGCACACACTAGTGTTTCTAAAATAATATGGAAATATTGAAATTTATGATATGAAGGATGAGTTTGATCATATTAAAATAAGCCTCGAAAGCATAATTGACATGACAAACAGAACTATTAGCTTATGAGAAATTTAAAGTCAATGAGCTATACAGGTTGAGACCCAATCATACCTAGAGAATAGAAGAATAATAATTTAATACATTTTTGGTAGGCAACAATATTTTTATAATTTTTCTACTTTGTACATCTAGAAGAAGACATCAGTCATTAGGGAGTGACTGTAATTAAGTGATTTCAAAATAATATGAGATATATTGAATATTGCGAAGGATAAGTTCGATCAACTTGAAATAAGCCCTTGTTTTTGCAGCATGATTGACGTGACTAATCAATTTAGTATATGAGAAATTTGAAGTAAACACTATTTCTACAGGTTGGGACCTAACTGTATCCGATCATAGCTAGAGTAAAAGAAAAATAATTTTTAGTCGGTAATAATCTTATAATAATTTTTCCAACTTGTACCTGCAGATCTAGCCATTTGTTGTTGATCTAAGTTCAGTTTAGGTTTCTTTTAAAATTGTTAATGCTGCCTTAATGATTTGAAAATTATCTCACCTTGAATCTTGCTTCCGGCAGAATAGTGTGAGAAACACCAAACGCATATTTCAATCTGGAGAAATAATCCTGTATATTAGGCTACCGAGAAGACAAAAAGCTTTCGCATTTTACCAATTCAGAAATATTGCCTCATCTCGAATCTTATAACTGCCTACAGGAAGCGGAAGATTATCAAGATATTAATTTATTTTTCTGTCACCCGACCTTTTTAACGAAGCCGAGAAGCTGTGTTCTATTCACACATAATCAGTACGGTTCACAATAAATTTCAAGTGAGAGTGAAGAATTCAATTTTGATCTGAACTGATGCAAGTGAAAGGGTTGAAGCGATAATTCATTCAAAAGGGGAAAGGAGAGAAAGATTGAAATGAGACTGCTCGTTGAATGGTAAAATATAGTTTCAAACCGAAGACAACTTTTACCTATGAATTTCCAGGATATGGCTATAATGTAAAGACGCATATTCGGTACATTAGAAAGTCTACGAATAACGAGATGACAGGCTGGATAACAATTTATTTCTTGAAAATTATGTGTGATAAGCAGGTGAATATATTCTAATATCATTAAATTTAATAGACTAGATGGAAGCCTATATGTCAGTTTCATAGCGCTCTCTTTACCATATTATCTAACTCAGCCATAAAACAGTATTTTATTCATGGAAACATTAGATGATATTTTTTCTCTCGAAGACATAAATTGCTCTCTGTGATGTTTTCCATGACGAAATACTTAATGAACAATCTAATATTAAAACTGACACTGTATTTCACTTTTAAATAATGTTTCACTCACATATATTGGAGATGCTTGAGGAATGCATTTCACTTCTGAAAAGAAGCTTTTTTTCAGAAGTGAAATGCATTCCTCAAACATTTCCAATATATGTGAGTAAAACATTATTTAAAAGTGAAATACAGTGTCAGTTTTAATATTACATAAATTGCATTTTCGACCTTGTTTCTTCATATTGACATACAATCTTTTAATGAATTTTCAAGTGTATGTATTTCATAATTCTGTTCATTTGCTGTTCATCAGATGATTCGTGAAGGATACTGTACAAAACTTAATTGTAACAATACTTTGATAACAGTATCTTGAAATTCAACGTTATGAAAGAAGTTGGACTTATGTTTTGAATATTAAGTATGCTTTTATTTTAAATAATATATTGAATACATAATGGTAACGAGGAACTCACAATTCAAGTAGGGAATTGCAATTAAATATTGAGTTATGAAACTGGAGTTTGACTGAGATTGATAATGGTGTAACAAACGAAACGAGTTTCTCTAAGTTTTAATAAATGTATATGTGACAATCTCGTCTTATTATTCATTATGGATACCTTCCACAATATCACCTTCGCCATTACAAAGAAAAAAAATATTGAGTTAAAGAACTTATTTTTTCGAAATGCAGTTTTGTATACTCCGCCGAATTCAAATACAGGGTTTTAAAATCCAAGTTAGTTCGCTCGACTCATCAATATAGTCGTCAGTTTGCTAATTTAGTTCGCTTGATAGCCATATTTTTTCACAAATGAGAAAATATTACTAAATTGTAAGTCCTTAACGACAAAGTTATCTGAATTTTCACGATTTTAGTTGGTCAATCAATCAGTTTTTTTCAGTTTGAAAAACTGGAAACAAGTTCTATTCTTTCACAATTATCTAGCCAGAATCTAGAAGTTTCTGCATGGTTTATTGATTCCAGCCTCATGTTAAACGAATTGCTGGTAGGAGTCGAGCTACTGGTTTTAAATCTTGACGAAATAAAGATAGTAAAAGAGTGGAACTCTAGATTCTTTGCACTGTGTTTGGAGAAATTCAAATGAACTTGTTTATGTTGACTCTTGTTTGCTATTGGATCCGACAGAAAAAAGATCTAGAATGACAGTCTATGCTCCGAATCAACAGAAATATCAATTTTCATTTTCGGAAGTGGGAACTTTCTATTTCAGTATTTAGATTTGATCGAATATCACAGCAACATTCCTCAACTTTCACCGGAATAATCTAATAGCTCACAGTAGTTAGTTTGACAAACTATTCTCAATAACTAAAATTACTTCAATGCCTATTTGGAAGACGGATAATAGTAGCGACTAATCTTCCAGCTTTGTTTGAATCATTAGTCTATCATAATGCATGAAATGGGTAATCTGCAACCTCTGATTTGATAACATAGCCTAGCTTTGCTAATACAAAATAAAGAATCAAAAATCAAATCAAGATTTGCAGATTCGACTCTTATATTCCTAATATTATATTTTTTAGCCAGTAGATATTTTAAATATTGTTAACTTATACACAATGATAACGTTAACGTGAGGTGGGGGTTAACGTTAAAATCTTAAGTGCAAATGAAGGTTAAAAAAAAAAAATGAAATTAATATTGGTTCAAGAATTGGTTCAAAAATTGAAATTCATGTTGATTTTAAGCTTCAGTATGAGAAGATGGAATAAATTTACTTTTCTGTTTTTCACATTTTATTTCATCTTGAATTTGTTTTTTTGGTTTATAGAACTGTCATCAAGAGCTAGATGATCATCTTATTCACTTTATTGATTGTACTGATTGATTGATAGCTCAGAGGATTTCTAATTGGCAAGTCCCTTGTTTTATATGATTTAATTATCTTATAAAGCTTCATAGCTTATAAGCTTATATTTCAACGCGGAAATAGACCAAAATATATAAAAATATGTAAAATCTATTAAAGCTAGTAAGCAGAACTAAGCTCGGTGGAGGCTCTGTAGAAAATTCGTGAACTGCTTTCAGTGAAAGAACATGCTTATGGAAAAAGTTGAATCTTTACTCAATATACTACTATATTGTGCTCAGAAGTAGAGACAAATTTAAAATTTTTAAAAACTACAACTACCTAGTACTAATATATATTTTTTGTATTTATCTATTAAAGCTAGTAACCAAAACTAACCATTCGTTTTATTCTGTAATCTTAAAAACTGAAATTAAAAAATCTGGTCTTCATGTAAATGTACAAAATACTCATCGCTTATTGACTGATAAAATTTCAGAGATCTTTATCGACAATTGCTGGATCTATATAGGTCTACTTGATTCGTTTAAGTAAAGATGAATCGTTTTAAGAAAACGTTTCACACATATTCTGTACAAATTTAAATACTTTTAAAAAGTTTATAACTTTTGTATTCATTTTCTAATATTGTAATCGTTGATGAATATTATGAAAAGAGTTTTCGTACCAGCAAGAGCGAATGTCTAAATCAAGTTCTAATTATTAAAAACTTGAGATAAAAATACAGCTGGGCATGATAAGCTCAAGACAAATCCATGAACAGCCCAACAACAAAAGATCTTAGCTGTCGGAGTTGAACGGTTGGAGTAACGCGACCTCATTGCTAATTATTATTGTCATTACCTGACGAAATCATGAAGCATAAGAGGAGTATGTAATTATTTTTTATTGAAGAACGATTATGGTTATTCTGGTGAAAGCGAATGCATTATTATGAAGGTTGTTCAGTCTAGAAGTTAACATTCTATAATAATATTCAATGTGTTCATATTATAGCCACCGCAATTTTTTGACGAGTTTTTGGTTTAAGAAGTTCAACTACAAGTAGTGGTAACAGGATATCATAATCAACTCATAAATCTTACTAACTTATAGGCGTATACTGGAAAAGACAAGTCCCAGGCTATTGAGTGTTATTGAGGCTATTGAACAATTAATTGAGATTATTAGCTGCAACAAATAATTTTCGCAAATTTTACTCGAATCCAGTGCAAAATAATTTTTTTCTTGCCAATGTTGTCCGCATCAGTGCTAGACTTGTGTGGTTGTGATTAGCTGAACAATGAAACAATAATGTTATGTTTGGGTGAGTTCCGAACCACCAGGTGAGTGCTAATACAGCAGATAACTATAATGCTATAGCTGTTGGTCACCCCGGCTGTGTGCAGGGTTTTTGGTCATAATTTTTTTTCGAAGTTCATTGAATTGGAAAAATCAAGGTATTGAAATGCTAACTATTGCCATGAGAAATTATTTTTCCATCAAATATTTTATGGAATATAGGAGTTCAAAGTTGAAATTTTTTAGTTTTGGGGGGCGATTGAACTCACCTAGAAGTTATTTTAAACATTTGATATTTTTTTTATAACTGAAAGACACTCTGGGGAAAAGAATGACACATTTTTTGTTTCAATTCAACAATTGGTCTTTTCAAAATTATTTTTTGAAAAACTGAAATTTTTCGCATGTTTTAAAAAAATTATTTTGAAAAAACTAATTGTTTCATCGGAATGAAAAATATGTCATTCTATTCCGCAATGTGTCTTTCATTTAAAAAAAAATTATCAAAAGTTTAAAATAACTTGTAGGGGAGATCAATCGCCCCCAAAAACCGAACAATTTTAACTTTAAACTCCCACATTTCATAAAATATTTGTTGAAAAAAATAATTTATCATGGCAATAGTAAACATTTCAATACCTTAATAATATCCAATACAATAAACTTCGAAAAAAAATTATGACCAAAAACCCTGCGCACAGCCTTAAAAGCGCAAACTCCAGCGCTAAAGGCTTCGACTATGACCACCCTGAAACCATTAGCACCGAGCGACCAATCACCTCCCAGTATTCATTAGGCTATTAAAAGACTGACAGTGATCTCAGTAATAAGTTTCGGTCTAGCTCTCGCCGTTTGGACGGTTTTTAAAGTGTTGTAACAATCAGAAAAATAACGTGCAATAGAACTCTGGTTATCCAAACCCCAACTTTCATATTAACCGACCTACTAGCGCGCAACCGGAGTGCAGTTTAATGTGGCGAAATTGTGATTTCCAATAACAAGAAAAATAGATCATTGATTACAGTGTTTCTTTAAACATCAATAGACTCAAATAATGTTAATAAAAAGGTAAAACAATAAAATTCGATTTTACAATTTCTCACAGCTTTGGGCACATAGTTATTTTCATTTCTCCATTGTACCACAGCAGAGTCAGTATTATCCGAATTTTGATTATCCAAGATGCACTCGATCCACATTACCTCGGTTAATCGAGACCCTACTGTACATTTCCATTGGGAGACGAATGATTTCTTATTCCAGCCCAATTCCCCATTTACACAACTACTGATCGTATTTAAGGAGTTTGCGGTAGGCTGATGCCACGTAATGGTAGCACTCCCAGGTAAGAACAAACTTCTCCGTCACAGAAAACTCGCTATTCCAATTGCAAATCGTTGCAAATCGTATTGGATTGATAAATTTGATAGTAGTTTGCGTAATTCGAAATAGGACCATTATTTATTGTCACGCGTTTGTCGATACGAACAAGAGGTCACACGGTTCAGTAGTGGCTAGGCGATGGGGACAGGGGACTTGCTTTATAGGAAGCAGTGGCCATGGCAACAGAGAAATTAAATGTCAAGGTATAGACAGCTAACGAGCCGAGCCATGGTTCAACCCTTGCTGCTGCTAAAATATTGTGTGCCAGGTTAGATTAGTGTATACATAGGTCGATGTGTCAATAGTGCTTGTCACTATTGTCGTGGTGTTGTGCCGGCTGCCTACTGTCCCCGCTTATGAGCAAACTGTTACCACGCAAACAGGACTGCGCAACTTATAGTACATTAGTAACACTCCACCGGCATTCAATGCCTGATTCGGCAATGTTTTTTCGCTTATAAAAAGTCCCCTTGCTGTCCTAGTGGGATAGGCCCCAAAAGCCTATAAATTTAGTCAGAGGTAGCCTGATTTAAGATATATACTACCGTAGTGATTTATCTATGAAATGATAAAATACGAATAGGCTTATCGAATAGGCTTAATACGAATTGCAGGCTATCCAACCTAGATTTGGGATATGCTCAATAAGCTTATAAATTTAGTCAGTGGTGAACTAATCCTTAAATACCTTATTTATGAAATGATTGATTGATGACAAAGTGTTGGAGCAAATATCCCAATACTCCCAATGCTACCTTGGTTGCGATATCAGTTTTGGAGATGATTTGGACATTGAGAAAAGAATAGGAAAGTTCCAATCAATATGTGGTAATATAAGCAGAACCCTGGGAAAGATAGTGAGAAAAGAAAATATCATGAAGTTTTATGAAGTAATGGCTGCACCAGTCCTCCTCTATGGAAGTGAATTGTGGGCTACTACAAAACCCCTAGAGTAGAGTGCAGGAACCAACCATAAATGAGGTTTCTACGCAGGACAAAGGGCTGTGACTGTCGAGACCACATAAGAAATGAGGATGTTCGAAGAGAGCTGGATGCCTTTAATTTGAACGAGAGAGTGGTGCATTATCGCAACCAATGGAGGGAAAATGTTCAGAGAATGCCATCAGAAAGAGTTCCGTTTCAGATTCTTAACTACCACCCAATAGGAAGAAGAGATATTGGTAAGCCTCGGAAAAGATGGCAATAAATTTTGTAGAAAATGAATTTTAATAATATAATTATTGTGAGAAATCTAAAACGCTGTTGTGAGTCGGAACAGGCAAGAGCCTAAACCATGAATGCAAGAAGAAGAAGATGAAATGATAAAATATGATTAGGCATATCTTACCTAGATTCTACAAGAAACACTACTGTGATAGAGTTGCCATGATGTGGGGCCTGTTTCATAACAAGGTGCAAACTAATCATATTTAATCATTTTAGATGCTGAGAAATAGAGCCTGGATGTTGGACAAAATGCCTTGATTTTAGGCATAATGCATATTTTGATAGTTTTTGGATGTTTTAGTCTTCTATAAGTTGCCTATTTTTGCCTAAAAAGCTGGTTTTAAAGGAAAACCAAACAGCACGAAAGAACGTGAGCATAAAATTAATTATTTTCAACGAATTCTAGGAATAAAAATGATAACATTATAGTGAAGATTGAGGAATTTCATTTATTTAGCATAGAGTAGGCCCATAGATTCAGCTACTATGATGTATATAGACATAAATGCATTGCTACACTTTCCGAAGATGATGCTGCTTCGATTCGTGAAGTCAAGAACTTGTTTAATAGAGTTAGTATCCGCAACAATTCATCTTTTATTCAAATGCATTATTGTGCATTGCCTGAAGTAATAACAAAACTTGAGAAGAGGGAGGAGACTGTTATTGCTTTAAATCTAGTGAATGAAATTGTGAATAACATTGAAACTGTTCCGGGTATAGGTGGGATGTGCAATTAAAGAAAAGTACAAACGTGTGTTATCTTCAAACTCAGGTTTTGACAAAATAAAACAAATTTGTAAAATAATTGAAGGTGACACATCTATTGAACTTGAAATGAGCCCAAATTCAGTAGCATGCCACAAATACGCACTAATCACATCAATCGATGTGGAAAGATCGCTTTCAATTATGAAAAATATCCTCTCGGACAGAAGACAAAGTTTAACTCAAGGGAACTTGAAGAAATATATTGTTATTATGTGCAAACAGTAAAATGTAAGTTATACAATTATTAAATATTTATTTTCGTTTATAAAATGCCTATTTTCCATTTTTAACTGCATAATTTCATGTTTTTTACTGCCTTTTTGCCTGCCTATTTTCTTGTTTTTTTGTTGCCTAACATCCGGGCTCTACTGATAAATATCATAGGAAATATTATTGTAATTTGTAAATAGTTATAGAGAAGGACATTAAAAATAATTAATGTTCAATAACGATAGCCAATAACGTATTAAACAAATTATTGAGAGAAGATAGGTGGATAATGTCAGAACGAATTTTATTATCCTCATATTAATTTTAAAATTAGGGAAATTGGCAAATAAATTGTATAATATCATAATTGATCAATGCAATAAGCAAACATAATTAAATTACCCCCCCCCCTCCCAAAAAAATGCAAGCCATCGACCGGAATGGGACATATAAATTTTGTGTGAGCAGTTTAAAACCTCAAAAAGCTGAATGTTTTGGAGCTGGCAAGGCTTATCCGGCAAGAATACAATATTTCAGGTCACGTATATAGACCCCTCCCCCCCCAGGAACAGAAAAATCATTCAATAGATGAATTGTCTTTTCTTGAGGGCGGAATTGAAACTCCATGCTTTCCCATCAACTTCTTGGAACCCAACGAAATAAGAAGAAAAAAATTCACTCATCATAGTGGTTATTTAAAAAAACTACGAGATTCAGTTAATACTATAAATACCAAATAGTAATCTTATTAGACATCCCATTAAGTTGACACCAATAAGGAATTATAACTATCTCAGGCATAATTTTAAAAGGTTATGGATAATTGGGTTGTACGCGAGTCATACCTGCAGTAATTATATATGGTTTATTATTTTTTTTTTGAGGATGAAGCCCACATAGGTCTGAGACCTGTGCGTGGGTAATGAGTTGGATGATGGTGATTGATGAGTTGGACCTACAGTTTTAGGTGGGTTCCGAACCACCGGGAAGTGATTTTACAGCAGAGAGCAGTGTCTTTTTTGCTGGCCAATCTAATCGGTCACCGTTACGAACAGGACCTACGAGAACGCAGCTTATCTCTATCTGATTGAACAGATACCTGCTACGGGTCGCGGCTATCACTTCCCTTAAAACTACCTGATTAGTCTTATAGTCTTAATAGCTCATAATAAACTTGTGTGTTTTGAAAATTTGATGTCAAAATCATTACAACATTTATAAAAATTTCTAAGGTTTTTGACACTAATCTATACAATAACACATAGGCTATCCCCTGTACCACAAGACATTAGTCTCCACAGTGATTAAGTATGTGGTTATCGTAAAATCTGTGAAAAGAGTTTTCTATTAATGACAGAGCACGTGTATAACTGCCCTCTGAAGCTGAGTGTCCATTCGTAGTTGAATTATCTCCGACACTGTTGACAAATGACTCGTTTACTACCAATATTAATCCAAGGCGTTTCAAGGTCAACAACTGGAGGATGATAAATAAGGTGTAGCTCATTTCAATATTTATATCAAATTAGAAAAGCAATGAGCTAGGGATGGGTGAATTCGGTAGTGGTGTCGTAATCTCTTGAGACTACTTTATGAAGTCACCTATCAAGGATCATGCAAATCATAAAAAACTTGTAAGATCAAATATAGTCAACACATAATTATACTTTATGGCTGGAATTAGCTCACGTCTTATATTTTTATAGTGTAACTGTTTATCCTTTTGGGTGTGGAAATTTAATGGTTGGTGCCTTGACAAGTTTCGTCATTTAGCGGAAGTCTTTGGTACAATTTAGACGGATACACCAATCCTATAATTATCAATTATTTATGAATGGAGAAATATGAATCATGGAGCTAGTGTTCGGCATCAGTTGAATGATTTTGTGTTGGATGAGGTTTTTTGCTAATTTGCTAAATATTTCATAATGTTCAAGAAATTTCTCATGTATTCAGTTTGAATAATTAACTAAAAAGCTTTTAATAAAAAAATATTTAAACCAAAAATAAAAGAAATCAACTCCAGAGAAATGATAACCAAAAATTAAATAAGTTCTTACTGAAAAGTTTAAAATAAAGTATTCACTTTGAACTGAGAGAATTTCAATTTTTCAACAAGTAACTATTTGAAATCAGCGCCAAATATTTTATGAGCTTATAAAAGTTTCTATTTAATATTTTAGAAGTTTACTGAAGATTTGGCGCCGACTTCAAAAAGTTAATTGTACAAAATTGTATATTTTCTCAGTTTAAAGTTAGTACTTTATTTTAAACTTTTAAAAAGTTTAAAATAATGTATTCACTTTGAACTGAAATTTTTTAATTTTTTTAACTAGTAACCTATTAAGTCGGCGCCAAATTTCCCATAAACTTCTAAAATATTAAATAGAAACTTTTATAAGCTCATAAAATATTTGTCGCTGACTTCAAATAGTTACTTGTTCAAAATTTGAAATTTTCTGAGTTTAAAATAAATACATTATTTTAAACTTTTAAAAAGGTTTTAATATTCAATATAAATATATATTAATAATATAAATAAATTAATTGACCGAACGATAGTGAGGTGTATCCTTTAAGACGATCGGCATTTCCTCTGTCTCGCTGTCTCTCTGTCTTGCTGTCTCTCTGTCTCACGATTACAAACGAACGCCTAGACCAATTGGTATGATTTTTCATATGGATGTTCCTTATTCCTATGCCCAGCGATGTATATATTTTTTTTCAAATTTTAATAGGGGAGCTAATAATTATTATCAATTAATCCATTTTATAGACCTAACCTACTGAACTTGCCGGCCAAACAGCTTAGAGGAACAGCTGATAGAAGTCAACAGTTTTTAATCATATGGCAGGCCCCTTAGCAGCATTATTTACGCTGTCTTTGAACAGCAAAAGACTTTGCACTTTGCATGTAAGCTACCATACAGTCAGAGCCTTGCAATATGTAGGAAACATATGACTGGGTATGATGAAATGTAATTATGCCAGGTTGATGACATCTGTTAACCAATGCAGCTAGAAATTTGATATGCAGCCTCAGCGGGAGGACTGACGTCTAGAACTCCTGCTGTCAAATCGGCACAGGAATTTTTCTGGTCAATGGTGGGGGTTGCCCAACAATTGAGGGGAAGTTGTTTAGTGACCACAGACAGCTGTTGTCACTAAACAACTTCCCCTCAATTGATGTGTCGTCTGCACAATATACTGTTCAATCCAAGTAACAGAATAGCTTTGAATAAAAATCATATATTTTTCGTATAAAATGAAAAACAACAACTTTACGATGGTCGCGTGCCATGAACAAAGAGGTTAATTATAATTTGTATAGGCAATTAATTTGTGTTGTTATCACCATAGGCGAATCGAGGGAGGGGGTTAGGGGGTTATTGGGGACGTAGTCTGCGTGAATGGAATGAAGTGGAATGGAATCTGGAATGGAGCTGCATAACCAAACCTTTCCTAACCTGGCTAGATGTGACTGAACCACCTCTGTAAATTTGTCGTTGAAACGCAACATACCATTTTATCGGGAGGACACCATTTGTACGACTGTCGTTTTGACTGACCTAGTAAACAGAGGTGGTTCAGTCACATCTAGCCAGGTTAGGAAAGGTTTGGTTATGCAGTTCCATTCCAGTTTCCATTCCACTTTGTTCCATTCACGCAGACTACGCTTCTGCGCATGCGCGAAATGTTCGCACATGTGTAGATTTAGGTCGTGATCAGGCAACCCCCACCATTGACCAGAAAGATTCCTGTTCCGACAGCAGGAGTTCTAGACGTCAGTCAGCGGGAGGTGGCGAATAATAAAATCAAAAACCTAGCTTCTACCCTCATAGTTGTAGGTTTAAATTTGAAATGTTTCTTCATTAAGAGGTGGTGATTAATAAAACAATGAAGGAGGCCTCTATGATCAGCTGAAAGAGCCCTAGGACTAACTGCTTTCCTAATTTGAAATGTAACCTCAGCGGGAGGTGACGAATAATAAAATCAAGGAGAATTTTTATGAGAACGCAGCAATGGGCGTTGGGTCAGCTAGGCTTAGTAGAATCCAGTTTAGTAGATTGTAACTGGCAAGTGCGCGCGCGCGTGTGTGTGTGTGTGTGCATGCATGCTTGGTCCTACACAGTGTGTTTACACAACACATTCTTTATAGTCTTGGACTGCCTATCTCTCGGTCACCGTCTCCACATGTTATTCAATTTTTTGTCTTTCAATGTTCCAAAATATTTTTTAGGTCAGAAAATATGATGATAAAAAATATAATGTATAGCTGCAAAGAAAAACCAGATAGTATACTGATGGTAGTGATATTATGTTGATCATCACAGGTGAAAAAACAACAAAATTTTAGTTGGTGAAAATTGGGAATGGAAGATGGATGAGAAAAAGTAAATAATAAATTCATCATTTATTTGATGAATAATTTCTGTTTTTTATTATTGGAGATTTATTGATATTAAGAGCTGCTAAAAATGCATGAGAACCCTTCATTTTTCTCACTGTCTCTCAAACGAGGGGTGATTTCTAGGCGGCGTCATAAACTTTGGTCTTTTAAATATTGATTTTTACAGTTTCTGTCCTCAATAAAAGATTAAGGAATTAAAATCGAGTTGAAAACGCTCTTCAACTTTTTTCGAAAATGTCATCCCCTTATGTGTGAGTGTTGAGCGAGTGAGGTCTACTGTTCACAGAACTACTAGTATAATTGATAATAATATAAAAGTAAATACCTTATTTTAAACTTTTTTGTAAGAGAGTGTTCGATATTTGATTATTAAAGTCAGTTTCTTTTTCTGTTTTAATAATTTTTTTAATTCTATTCCTATTTTCGGTTGAAAACATCTGCAGATGTGAAACAACTGCTTTCACCATTCAGCACCCGTGCAGTTATTCAGATATTGAAGTGTCAGCTCAATGTACTGTTCTATTCCAGCTGTCAAAGCGATCAAGAGCAAATAGTTATTTCATATTCAGCTTATATTTTTCATCTTTATTTGACCTCTGGCGCTAATAGAATCACAGTGTCGGATGAACTGACGTTTTTTGGAACATATTAGTGTGGACTTATTCATTTATATGTTCCATATAATTAACACTGCTTGATTCATTTCCATGTTTCCCAAAACCTCATCCTGCATTGTAGATTGTAACTAGCTGTTGTGCCCGTCCTTCGTACGGATTATGTTTAGAAATAAGACTAAATATGTTTCGGCTTTTTTGATAGCAACGATCATGAAGTTGTTAGCAGCTTAGGCCCCCCCGTTCAGACGATACAGTTTTTTTGCGGTACGGTTTTTTTACTGTACGGCGTCAACTGTACTGTGATGTTCACACTGTCCGGCTTTGCTGCTTATTGCTGTGCTCTCCTCCTTCTTCCATTGAGCTTCCAGTTCAGATTTATTTATTCCAGTCCAGGATTTTTTTATTTGTGTAAGATTTTTTCAAATAAGTTTCTTACTGAAGGTTTCTCTTAAATTTTGATCAAAGTACGCAAATTCTGGTTTCAATATTCCATACATTTTTCTCTCTTTATTTTTATATTAATCTTAAGTCTTGTCCCACAAGGCGGGTCTCTCATATATTAGAGAAATTAAATTTTCACAATTAATATCTTCCACTTCTGGACACTGGAATTCACTAATAAGAAGATCAATGCTGAAGAATATCAATGAAGGAGATCAATGCTGACGATCTGAAGACTGCTTCCAGCGTAATAAGCGTATCGTTTGAACATATCCATTACCGGTACAATACATGTGCCACCGGATACGGATAGTTATTTTGCGGTACAGCTGATTTTAGTGATACAGTTTTCGAAGACAAAACCGAATGTAGAAATCGGATAGAACAGCTTTTTTACTGGATCCAGTCGAAACAGTATTGTGTGAACATACAATATGAAATGTACATGCAAACGAAAGCACTGCAAAATAACTGATACAGCAAATTTACTGTACCGCACAAAAACTGTATCGTGTGAACGGGCCCTTAGTAAACAACTTAGAACATCAGCAATTCAGTGACAGGTATCGGAGAGAATATTTTCTGAGAACAGCTGATTAATATATCATGATAAATTACGTGATTTGTTCTTATGTGGTAATAATAATAGTGCTACCTGGCGAATTCCCAAGAGCCTAGCACAAACCACACCTTCCTAAAATGTTAATTTTTGTTTTGATAAATTGAAATTAGAAAATTTTGTTTTTTTTTTCAACAAAGAAATAATTGATAAAACATAAGATGAGCTTTAATTCACCAGACATATGTTTCCTAAAAGACTGCAATGCTCCGACTACACAAGTCTGCAGACAGCGTAAATAACGCCGCGAAGGGCCCACCATTTATATTTGAGAACAGCTGATTGATATATCATGATAAATTACGTGATTTGTTCTTATTCTTATGTGGTAATAAAACTTGGAAGAAATGTATCCAAAATCGCACAATACTTGGTTTTTAAACGTTTATTATTCTGTTGAAAAAAAAGTTAATTTAGTTTTTTATAGCTAAAGACATTGTCAATAATGTTTTCAATACTGTTCAATAACTAAAATCCCGATCGATGCTCTCGTTTTTGAGGAGAAGGCCGCGTAAAATGTATCCAAAATCGCGCAGTACTTGGTTTTTAAACGTTTATTACTCTGTTAAAAAAAAAGTTAATGAAGTTTTTTATAGCTAAAGACATTGTCAATAATGTTTTCAATACTGTTCAATAACTAAAATCCCGATCGATGCTCTCGTTTTTGAGGAGAAGGCCGCGAAAAATACCTTTGCGGCCGTGACAGACAGACAGACAGACAGACAGACAGACAGACAGACAGACAGACAGACAGACAGACAGACAGACAGAAAGTGAGATAAGACTATTTTCGGCTTATTTAATGTATAAAACGTAAAAATAACCAAAAAATATACAATTCTGATAAATGTACAGACAAAACTCTAATTTTATTTATATAGATATCACCACGGCGTTACTATTCACGTTAAGCACTGGGATTTGCACTTAGATATTTGGTTTGATTTTTTCTACACAATCACCTGAAACTCAAAAATTCAAGATGAAAATTCCTCTTGAAAGCCTTTTCAGTAAAACTCTTGAAGTCTCCTTTGATTGAACAAAGCTTCAAGGTAGATCCATAAATAAGTGACTGAATATGTGGTGAATTCAAGATGCAAAACTATAACTGGAATTGATCTTCACAAAAAGTAATCCAACTTCACAATTCTAATTTTTTAAGATCACAGAATATTGATGTAGTACAAAGAGATACCGCAGAGACAACACAGTCGAGCAAATATGTTTCTAGCAACTATAGGTAGGTCGATTGAAACTGATTGTGCTCCACTGATAAGTGTGGCGAATCGCTTGCAGTGGAGTGAAATTATTTGTGGCTAGGAGAGCGCAACGCTATTTTTACGTTGACATAGACGCATAGAAGCATAATAACCGATAGATTGATTCTGTTGCAGTTCAGCTGTATTGGGACTTGCATCATGCGAGAACAATCACGCACGCAGGAAGTCACACTTGTATGTACGTTGTCTGTAAGCAAGTCACGCGTTGACGGATACAATGAATAAAAAATCGTTGTGCTAACGTTAGAAAATTACCGTATGAAATTGTAGGAGCGTTTCTCAACGCCTGATACAAATTTTGCTTTAAATTCGCTCTGATTCGATGGAATATTAGGCATGAAATTGTCGATGGCTCTCTTCATTTACTGCAATCTCCCTCATAGTTTCACCCCATATTTATGCAGGAGCATAATTGAGTTACATATTGCATCATCATCGATTTTATGGACGTTGCCGATATTTTAAAAACTTTCTGCCTACTTCACTCTATAGTGTGACCTCAATTTCATAGCGAACGACAAAGCATGAAATTTCCATCTCGGACAAGGCTCTAATGCTGCAGGTCTCAGTTGTCTTTTCAAATTAAGTCTCGTGCATTGTTGATGTCGTCAGAATCAAATTTCGATCGATTCTTTGTTCCAATCTGCTCACAAAACTTATTGTCTATCTGAGTAGACTATAGTTCATTCACTTTGAACAGCTCTGAGATGGTGTATTGTTAGTTGAACTATTTCTCAATCACTTTGAAATCTTGTCTTTGCTCTCTGCACACATTGGGGGATTAGACCGTAGACACTCCTAATGTTATTTGACAATCAAATTAATAAATTGGGGAGAAAAATCTCTTGTGATAAAATGATTATTTGAATAATTCTCTTCCCCAACAAACATTGCCCTGATGATGCTATTAGTCTAAGTATTCTTGGCATGAGCTCACACAATCAAGAAATGAATACATTCCAGTTAAGAAATGGTATTCGTTGTCACATGGTCTAGTTAATTGTCATGAATCTCAGAATATTATTCATGCATACTTCTTGATTTGTGATGTTAGCTAGTTATATAGCACCTCAAACGGTAATCATCAGACCGATTTAAAAAACCTTTCTGAGTTTCTTGAATTTTGGCTAAATTATGTGCCTTATTAGTATGCTATTGAGTCAATATATTTTATTTCAATATAGTGATTCTTTTGTTCGGAGGATGAAGCCCACATAGGTCTGAGACCTGTGTGTGGGTAATTAATTGGATGATGGTGATTGATGAGTCGGACCTACAGTTTTAGGTGGGTTCCGAACCACCAGGAAGTGATTTTACAGCAAAGAACAGTCTTTTTGCTGGCCAGTCCAATCAGTCACCTTTACAAAGAGCGCCCAGGAGTTTCGTAGCTATTCACTGATTGAACAAATACCTGCTACGACACTCGGCTATCACTTCCCTTTTGTTCAATATAATAATATTAATATCAATACAAGCCTTTTCGACAAATTTTGGAAGCCATTGCCCCCCACCCCGTCTGTCTTCCTCCTATGGCCCCCTGCTCATGATCTCAGTTACAAATTGACCAAGTGTGGAGAGGGACGTTCTACAAAAAAGTGGTAGAAACGTCCTATCTTCTTTTCCAATAGTATTTTTCTATTTTAATATTCTTCAGTCAACCGTCAGTAAGTTCAAATACTCTCCAATTACACAGAGTTTGGAAATAGAGAAAATAATTACAATGTATTTAGCAATTGACAATTGATGTATATAGCGTACATAAAGTATGAAAGCGAAGTGAACAATACATTACCATAAACAAGATTCTTTTTTGATGGCTCTGAGAATTTGGAAAAATATTCCTCTTCTGTTACATAGCTATACATGCTATATTGTATACTGTATTGAGAATATTTTTCATAATATAAGGATCTTCCCACAAATAAATGTCATATGTTTATCATTATTATCAGTGTACTCGTTTGTGTTCTATCATCTCCATGAAAATAAATCCTGTAGTCCTTAAAATACAATTTATATAACTGCTATATTTTTAGACTCTGAATCTTATTAGTGGAATACATCTTCATGTATTTTTATTAGCACTTTCCATGAGATGTGAAGGAGCGTCAAAATATTCCGCTGAATATGATGAAGATGCCAAAAGTGAAGATTAGTCTGTTGGCATAAATTAGTAATCATGATAATAACGAACCTGAGAATTCGTAGTTTTCAAACTCGGCAAACATTGTGCAATGCTTTGAAGCCCATTGTTTTGCAATGGACAATAAAGTATAATATTTTGTCAGTACGCCTTCTCATGGAATGTTTCAACGCTTGTGTCGATATCATTGCCTTGCAACAAATTCAATATTCAAATGTAGAAAGTCAAGGCGTGCCTTCTAACAGGCGAGGACAGACTTCTAACACAATCTCCATTGCGGTGAGAAGATATGGTAGACTCAAAATCAATTCATCGTGCATGTTGATATTACACTCTTCGCTAATAATTATTATTACAAGAAACAAGGAACTGAGGATACAAATTCCGATCTGTGACAACACTGTTAAGACAGTTAGAGGATTTTCAAGATGAGAAAAGTCAAACCAATAAAAGTATTGTATCCTAAATCATGAATTTGAAGAATTTCGGAAAAATTAAGCAAAATAGTTTTAGTAGATTATGACAACGTTTGTAAATATTGAGAATATTTTTCATAATAATCTTGATAGAATCTAAACCTACTTTATCAGTTCTCCAACCTTTTATTTAAGGTGCTGTAGGAAACAAGGTCTCTCACTGAAAGGTCCTTTTAGATTCATTCCCATTATTTGATTTTGATAGAGAATTGAAATCTAAAAGCCTTGAAATGATAAATATAGATACTTCAGGCTCGATCATTGAAATGTTGGAAAGATTATTGTTCTGGAATAATGATTAAACTTCTGATGTTCGTAAGTTGAACTGAAATATTGTATAAATTTGATAACATGGAATATTCAAAATTCCACGCTCTGATAGATAATATTGATTTTGGGAATACCTTAGAATCAATGCTATTGTTAATGTTGTATGTGTAATAACCTCTAATTATTGAAAATGATAATTCGCTAAACTGTCGAAATCCACTTTATGAGTATCTAAAACATGAACTAAAATATTTATATTTCAACTATAGTCTCGTATAATGAACCTTACAGTTCTACCAACGATGGGTAAGGAGAAGAAAGATTCAGTCACGAGAACATGGTCCTGTAACTCATTTTGATAGTAATGAAATGGAATTTGACAATTATTTATAAATAATTGAAACTTTAAAAATTTCAACAAAAATGACATCTAAAAAACTGTCATATACTCAATCAAAAAAAAAAACTGTTTAGATATACTATCTCCAAGGACCATGGTAAAGATTCAGAATCGATTCCTCACCCGGAACAGTTATCATATCAGTCCGCTGATGTCACCTGGCTGAGACAGAACCAAGTTTTTCGACTTGACGGTCGTTCAATAAATTCTTTAAGACAAAAATTATCGACTTATTAATGCCACACTCAATTAATGGGAGAAGGAACTGTTTATCATGTTTGTAACTGTTATTACATGGTCTAAATAGTTATTATTACTGTTGATGGTGATAACAGTTAGCGAGCATTACTAGACTTGTCCTTGCTCAGACGCGGGCGTTCAGGAAATGTACTCGTGTCAAGAGAAACAAATAGCTCTGTATGAAATTAGACGCCAATGATGTTGAATTAGACTATTTTAGCCTTGAAATATTAATCTGATTTTATGCTCTTAGAAATTCGTCAAGCATTCCTCGCACAAGGTACCTTGAGCTGCTGAGAATTTTATTGCAGATCTTAAGTAAGTCGAAATTATGACCATCATAAAGTGATGAAGTGATAAAATTATATTTTTAGCAGGAAGATCGAGTTGTACCCGATCAAAACTGTATAGTGAAAACTGTATTGATTATTGTTGAGCTTATTTCAAAGACTGATAAATGAGAGCGAAAAGGTATTCATCACTAAATTTCATCTCCAATGAATAGACCTGCTATTCATATTTTCAAATATTATTAAATAAATAATGAAATAGATCTATTGTAAAAAATATATTACTGGTGAGAGGCAGGACAAAATTGAACTGTGAACTTGAGGAAGGTTCCCAAGGATTAAAAATCCTTGTCGAGGGCGGCCCTGAGGGGTGTCATTGAGATCATGCCCCCTCAAAATCGGAAATTTACTGGAGAAGGGGTAGGACCGTAGGAAGGTGGAGCAATCTCACGAAAAAAGTAAGCAAAATCCATTAACTTTCCATCTGAGATAGCTCCTGTCCAGTGGCGTAGCCAGGGGGGGCCCATGGAGCCCAGCCCCCCCCCCCTGAAATTTCAGAAATAAAAAATTCTCAAATAACTAATAGATAAGGACTTATTAGAGCCAAGGGTTCTATCTGTTTTGTAGTATTATAACGAACAGAATACAGAAACCCTGATTGTGTAATAGAATATAGTTATAGTCAGATTAATGTATTGTTCAAATATTTCCTCAATATTTACTCATATAGAAACTTGAAGACTCTTTATTTAGGTGCTCAAATAATTTTGATTTAAAATGAGCTACAAAATCGAATAAAACATGTTAGAAAACTGTGACTACCATAATTATTGTAATATTACATTAAATAAAACGCAATTTTTCAAGTTTGAAGTGAATTAACTTTGTTAATTATTGATAAATCACCATTTTGAATAAACTCATCTTGTAGAAAATTTAGTTTCTAAGTTAAAATTCAGTATAACCCACTAGCCTAAACGCACCCAAAGTAAATCGGGATTTTATAAATGAAAACACACAAATAAAGTTATAGGCGGTAGGCCAGCGTGTAAAATTAGTGTGACCAAAAAATTCCGATTTCATGAACTTTGGGTTGGGTGCGTTTTAGGCTAATGACATGAATTATATGGAACTTGTAAAAAAGTATTCTTTCTTCATGTATATTTGAGTTGTATTTTTATAAACTTGAAATGCAATTTATTATCATTGTATTAATTTTGAGATTCAGTACATATGTTAAGTATGGCTAGTTCCAATTCAAGGGTTTTGACTCAAAATAGTCACAGATATTAGTATATCAAACCTTATCATTTCCCTTTTCAATAAACTACCTGCTAACATAAGAGATTACTCAAAAAATGATATAATGATATATATAATGAACAATGGCAATAGGATTTCAATTCAGTAATACTAAATAGTATATAAATAACTTAAATATAAAAATTGAAAAACATACTGATTTGTTTCATTCTTGTGAATATTTTCTTTGTAATCAAGTTTTCAATATGTTGCTGGTTTCAAATTCTGTTATTGTAAAAGCACTGCCGCCGGCCCATACGACTGATATTAATTAATTTTTTTTTTAATTTTATTGTAGAAAAATTTTCATTTCATTTCATATTTTATTTTTTTTCTTAATTAATATAATTTCTTAATGGTAAAATGTTTTTATTTGATTTTTAGTTGTAATCTTCTTTTTCTCTTTTTGCTTTTTATTATTATCTATTTTTTTCACTATTTGCATGCAAATTGTTTGTAAAAATTTGTTTGGTTTAATAATATTATTTATTTGTAAAATTTAATATGCATTGAATGGGCACATGCTGAAAAACCTACGGGTTTAGCAGGACCCGAAATTGTAATAATGATTTATTTTCAATAAAATTGATTGAATTGATTGATTGAACCTAGGTTCTTGGGTAGTAATTTTTCAAAAATTTCTTTTGAACTTTAGAGCTCAACAAGTTGTCTAGATTAGCTTTTTACACAACTAAATTTAAAAAAAATCCGGATCCTCCTATCCACCAGACCCCCCCCCCATTGGTGAGCCCTCCCCGAAATCTAATCCTGGCTACGCCACTGCTCCTGTCCCTTGTTGATTGTAAAACTAAATGAATATTTTAGGTAGGGAATTCAGGTTTAGGAAAATGATGCAGGGATAGATTAATCTCACATTATTTTTCTTATGCAGTCTCTTTAGAAACATACTCTTCATTTGGATGCAGGGGAGATGGCTGGCACCAATCAAGATTGACCTTGATCTGGATAATCTATACAGCAATTGGTTAATAGAGTTTTCCGGGATAAATTTCGATAAAAAAAACTTTCATCGTGTTTTAATCTTGATTGCTGTAAATCAAGTTTGAGAAGATTGTGGAAGTCCCCAGTGCCCTTCTTTCCTGATCTCTTGGAGGAAACTCTTTAAATTGAAGGTGGAGAGGTTTTTACATGAAATAAAACAATAATGTTGTTTCTTCTTTCGACTTCTAGTAGAAATTTTACCCGAAGAAGGATGAGAGGTTAACTTCCACAGGAAAAACAATAATTATAATGTTATAGAAACTTGAAATAACAATTTACCTTACTACTACGTATTGCTAATTAAAAATTATCCCTGTCACCTATAGAACATCACACAGGTGACACTCATACACCTGCTGTATGTTCGATTAAAATAAAAATATCCATCCAGGATTAATTGAATCATTGCTATGAATTTCAAACGTATTGCTGTTCTCTAGTCAGAGACAAATCGGTCATCCGTCATACTATATAAGTCATCCTGTCAAGTTAACGAACTAAAAAGTCCTTTAGTGGAAGAGATGCACTACTTTTCAAGTTGAGAAAATCTGCAAAAAACAAACAGGCTGGGAAGTCTGGTTTAATTGGGAAATTCTCTTTTTTATTCCTTTGTAAGTATTGTGTTCCAGTGCATCCCAGCAAAATGAGAAACTATCGCCATAGTAATGTGATAAGTAATGACCGAGTTACATTTAGCAGTGAGTTTATCATAATTTGTGTTTCCAATCCACAATGATCAATAACATCCACTGAGTGATTCAGGCAGTTAAAATGCATTCGAAAACACAGCCATCAAATCGGAAACGTTTTGATAAATTCTTCCTTGTCGGATTATTTGATCTTTATCTCAATAGAATGATCCAAAACAACATTGACAAGCTTAGCATTTTCCTGTTGCTTATACAAAATTATATTTGGAAATCTCAACAGACATAACAAAGGATTAATAACTTGATTCCCTGAAAATAAATATATTTGAATCTGTACCAGCTTACAACAACTGCCAGATCATCTTCAAAGAATAGAATTCGCAAATTAAGTCCACTTCCTCTGCTGTACATATTAATATTGCGTATTTTATGGAGAATGGTCATATCGCATTAAATTATTGAACCGTTAGGAAGATTAATTTTCTTTCAAATGAATCTGAAATTAGAAAAACACATTTTTTTAGTAGCTAGCATATCGCTTCATATTTTTCATTATTGTAATTTTAAATGGGCTTCTTATCTCTATAATAATAAATTGTAATTCAGGACAAAGTTCTTTATGTAACTCTGTAATGAAGACCTCTGTCAAAATTGATGAGGTTTCATGTAGAGGAGCATGAGTGAAGCAATCGTTCTTTCATAGTTGACGCATGGATATCCTACCATGATTCAACACACTCTGAGTACGGTATTATACAAACTATAAATTCAAAGTTTAAAAGTGAGCAAGGTTTAAAAGAGCATTAGGCCTACTAGGTCATGGCACAAAAATGTATCAATAATAAATAAAATATCTTTTGATTTCATAGAAGTGAAGATAGTGGTTATGCAAAATTTATATTGAGTAGCATTTCATACATTCTTGATATCTTCTGGTCCTTTAATCTTAGTTGAAGAATATGTAAAGCACATTTAACATTGATTTTTTTCGTTTTAAAAGGGATTATAATTCCAAATAGCTCCATTTAGATGTAAAAACCTTCATAGATAAAAAATTTTCAAGATTAATTTTAATTCTATGAATCTGGTTATTTGAAGGATATTTTAAGGTTATTTGATGGCCGGTTTTCCGCTCATATACCCACGAATATTAAACATGAATTTACTCATATTCTCATCCTTTACATGGATACTGAAGAGATCATGTTATGAAAGAGAAAGGAAGGGACTGAACATTACTAAAGATGATCGTGAATAAGTCGTATAGGTTATTAGAATGATCATTGACGATCGTAGTAATTAACATAGCCATGAATAACATTCTAAGTTTATTGGAATTTTCTCGTGTAGCAAAGAATAGAGCAAAACAATGATCCTTCTCAAGGTTTTCAACTGAACATGACTCTTGATCGTTGGTCAATAATTAACGGTTTATGCAAAACATTGGAAATTGAGAGAAGAACCAGAATTCCATTCTTGAGAATATTCTAACCGATTACATACACAAATCAACTATAACTATAATATCTGTATACATATCTCAAAAGATTTAGAGGAGAATTAACACAATCTATTAGAGGATAACACTGTAATCCTGTTTATTTTATTTGAAACATGCTTCTTCCGTGTAAGAAGTTGGTCAAAACACTACCCATACCGCTGAAGGACAGGTCACCTTATTTGTTAGTTTATACCAAACTAAGTTTAAGGAATAAATCTCGAATGAGCATAATCTACAGGTTGAACCAAGTTAAAACTATCACAAGTCAAAGTTTCATTCTTCATACGGAGCTTCAATTATTGTAGTTACATAGAAGATAGCATACAAAAATGAAATTTTTCAACATCAAAGGTGTAGAACAGTTACTGATTACTCAATCTGACGAAGTAAGTACTCCACTGTCATTATTTGAAAAGTTTTATGCATCGAATGAGCCAGCACCTTTAGTTACCCAGCGCTCTACTGTTTTAACTAGCTTTCATTCTTCGATAATTCGCTCTTAGCTGAGAACACTATCAATTTGTAGGTCATTGGGCTCGAGGCAATGGATTTGTTGAAATGCACTATGTAGAGTGTGGAAGGAGCTCGATGAGTGGCTTTAGATTCTGCGATAAAAACACTTTCGGTCAAAGATGTAGGCTTTCTTAATGCGGGGAATGTGTTGCCCAAGAGAAAAGTGAGATAGATAATGAGTGTATGTAACGAGTGTGTGGTGAGTGCGAGAAAGAGGGTGATATGGTTGTGCAAGCGGAGGCAGCCACCACAAGCGGAGCACACATCCGACGGATGTCAGCTGCTGCTGCTGCGGCTGTAGTTGGTCACTCCTGAGAGAGACCAAACTCCCTATGTCTCACCTCACTCTAGAACTCTCTCGTACTCATTCCTCTCATGCTCTCAATCGGTGCCTCCTTCTCTATCAGGCTGAAACTAAAGCTGTAACTTATATTAGGTAGATGTCCTTCAACTTCCATATATTTTAAAGTAATGGAAGACTTGGCTTTATAACTCTTCATTGACTACGAAATTGACAATGATTTCTCAACGCTCACCAATTACTAGTAGTTACAGTGTACGCTACTTATACTAAGTACATGTGGAGTATCAGTAGGATATAAATTATTGGAATCGATCTATTGAATCAGTTATGAATGAGTTTAACATACAATTTGAAACTTTTACCTCGAATAAAATAGTTATATATTATTTCTATTATGATAGATACGCTAAAATTTATATAATTGCTACAACGAATATTACTATACGTTGTATGTATCATTAATATTATACGCTCTAATAATTCCGATATTGAAGTTTATTAGTAAAGTTGTATCCGATAACATGTTTCCACCGCCATTTGTGTGGTATTTGTCTCATACATTATTACAGTATTGTTTTTAAAAATTCAGAAATTCATATGTTCATAATATTTTCATAGCACAGTTCACACAGAATAATCAATATTACAAATAATTCGTGGAGTACGTGCTTTGATTTCATTTGACATTCTGACAATCTCTGACAATTCGGGTTGGGGTTCACCTTCTTTGTCACTATTTCAGTGCGAAGAGAAAACATTTCATTCCATTCACACAGTAAACGTAGAACAGAAAACATTAAATTTCTTAGGGGATTTAGAATTCTTGAGAAATTCAGTCAAACACTTTGCAACTATGCAGCTGACTATTGTCAATTAAGTACATCTATTAATGTACAAAAAAACTCGGAAATCAATTTCGATGATTTTCCATGTGAGTATTTCAAAAGTTATCGATTGGGAATAAGAACATGACTATCATGTTCAGCTTCTGAAGATTTCCATAGCTATCACTGGAAAGATAATATATATTGGCTTTTATAATGATTAGATTATTCTACAGAATAAATAACACGCTTGGGGAAGAAATGATCTGGGGTTAATGAGAATGCTTGTGAAGCCCTCATTGCATGTTTCTATTGAGAACCAGAAAATACAAAGTTAATAATACTTGGAGTTTGGCATGCAACTTAAGCTCCCACCATATATTTCATTAGACATTATGGGAAATAACGGTGTGTTTAAAAGCCATGTTGGGATGCATAGCTTCTAGACGACATTTATATTAGTAGCATACCTCACAGTGGAGCCAAGACACACCCGTCTCAGGTCGATTACCTCTGGTTTTGAATTGGCTTTCGCTTTTGTTTTCGCTGTCTTTCTTTGTCTAATTTTTCTAGTTAGGGTATCAGCGATCTTAAAGCTGTCCTCGCGCAGTAAATAACGTTTATAATACGTCTAGGAACCGCCCGTTTTAATACATAACGCACATACACTTACACATACACAATACACTTGCACAATACATCCTTAAACAGTTCAAATACCGACATAAACGTCATTCCATAATCGTTAAGTTTAATCGTACTGCAATGGTTTGAAGAAGAGACCAGCTAACTCCTCCCAGGGACAAACTAATGATAGTTGAGACCTGTATTGTACGCACCAGAAAAATGAAAAAATAAACATGAATGTAAATGTAACTACAAAGCTTGTAACTACAATGTTTCTGATAGAGCAAAAGCGTGTCCTCGTTTTAAATTTATATGGTATTTTATACAGAATACAGAATATGATACAGAATACAGATATATGTGTATATATTTTCAAATTCACAAATTTATGTAGAAATATTATGTAATTTTGATGTAGACAGGTTTTTGTGGGTGAGAAAAAGTTTTTAGATATCTAGCTGGCAAAAATACAAAATAATATGTGTTTTTCTTCAGGCTGCCCGACACTTAGTGAGTAATTGGCAAGTAACTGTTAAATCTATATAATAAAAGAGTTGGGGAGTGTGTATGTGTTTTAGTCTTACGAATTTCACAAAAATGGCAACGATTTGAAACACCAAATTCGGCACATAGCTTCCTCCAAACTCGATTCAGTGCACCTCAAAGCCCAATTTTAATTCTACTTTTGAAATGTTCAAAGTTAATGTTCAAATTCCACTTATGGGATTTACTTATGGGATTTTAATTCTACTTTTGAAATGTTCAAAGTTAATGTTCAAATTCCACTTATGAGATATTACTGTATCAAAATGAGTTTAGATGCAGAAAGCTCATAGAACAGCTGATAACATGATACGCCACTATGGTGTTAATATACATGAAAAGCCGATATGTCTTAAGCTAAAACAACAGATTAACTTTGTGTTAATATTACAGCTGCTAATTACCCAGCGTGTGTGATACATTAACTGTTATACACTATTCTAAAAAATTAAACAAAACTATGCAGGTGGGTAGAGCTGCAAAGCTGCTAAAAAGTAAGTTTACAAGAAACTAAAATGTTTCTTGTGAACTTCTCTTTCCAAACACATGAACTGTATGGTATAGACACTGTATGGTATGTAACTTCCCAATTTCGTAATTTTGTGACTACTACCATAAGTTATCTACCAGGAAAAAAAAAAACTCCAAACCGAATTCCCGGGCAAGACCGGGTAAAATCCTCAAAAAAAGCTAGTTATAAATAAATAGTTTCCACATAAGGTAATACAAGTATAAAAGTACTGCAAGAATCCAATATTCAATATTATATGTTCATCTATGTATCATACTTCCGAATAGTTTTATTTATTGCTCCTTATCAGGAATATTACAAGTATCTCACTATCGTTTGCCATGTTCTAGACTCTTGAGTCCAAACGAATATGAATAATGTAATATAATAATTATGAATCCATTTGGTAATTTAATATTGTTGAAGTTTCTACAAATACCATCCATGATAGTAAATAAGAGTGATTATTACTGTGGGTGATTCAAAAAGGCAAATCATTTCCACAAAGAGTTTTTCAAGTAAACTTTATCAGTTGTCGAATTCAATCAAAACAAGTGTTTTTATAAGTTGATTTTGAGATGTAGCCCAAATGAAAAATGATTCTTTGTTAATAACAGTAGGCCGATGCTATTATGATGGTGTCGTGTCTAATAAAGGGTAGATGGATAACTTTTGATGCGGCCGTGTGAAGGGAGATGAGGCTGATGAGTCTGCTGTTGGCTTTTGTCGCTTCCACCTGATAATAGATTCGGAGCGCAATAAAAAAATGCATAGTTTATCACAAGCACTGGACACGGTCGATTGTTTTGTCGGAAGACACAATGTGCGCTCGGACCTCCGTTATTCTTATTGACGATTGCATTCGAAAACTAATCAAGGATTTATTGACCTCAGCTCTCAGCAGCCGTTGGGCGGTGACCGGTGTTGTAATGTGACTGCTGTTAGCTGTTCAACTCATGTCCATCGACATATAAGATCGATATATAAGTGTTCTTATATGTGGATGCTCATGCCAGGTACTGACTGCCGTATGAACAAAATGTGAACTGATAACGCACGAAATTAAAAGAACTGTTCAATTATTTGTGTCTACATGCTTCACCATTGGTTTGTTTTGTTGCTTAGTTTTTTCTAAAGCAGCAACTTTAGAAAAAACACCTCCACCTCCTCCTTCTCCTCCTCCTCCTACAGTATTACTCCTCCTCTTATCGGTACAACAGATAACTCCATATTCTCAGTTTTATAGCTAATTGGAGTTATGTGCTAGATGCAGTATTATCATATTACCAGCTTGAATATCTTGCTATAACTATAATAAACTAAAATATTCCTTGATGCGAAAAGTTAAAATCTTTTTTCTTCTCAATTTCTTCTGGTCAAGATGATTTCGGGATTCCCGTTACTTATGAGTTTAGTATACTGCAAAATAACAAAATGGATGCGGCATCAAATAAAAAAACTAAATTTTTACAAGAAAAAATTCTATCTCACATTCAGAGTCCTGTGAAAATTGTATCGAATATCACTATTTTCAACAGGCCGAAATAGCTCTCATCGATTTCAAATAGATTATAAATGTTCTCATTTAACATGGTAGTTGGTTTTTTCCCATGTGAGTTGCTACATATTGAAAGGGCAATAATGAATTACCCTAATATTTGCAACTGGACTGCTAGATATCTTGCAGTTCGTTCAGGATTACAAAAAAATGTTATCACAAAAAGTCAAGTACCCCATCAGAGTATCGACTATTCTCATAGGAATAGTTGTTTGCTATTAAATTTTAAAGTTGATTTCAACTCATTAGAACGTAATAGCCCAGGCCTTATATATTCTAAAAACTCAAGAACTCATTGTAGGATACGGTTTGGCTAAAAATCTATAAAATTCACTGTTGATTTAAAAATCTTGGCGATTTTTATTGAAATCAATTTTGCATTCAATGTGCGTTCAGTAGTCTATCGTTACAGGCAGCACGCGGACAGCATAAAATGCCTCGTGGACATTTACTGTTCTCCAGCCAACGACCAGGCATGTCGAAATAGTTTCAAAACTGACAGAATGAAATGCTATTTTACATTTATCAGGTTTGCTAGTAAGGCGCGGGCGTTACAGTCTGACGAATACAGGTATATTGTGTCCATAGCCCACTGTTGTGAAATAACTGGCTCGAAATACGATAGCAGCGATTTGATTATGGTTGATGCAGAGGCATTTTAAAAAGATAGATAGCGTATGGCCTCGACCAAGCGACCAAAATTTCTCTCCTTCGTAAACTGCTTCATGGGTTGAAATGAATTCCATTCGAATCGAGGCTCATTTCCTCAATCAACCTATTGCCGACTGGAACGAAACTTTCCTATGGGCACCAAAACGTTTTAGAGTGAATTTCAGTTATAATAAATTCATCACTGATAAATTTAAGAATAATAGAATAGAACATTTTGAGCGTTGTAGAAGCGAATGATGAGGAATTTTAAAGTCACGACCTAAATGACGAATTTGCACTGTTCACTGTTACACGGCTACTGTGTTTTATAGCAGTACTCTTTTTCAATACAAGTAGGCTCAGATTATTTCTACTACAAAAATAAGTTATAATCAGTTAGTAAGACTTGTAGTAGCAGTGAATCTTTTCCCAATTTTTAGAATAACCTTTATAAACATATATGTTCACATAAATTGAATAACCATCACTTGAAATTGTTGCTCTATTTTGTTGAATAAGTTTGGTCAACGTTGGAGGCTACAATCCGTGAGGTAGAGCAGAGTGGACAGTGTGTAGTGCATGATTTTCTAATTAAAAAAGTTAACTTTCCCGTATAAGTAGTACAGAGTCTTCTAAATTTCGATATTGTTTGTTTTAGGTATAACAATCTCCATATATAATTCAAGAGAGATGTACTGCTATCACATGGTAATGTCATGGATTCAGAACACTCCTTTTTTCCATTATTTTCCAAGCCTAAACTTCCAATAATTGTGCCTAGGACTGAGCATATATTCTGATCATATTTTAACGATTAATAATGTTCAAATAGAAATCTCCAATACTATCGTAGAACCAAAATTTGTGATTATTTATTATGATAATTATTTATATCACGAGGCGCAGACTTTTCTATTGAGACATGTCATTTTCTATGTTATTCTCATAATTAATTAAGGTCTCTCACAAACGGATTTTCAACTGAAAAAATACAAGAATATTATTTATGTGTCGAATGACTTCCAGTCTGTTTTGTTCCCTATAAAATTTATTAACTGTGATTCACGGTGTATTCTTTAATCTCACGATCCAACCCATTTTTCGTCTTCAATGCACTCAAATAAGGCTTCTTATTGGTTGTTTGTTCTCATCATGATTGAAGCTTCAAAACGGTGATTGGAGTGTTGTTGTAGACTGTTGACTGATTTAATAACAACTGTTGCTACAAATAAAACATGAGAATGGTTCTCAAATAATTAAGAGTCATTTGATAGCTTGTGAATCCGAGAAAGGATTTATCATACATACTTTAAACTTTTGACACACGCTATTATACGTTCTAATCTGTGAGGATACTTGGAAAGTAGACATACTCAAGGTGTACTGACCTCTTGATGCTATTGTTAGAAGTCAGAGAAAATATATGACAGTATAACGAGCTCCATGCAAATGAGAAGAGAATAAATTCCCGTGAGGAGGAAAAATGTTTAAAAGAGTGAAACCAGTTCAAGATAAATAGAGGAAGGTCGTTGTACTTTTTCATTCGATTAAGCTCTTTTAGTATCTACTCACCTTTAAAAATATCTTGGACGAGTCTGGTGGGAAGCCCAGCGTGAACCCCTATGGGTATTAGAGTGAGTCATGTGTGATCACTTACTCACCATGGCGAAAATTGAATAGTGACAGAACATCCAAACTAGGCGCTGACTGTCCAGTAATAATAGGGGAGTTGATTGCTGTTTAGTACAGCAATGTATTTTCCTTTGCTATTAGGACAACATTACAGTGATTAGTCCTCAAGTATGAATTGGAAGAATGCTCTTTATAGATGATTGCGAGGAGGCGTTAATACTGATTTGGAAAAAACTCAACCTTCGAATTAATTTTTCGAGCTCAACACTATTATTTGTTACAAAACAATTATCATCAAAATTGTTGGTGTTGGAATTGGGAATGTAAAAATGGATAACAAGGCATTAGAATAGAATCATTTTTTGAGAGCGGCTTAGAGATCCATTTGCCATAAATTGTAATTTTAATACACTTTTTCAAATTAAAAAACATAAAATTGCTTTTGTTTTTGAATTGCTATTCTTATTAGAGACTGTATTTATGAAATTGTGTACAATTTTAAATTTATATTGTACTTTTTTAAATTTTATATGTTTACGATGTATACATATAAAATAGTCAACCAACATAATTTACATTTGTCTTAATCAGAGCTCTGCGCTGTCTTTTTATTATCTTAAATTAATTTACTTTATTTAATTTACTGAACCATACCAAATATAGTTTTATGTTTTATGTTATTGTAATTAGATCGACCCCACACAGTTTTACTCAGGGGTGGCATCCATTTTATTTACCATTATTGTAATAGTTTATACTCCTTGTTTATTTTGTAGATTTGAAAAATAAAATTTCTTTCTTTCTTTCTTTCAATTGGCTATGATAAAGTTTTATACCATTTTTATTAATATACATTTAATGAAACTCTTATCAAGTTTTTCGGTATGTTGATGCTGAAAAATTGAATCTTTTAACCGATTCAAATCTATTGAAAAATAGAACAGCTTCTTTTGCAACATTACTTAATTGATCATATCATATAGGTCCATTCACTACTTACCCATTTCAATTAAAAACTTGAGAAATGTTATTTCCTCCTTAAAATATTTTTCTCACACTAGAAATCTGAATTATAATACTGAATTCTACCGAATTATAATGCTAATCCAGTATATAATTGGATATTGAATAAAGAACTGATTGATTGAATACTCGTATATTAGACTGCTATAATTCTGATCATAATTTTAATTTCTTTGAGTATTATTTTCTCATCGTTAGGGATCTAATATTACTTGAACAGTAAATAGAACTCGGGTGGAGATTCTATTGAATCCAGCTCTTCGTGTGAAAGAAAATATATTTTGTAGTGAGTCACCTTTAAATTCTTCTACTTACAATCATTCAGAAACATTTTTCATCCAACGCGTTCGCCGTTATCCCCAAAAGAGTATTATTGAGGGTAAGTTTTCCTTGTAGAGAAGATCTTCTTACACAAAAAGAAAGGTCATTGGAGGCGATGAATGAATCACACATTCCTGGGTTTTTCTTTTTTCGAAGGTAGGCTATGTTTCAAATATTACTCACTTTGGCCCATCCTCGCCAATCAAGTCGAAAGTGGGAAATCAGAAACTTTTTTATTTAATCGGTTTGGAATTACCAACCTGGAAATGTTGTATGTGTAAGCGTTATTCGATCGCAATTGATTGGTAAGAACAAGAAAGGTCCATTGTTGTTAATGGCAAATAAATCTCCAATCTTACTCAAAAGTAGTAGGCCTTCCTTTAAAAGGCATATTTTCAACTCCAACTTATAAAACTGGGCAGTTTTGTATTGTTGGTCCGTTGTCATTAGATTGTGTAGATATAATTTTTTTGAAAGCTAGCATTGTCTATTTTTTATGTTCATCACCTATTCATATAATAAGTTACATTATATAAAATAATATGTATAAGCTGAAACATATAAGAAATTTTAAATTGGAATTTATCTATTCCACATGATAAAATACATATATTAATAATAATTTGCTGAAAATGGTCTATAACTTTATCAAAGCTAATATCAAATAATAATTTGGCTAAACGGCGAGCTGGAGTAACCCGTAAGGGTATTCCCATTAGCAAAAGCTATACGCTAATATGTCAAGTATTATTAATAAGAATCAATATTAGTATGAATAATGAAAAAGAATGACTTAGTAAGAAATAATAATAGTGAAGATAAAAAATATTTAACAAGTAGAAAAGGTTGAAGGCTACGCAGAATATTTTTCCAGAATAGTGTGGATAGTCAGTCATGAAAATTCAAAAAGGTTTAATCATGAATGTTACACAGTAGACTACTGTAGCTTTTAATATCAATCCAACTTGGCCAATGAAAAACAATAGTAAAGCAATGACCATGATCTATCGCTACTGCAACTTGTTAAGTACCTCTAAAGCATAACCATGAAATACATTGTTAGATTTGTGTACCATTGTCGATACATGCCCTGGAGCTCGTGATGATTCGGTGAAAGCTCAACCAATAAGTGCCATTGATGTCTAATTGATTGGATGTAAAAGTGAATGTTTCTCAATGGGCGACTGAAACGTGGCGCTTCGGCGGTGGCAGCTGAGTGTGTGGAAGCGTCACGTCACGTCCGTAACGTCTTTGCCGTGACAACCGAATCTGACTGCAGTGTCACGCGACCCTTCCAGTTCACTGCGTGAGCACTGAACACCGCTGTCAGTTATTGTGCCACCCGAAAAAAAGCATGTTAGTCCTCATCACGATCTCCACCTCTTTACCAGCTTTTCATCCAAAGTCTTCAATTTATTACTCTACAGATCACATCAAGGCTGTTCTATTTAGAAGTGCCTCAAAACTACTTACTACTAATATGATTGTGGTTACGATCTGTCAGTCGAGTTATTAAATTTTAGGTGACGAGGACGTACATAGTTTGGTACATTCATTGATAAAGATAAGACAATTTTAGATTTTAACCTCTATTTTGTTGTAATGCTGTCAGGAGAGGCTACTAGACTACCAAAGAGATACCAAATGAATAAAATACTTTTAATTATCATTAATTAAAAATGTAGGCTACTTATATGTTTGAACGTATTGGCCATAAAAGCATACGCATTCATATTCTGGGCTTAATTGTGAACCTCTATAGATTCAAAGCACTCCTTGATCTTGATTCTCATGTACTTTATACTGATTCAACAAATTTTTTTCAACTTTCCTTACCCCTTCCATTTCTCTCGTCCCTCTCTCTTCTCTTCATCACTCATACACTCCATTTTAATTATTGTTTTTCTCATTCACTCCTCATCACACTCTCTCACTTTCCCTCTTTTCTGTTTTCAGAATCAGAATACAGTCAATTTCTCTCTGTAGAATCCCCATCCAATATGTTTATCATTCATTGATTTCATAGGCCAAATCTATTTTGTTATAATAATGCAGTAACCAAGTATCATAAGCAGGTAATTTCAAGAAATTCTTCCAGTAGTTCCTCGAAAAACGCTTGCATCACGAAATATTTCCAAGATGGCGGACAACATTTCATATTTCGACAATTTGCGGAGGAGGAAGCAATAATTATAATGATTATTTTTATTCTCTGTGATATTTTTAATCGTAATATGTGATTTTTAATGCAAAGAAAATCAGGTTTTAGAGATGGCGGACATTAAAAACTAGCTTTTTCAGGTTCTCAGTAAAATAAAAATAATATCTCGTGAAGCAAGCGGTTTTTCAATAAATACCTTCAGTTTTACTAATTTCACCATTCATCCCATTCTGGAAGTAGAATAACATAATATTGTCATAATTTCCTGAATAATAGAATATTGATTTCAGTTAAAAAGTCGGAAAAAGCTGACAATCGGGTATTTTGATTTCACCATTGGATAAGTCATAATACAGTTATAATACATAATAAACCATGAATCATTATTGAAGTACATAAAAAATACAGATAGCTTACAATATAAATATTTAATTATTCCATGCAAGTATGATTGACTTTTTATTGCTATAATTGATATACGCAATAGCTTAATATATTAGATTGAAGGTGGGGATAATAATCAATAACTTATTATTCTTAGTGGAATACTGAAATACCTGACTTAATCAATCATAGACCATAATGCCTCTTGAAATTAAAATGGAAAAGTCATTATTATCCACTGAGCGATAATCCTTCTTTGAAAATCGTTATTAACAATTCTTTACTACAACTAGTAGCGATATCTAGTTCAAAATCAGCCATCTAATTGTACGATCCAGACGATAGATTGCCGGGCATTGAAACTTTCACTACATCTATCACTTCAACTACTTTAACTGTATTAAAAAGTATTATGATATTATTCATGAACTTATCTTAATCATCTTTATTGTTTTCTGTTATATCATTCCTGAATATGAACATACGAACAAGTATTTCAGGATTTCAAGATTGCTTTTGTTGGTTTTTATTTCAATTAGAATTTGTATGACTGTCTTAATACAAAATACAAAGTGATAGCCGTAAGCAGTAGCAGGTTAAAACAGATTAGATAAGTAACGCTCTTCTGTGCATTCTCTATAAGGGTGACCGATTGGATTGGCCAGCAAAAAAGACTCTGTTCTCTGCTGTAAAATCACTTCTTGATGACTCGGAACCCATCTAAAATTGTAGGTCCACCATGCTTCTAATAGCATGGCTCAAACGGCGAGGTGGAACTACCCGTAAAGGTCTCCCCACCAATAAAAGCCATACGCATTCACTTCAATACAAAATAGCCTACTCATTCTCTTTCCTGAGCTTTTCATCTGAACTTTCATCATGGCTCTTTAAAAATACAATTCATTATTCCACTCAGACATGTTTATAAGTTGTCGCATATTGACTGAGATGATTGAAGAATACATTCTTTAAAATGTGAGTGCCATAATGTCATTCGGTTAAGCTTTACGAATCCAAGTGTCATCATCATAGACTTGAATACTGTTTCACGAATAAGGCTGCTTTTGAAATGTTAGCTTTTATGTAACTGAAATTATACAACGTAATATTTATAGCCGTTTTCTTCGGTCGACTTGATCGCGCGCATCTGTGTGAGGAAGCACCCGAAACAGCCTCTTCGTAACATCGAAGATGTTCGTTTAAGGTCGAATAAGAGTGAAGGTGAAAATTCCGAAGGACTGATGATGAGAAAGAAGTGTGTTGATACTGGTAGGCCGAGTAACGAGTGGAAAGCTGCATATTGCGGTGCTCCTGCTCTCCTATAAGACGACAAGCACCACACTCTAGCGTTATTAGGGCAAAGATAATTAAGAACGCGTAATCTGAATCTCTATCGTTCATCTCTTTTCTCTGCCAAAAGCAGATTCTCTCAGGCGTCATCAAAAGTCAATATAGCGTACTCGAGCGGACTCTATCCTCGAGAGGACTACCTGCAATCTTGACTAGTTTTTTCTGCTGTCCATTGTAAGCTCTAATATCTTTCAATAGTCTGTTTTCTTCAGTTTGCGCTAGTGAATTAAGGTTGTATCATAGTTTTATGACTTGTAATGGGAAAGAGAGAGCGTAAATGATCTCTCCCAGATTCGAAAGTTCATCCAATCTAGTGTACACTGATAGGAAATGTTCTTTCCATCGCAAAAGCTTAGGATATCTCGCCTGTGTATTTGGAGACGATCTCTATCATTCCTTGTGATCTAAGCTCATTATCAAAAAATGTTTTTCCTTATTTTGCTCGTAGCCTATATCACGACAAAAAAGATACCAAATAGTTCAGATCAAGTAGTTATTCCGGCATGAGTTATTTGGGTAACTATTACCATAGACCGAGGGTTTCCAAAAAGACACCGAGCGGCAGCGTGAACGCATAAACTGCATGGCCTAATACAGTGGTAAAACGAATATAAATACAAACCATTTAAATCAAGTTTAAATGCTTGATTATGACGCCAAGTGGAAAAGGAAGAAATGAGGCTTGTCCGTTCACACTGTCCGCAATACATATTCTTCGAAACTCTCCCTAATCCAAATAGCCCAGGCAATGAATGTTTTGTGTCGTAACAAATTAGGGGAAAGCTGAATTTTTGCAGGATGTTAGTATTCATAGTACTTACTCAAAAAAACCAAAGTCCCGACCCCCACCCCGCTTGCTTCCCCCACCACCCCCCTATCAACATTGCAAGAGCAGTACTTCAGTTAAAGGCTTATAACTCGGAAACTAATTAAGGTATCGTTGTGATTCTCATCTCATTTAATACTCAAAACTATTTTCTAAAAGATATGTCATATACATTTTCTATGTAGATAGCCTAGTTTTTCAGTAAAAACATAGTTTATAGAAAAAAATGTCACCACGAATCACAAAAATCAACTTCAACTGATCATATCTTTTTTAATATCGCGTTATTGGTTGTTCTGTTCCTTACAAAACTTATAGATAATTTAATAAGCTTTAAACTGATGTGTCTATTGATTACTATAGTTCAAGTTATGGCGTCATGGTGAGTGATGAAATAGTAGCGGACACCGCGTCGCCGAACCCTACAGCACTGTGTATTGCATGGCGCTTGCATGGCTATCCAGCCCAATCCATTAAATAATTATTGTCAGACAAGCAAGACTATATATGCCAATCAATAGTACACGTTTAAAAATACATTTTCCGAAAAGTCCCCAAAAATCCCCCCGCAACTTTCCCCCCAAGCCCCCTCAAAGTTGAAAATGTTTCTAATTATTGGAAATTCGATATCTCTGTAACTAACTATCGAACAGAGTTGATTCTTCTTCCATGATATCAGTCATATAATGTTCTGCAATAAATATGCTGTTCACTTTGCCGGCAAACCTGATAGTTTCTTTTATAAAAATTGAAATATCTTCAAAAGAGAATTCTATCAACTAGATTTTTCATTATTTAGGGGGACATTTTTGTAAGTCAATTTACAGAAAATAGCGTGAAATAGGAGTTATAGAATTTATTTATATGAATCCAAACATGTGTATAACAGCATACTGACGATTAGAGATGATGATTTGTTCGATGAGAGATGTAGCGAGGAGGGGGGTACCCCTTCGCTAACATCTGTCGCACTCCACCTTTGTGTTCTCAGCTCTTCGAGGCTATTTCAATTCATATGTAAAATGTCACATTTGACCGATAATTTGGGATTCTACTTGAAAGGGCAGTATAGGCTTCCCTTATACTACATTATTTTGTAAAATGATGATTTATCATTATAAATAGTTATAACTATCTTATAAACTACTGAAGAATAAATCGCAAAATTTGTCTCAAATTGTAGGTATCATCTTTTTCTTTCATACCCTGAGGAAGAGAACTGCTGAAAACACGCTTTTAATCAAGCTAAACAATTTTATATGTAGCAAAAATGTCGGTAATTTTCCAGTTTTTCCGATATTACAGCCACACCATGTGTCCAACATGAACTAAACAGGATACCTTTCTTGTGGACAATACAATTACCTAAAACTGGGTACCAACGGCAGGCTTGTAGCATGAATAGAAAGTTATAATCATTTATAAAGTTGAAATTTCAATTTTTTCATAATCGTTCAACATTTTGAATTACAATAACTCAAAATTCATGCATGATACAAAGATGCCACTGGTATGTTTCAGGGAATTGTATTGTCTAAAATAACTGTGTCCTATACATTTTTTGTCCAACACATAGTATGACTGTACTATCGGGAAAACCTACATATAGAATTGTTTAGTTTGATTTAAAATGTGTTTTCAGTGGCTCTCTTACTAAGGATATGACAGAAAAAGGTGTTACAGTACCTACAATTTGAGACGAATTTTGCAATTCGTTCTTCAGTAGTTTACGAGTTATAAACTATTTATAATGAAAATCGTCATTTCCCAAGTGCACTTTAGGGCGGTAATGGGCAAACTACGGCTCGTGAGCTAGCTCGGAACATGATTTCGAGTGAAGACTAAAATCACACATGCAAATTATGTTATAAGAAATATGTGAAATATAATGTAAAAAATATATTTTTCTTTGCTAAATTAGGATAATGGTAATTTATTCATTTATGTTTTCGATTTCGCAGTACAATATTATCGCATCTCAGTTTGCTCTCAGTGTTTAGATATGAGTTAACTTATTAAGAATTGAGCTACCGCTTACAACGTAAAATCGACAGGGAAGGAAGAAAGACTCAAATTGCAATTACTGTGTTATGACGATATAGGCCTAATTCTTGTTCATTGTTTCAAGAGGTTTCCAGCCTCTGTTGTCATTGGATGAAGTTTTCATATGTTGAAACGAATAGATGCTTGAAATTGGTCATCAATTACAAAATAAAGAAACTACTGTAGTTTCATTATTGATTATCAATGCCAAAAGGTCCACACATTAAAAAAGGTCCAACTGGAATGTTTAGTCTCAATGAAATTGTGACATCACTTTTATCCAGAACAAAAAAGAAGTTGAGCTTTTAGAGTAAATAGTGAAAAATACCAGACATAAGTATAACTACCAAACATTAGAAAAACTTTACTTGTTTTCAAACTGAATATAAAAGTGAAATTAAATGTAAAAGGCCATCTATAAATAGATTGTTAGTGAGACATTAAAATGATATGAGCACTAAATGAACTTCATACTCTAATGTGCGTCAAAATGAGTGAAATGATGTCTAGAGCTGCTTAAACTACTGCTTTTAAACGCTAATTTACCAAAACCATTGTGGAGAAGTACCCCCTGACACCTTTTGCTTTAATAAGATGGGTTAAAAATCAGATTGCTTCTAAAGCTAATCTCAGTTGAATTACTGCATCCCTTCGTGAGTTAAACAAGAGTCTTTCTACTATACATCTTTATTTTTTAGGATATTATTCATTGATACTTGAATTTTTAATTGATGATTGAAATGTAAATAATGAGTACTAATCAGTTTTTTGACCCACCCACATAATTTCTCATTTCATCTAGCCCCCTACTTCAAAAGTGTGCCCATGTCTGATAAAGGGGGGAGCCTATACTGCCCTTTCAAGTAGAATTCCAAATTATCTGTCAAATATGGCCTCAAAGAGCTGAGAAAATAAAGGTATGGAGTGCGACAAACCGTTCCTGAGAGAAGGGCCCAACAATGTTAGCAAAAGGGGCACCCCCCCCCCTCTACGCCACTCATCCTATCAAATCGTCATCTCTAATCGTCAGTATGCTGTTATACACATGTTTGGATTCATAAAAATAAGTTCTATAACTCCTATTTAACGCTATTTTCTGTAAATTGACATACAAAAATGTCCCCCTAAATAATAAAAAATCTAGTTGATAGAATTCACTTTTGAAGATATTTCAATTTTTATAAAAGAAACTATCAGGTTTGCCGGCAAAGTGAACAGCACATTTATTGCAGAACATTATATGACTGATATTATGGAAGAAGAATCAACTCTGTTCGATAGTTACAGAGATATCGAATTTCCAATAATTAGAAACATTTTCAACTTTGAGGGGGCTTGGGGGAAAAGTTGAGGGGGGATTTTCGGGGACTTTTCGGAAAATGTACTATTGATTGGCATATATAGTCTTGCTTGTCTGACAATAATTATTTAATGGATTGGGCTGGATAGCCAAGCGCCATGCAATACACAGTGCTGTAGGGTTCGGCGACGCGGTGTCCGCTACTATTTCATCACTCACTATGACGCCATAACTTGAACTATAGTAATCAATAGACACTTCATTTTAAAGCTTATTAAATTATCTATATGTTTTGTAAGGAACGGCACAACCAATAACGCGATATTAAAAAAGATATGATCAGTTGAAGTTGATTTTTGTGATTCGTGGTGACATTTTTTTCTATAAACTATGTTTTTACTGAAAAACTAGGCTATCTACATAGAAATTGTATATGACATATCTTTTAGAAAATAGTTTTGAGTATTAAATGAGATGAGAATCACAACGATACCTTAATTAGTTTCCGAGTTATAAGCCTTTAACTGAAGTACTGCTCTTGCAATGTTGATAGGGGGGTGGTGGGGGAAGCAAGCGGGGTGGGGGTCGGGACTTTGGTTTTTTTGAGTAAGTACTATGTATACTAACATCCTGCAAAAATTCAGCTTTCCCCTAATTTGTTACGACAATGGCCATTTTTTTGCATTCATTGCCTGGGCTAAAAGAGTGTAGCCTAAGCAGCCCAATGAGAAGTGAGGCCTCTCTCTCTCTGGTAAATACAGTTTTCAACAAACACATCTCTACCAGTAAGTGAATTGAACAATGAGGATATCGAGAATAAGATAATAAATAGATAAAATAGACCAACTGAATAGGAATAGATATAAACAAACACCAGCATTAAAAATACCTTCCGCAGAAATATAATTAGGAAGCGTAACGACCTGCAACTCGTCTTAAAAGCATGGTTTTCATGTATGGATCATATCAGAAGATTAACGACTTGAGAAAGATTTGAAGTATTTTTTAATTCTTATGATTCTTGGAGAGTGAGGATTGCCCACTTTATCCTTATGAAAAAGTGAAGCATGAATAGTCTTGCAAGATTTCTCGTAATCTTAAGCTAAAGAGCGATCAAAGTATTTGTAGGTTTTAACAGTGAGAAAGTGTTTTATATGTGTTTGGGAATTTTTAATTGTTGATATTCAAAGGAGGGAGACCTCCTAGAGTTGGAGATTGAACAGAAAAAATATTTATGTGTTGTGTATTATGTGTAGAGATGTTTTAGTTTGTTGTGATATTAATGCATTTTCCACAAAAGGCGCGTTTTTATTTGATCGACGGGCGTGATTTGTGATACAAGTAATTAAGCAAAAAATGGATAATTTTGGTTGTGATTAAAATTTAGATTCAGTGCTGAAATATCATATTTATGATTAATGCATTTGTGATTTGATTTTGAAAACGTCAGATTCGATGTATGTACTCTAAACAATGAGAAATCATCATTAACAGTGAGTGATACTTTCTCATTACAAGGGATAATGAGACTTCAATCCAGTGTAAAATAAATAGATTGTGTTTAAAACTAATTTAACTAAGCTGAGGCTGTGAACTAGAAGGAACGTTAATGACGTTGACTTAGAAGTAGGTCGCGGTTGCATTCTTAGCAAGGACGCAGAGAAGATTTATAGACAGGCCTGGCTGGCTAGGTCGACGTTACTGACTGAAAATCTCAAAACAAACCAGTCTACATCAATTATTTTGTTGTGCGCCTTCACTTTTTCCGGTCTCAGTTGATCGTGAGATAAGTGTACCAAGATAATGGAACATTAACAATACCGTTATCATTATTTCATCACTCGAATTTCTTCTTTACACGATCAAAGGTGTCGGTTAATCCATAAAACCCCAAAACGGCTCAGTTAATAAGGCTTATCATGATTATGCGCTAATACCTGTCGTCAATTGAGCTTAGCTCAATAGACGCTCACGTTTCTGAGATCTAACCCACGTATCGTGGGGTACTATGACATCGCACGTTTCAAACACTGGGCACATTATAAACTCCTGGATTTGAATTCTAAATTTAGGAATAGAGAATATTTTTCATTGCCTTATTGGAGTGCTAAGACTGTTCAAAGCAACTAGAAAGTTTCAAAGATCGCAGATATCTGCTGTTTTGAGACAAGGAAGTGTGGGACATGGAAATTTTGAGACCCATAAAATTAACTCTGAAATTAATCAAATTAAATAAAATTAATTAATAAATTAGTGTTAACTTTGTCACAATAAATAAATAAATAAATGGAATAAATAAACTTGAGCTCAATAAGGGACTGGAAGTTGGCTTGATTCAATCCTATCAGGATAATGAGATATAGAAGCGTCAAGGCTTTGCAAAAAATAAGTAGGAATAAGATGGAAATATAACTTCTATTCGGAAAACATTCTTTGGAATGTTGTTTCTAATACGCTTTCAATGCTTAAAAATTTTGTAAAATTGGAAATGACTTTGTTTTAAGATTTAGAACCAATAGACAGCTCTAGCGTTCTGCTATTTTCTCCACACGTTATTCTAAACTGATAGACCAAATATATTACTGCTCGCTCTACAAATCGGACCTGCGAAAATACATACTGATCTTACAAAGTAAGTATTAGCGTTAGAGCGTTCAGAGCAGAAATAGCTCAAGTTTTGTTAAAATTCTTACTTCATTTCTTTTTTATGGGCTACTGTGTTCCTTTGAACTGTTAATTTTAATTTTCAAAATGTAGTAGTTCTCAATCAATTTCCTCAACGTCTTGACAAATGCAATTCATCATTAAATGGAACTCTTATACAAAAAATATTAATATTTAATATTAAAATATTAACACACTCATATCAGTGCGTACTAAATGCTCTAGCCGATTCTGTTCAATGATAGTTTTCTGTTCGAATTGCTTAAATATTATCCTTTGCATCGCTGGTAATGTGGAATACTAGTATGTTTCTTGAACAGTTTGATGAGAGAAAATTATTTTTATCACACTTTTAAGCTAAATAAAAAATGAATATTGGATTATAGAGTAGAATTAAATTTGATTATTGAAATATTTTAAGAAATACAAACACAGTATCCAAAGAGTCTATCAATTGGGGATTACAATGACGTAAAGCACATAAAAATATTCTCTCAAATATAATAAAGAGAATATCATATACTCTCTTTTCTAATAGCGGTCCTTTGACTGATATGTTTGATATGCAGTTCTCAATAAAATTCCTCAACAAACAAATGCAATTTATGAACTGGAACTCTTATACAAAAAATATTATACAACGCACTCATATCAGTGCGTACTAAATGCTCTAGCCGATTCAGTTCGATGATAATTTTCTGTTCGATTTCCACTATCAGTATCAGCAAATAGAAGAAATCAAACGAGAAATTCAATTGAAATACACCTCGTAATACTCAATGAAGTGAAATATGATACTGCCTAATATTACCTACGACAATCATCCTATCTTGGATTGTATTGTGAATTCGTGACTTTACGCAATTGATGAAGTGAACACATCTCTTTGAAATAATGATAGGTTTTACATTGCAGGAATCGAAAAGATTGGTAATACAGTACAGTAGCAACAGCACGATTTCTTTGTTACGTCGGTTTGTTGAATCGATCTCAGAAGCCACATTGAAAGTAAAAGTTCTATTACTCTATTTAATGATCAAATATGTTTTCAACTATACCACTTATATCTAATTTGATGAAAGACTCCAGTCTACAGGTGGCCTGCTGAGTGATGCTAAGTACTGTGGATAATAGCGTTAGCGTCCTTGCATGGAATGTGACCGAAACTGTCCTTCACAGAAATAAACAACTTTCGGTTACCCGTTAGACTCTCTTGTCAATCATCATGTCTCTATCCTTGTCTTCTGTCACTAACCTCAACTAGACGTTTTCTTTCACATAGATCTGAAATCTTAAATTATACTTTGCATTGTTGGTAATGTGGAATAGTAGTATGTTTCTTGAACAGTTTTTTGAGAGAAAATGATTTTTATCACACTTCTAAGCTAAATTAAAAATGAATATTGGATAATACAGTAGAATTAAATTTGATTATTGAAAAATTTTAAGGAATACAAACAACTCAGTATTCAAAGAGTCTATCAATTGGGTACACAATGACGTAAAGCCAATAAAAAATATTCTCTCATATATAATATATATTCTCTTTTCTAAAAGCGGTCCTTTGCTTTGATCTCCATAAGAGGTTCAAATCAGAATTTAAAATTCATCTCACAAAAGATTTTCAAAGAAGTTTTATTGAACATTAGCTATACTACTAATTTCACATTAGCCGTGATTATGTAGTTCATAATCCTTCTTTTTGAACATGTTTAATTCTATTCTCTCACAAGGTACTGTAAAACACTCGATCATCCAAAAAACCAAAAAGTTGACATTTCAACTGTTCTTTCACAAACTAAACTGGAAAAAAAATCGCGGCAGTAGGTCTGATCATAAATTTTTCACTAGTTCATGCTTATGGTTAACTTTGTTTAGAAAGCTATATAATTCGCTAAGCTTTTTTTGGAGGATAAAGCCCACATAGGTCTGAAACCTGTGCGTGGGTAATGAGTTGGATGATGGTGATTGATGAGCTGGACCTACAGTTTTAGGTGAGTTCCGAACCACCGAGCAGTAATAAAGTAAGCTATTTAAAGTCAGCTATATAAAGTAAGCTAATTGTTGAATTCTCATAAAAATATCATTAACATGAGCGTTTAGCCTCTCTTTAAAGTAATGACCAGGAAGTTGTTCGCTGAACTTACGATGCTTCGACTAAGCTTCTAGTATGCTTCTGGTATTGCATCTTTTGAACAGGTGATAACGCAAATTTTTCCCGATTAGGGATATCGTTTGAGAAAATATTTCGGGGGGGGGGGGGGGTTGGGGACATTACCTGAAAAATGGTCTTCACCTTGCCCAAAAGACACAAATATAGCTTTATTTCTAGTATTTGCAAATTAAGGGGGTGATACTTCTTTTTTATTCCTCTCACGGCTCATCTACGATCTTAAAGAGTGATACAAAATTCAAATTAGCAATGCAAATTAGCAGTACCCTTGTTACATTGAGTACGCCAATGTGCGTTTGGCCATTCTCTTCGCGGAGACAGCTATCTCGTTATCAATACTGCAACTTTAGACACCCGTATATTTTCAGGCTGCTACTTTGCTTTTTTTCATATAGAACAGTGACATCAATTATTTACGGCGAAATAAACGAGCATCATTGGAAAAGTCTTACTATCAAGAAGCGATAGAAGATCTAGATCCTGCTGTATCTTCCAATGACTCTCCTGTATTGCGGTCAAGGCTCTAGGTGGAATCCAATCTTGTAACAAATCGGGCATGATTAATACTTCAAGAAACCGCTGACACACACACGAAATATATATTATTTGAAAGACTAATTCCGTCTACTGTTGGAAGGTTATAGCTTTTTATATTATTAACATCTATTACACCATTTCAAGTGAGAGTTATCGAGGATGTGTCAAATGAATACCAAGAGAGCTTTGCTATATTTAAATTCATTTCTTGATTCACTATTTTCCTGAACAACAAAAACTCAGCAATCAAATTCTATTAGTTAACCCAAACGTACTTGTTGATATTATATGCAGATCAGTCAGAATAATATGAGATCACGTATACAGCAGAAGAGCGTAAAACATTCAATAGTCTTGACACCCTTGGCCGCTTTAACCGGTTGTGTTTTCTACGATTTTATTCATTTTCTTGTTCCATTACTTGTTTAGCAGTTTAAAAATATCACTTAAAAGAAGCTACATCTGCATACCAACATATGCATTAATATCATCAGCATATATCGCAATCTCGTTCAGATAAAGCTTTATGATGCTCACCCCACGTAGGAGATTCTGCTTTGTAAATGCTGTTAGAAAAAGGTCAAGTATTCGAATGAAGATAAGTTGCTCACAGTAATGGAATTTGGTCTTCAGGATGTTGGAATTCCTACATCTCTCATGTTATGTTTCACATCTCCTTGACCTGCCACTACGGTCTTCACAGAACGTGACCAATAAAAGTAGCAAATAGTGTTTTTTACAGCTGTGAATGTTTCCTGCTCAATTTATAGAAATAAAATTTAGTGATTGCATTTTTAATCTTCATATACAAGAGTCAAACAGTTCTATTAATTGTGGGCAGTATTTATGTGATCAGGGGTATTGATGCCCTCAGAGGCATAAGACATTTTAAAATTTTAAGAAGCCTTGAGAAATTTTTCTGACGAGAGTGGAAGAAGATGTTTGGAATTGTTCAAAATATGATTTAGAAGGGATTATGTTTAAAAAAGTTTCCGGGGGAGTAACACCGAGCCCGTTCTTATGAAATAAATTCGTTATCGCGTACATTATCTGCATGAATTATTAGAGGATTTTTTCTTATTATCCTTCACTATATTATAGTGCCTAGAGTCTCACCCAACCCCCACATTACTACACTAGTCATCCCTACCCCACATTGAACATCCAGTTACGTCACTCATTGTAAGTTGCGAGCATAAATTATTTTTTAAGTTTGATGAGCCTTCTTGGAAGATTGTCATATTTTCATTACATGGGTAGGCTATTGAAGTTATTCTCCATTCAACTGTATCATTTAATTGTATTTTCCAATAATAAGTTAATAGTATTATATTTTTGATTGGTAGTTGAAAAAGGTTTTGGTTTTGTCTCTAAAAACACCTTATTCTTGTTCCAATTCTTAAGACATTCAGAAATACTTTTACATGGGCTTATACAAATATTTAAACAAACCATCTTGAAGAACTTACTGAATAAATATGAGCTGAGAAATAAACAATTATGTCTGGTACTTGATCGATTTTGAACCATAAAACATCTATACGAATTGTGTAGTCCTATTATCCTATTCATTAGTTGAAATTTTGAATAGGAACAATGAGTGAAGATCAATATCAAGTCCCATTATGAAGAAGAATTATTAATTATTATGTCTTATAGAAATTAATTTTACACCACTCAGTAACTGGATGTGCCCTATAAAATCATAATAGGCCTAATAGGATCGCAGTATTAAAATATATATTTTTTAATGACATAGTTGTGCAATAGTACAAAATTATAATAATAGAGAAAATCAAGAAACTTATAGTTCTATTAGTCTTATAGCATTATCAATAATTGAAAAAAAAAACTTTTCATCAGTGAGGAATAAATTCCTAACTCGTAGGACATAATTTCAAATGCTATGAATCGAAGATGAATTCAAGTCTTCTAAAAGTTACAAGAACCAAACTTGAACTAACAATAGAAATGATTTATGAGACTGAATTCATAAGACAATGAAAATAGTAAATATGGTTAATGAATATAGTTTCAGTTCATCAACGTTCAATTCATTAATAATTATATAATGTTAAGAATTATGGCCAAAATAAAACTAAATCAGCATAGTTCAACAGCAAAATCCCTAGATGGCAGTTTGTACTAGTCACATTACTTGGCCAACTTCTAAAAAAAATTTCTCTTCAATATGAAGAAAAGAACTGACATTCAAACACGATTCAACTTGAATGCCGTTCAATTAGTTTATTTGATGATAATAATAAACCCAACACTTCGCAGGATGTGCCTTAAAATAAGTGAATTAAACTTATTAACATTTTTTTTTAATCATTTTGTTTGTATTCTGTTTCTTGTTTTAAAATTGAGCTGTCATTCAAGTTGCAGACATTTTATCGAAAACTGTTAACATTTTAAAGTTACAAAAGAGTACCTACATCAGATTCCCATATCATATTGTGGGAGGGAAATCGTGATGCTTAAAGATTGAATAGGATTAGAATTCAATACTGCTCAGTTCATTCCACATTGAAGAGTCATGCTGAGCACAAACCTTTCGGTTGTCCCTCAGTGAAATGCCAAGGCCAACGTTGCATCTTCAATTGCATTAAATCCTTTCTAAATGTCTTGTGAATTGTCAATTATTCCTCGCACGAAACTTAGTGATCCTGCATAATCAATTATCAAGAATTGATTTTTCTTATCCTGCCATTTATTAGTCTTGCATCTCTGTGTTTATTACTACAAACGTTGATGGCATGATCCTCCCAAAATTCGTTCAAAAATTGCCTGTACCGGAACGATTAAGCTAATAATAGTAAACAGTTCATGTATTTTTCTGATCTCTCGAAGTCAATGTCTTGAGAAAGCTAAATAATCACTTCTAATTTGCTCGAAATTTGTCTGTGAATTCGAAAAGGTTTTCTCTTACCTTGTATGCAGCCTATCAAAAATATCTTATTCACGTTCTTTTACGTTTTGATCCACTACCGTCACCCTATAAGTATGTTTCTTGTTTTTGAATTTATACATCTTATGATCATGCCTATTATCATTCTATTGATTAACATTTTTTCCAGGCATGGACATTCCATGTAACATACCATTGCATGGACACAGAAAAAATTATTAAGGAAAAATATTAATATTTATTTTATACATCTTATGATGCCTATTATCATTTTATCGATTAACGTTTTCTCAAGGCATAATACATGGAAATAGAAAAAACTTTTAAGGAAAAATATTAATATTTATTCATTTATACAGGAAAAATAACAATTAATGTATCAGACGAAGTCCACGACTGTTTTCTTCACAAAGTTTAATATGCTATCATCCAAAATATGTTAGTTGACACTAAAAATATAGATACACTGAAAACTTTGCTCAAAGATATAAATTGTTAAATTGAATTGATATTAATTTTTCATTTGAATATTAAAATGTAATTTGTGATGTACAGGGGCTATGCAGAGCTGGTCTTCACACCATTCATTACATTACATAGTCTATAACTTATTACATTATATATCACTAATACAGTGAAAAGTAGTACTTTATTATTATCATTATTATTATTATTATTATTATTATTATTATTATTTCAATTTCCATATTTATAATCTTTACAGCTCATTTAGAAATCTGATCCTTCCGTTATCTACCACATAGGTATGTTTTTTTTTGCTTTGTAGTCTCTGATGCTGCGGTAATTATCTTCGAAATCATAGTTATAAGAAAAAAGGTTGGTAGCAGAAGACTGATTAAAATCTTATTTAGTGTCGTATCAGGGGTGGAGGGACGTTTGGCAAAATCTTGCTTTGTGCGAAAAGCCAAGCGACGGCCACTGTATTGCCAAATCATGCCGTAAGTCCAGGATATCTTGAATCAAGTGTAGTCTGTCTACATTTTATCATTGCTATGACCAATGCATTGCTACTATGCCAGGTATTTTCACTTCAAAACGTGTTGAAACCGGGCTGGCCAACTACCTTCGGTCGTCAAATTGCTCAATAGTTTCGTGAAATGTGCTGGACGAACTTGAATGAATCATAGTAGGTACGCAATATTGTTCAACAAATAAGATATGTGATAGTGCGGTCACAGATCGGCGACGATTTCATAGAATTATTGGGGGGGGGGGGGGGGGCGCAAGACCTACCAGCACTGCAGTGGCGTAACGAGAAGTTCAGTCTGGGGATGGTATGACATGACCGGAGGGGGGGGGGGTTAAATATTGAGAGGGAGTCAAGATCCGCGGGTTTGTTAGCAGTCAATTCATTGTATGAATATTATTTGTCTTACATTCAGCCTACTGCTCTCTAGGAAAATTGGAATGGGTGACTCTAGTCAATGTATTAAGTTGTTTTTACAATTTCGACATTCAAAACAGAAATAGTCCAATGGAAACTCAGTAAGTTTTTGGAATATCACTCACCATTCAGGAGTGGTGTAATCGCAACGTTGAGTTTTACAGCACTAGAACCGATACTGTTGCATGTGAGAAGAGTATATTTAGTCAATAATTAGTGTAAGAGTGAGTCTATTTCACCGTTAATGTGTTAATTATTATCCATCTATTGCACTAATTAATCTTGAATTTACATACTGCACACTTCGTTTTCTACTAATAGTTAGTCAGTTCTCATTTGAGATAATTCATATTTTTATATACTGTAAATTTATCAGTCAAGTCAAATGAATAATCAATAAAATTACTTCAAATATGGAGTTTTATTTAAAAATTTAACTGAATTTTATCAACTAAAAAATTATTATAATAAAATATTATATCAATATTTTATTAACTAAAATAATAGCACCGAAATTCACTGATAGAAAGAAGTGATACCGACCGTATTCACCATTATAGTACGCAAAACAGCTCATTCCTGCACTATTTTACTTTTCCGTGCTCCAGCTAACTATCGCATTTCAGGTTTGCCAACTGTAGGGAAAATTTAATTTATAACTCGTGCTGAAAGTATTTTTGCTGCACTCAAGAAACTATTCCGTAGTCGCCTTCAGCTCGTCCGTAATGCATTTCTCTCGTGCAGCAAAGAGCTACTTTGCGCACTAGTTACACAAATAACTATTATCATAAATTATTATGCATTGATGTAACTGCTTCTGTACATTAAAACCAAGTTTTAAAGATGATATTGATTTAGCCTAGCTAGTACCATAGGATACTGGAGACTGTTTTTTCATTGTCTGAGTTATATTCATGAATTTAACTGTGAGTTTTAGATGGAACAATTTTTTCGATTGTATCTGGTCTCCTCGTTATAGTATTCCTCATGCACGGATCATTTTAGAATAATGATGGAACTAAATTTGAAAATGGAATAATGATTGTTCGAAGGTGCCTCATACCTTTTAATTATTCTCTAATGATTCAATTCAAATAAATTCCATAAAGCTTATAGAATTTCAAACAAGTAGAGAACAAAGTTCTTCAAAAGAAGAACCTTGTAAGTTGTAGCTTGTTAGCCTATACAAAGTTTCACGCTTCGATCCCCTCACAATGGAAACTAAAAGAAATGACATTTCACGACTTGTAACATTAATGGCATGGTTTCTCATTGAAGGAACATGTAGGTGTGTAGGCCGCTTTGCATTTTCATCTATCACTTCAATATAACAAATTATGATGACGTCTGAATTTTATAAATTTCGTAACAATATCAAATTACTACATGCTGACCTTTCTTCAAACTATCCACTTTATTCTTCATAGCAACTTGTGACGCATACAGATTGCAGCTTGAAATTCTGAGAGTATGCAGATTACAACTTATTCATTTTGCATAATATAATATCGTTACTCATTTTGACCATGACCTGGGCAGTGCTCTCTACGGGATCCTGACCTCCGGCTCTATTCGGACGAATTTCTGTAAATTTCATTCTACCATCCATGTTACCAGGAGAAAAAAATGGCATACTGACAATAATTTGAAGTTTCAATATTTCACTCCGTTGGGTTTGGTAAAATATGAGAATATTCGGAAGCAGTTCTGTTTGATGGTTGGCTTTAAATATCATTGTTTGCTTCAAGGATTAAGATGCCGTTTTGATAATATTTCCCCTATCATATTGAAAATTTGTTTTACATAGAGTAGAGCATATCAAAATCCATGGTACCAACGAAACCATTCTTGGTTTACTGGCTTGATTGCTCTTCTTCAGTCGTTTCAGTCAGTATTTTGTGGGGTCTAGTTTTAGTCACTCATGTCTGAATTAAGTAGAAACGGAAATGTGTCAAATTGACTGACACAAGCTAATAACGAATTCCTGCATTTCTTGTTCCATGATGAACTGCGTTGTTAATATTAACATTTCATGTGAATTTAACGACATGCAGTCAATTTTTAATTAAGAATAAGTAATATTTTACCCACTCTTTAGGCCGAACGGTTTCGAGTTAAGGCATCCTAGATCGGCGATGTTGATTTGTTGGTTAGAAAAATTGTGGTTTTTGTATAATGTGGTGAAAAACCACAATTCTTTTAACCAATAAACCAACATCACCGATCTAGGATGCAGTGAAGATGAGATTTCATAACTCGAAAACGTTCGGCCTAGAGAGTGAGTAAAATATTACGTATACTCAATTGAAAATTGACTACAAGTCGTTAAATTTACCTGAATAGTTAATAATAACGAATGTCATATCGTATCGTATCAATAGACTGTATATTTTGTACTGAGTCAATTTGAACTGAAGTGATTGTGAAGTTGAACTGTGTACATTATATATTGCAAATCGAACACAAGAATATTATTTAGTTGATCCACTAATAGACATATCTTGATTCAAGATCCACTAATAGACATATGTAGACTTTAGCACGGTAGATAGAAGAAGAAATCTTCTTCTACTTACCGTGGACCTTAGTAGGCATGTTTGAAATTGTAATAGAAATCATTTGCAAACTGGCCAGGCTAGCGTCTTGAAATTTCGGTTGGATAATTTTTAACTGGATCCAAGATGAAATTGATTCGAGGATGGAAAATGAGATTTGTATGTCAAGAAAATGAAAAATTGATCTAGACAACTCATAGCAACCTCTCAAAGAGAACTTTCAACTCTTTATCTTTTTTCTCACTTTTTCTAACCATTAATGGGAAAAACAATAGTATATTTTATGAATAAATACAGAAATGAAAGGAAAGTATTGCTTATTGTTTCAGTGTCATTGGGCTCGAGGATCGTCCAAGACTGGAGTATCCAGGGTAAAAAATATTTAATCGAAATGCATATCTGGTTTTGTTTCCTTTTGATCTGTTCTTCAGGTAGTCGGTCTATGATTAACCACCACGCAAAGAATGGAATATTCTTCATTTTTGTGTTATATTTCTTTTAACCTTTTCTGGAATACCTGTTGAGGATTTGGTGCTCTTGTTTTTTTTGTCTTTGCTCTTGTCTTAACATTGCTTTATTGGTATATGCTCTTTCCAGAATGAATAAATTAATGAAATGATTCACTCACAAGCTGACTAACTCACTAACAGAAATTAACACACTAACTGACAATTAATATTATTAATCAACTCTTAACAAACTCATTCAACTCTTAACTTTTCGTTCAGCATAGTTTCTATTCAGTTCTTTACACTAATGCATTGAAAATTATTATTGGAATTTGGATAATGAAGGGGTAAGGCGCATGCAAGAGTTTCAATTCCATACTGAAAACTAACCAAATTGATGGAGATAATTTATCAGTTGAAGAATTTGCTTGTAACTGTTGGGTGCCTGGAGTACATGAAGTGTCTTGAAGCAGATTAAGGAATTTCTCAGGTTATCGCTACTAGCCACTGATTCGTCGGGAACGTCTACAAGCACCTAGCAACGTAGCGGGAAGCAGGTTGAGTCATGAACTAGACAGCAAATATTGTTTGTAGAAGAGTATAGCCTACTCACATCTTTGTTTCAGACTTCGAGGATCTTTAAATTGCAATCTAAGTATCGTGTTCATTTCTCGTTACAAACGTATCGTGTGCACATCTTTCTCAATACGTTCAATACGTTGAACAAAATTTACGACCAGCTACATACTTTTAGTTTCAGTCCGCTAGGAGAGCTTCCGTGCAATTTCTATGCGTTGCAAGTGGCTGTTATCAGTGTGTTATCGTAGGGAACTTGTTACCCAGTGTGCTTCAAGACGTGGCTAAGCTATTAATAAAATAAATAATTGGTCGCGTGCCGATAGCGTGCGACGAACTGGTGTCGTGTTCACGCCTAGTGTGAGCTCGGCTCAATGCCCTCACTTGCCTGACAGAGGCGTATGGAAACGCATACTTTAATCGATGATGAACGCTGACTGATCATGCACGGTAAATGCTTTCGATAGGGCAGGTCGATTAGGTGTTGCACATGTTGTCAGGTTAACTTTGAATGAGCTCATAAATGAATAGCAGGGTAGCTCTTACTGATTTTTCCAGTCGTGACACACTATTAAAGATGACTGATACAGTCTATCGCAAGATTTTTAAATTTTAGTTAAAAATGACAAGACTTTGTGAAATTGAGTGGGATTGTATTTCGTGAATGATTTCATACATTAATTAGAGGTAATATTTAATAGAAAATGTGAAGCAAGTAAAATTAGGTTATATAATTCAATCAATCGGAAATATTTACTCAAGAAAAAAGTCTCAAACGCATTCTCCCTTATTTCACCACTCCACCACCTTCTATTCCTTCACCTCCTACTGTTTTTTCTCCTCTTCCTCATTCTCCTTCATTACCAATGCCCCTCCTCGTCCTCCACATCCTCCTCCTGCTTTTTGTCCATCCCTCTTTTTTTCTTTTTCATTTCATCTTCTTTCTCTTAGCATCATCATTATCTTCTTTCTCTCAACGTCCTCTTCCTCCTCTTCCTTCTCTTCCTTCTTTTCCTCCTCTTCCTCCTCTTCCTCCTCTTCCTCCTCTTCCTCCTCTTCCTCCTCTTCCTTCTCTTCCTCCTCTTCCTCCTCTTCCTCCTCTTCCTACTCTTCCTCCCCTTCCACCCCTTACTCCTCTTCCTCTTCTTCCTCCTCTTCCTCCTCTTCCTCCTCTTCCTCCTCTTCCTCCTCTTCCTCCTCTTCCTCCTCTTCCTCTTGTACCGTCTCTTTTTTCTCTTACTTCTCCTTCTGTCTTCTATTTCTCTCATACTTCTCCAATCAATTTTCTCCAATAGAAAGAAAAAAAAATTTTAAAATACATTCTTATATGCAAAAAAGACTCAAATTTATAATCAGCAGAGGATTACAGAAGAAAAAAATGAGAAAATGCTTACTCACTTGCAATAGTAGTTTATTCATCAGTAAAAGTTGAGAAATAATTTGATAAATTCCTGTCATGATCAAGTCAACGTAAAATATTCACAGTACGGTGGTTTAAAATAATTGGTGGTGTCTAAGTAATAAGACTCAGAGATAGATGTTTAACGTACAGCCTATTAGCTGTCTACAAGCGTTGAGTTAGCTAACTAGTAGGCCTACTCTCATAATCGAACCTCTACTTTCGGATTCGCTTGCGTCCATGAAATGTCACATTTCACTTCATCTCTTTAGTATATTCGCGCCTTTCCGCTTTCACTTGCTGTTTTTCATCACAGCTCACTCAAATTCGGAATAGATACTGTCGCCGAGACAATCTCCTCTCTTCTTTGCCTGCCACAAAAAAACGACTTCACAACCGCAAGGTAAACAGAAAGTAGCGTTGAATTTCATCTCATCATTAAAGTCTACGACAATAAGATTGTTCAATCTTTTTTTATGTAAACAACAATAATTCAAGTAGCGGTTCCAACCAAGGTGATTATCCGTTTCGTAAGGCTCTTTTTCAACTATATCTCTTTGATGACACATTTTTACTCCTTGTTGGTTGATTGGTGTCTTTGTCTAAACTACAGTGGCACACTGGAAAACTAGGTAGAAACTTGCTGGAAATTTCTAATTCTATCAATAAATTGAAATATACTCGCCTACTTGAAATTGTCTCACACTATAATTATGCATTATCTTGATGTTATAGACTGTATAATTCTCGATATTGAATATCATAGTTCTACCAGTATCTATTTCATTTCTGCTACCCTAAAATCTCCAATTCCACTGAAATGGTAACTCAGAACATCAACACTATTCTATTAAGTTAATCTATATTTATATAAAAATGAATGTCTGTATGTATGTATTGTCAGGGAACAATTTTGTGGCAGTCCCACCCCCAAGAGAATGATCATAATTGGCATTTCAAAACATAAATTTTCAAAAATTAGCGCCATAGTAGACAGCAACGCTGTGCTCACTGCTGGATTTACCATGCAGGCAGGGTAGGCAGCTGCTTAGGGCGGCGAGAATTGGAGGGCGGCAAATCTTTGCGGAAACTTTGAAAACTTTTTGTGGCAATTGAATTTCCTGCCCGTAAAAACATTAATTTAAGTCGAAAATGTGTGAAAATGTTGAAATAGCATCCGAATGCTCGTTTGCACACCCAAATACAGTAATTTGTAGTGTTGACCGATCATTTTCTGTACTGCGGCGATCAGGGCCGTAGCACAGATTAAGGAATCTATAGCAATTATAGCCAATTTTAAAGCAATAAAAATCTGTTCCTATTGAAACCTGATAGTTTTTGTTGTATAAAAAGATTCAATAAGCTGCTAACATTTATAACTAAAATAATAGAACAAACTTTACCGCACACAAACAGTAAATGGCAAAAGGCGATGCTATACCAACCACAACATGGAAATTGTCAAAAAGAGGATTTTGTATAGAATATTTACAAATTTCATAAGTAAATTAATCACATTCCAAATGATTATTAGGCTATAATTCAATGGAGGCTGTGACCACAAAAAGTTACAGCAAAAAGACCACATTAAGTTACAGTTTTTAATCGTTTCCATAAAGAAATTAATAATTTTACACCTGCTACGCATTGTAATTCTATTGTAAATTGTACTGTACTAAAATAGTAGTTTGTATCAGATAGTTTAAACTATATAATTAGTTAGAAAACGTAAGCTGTAATATTTTTTTATATGTAGTTAGTTTGAGATAGAGAAATAATAAATTTCGTTACCTTAAAAAAGGGCTGAAGTTTAGTTAGCCAGATGCAATGTTAGGAAATTGCTGTCTTAGTACTCCACTTAAATAAAAATGCAGCACATAATAATAGGCGACAGCACATTTCTGAGAGAAAGCGATTCAATTTCTATGCTACTATTTTGTGAACATTGTAATCACTATATATAGGCATTATAGGGTGGTATAGGGCTAGGCTACCGAATGATACGATAATTCTGAAGTGTACTTGCGGGGTACGACACATTAATTGAAAATATTTAGAATAAATGTACTATCTTACTATGTCGAATGTGTTCATCTCAACTTACATAATTTCGAATTTTAAAGCCTTCCAAAAAAAAAGTTTTATGTTTCATTGAATTGATATCTATTATTAGGCTATATGATAAGGAGAACATAAACTATTACTGTGATCTCCTGATCTGTAGTAATTGAGAAACATTAATTTACACGTATTTATTTTTCACGTTTTCTGATATCTTTAGGTGCATCTTTTTTAAAGATAATTTAATTACTTGAATTATTTAGCCGCAATGTTTAATTATAGATATGGCATTAAAATTTCCATTACTAATAGACTGACAGGACCTGCACTGCATAAACGCATTGCAACACGTTTTGTCATCTCATCATCTTTTTTTACGAATCAATTCTTCAAAAATTTCCAATTTTTTTGTAGCTGAAATAGGGGCCCGGGCCCCGGGAAAATGACCCGAGAAAACCGGTCTGACTACGGCCCTGGTGGCGAGTGAAAAACTACCTAAGATCAACATTGGTTGCTGAACGATTAAACGCGCTCGCTTTGTTGACTATAGAGTCAAATTTGCTCATGTCTTTAGATTTTGATTGCATTATCAATGAGTTTGACATAAATAATAATAATAAGCGTATGGCTTTTAATGGTGGGGAGACCCTTACGGGTAGTTCCACCTCGCCGTTTGTGCCATGTTACGGGGAACGTTTGACATAAAAAATCGAGACTTAAAATTTCAACTGAAAAGATAATAAATGTTCATTGATGTCATATAATGTACTTCATGATTAAAAGGATACTGAGAATAGTAAAATAAAACATTCTCTGTCAAAAATGTGCATTTCATTTATTGAACAACTTTTTGTAACGAAATTATTCCACCATTAAAGAAGTTTCAAGGGGGGATGGCGGCAAATTTGCAACGGCCTAGGGGCGGCAAATTTCTAAATCCGGGCCTGGCTGTGCTATACGTGACGTCACTTGGGCACGAGATTAAAAAATTACTGGCATCAGAAAAATACTTCAATTATTTTAAATACCTGGCTCAGGCTATCAACACATATCAAAATTTGAGAGACCTGTTCTTTAATTTAAATCTCTATAAAAGGTGCATAATAATTAGTCATAAATTGACATATTCATCCAGGCTTTAACCTAATCACTGAATTGGTCATGATCAAATAAATAAAAGTATGATAGTAAAGTCAATATTATTACTTATTTCTAATAGTATAGTTCATAAAATGATTGTACTCACTTGGAACTCGATCAACGAATTTTATTTGTTGTGAAATGTGAACACTTTCACTTCGTAGGTTAGTCCAGACATGAGTTTGAGATTTGACACAATTCGCATTTAATTTACGAACTGATATTTTTTCACTTCACTATTATTGTTAAAATGAAATTTGAAACAATTTAATATTATAAATAAATTTTTAAGCCTCAGATGTCAATGTGGTCGTCTTATCAGTTCTTATCATCTCCAAGCCGGCAAAATTTAGACAGCCGAATTATTTTTTAATTAATTTTAAATAAAGTAAAAATGTGAAAGAATCACTCAAATTCTGTGATAACCTACTGATGAGTTTATTTCATCGTTTATTTTGTTTTTATTCCAAAACTCATCATCATATAGGTCATAAGTCAAAGGTGACTCAATCTAATTATTTTCTGTCTCTCTCTTTCCTAATTTACTTCCTGAATTTTTTGGGGAAGTTTTTCCGTTTCTTGACTTGCTACCTGAACCTGGAGCCGAGAGGATCTGCTGGGAAACTACTCTATAAAGTCGCGGTCCATTTTAATTAAAATTTATTGAAAATGTCTCAAAGTTCCTATTATTTATTTTAAAATGTATGCTCTTGTTGAAATTTTCGTTGGATGTCTTATTTAATTTTTTTGTGAACTTGAACAACGGTGAACCACCTATTTCAAAAGGAGGGCGACTAGCCAGAGTGCAAACCACTGAGGAGTTCCTGTACCGTGAGTTATTCTGAAATTATTTAGTATGGCCATACTCTTGTTTAAGTGCGCCGAAATAATACAGTGTCAATTCACCACAAACCAACGTTGATGGTACAATCTCCAATTATTGTAAAGGGCTATTCCAACACGGGACCCAATCATACCCTCCACGTGGGGATTTTGAAAATTATAAACTTTAATAAATCTAACTGAAAAAAATAGATTATTTAGCAAAAAACTTTATTTAAATTCATTTGAAAGAAAATATTCAAATCGCCAGTCTCTGAAGAAAAATGATCCTTTTGATATAATTTGTTTCTAATAAACCTGCACAGATCTAATTCAGTACTTGTGTTTTCAATTTGGGTCACCTTGCTCGGTAAAATAGGGTACACTTGTATAGTTTTAAGCAGGTCAAAACGGCAGGAATTGGCGAAATTTGTCCTGGACTTCTACAAATTTCAGTAACACGGCACTGCAAATTTTGGGGAGGTTCAAGGCATTTTTGTCCCCCCTTTTTGTGGATTTGGAGGATAGATAGATAGATATAAACTTGATCTGTGGGCATTCCTATGCATATGATCGCGTCAATAAGCTACTTCCTTAACTACTCACTCACAAGTAAAACACAGGCAAAACACAAAAAAAAACCCTGTCTGACATAGGATGAGGCTTCATGACAAGGGCGCTAAACAAACTAGTCTATGTCAGAAGTGGGTATACATAGATACTCCTTTACATGATAAAAAGGATTTAAAACAAGACATTTGGATATCTTCCTTTTGAAGTCATACAGGTTTAGATCTCTTAAATTATTTGGCAACCTGTTAAATAAATGTATACCCATTATAATATGACTGGACCGCAACTTTTCCAACCTAACAAAAGGAACCTCAAGATCATGCCTATGTCTTGTGCCAAAATCATGGACATCCAATCTACACTGAAAACCCTTAAGAGACTTGAAGGTGAAAATCAAAATATTATATATATATAAGTTAACCACTGTCAACACTCCAAGCTCCTTGAATAACCGTCTACAGGGTGCATTTCTCTCTGCTCCATACATAATCCTGACTGCCTTCTTCTGCAGCAGTAAGACATCCTGTGTTTTGACAGAATTACCCCAGAAAATCAGACCATAACCCATAACCGACTGGAATAAGGCAAAATACGTAGTTCTTACACAATGAAATGGAACACATGACCTCAAGCGCAGAAGCAAAAAATTTACTCGAGGCAACTTAGTCACAACAGCCTCTATGTGTGGAACCCAAGACAGACTTTGATCAAGAATCACACCCAAAAACTTAGCATGATCAACAGTATTGATCACTCCAGCATGTGGTCTCAAACTCAAAACAACTGATTGAGTCTTGTCACAGTTAAGAAGAAAGCTGTTAGCAGAAAACCATCCTGATGCCTGGACAACTGAGTCTTTAGCCCTCACACCCACAGACACAAAATCATGCCCAGTATTGATTAATGTGGTGTCATCTGCATAAATATATGCACTAGCATCAACACTATTTGGCAAATCATTGATTGAGACCAAAAAAAGTAGGGGACCCAAAATAGAGCCTTGAGGAACACCACAATTCACACTTACAACAGGTGACCATTCGCCATTGACTCCAACAATCTGCCTTCTATTTGCCAGATAAGACTTGAATAAATTCAGAGATGAACCACAGATGCCATAATAGCTCAATTTGTGAAGTAAAATTTTATGGTCAACACAGTCAAATGCTCGACTCAGGTCACAAAAGGTTCCCCAAGCAAACTCCTTCCTCTCAAAAGCATTGAGTATATCCGTAATCAGTGCATTTATGGCTCCCATGGTTGAGCTGCCCCTGCGAAAACCAAACTGAGAGCATGTGAAAAATCCTGAACTTTCAAAAAAGAAACTCAACTGTTCTGAGATAATACACTCAAAAACCTTAGCCAATATAGGAATAAGAGATATTGGACGATAGTCTGCTGGATCATGTCTATTCCACCTCTTGAATACTGGACAGACAAGGGAGATCTTAAGAAAATCCGGAAAAACTCCCTCTCTTAAGCAAGCATTGATGCAAGCAGCAAGTGGCTCAACTATCCATTCACTAATTTCCTTCACCAGAGAATTGGACAAATCATAGTAATCCTTAGAACTTGATGGCTTTAGATCATCAATCACTCTATGAACATCTTTTGGAGTGATGAATTTGCATTGGAAGTTCCCACTGACAGCTGGAAAGTTTCTCAACAAGTCTTCAGACAAAACAGTACCCTTGACAATCCCCTTTCTTATCTCCTCCACTGATTTCTTGAAGAACTCAGCAAATATATTTGGGCCAATAGGAATTTTTATTTCTTTGCCTTTGCCATTCCCTGGTCTCATCTTATTTATTATGGACCATGCTGCTTTACATTTGTTTGTTGAGCCATCAATAACCCTGCAGCTGAAATTCACTTTTGCTGCCTTTATAGCCTCTCTATACTTCTGCTTCAAAATCCTATACCTAACGTTAGCACAATCAGTACCCAGCAGCTTATATGAATCATAGGCTGACATTGCATTTTCACGCATTGCAGCAAGCTCCATACTAAACCACAAGTTCTTATTCTTTCTACCAGGTTTAGGGTTAGGTACTCTGGAACGCTTTCTTGGACAAGTAACCTCAAAATGATGTTGTAAGGTAGTGAAAAATCTCTCAAAGACACTGGTAGCAGAGCCAAGCTGACGCATGCGCGCAGCCTCAAAAGACAACTTCCGGAGCAATTGGGGGGCTGATAATTATTATTAATTAATCCATTTTACAAACCTAACTAATGGGTTGATTACATTGGGATAGTTACTCGCTAAGCGAGTAGCGAGTAGGACGTTACTGACCGACCGTGCTACAGCAACTCTGCATACCAAGCCGAATTATATTAAAAATTTATCTTCCAGAATCATCCCCATACTATGAAATTTCTAAGACAATAAATAATATTTCAACACAAAATTAAAATATGAAGTTTACCAACAATTATTCAATGAAATTTCATCAAAACAATATACAATATATCTCATCTGAAGTGAAATGCTGGCAGCCTGCATGATCAAGTATCGGCTTTGGCCACAATAATATTGTATTTTGGTGTTGGCTACTCTGCCAGAGAGTACAAATGTGACCAAATACAAAGTTGAGAGCCTGTCTACTTTGAATTTGGTCACATTTGTACTCTCTGGCAGAGTAGCCAACACCAAAATACAATATTATTGTGGCCAAAGCCGATACTTGATCACGCAGGCTGCCAGCATTTCACTTCAGATGAGATATATTGTATATTGTTTTGATGAAATTTCATTGAATAATTGTTGGTAAACTTCATATTTTAATTTTGTGTTGAAATATTATTTATTGTCTTAGAAATTCCATAGTATGGGGATGATTCTGGAAGATAAATTTTTAATATAATTCGGCTTGGTATGCCGAGTTGCTGTAGCACGGTCGGTTAGTAACGTCCTACTCGCTACTCGCTTAGCGAGTAACTATCCCAGTGTAATCAACCCTTAACTGAACTTGCCGGCCAAACAGCTTAAAGGAGCAGCTGATAGAAGTCAACAGTTTTTAATCATATGGCAGGCCTCTTAGCGGCGTTATTTACGCTGTTTGGAACTCAAAGACTTTGCATGTAGGCAACCGTGCAGCCGGAGCCTTGCAGTATGTAGGAAACATATGACTGGGTATCAATTATTTCTTTGTTCAAAAAAAAAAAAAAAATTTCTAATTTAAATTTATCAAAACAAAAATTAACATTTTAGGAAGGTGCGGTTTGTGCTAGGCTCTTGGGAATTCGCTAGGTAGCACTATTATTACCATATAAGAACAAATCACGTAATTTATCATGATATATCAATCAGCTGTTCTCAAATATTCTCTCTTATAACTGTCACTGAATTGTTTACGTTCAAAGTTGTTTACTAAGCTGCTAACAACTTCATGATCGTTGCTATCAAAAAAGCAAAAACATATTTAGTCATATTTCTAAACATAATCCGTACGAAGGACGGGTAGCTGCTAGTGATGAAATATAATTATTATGCCGGGTTGATGACATCTGTTAACCAATGCAGCTAGAAATTTGAAATGTAGTCTCAGTAGGAGGTGGCGAATAATAAAATCATAAACCTAGCTTCTACCCTAATAGTCGTAGGAGGTTTAAATTTGAAATTTTCATTGAGAGGTGGTGAGTAAGGTCTTACTGTGTAAGAAAACAACGGAGGTGGCCTCTCTGATCAGCTGGAAGAGACCTAGGACTAGCTTCTTCCCTAATAGTCCTAGAAGGTTGAAATTTGAAATGTAACTTCAATGGGAGGTGGCAAATAATAAAATCAAGAATTTTTTTTGAGAACGCAGCAACGCGCGTCGGGCCAGCTAGTTTTAAAATAATTGAAATTCACGGTAAGACATGCAATTTCGAGTTGTGTATCGGCTCAGTTGCAGAATTCAGTGACGTTTGGACAACTAAAAATTGTTTATTTGGGTAATCATATGATTTAAAAAATCGAGTATGTGTGTTTAATGCGCTCCACATGATACATAAAATGATCGGCCTGGTAAACGGCACCGGTTGTCCGACTGCTGGTTTTATGTAAAACTAGCCATTGATGAATGCTCCTTTTTGCTTAATATTGAGTCAAGTATTGGGCCGATCCTTGCGAAACTTGGATGGAACCACCGTTGGAGGATGCTCTTAAAATAAAAAATAAAAAATATCGAAATTTGTTCAATAGTGCTCGAGTAAGTAATGTGGAAGTCGGCTAATTAAATAACTCACTCCGTATTGAGATTAATGTGGGCTCAATAACATCAACTTCCTGTTAATCTCATGATTTTTGTCTTTGTATCCGTAACTTTAAGTCAACCATAGGCTACATAATCTAAACTTGTACAATTTTATTTTTTGTTACAATAACCTTATCACCGTTTAGAAATAATGTGCTAGCCCAATGTTCTTATTTTTTATCACGTTATGTTTTCTAGCTCTATTGTTTTTCGATTTAAACTGCGAACTAGTTCTCTGATGAAAATTCTTCAGTTCATAAGTCATGTCCTGTTCAATTAAGACAGTATACTGAATCAGAACTGAAGTTAAGCTAAACTTTTCTTGGAGATGGCTCGTTGCTGTCACTAATAAAATCTCTACATATTTTCGCTAGTAAATAGTTCCTCCTAGTAGCCTCTCTCGGGTGGAATATCAGATTCACATTACTCAAAAGCTAATTAAATATTTCATTATTGGAATAAATAGCCTTGAAAGAGCGTGTTATCCTTTACTATGATATGCAACAATTGTTTGCCGTGTAATATTCTAGCGTGCGAAACTATAGACGACTAGCGAACCAATAAGTTTATTGTTTTCTTTATGTGGCTTCAATACATTTCAGCGTTAACATGAATGAAGATATTACGTTCCACTGACATTTTGACTCCTCATTTTATGTTGAAGTAAGGAGTGTACAAATTAGGCCTGTACTTCTGTATAGACCTGTATTATAGTCATAGACCTATATTGTATAGGCCTGTACTTCTTCATAGATCATACAGTCGTCTCAAAATAAAAGGATAATACTCAAGTCCCTTCACACACACTGAGTACATCTCCTCACTCATGTATTTATATTTACTCACTTCACTGAGTCTCTTCAAATACTTCAATAGATAAGTTGAGTAAGAGCTACAACAGACCGTGAACTTCTAACTCCCCTTCCTTCCAATCTGTTCTGTCATCATTGCTTTGTTTTATTGGGCATATTTCATGCTGTACTTTTACGACTAGCATTACGCTATTATTAGGGGCAGGCATATTCTAAATCATACTTGTAGAGGATAAGTAAATAATAGAAGCTTGTCAAGTTTTCACAGAGCGAGGTTTGTTCAACAGGGCAAAAGTTGTTTGTGATGGTCAGGCACCCAAGTGAAGCATGATTAGTTGTACCCTATTCACACAATTCTTTGTGGCGCATGTTTTTGGACTAAGATTTATCCCAAGATGCTACGCATTATGACTGAAATGAGTATGGAAAAAATCATAGAATGGAAGGAATTCTGGATAACTTTGAAAACTGAAAATTTATGAAATGAATATCAAGGAGCTTTTTAAAGATTGATTTATCAATAGTATTTTTTTCTGATAGAAGAATTAAAATTTGTTAATAGTGGACTTCCATCAATATGGATATTAAATAATTTGTTTCTCTAGTTATTCCATTCAACTGTATAAATTAATATTTTTAAAGCAAATCGTACCTGCGCCTTGAGTTGTCTTTGATGATGCAAAAGTATTGATAAAGTTTGGAAATTAGTTTAGTACCTTTGTTTTCTCTACTCCATTTTATCTGTATGAGAAATTAATTGAATATTTAATTAGCTTTTTCCCAAGTGAAAGAAACTGGGGAAAATAACATATCAAGAGCCACAAGGAATAGGATAAATAGCCTTCTCTACTCTACTAAAGGTTATTTTAAGCAACTTCCTATTAAGATATCATTATTTTTTCAATCGGATGAACAATATAAACAAGAATTATCTGCGAAGAAACATTATTATTTGTGAGAGCTACTAAATATCAGAGAGAGCGAGAGAGAGAGAGAGAGCAATAGGATACACCAATAAATTGATTGTTTTGAATAGTACCTCTCAATGAACTATAGACGAATATTATTTCTCTTCAACAATAATTTACAAGGTTTTCTACTAATCGATCTATACAGACTAGAAAGCTCCACTTGAGTTGTAAAGAGACTAGAGAGTTGAAAATTTTTTTCACAAATTTATGATTATTGCGAGCTGCGCGAAAAGCTGTATGATTGCTAATTATCCAAAATATTTTCTAAAGTATTATTTATCGGATATTAAAATTGACTAAAGAGTGTACTGATAATATTTGTTGGAGTCTTGTGGATATTATAGAAAGAAATTATAATTATTTCTTGGCCTCTTCAATTTCTCGAAACTCTGGGAACCTATCTGTTATATTTTTAACTTTTCAGAAGTAAACATATGCTAGGATAACAATAGGCTTACCAATAATGTCGACATATGATGTGCATACAACGGAGAACAACATTATTCAGCCAAAGAAGCAGAAGCAGCATTTTCAGCGAGATTAGTTTATAAGATTGACAGCAGAAGTGAATAGCATGCTAAATACTAGGAAACTAGGGAATGTGGTGTTTTCTTATGATAATATTATTGTCTGTCTTATCAGATTTTGTCATGCTGAAAATCGAAGTCTGCTGATCCTGTCTGCTGATATAAAATGTTTAAAATCTTTACCAACAAAATTATCGATTTGGCATTTATCGAAAGTTTTGTTTCAGTGCTAAGGCCTGTTGTATTGGTTTGTCCTAAAATAGAATTATATGAAGTTTGGAAAGATTACTTGGATGCTTCTGCATACAATATAGAAATATTTGTTTAAATAATTGATTGCATGAGAACTAATTAAAACACATTTTTGAATCAGTAATCGAATAAATTGGAATAAGTGGATCTAGTGGAATTCAATTCTTTCGCTGAGAGAGAAAGTTGTTTACATTCAATTTATATTAATATAAAAAATTTAACTAAAGAGTTGGTTCATAATTAACAATCATTAAATTGAGTTGTAAGAGATTGAAACTACTGCTTTATGTGAATATCTATAATGTATTGATACTGCAGGGTGCTTTTTCCAAATTCCAGGGTGAATAACGGATGTTCTCATCAAATTAATTCTTTGCAAAAGAAACCATGTGGAATTTGTATTTAGTATAAAATCAATTGAATTTGCATAGTAGGGATTCTGATTAATGTTCATTAATCCAATGAGAACAAATATTCAATTTTTTCTCGCAACGATATTTAATTCATCGAGTTACATCAAAAATATATTTTTTCTGTCTGTCTTTCTTAGTGTATTATTACACTATATTATTAATTTATAATACAGTTGTCACAGCTACTCAATATTATCACCACACTTATATTAAAAATCGTTTAATTGAGATTGGAAATGACGTTACTGTCTAAACTATATGCTAGTATCTCGTGTGTTACACTCCAAAAGTTGTAACAACTGCATTATTCATTATGGATATCTACCACAATCACCATCAACATCAATCAACCATCACCATCAGCACATCAACAATAGACTGCTAAAAGGATTTCTCATTATTATTCCATGAAGTGCCGAACTCAGGTGTAGATTTTATATGAACTAGATTTATATCTGATCTAGTACATTTGACACCATTCCTCTCAATCATTTTTTAAAAATAGATTTGATTTTTTTTTTTGTTATTAAGAAACAACACTCCTCAAATTAGTAATTTTAATAGAAGTATGAAGCCTAGTAAATTGATATATTCAATACTTTTTATCGGCTTCCCTAAATCATTACTCTTTTGACCTTCTTTCACATTCCTGCTTACTGTTCATTTTTCAGATTATCCTATCATATTCTTTCAAGAAGAATTAATGAAAATTAGGCTTTTGTTTAATAAGAACTACAAATCTCGAGTTCTTTATAAGTTTTAAAATTGATTGCATGAATTCCGACGCGTTACGGTCTCCAATTTTGTAGCAAAATTAGCATATTATGAAGCACATATAGCCACCTACTCGATCATTGTAGGTAAGCTTATTAATAAATATTTCACACTTGAAAAAATACAAATTTTAGGACGTGCGATTCAATCCTGCAATAAGCGAAGTTATGGAGAAAGTTCACGGATCTACAGGTAGAGAGCGCAAGCGACTAGTTAGAAGGACGTTGAGCTCAAGACAGCTGAAGCACGGTTTTTAGGCCTATCTATTTGACGCTCTGGAGGTTTTTGCTCCTTGCTATCAACATTCTCCAAATTAAGAGGTGAGAAATATGGGAAACTCTTATCACTTCTTCCTAATTAGTTCCTGTGATTTGAAACGAAGTTTGAGTGCTTGAGTTGAAGAAAATTTTGATGCTTGAACGTAGTTTCTCATGTAAAAGTTTCTGCTGCATATTTTTGAAGATTGAACAATTTGACAATTTGATTGACATAACGTATAACCGAAGTTACAGTGGAAAATTATTTATATAAAATATTGATTTGTCGTTTTCTATTAGTGAGAATGTATCAAACTTTGCCAAGATCGTCCATGTTTGATTGGAGTACTAATTCAAGGTATGGCAATATAATAATATATTATTATTTAAATATAGTTTTCTAAGACACAGAATAAATTAATTACCTATAATTAATTTACTATGATGCCGTATCATCGAATAATAAATCAATATAATACCGTTTATCATTTTAAATAAGTCTATTAAAATTTTTTATTCAAGAGTAGTTCGTGGATTTTTTACCAGCCCATTCCAAGAATCTTGAATATCGTATTTTTGGTAGTAATACCTCCGAAGACTATTTCAGGCGAGACTGAAACTTTGTATGCCTCTTTATGAATGTAAAGTATTGCTACTCAATCAGAAGAGTATCACTCTCTGTCTCATACATAATTTCATACATTTTTGATTTTCCGCAATTTTATGGAGAATGTATAATAATATGGTACTTCATCAGGCTGTAAAAACTGTATATCCCCGGACTGTATGAAGACTGTAAAAATCTTGGCCCCATTACTTCCAGACTACCAAAGTTGAGAAATGCGTTTTTCGTGCTGTCACAAAATACAGTTGGAAAATTACAAAACTTGGCCACATGAATAGAAGCAATTAGAACGGACTCGGCGAGACTGATCTCTCTAAACGCAATGTCTGCAAAGGAGCAGAAACTATTCTTTCAAGTAATTTCCAAAAATTTGTCTGATTTTCTAGTTGGAAGCGGAATGGACTAGAAATGGATAAGTAACGATTTTTGTTGATATCCATTCTCATTATCTGTAACATAACCATTCTCATATGAAACCTGCTATGCAAAACTGACCTTTTAGAGTCGCGGCGGACGCGTTTCCAACTTTGCAGATCTTCTTTGGCGCTTATTGCAGACTGAATACTGTTGCAGTTTTCATCCTTCTATTTGAGTCAGTCTGTAACCAAGCGTCGAAGACGAACTACATAGCTCGAGATGCGTTCCTCGTGACTCAGAAACGTCGATTCTGCATAGTAGGTCTTGAGAATAGGCTAATTAACATGTATAACAATATTTCACCGTTGGGCTTACTTCAATTTAGTACAACATTAAATATTAGATTTCGATCCCATAATATACTTCAATATTTTTCTTTGAGGTGGGAAGAAAGAATAGTAGGAGAAGAAATAGTGGGAGCTATTTTTTTATAAGAGCCAAAGAGCGTCCTCGGGTACGGACACCCTCCATTAGCGATGACTCAAGCACCTAATAGAATTTGATTCATAATGTGGGTTGAAATATTGAAATACAGCGTTTGCATAAATTGTGCCGCACATGGTTTTTCGGGTGAGAGCTGATACTTTTTTGGGTTGGCTAATACAGAGATATGTATGGGTTAAAATAATGTGATATACTAAGATATTATTTTAGTAAAAAAATTATTAAGTAACAAATTTTTAAAAATAAATTTCGGTGGTAGGTCTTGTAGGTGCTTTTTACTAATTGGAATATACCGTTTATGGTGAGTCTATAGTCAAGAAAGTGAGGTGGCCCCAGGGGTTGGAACCACACATTTTCCATAACTTAAATTGAGTCACTCAATTCTCAAACACAAAAAAATCAATTGAATTTTTTACCAAAGATAATGGTGTAAGATGAATGAGTTTGTGTCTAAAAGCGCTTGAGAGGATTATTTTCTATTTTTCTCCGGGGGAAAACCCCCGCACCACCATTCTACCACCTATAGAAGAAGTATTTGTTCCATTTGAAGTGTTACAGGGCTCTTCTAAGTTAATTCATAATTCCCATTTTTTCTCTGAATTCCTATAATAGAGTCCTAAGTACTATTCCCAAAGTGAACCAGCTAATGATTCAATGGAATACTCAACTGAATCACATGCTGTTCAAGCAAGATATTTCAATATTTCCAATTAGCCTGCCCACTTTCTGAAGGTTGCAATATGCAGGCCTAAGCTAACCAAATTGTGCGGAGCCCAATATCAAGACAAACATTACCAAAATAGCTTAAAATTGCTTTCAAAAGACCTAAAAATCAAAATTTTTCTGACGCCTGCTCTGGATTTCCAAATTTTGAATATCTACATAAAAAATTATAAATCTTCTATGGTTGATACTAAATAAGAATCAGCTATGAACAAGGTATCGTTTGTTAACTGTGTGTTTCAAGGGGGGGGGGGGGGGTGTTTTCACGTTGATATACCGCCCCGGGTGCCACAATGCTTCGCTACGCCACTGGTTAAAAATAATATTATGTCCATTAGATTAGTTTTCTGTTTCTATGCTTCTATGGTTGGCTCGAAGTTGGTCTTAAGAAATGGGTGATTTTTTCATGAGTTGAAACAAGAAAGAATAGTTGAAGCACAATATTTTTTCGCTGATGTTGACCGCCATCATTCTATGCATATTCATGAACGGGAAATCACGTTCATGTGACATCCTGATTCCATTAGCAGCTGAGCTTTGACTTTTTTTGTTGTATCTTCTTTATTCCTAGTTCTTAGATTTTATTTCCATAGTCATGAAGCATATTGTATTCAAGTATAGTCATATTTTCAATTAATACAGATAAGTAAAAGTAAATTCGTATGGCTTTTCGTGGTGGGGAGACCCTTACGGTTAGTTCCACCTCGCCGCTTTTTTTAACGAATGCTTTTTTTTATATGAAACCGGGACCGACGGCTTAACGTGTCCTCCGAAACACGGGAGTGGCTCGAGAAAAATATCTTGCACTCAACTGGGATCGAACCCAGGACCTTTGGCTTATCAGACCAGCGATAAGCCAACTCGGCGATATTAATACAGATGAAAATCAAGTATACAAATAATTTGTTCAATGATAATCCAGTATCATTTCCTGGTGATTCCAGGATAAAAATATAGTAGTTTTCCTAAAAAAATTCTCATGTATTTTCAGACGATAAATCCGAATCTGACCTTAGGCACCTCAAAAAACCCTTGCATCACGAAATATTTTCAAGTTGGCGGCCAAAATTTTATATTTCCGTAATTTGCGGCAGAGGAGAAAATTCTGGAGCTATAATTATTGAAAATTGATAGTTTTTGTTTTCTGTTGTTTTCTGAATCCAAATATGTGATTTTCATTTTCGAGAAAAATTTTGGTTCTCAAGATATTCCCAATATGGCGGACATCTAAAACTAGCTTTTTCATTTTTCCCGTAAAATAACAATAATATAACAATAATAACAATAACAATTCTACACTGCCATTTCTCGTGTACAAACATTTTTTGAGGTGCCAGGGTTGAGATTCGAATTCAGCGCCTGAAAATACATAAAAATCCATTGAGAAAAATCTAATATATGTTCCCCCCCCCCCATAAGTACCTGGGTAAGCCCACTGGACTAATGAAATGACATCAAAACACTATATTTTGAAATTACAATAAGGGTCAAACCAATAAAAGTATTATTAAAATATTTTCAGGTTCATTGGATCTCAAACTATCAGTTACCCTACCTTGTATTCAAAAAGTGGTCAAGGGTTGGAGGGGGGCCCAATTGACCCCCAACGACCTCTTCCACCCTTTAACGGCCAATTTCAACCCATTGAGTGACAGTATATTTTTCTCAGCTTATCCAAATTCATATGCAATATGCCAAATTCAGACAATAATTAAGGATTTCACTTTAAACAGTAGGCCTGTACTTGGAAAATGACGATTTTTCAATGTTGAAATAGCTCTAGCTCAGTAACTATTGAAAATAAAAATGCTAGGTTGGTCTCAAATTGTACATATAAGATTCTTCTTTGATACAAGATAATACTAATATTCTAGAATACATGAAAGCCTTTTATAAACTTGAATATAATAATTTATGTGATATAAGTTTCTTTCAAATTAAATATAAAACTGTCACTTATTGTTGATAAAAGTTGCAATTGCCTCAAAAAGCAGAATCAATAATCTATATCATTATATCAACTATTTTTGTTTGATATCTCAAGCCCTCTGAAAATGTAAGACCATTATAAAAATTGACCCCTTCAAAACCTGGAAATTAAGCCTCCAACAGAAAAAAATGCTGTAATATAGAAATATATAACACAATCAGATATATTAAATGTGAGGACGAGATGCCGAACAAATAATGAGAATAGCAGACATGGACGTTTTTCAAAGAAGAATCTTAATTAATGTTCATGTAATGATTACTAAAGGTGTTCTACAGCTACATTTTCTACATTCCTGTTTGATTTCAAATATGACAGTGATAAAATTATCAGAGATCAAAGTGTCACGCCGTATTTTTTCCCTCCTCAATCATAAATATTTTACACTCTCCTTCAATTAGCACTAACACGTTTTTTGAATCAAACGGATGTACATACAAATTACATGGTACCGTTTAATTAAGATACTACGAACTACATAGATGCAATGAATACAGATACTCTAGTATCTGTATTCATTGATAGATGTGTCAGATGATAATAATCAGTGTCTGCGATTCTCCAATTTCCGAGAAATCCCTCTATTATGTAATTGGAGTAAGGCCTGATTTGCTGTAGCCGATACCTGATGTACAGTACTGGGCACCAGACTGTATGTCACTGAATCAGAGTGCAGATTCAGATCTCTGTTACGGTTATAACTCATATTGGAATAGCATAGACGTATTGAACAGCCTATATGAAGCATATTTGAGATAGGCCGCAGTGGGATAATCAGATAACTAGGATTCTGACAGACTACCTCTCCTACATTAATGGGTTTGATTCCCGTTCTTTTCAGTCTGTCAAATTATTCAAGGAGATCCATCTAATCCAAGAGATTATAGACCAATAAGTCTTATAAGCAGCCTAGCCAAAATTATGGAGAAGATAATAAAGAAAATGTGAATATTATTTTTAACAAACATAAAGTCATAAAAATAGCAACCAATTCGGGTTTTAAAACAAAAAGAGTACCAAAGAAACCTTGATAAAATACACAAATACTGTTTCTTAGAATCTCGATTCTAGTAACACTTGCTGTATTCTTAGAAATTTGATACATTTATAATCTTTATGGAAATACTTGTATCGTTTGAATCGGTTTTATATTGATTAGTACACTACCATGCGAAAGAAGTGGCAGTTGGACTTTTGAGAACTTGAGCCTATGAATATGGCTTTGCGGTTGCTCAGACCTTCAAGTACGAACAGTTCACCATGCACCGCGACGCGCTCTTTGCAGAAAAGTACGGTAATTTACTTTATAATTTGCTCAAGTCGTCCGCTAGACAGCGCAGCAGTCGCTCACCTTGGAAACAGTTAGCCTAGCACCGTACTGGCCCACATCCAACGCGCATGCGCCGCATCTTGCCGCGTCGATTCAACTTTGCGATCGTCAAGTAACGTTCACTTTCTAATCCTCAGTCTGTCGTCTGATCTCAGACCGTCAGGGAGAGGAGAAGTTGTGTGCTCAAGTGTCGGCTATCACGCCATCTGTTGACAGTGAAAGTAATCAGAGGGTGCAGTGAATTTTTTGACAGTTTCTCGTTGAGTTACCGTGATTATCGACAACATAAAAAAGTGGCAAAATTGCAATTGAGTTGAGTGATTAAATTGTGACTTTTCTGGAAACTTGTTGCAACCCCCACCACCCCACACCACTGAGGATTCACGGGTCCTTGAAGTTGCAATAGCAGATCAGTTAACAATTTGAAAAGTGAGTCTCAAATTTAAAATTGGATATTAGTATCACGAGCATGAAAATTCGCATCTGTGGTGGAGGATTTTACAAAATTTGAAGCACACTGTCGTCATCCAAAATACCTAATGAGTCACAAATCTTCAACTAGGTGACAGTACTACTTATCGAGCCTTATTCCCAATAATATAATGAATGAAAAAAATAAAAGTGTTTTTCTCGTTCTGATGATGGTCGGTCAAGTAGGGGTGGTAAAAGCTGTAAGATAGCCTGAGCTTTCACAGATTTTAAAGTCGAGAAAAACAAAAATAGCATGTTTTTATTCTATCATGTAGTTACCAAATTGATCTTTAATTTTATAGGCATTGGTTATTCATATAAATGGTTATTCATATCAATGAATGAAAAATTGTTGTTGCTGGAGAAGAAAAATTCCTAGAGTCAAACTAGAGGGTTTTTAGACAATCTCACATTTTTCGAATTGAAAACCTCGGGAAAACCAAGTATCAGAATATGCTTTTATTCAATCATGAATTGATTATAATTTTTGATCTTTAAATTTCTATTTAATTGGTTATGAATTCATAAGAAATATCACTTAAAAAGAGAAATCAACTCCCTCTACCAGGCATGATAGAGACTACTGTTTTTAAGAATCGAATTTTATAATATCAACATAAGATGATATTATCATAATATAACTGAAGATTATGAATCCAAGAGTATTGCAGGGTCAGGTGATGAGAATAAAACCAGGTGTGAACTCAGAACTTTTTCAGAAAGAAATTAACTAAAAGCTATTTTTGGAAGGAAACAATTAATTGTAAAAGCTGCAGTTACCTCAAACTGTTTGAAAATATTGGGAGAGTAGGCCTATTCTGAGCTCAATGAGTTTCACATGAGGAGGTCTTGAACTCTTTGTAGAAATAATTGCCCGTTTAATAACACTTATGTTTCGATTTAAAACAAACTTTTTGGAATCTCTCCATCTTTTTCTTTTCAGAATGCGTGTCTTTTCATTTTCAAATTTTATCGATGTTTAATCCGTATAATTCTCAGCCTTATTGATCAAGCTGGGAGATTTGAATGGAAATGACTGATTACATTTTATGAGACTCAAATATTAATAATAATGTCCGTTAATATGCAGAACTCACCCACTAATAGATAGATAGAGAACTGTGAAAAAACAAGAGATAGAAGCACATGAAATCATATTTATAAAATGATAATAGAGACGATTCGGTAATTCTAATGGCTTTTTTTACATAAAACTTTTAAATATTGGTTCATGATCCAATACAGCTGTTAGTTGATACTAATGAGGCTCTGTGATACTGGGCTGTTGTTGAAGAACTTATGAGTTGAATCAAATAACAAGTATCTTCCCACCAATCTTTGTGATATTTTAGCTAGTTCAAATTATACGTGAAATTAAGTGACATAAAAATTGAACACAATTAATAGATCGAGTGGGCGGTAAAGCTTGTAATATCATTTAGCAGTTAAGATTAGATTGGTAGTTGTTTGTTGCAAGGAGGTGCATCCATTAGTCTGTGCAACAGACCATGTAATAGAAGAAAAGAAATTTCCACATAACTTACTTTACCATGTTTCAAAACGCCACTTTCAATTCATGATTCATTTTTACGTGTTGTGCGTAATGACTTCAGATAAAAATTTTGTCAAAATATTTATTCAAATAATTACGATTTATTGAGCTGAAAATCATATAGTTTTTATCTTCAAATTCAAAATTTTATCCATCTATGACGATATTTTACAATTTTCACTATGATTGGCCTACATGTAATAATAGGTAATAATAGTCATAAAAATGAATATAAATATTTCTAAATACAAGAATCATTGAGAATATCTAGATCTATTGGAGAAGGGCTTTTAAAAAACCTCTACCTGTGTATGATGCGTAGAAATTTCTCTAAGTGAAAAAACTGTCATTTGTAATTGGCTAGATATCAACTTAGACCCATGACTTAACTTGATTTGATTCATTCTATCATGATCAAATCCCAAGGAATGAAAAATAATAAATTCAAAAATGATAAATCATTTGTGTGATTTTCTGAGATGGAAAAGTGAGCTAGCTTTGCTCATGGGCTTTTCCACATGCAGTCGACCTAGACCTACTAGAGCCAGTTGCAATATTTTAAGCATAGTTACAAAAATAGGATTATTGTAAAACATTTTAAAATATGTTTCCTCGAAGCTCTAAAGCTACAAATATTCCCGTGATAATTTGAATGAGCAACTGCATTGTACCCATAATTTAGGAAGAGAGCGTCTCCAACAAATATTGATTTTAAATGCACAAATCCATACAGCAATTATTTGGAGTGAATTTATAAGATTCTGCATAATTTTTCAAACGTTTTGCGTCAGATCAGCAGAACTATCAAGCGAAACAAAGAACAAGGGGGACGATTTTTTTCTTTTGCATTTGTAGGCAAACTGAAATAAATGAATAATATCGAGAGCAAGGTCTTTCAAGTTTACACTTGGGACCCTTATCAGTAGCATTGACTTTCGGAATAAACACAAGTTAATTCATTCATATTCCAGTTGGGGTGGGGACTCCTGCTATATATTTATGTCCTAGAGTTGAACATGCAATATGAAAATCTCATTCAAGATTTAGGACTTCGAGGTCGCTGTTGTTTTGTAATAATGCATTCTCATTCATCAAGAGAACGAAACGTATATCGACATAGTTAACTCGAATTTTCAAATGTTCATTTCTATACTCACGGTCACGATGCAATATAATTCACAATACCGCATAGGTTATTGAGAGGTCATCAGGGAGAGGTGTGTTGTTGAAGGTCGCGAAAGTTTGTGTGTTGTAAGTTTTTAATGCCAGGCAACGCCTTCTAGCCAGCGAGAATCCTCTCCTTAGTTGACCTGAAATGAAAACTATCGAATGAATGAAACGCCACGTCCATCATTTGTGTTTGAGGCTTGTCCCGAAATAGAATAATATGTTACTTTCAGAAATGGAACAAATGATTTCAATGAGATCTTTTTAAAGTAATAGGTGGATGATAGCATTATTGATAATGGGGTGGGACATTCTGATTCAGACGATGTTATTCAATAACATTTAATAAATGTCTCAAGATTTTTATAAATGTCTGTATCGTAATGACTGTGAAATGCAGTAATTGTTTGAAGCTTTTGGATACTCTACTTGTTGGTTTTTTTTCAAATACAACTGCTATTGAGCTTATCAATAGACCATTCCAAAAAATGAATCAAACCACGATATAAAATTTCTTGATTGAAGTAAAAATAGACTCAAGTTTACGACACCATAGATAAAATTGATGCTGATATATTATTGGTAGGGAAAAAGAAAGAATTTTGTGATATAAAGGGGAGATGAGATTGTAGATTGTAAATATAATGGAATTTATTGATAATATTGTCAGGATGGTTATTTAGTGTATGAACGTTAAAGGTTAATAATTAGTCACACCTGAATGAAATAGATATAGACTTTACTCACATATAGTGAGTTTATTTCCAGTTGGAAATATGAATAGTATTGAATACCGATGAAAGAAATTTTAAACTTATCTCAGCAACAGAAAATAAGAATAATAATCGTTTTTGTAGCGCGCATTTCAACGGATGTTTTAATCGTTGACGTAAAGACCTCCCTGACTTGCATATTTCAGATTTTCTACTTGGAAAAATAAATTTTGCAAGCTAGTGACTCTAATGATAAGCTCATAAAATCTTATACAAAAATAAAGGTTTCTATTGGAAATCCAAAAAATTCCTTTTGGAAGAAAAGGGATAAGAAATTTAATATGGGGTAATTGCCCTCCCTATCAGTTGTACCATGCGCTTCATAAAACACTTACGACACATTTACAAACCAGCAGGATTTCGAATACTAACTTAATTGGAATGGCAGTGCGTTATAAAGCTGTTTTAATGCTAATGGCGTGAATTGGAGTGGACTTTAGCGGTGGATTTTATTGGCCGAAGTGCGGCTTCACACTACAAATAATAGTACTGTATTCTATTGAGAAACAGTCCACTGTTTTGATTGCGTGGACATTTTTATTACACTATCGTCTGTATAAATAGAGTGCTGCGGTTTTCGTCAAGGCAACTGAAAGTTCGACTGATTATTATACTTTTTGAAAGTGTTGTTCCTTTCTCTCTACATCTGGAACCTTGCTCTCAGCTTGGCCAGCCCTCCTGATGTGATAGCCGTTGGTTTCACCTGCTCCAACATTTCCCTCTCCAATCATCAAAAGTCCACTCCTATCAAGTTTTGCCGCGTGACTCTAGGCCACTTCACCTAGATTTCATTTCTGATGTATTGATAATAAAAAACTCTTTCTTTTGGACAGCTGCTTTAATTCATCAATCAAATAATTTGTAATTAGACCTTTCGAGAAGTATTACAAGGTGAAAGAGGTCATGATATTTGAGGCTGTCGGATTGACTATCTTGACCAGAAAGTCAAAAATTAGTTTTTTGATCATTTGAAGAGTTGATAGTGTTATTCTTCAGTATAAAAGTCCTCTAAATTCATTATTCTCTTACAAGAGCTTTTATTTTAAAAGAATATTGAATTCCTGGATTTCTTGTTCCATGGCGAACTGCGTTGTTAATATTAACTTTTTAAGTGAATTCAACGACTTGCAGTATAATTCTTATTAAGAATAAGTAGTATTTTACTTACTCTGTAGGCCGAAGGTTTTCGAGTTGTTAAAACCCATCTGGGTTTTCGTTGTTAATATTAATTTTTTTAGTGAATTCAACGACTTGTAGTCAAATTTTTATTAAGAATAAGAAGTATTTTACTTACTCTGTAGGCTGAACGTTTTCCAGTTGTTAAAACCCATCTGGCCTTGAAGATGGGTTTTAAAACGTTCTGCCTACAGAGTAAGTAAAATACTACTTATTCTTAATAAACATTTGACTGCAAGTCGTTGAATTCACTTAAAAAGTTGAGAATATTGAATGAATGTCAACACTGGTAAAGTTCTATGAACAATTTTTCTATCTTTAGTGATTTTGAAAACGAGCTGTGAAATGTTATTGATGCATTCAGAAAGAGATTGATTGAGATATTGAAGAAAGGTCGTAATTAATTCAGAGAGCAAGTTTTTAATGAAAAAGAACTAACATCATGCTAAACAATACTAGGAGTAGTATGATTGAAAACAAGTTAGGCTTCTGCCTCGATATTTTAAAGTAGTTACTTGTAAGGTAAGTAAATTTTAAAATATTGTTCAAATTATCGTTCATATAATAGAAATTATATGAATCTACCTGACGTTCTTGATTTCAAAGTTCGATATTTAGTTGTTCCTTAGTTTCTCTCCACAGAAAATTAAAGTCCCCACGATCATGTTGTAAACTGTAATTTGAACCAACTTGTATTTTTGTCAAATTAATTTTTCAATATCGAGATGATTATAGGAATTTACCTCGCTTTACATCCGATGATAAGCTCTGCTTGTGAGCTATGTAGAATGATAGTAGTTTAAATACCATAAATGAGCTTTCATTATAATTCATCAAATGTTACATTTTAGTCTCATTTATAGTTTCACATCCCACTCTAAAGAGTCGATCTGCCAGTCATCGGCCTTAGAAATTTATTGGTTACAGCTATGAACTGGTTGATTATTGAGCGATTTATGGTTCAATCAGCGATGTTGTCTGTGTATCAATGGTATTCCGTGGCAATTATCACCAATGCGTAGTGGGTAGAGCAATGGAGTTTACAATCTTTTATATTCTATTGGATAATGTTCAGTTGTTAGTTATGACCCATATTACCTCTATAAATTTAAATAATAGCTTGCATACATCTGAATTGGGAAAAGTGGAGTCACTGCAGTTTAATCCATAAATTTTTATTGATGCTCATTTCAACCGTGCTCTAAGGAGAGAACTATTAAAGGTCATTTTTGAAGGCAGAGAACTACAAAGAGAATATTTTTCAAGGTGCATGATGGTATTTATAGCAAGCTAAAGCTCAGATTTGACGTGTGTTTTCGGGTGTATAGAAAGAGTTGATAGGAATGAGAAAATATTAATTTATAATCGACATGGTTGGTAATGATGGGTCAGTATTTGAAAAGCGGTAGACGTTCGGTTAAAAATAACTGCCATGTCGAGTTCAAGACAGCCGTTAAGATGGTTTTGAAGGTCTCATGTTTTAATTTTTCATTCGCATAAATTAAAATCACTAATGATTGAATTCCGCAACATTTGACGTTCAACATCACGAACTCTCTGACAATAACTCCTGCAGAGGTCCGATACACTTTGGAGAATTTTGAAATGTTTCAAAGTCAAAACTGATCGATAAGATCCCCTCACATAATTCCTTTTTCATTTTTCGCCACTCAAAATCTTACTAATGTAATCTCATGGAAGATCTTATTTCTCTTTCTAATTAAATATGCTTTTCCATTGAGAAATTGCCAGTGTGAAAACGTACGGTAATAATTTTTTTGCGAAAATATTTTCTGTTAAATAAGAGAGAAAATATCAAATTTTTTATCTAAATTGAGCAAATAATATTCTCCTATCTGTAGTTTCATTCTTATCTTTTCTACACGATCTAACTCTGTAGTTATCTACTGTACCTACTGAGACTATTTTGATGAATTTCGTAGAATAAAATATGGATGTTGTGGAATTTCTTCGCAATATGGACAGAACATAAAGATGAACGATTTCCACTCAAATAATTGAGTTGAAATACCATGGTTTCCTCGCCAACACCTTTGAGCCTCACACATTTTTGACTAGTTCCATAACAGTATTATCGACCACCAACAATTACTTTTTTATTGCTGATGATGTCCACATGAGTCTGGACACTTGTGCTTGGGTAATGATGAGCCGGTAGACTACTCTGAATTCCCTGTTGGGAAGTGATAGCTGAGTGCCGTAGCAGGTTCAATCTGTTCAATCAGAGATAAGCTACGAAACTCCTAGGCGCTCTTTGTAAGGGAGACCGGTTGGATTGGCCAGCAAAAAAGACTATGTTCTGTGCTGTAAAATCACTTCCCGGTGGTTCGGAACCCACCTAAAACTGTAGGTCGAACTCATCAATCACCATCATCCAATTCATTACCCACGCACAGGTCTCAGACCTATGTGGGCTTCAACCTCAGAAAGAAAATGTGGTGAATGGGTGAATGATGAGAAAAATCCATGGCTGAATGAGATTCGAACCCAAGCTTGCAGGAAACGAAGCCGGCTAGAGCCTTATTTTATCACAGATAAGCGCTCTAACCAACTGCGCTGCCAGAGCAACATGGTTAACTTTCCACTCTTGATTGCCTTGAATATGAATCGATTTTTATTAGAATTTTATATTTATACGTCTCAGGTTGCCAGGTTTCAAAAGGTCTATGGCAAACACTGTGGACATAGTACGGAAAAATGATCAGATGATGATAGGGAAGTGATAGCCGCGAGCCATAGCAGGTATCTGTTCAATCAGAGAGATAAGCTGCGTTCTCGTAGGTCCTGTTCGTAACGGTGACCGAATAGATTGGCCAGCAAAAAAGACACTGTTCTCTGCTGTAAAATCACTTCCCGGTGGTTCGGAACCCACCTAAAAAAAAACTGTAGGTCCAACTCATCAATCACCATCATCCAACTCATTACCCACGCACAGGTCTCAGACCTATGTGGGCTTCATCCTCAAAAAAAAAAAAAAAAAAAAAAAAAACTCTTTCAATCTAGCAAAAAACAGACAGAATGAAAATATAAAAACAATTCATGAATTGTTAATGGGATAAGAATTAAAGATTGATGAGAGAGAATATATAATGATTGATAGAGTTATGAAATTAGAGAGTAGTCTACCAGGATAACTTGGTTTAACTGGAGATGTGTAACGTTCCACGATACGAAATCAATGAAAAATAGTATAAGACACAAAAAATTTATAGATTTTCAAGTGAAACTAGACATCCTTGTTCGATTTCAAATAGAATTCCAATTAAAACCATCATGATAAATCTGTTTTTGAGGATAAAGCCCACATTGATCAGAGACCTGTCGTGGGTGATGAGTTGGATGAAGGGGATTGAGGAGTTGGACCCTCAGGTTTAGGTTGGTTCCGAACCATATTTGATGAATTGTATGATATCTGAATTTCCATAAAAATACTCAATCTGTGGAATTCCTCCACTATTTTATAGTATCTTTGTAGAAGAAGGTGAAATTATAGGTTTTGATATCTACACAGAGCACCAGAGAAGCTCTTTCAGGTTGAGTAGTTTGGTGGGATTAGAATAGTTGATCACAACAATGAGCCCAAACGTACAATGACACTGGGGATTGTCGCCATATCATCCATTGTATTGGCTGAATCGTAGTTTATATGGACAATGACTGCACAGTGAACACTGTTTTGGTGCTGAACGGAAACGCATATCGACACGAAATGTGCCAGACAAGGAAATCGGAAGGTGCCTTTGAGAGGCTCAAAATACGCACCACTTTAACCTCAGCTGAAAAAGTTAACTGTTCGCTTTGTTATTCACCTTTGTTATGAAGTGATTGACTCGATTCAAACAAGAAATTGTGTCAATCCACCGTTACCAGATTGTTATAAGCCTACTCTTGAGACATTAACGAGTAATTTCGAAAAGGAAGTAGAAGGAGAAACGTAATGCATACTTGATAAATGGGAGATGTCTATACTGGATGGTCATGAGACTAGTTTTATTCTATTCTAATAATTAAATTCAATGTAACGGTAGTGTCTGAATGAACTATTTGAGCTTCTAGGCTAAGTGAGATCAGAATAAAGTATCATAAGATCGTAAATAAGAATTGTAATAAGTTTCTGGGCAATCATAATTGAGCTCTTTAACAATTTTGAGTTCCGTCCGAAGTCTCGAAGTAGCTTACGCGTATTTTGATAAGCTTATGAAATAACATTTTAAAAGATGATGTTGTTCAGCTACGTGCAAAATATGCTTTCTCAATTCTGCTTCCTTATAATATGTTATTAGACGAAGTATCCATCTAATACCACAGAGTGTAGCTCTGTAAAGAGGGATACAGGGGCTCTGCATCTAACAAAAAATAATGGAACTTCCAGAATCCCCAGAAAGGTTTTTGGCAGCTTCCTGTTTGTATTGAACTATATGTTCATCAAAAAATTGAGTGTTAATCAGCCCTAGACAAATACAAATTTGAATTTTCTGAAAAGTATATTATTCTTCAATTAATCATTTCAAATGGTCAGCAGAAATGAAGTCACAATTACACTATCAACTCACTGGTGTGTGAAAATTTTATATAACTTTGTTGCAGCGTAGTTCTACTGCAATTATTAATTTAAAAAAATCGTATCTGCATTTGTTTTAAATGAAGATTAATTGATTGTTAAATTTAACAATCTGTTTCGTGAACTATTTAAGATTCCTGAAGTACTTCTCGAGCATCAAACTGCTCAATCAATTCCAATGGTATTTAAGAAGTTCTCCTGTTGTACGTGTATCTTAGCACATTTTTTGTATGATTTTATCAACTTTACTCTCATCTTAACGATCATTCAATCAATCTGAATACCAAAATTAAACTTTATTGTTAAGGTTTTTTATTATTGAACAATAATGTAGGCTACGTTGCGGAAACAATGGCTCTTTTCAACACAAACGTGATAAAATACCTTTTTTGATGTGCTTTTCTTTTTTAGAATAGGTAGTAGGTATAGACTATGTGATTTAGTGACAGTAAAAAAGTGATAAAAATCTATCTTTATAAATAAGTTATCTGATACACATGAATGGGAAAAATCTACACAAAATCCTATACATGAAAAGAAGACGGAACTGTGAGTGTGGAATGATTGAATGATACGCCAGGTTTTGTAATTGCTGCTCCATTATGCTGTTGATTACTGAGTAAAGATCATCAGCCACCACGTCAGAAATCATAGTGTATACTTTGCAAGTATGAATAGGCTATGAAATTGCTGTCACGATCATTGATAATTATTATTTGTACCTGAACGTAAGTAGTTGCATTGCAAGATGTAGTTGAATGTACCGCCGTAAAGTACTGTTTGAGAATCCACATAAAAAGCACAAATAGATCTACTGTTAGCTCGGCTCAAGGGCGTTTAAATGATTAATCTTTTTTTAATAACAGTGTTTTTTCTAATAAAAGAGTGAGCGTTTTTTTTCCGTTACATTAGGGAAAACTATTGATTTATTAACTTCGTATGAGTTGATTTTCTATACAGATAACTTCAACAATGCCTATTGCAGCTTACAATTTATTACAACATCTATTATGTTTTAATTTCTATAATATTTTAATCGATACTTCATGCATACGCCAAGTTAGACCTATGACAGGCAAATGAAATTCTATTAAGATGGGTCCATTGAAATTAGATCAGTTTTAAGGGGCGGTTTTGGTTTTTGTGAGCAATTGATCTTCCAAACGAGTTTATCTTCAACTTGATAGTTTCTTCTTGATAGCTTTTCGTGTCTAAAACACACCTTAGGGAATAATGATATTTTATATAAATTGAAAGTCTAGTTCTTTGTAATAATTTTCAGAAAACTCAAAAGTTTTGAAAACTTGAAAAGTTTTTTATAAAAACTAAATGTTTGGTTTAATAGAAAATATATGTCTCTGAGGTGGGTTTCAGTTACAAAAAGAATTAAAAACTATTCTCTGATTTTAATACTTTCTTATAACATTCAACACAAAGAACTTTAGGGTAAGCCAAAAATCCTTGTAGAGTTGAGAATTTAGAAACATTTAAGAAATAATAATTTTTTCATAAGATTTTGTACAATTACGCGAATAGGATCACATAAATAATAAAAAAGAAGAAAAGGAAAATAATAAAAAGAAAAATAAGAAGAGAAATAGAGGTCGAAAGAGGAGAAAATATATGGTATGAGCATTTCAAAAAGTCATAATATTATTGAGATCAAAAGGGGAGAAATTTATTTTCAATATTGTAGCCTACTAATTCTGCTAAATGAAACTCATAACTCCTTTCTGAATGCAATGCAGAATCGAAAAAAAATATTGATATTAGCAGCTTGCATTCAACCTGGAACAAACTGTTGGGGCTCGAAGAGCCACTAAGCCATCATCGAATTACAAACTAGTTTTATTCTCTCGTATTGTACATGTGTGGGCAGAAATAACCCGATTATCAATGAGATTTATTAGTGAATTATTCATCACATGGTCTCACCTAGCCAGATTTATTCTCGCCATAATATGCACAGCTTTACGGCTTACAGCAGCAATGTCAACATCTAATGTTTGCAAAAATGTATTCATAACAGCTTACATCATAAAAGTACTACTTGATTCCATTCTTAACTTATGAGTAGGCTGCTAAACTTATAGACTACTAACAATAAGACGGAGACGCCACCTCATTACCGTCATTGACTATACTTATTGCTTGGATAAAAGATTTCGACGCTGTGTTAGAAGAGATACAGTGTGTTTGTGAGTGGTTGGGATACTTCAATTTGTTGGTTGGTTTTGCCAATGTTCCAATAAAACAATATCTGATAGAATTTACAGCAACACTGAAAACCCCTTTCTTTGATTGAAGCAAACTAAAATTTAATTTCATGAATATTAATTTCATGAAAATTTAATGAATAGATTGGGAGATCATACACTGTCAATAGATTTGCTGTAATAGATTTACAATTTTTTTCAAATGTGTGATTACATACAATATTCTAACATCACGCGATACATATAGTGTCGTTGAATTGATTGATCAGTTTCGAATCGCAGGAATATCATCAGTAGTTCATCGACTCAACAGTATGGATCATGTGAATAGTGATCCGTATCTATGTGTACGATCTCACAATCGATTTTGTAATAAGAAACATTTATAAACAAAATTGTCAAATGTGTGATTACATACAATATTCTAACATCACGCGATACATATAGTGTCGTTGAATTGATTGATCAGTTTCGAATCGCAGGAATATCATCAGTAGTTCATCGACTCAACAGTATGGATCATGTGAATAGTGATCCGTATCTATGTGTACGATCTCACAATCGATTTTGTAATAAGAAACATTTATAAACAAAATTGTATTTCAAAGGAAATTCTTATGTCAATATACAAATTAATTTCTCTACAAATCAAGTCGTTCTAGAAAGCCCTTGAGAAGCCAATGGCTCCGTACTCTATGAATTCATCGACCATGGGTTTCTTACAAAAGAAGAATATTACAAGTTACAAAATGGAAGTCTCCCAAGAGTTTATACATTGAACAACATTGGGCACTGGACTCAACCAACCGTTCAGAGAAAATTGGAGAAAGTACAACATTATTTTCAATGTCAATCAACCTGTTAATTTTTTGTTTTAGAGAACATGTACATACTTTGTTTTGTTGTTTGAGCATTGTTTGTTAAGATCGGATATGTGATAAGATGCATATCATGTAAAAAAAGAAATATTCTCGATCTTTTCCGTTGAGCAGCTTAACGATCTTCTGTCTAATAGGATATTCTAATTGATATGAATCTTTTAAATAATCTTGATGAATACTTTTAATGGAATAAGCTTAAAACCCCTTTTCCGTTTCTCCTGTTCAGAGTCTTGAACAAATAATGCACTTCTGTTCAAATGATTATTTTAATGATCAAAAAAATTGTTCAAATAGATTGCACAGTACTTATGATCAGTGATGGGATGAGGGGGGGGAAGCGCAAGATTTAAGGGGCGGCAGTTTTTGGAATAAGGTTTTCAAATAAAAATAGTTTCAATGAAAAAAATTAATGATAAAGAGAGTTACAAGACCGGTGCGTTCCCTCAAGTATTATTTTTTGTAGCACTGTTATTGAAACTACAACAACTGTAACTCTGTACAACCGTAAATGTAACTTGATTGTAGCTGTACCTCTATGTAGTCCACATACATGTAGTATGTACATCCACATCTATGTACACCCGGTGTAGTCTATGAACATCCACATCTGAATATTACTTCAGTGCAAAGAAAAGCATTTTAAAACTCAAAGCAATGAGATTTCGAAATTTATCATTAGTGTAGTGACGTTCCTTGAAAACGTTTCTTTGGCTTTAGGCAAGATTTGTAGAGAAAAATTAATGTATCACACTGTAAATACAAAAATAAAATATAATCTATCAGTGATGGATATTAAGGGATTGGTGTAATTGAAGAAGATTAAGGGGGATGGGCCCCCCAGAGTTCCAGATGAAAAAAAAAGAATTAGAGCCTTGGAAGACAATTTTTGACAAAAGAGTCAAAGATGTCTAAAATCACTGAAAATGTGGGTTTAGATAATTTTACATTCTCTGAAGTTTCTCTTCAAATTATTTTATCAATGCATTGCTTATAGAGGGTTGAGTTTGGACTAACTGATTTTCCATTTTTGTAAAATTCTGTACAAATATCAACTTGAAAATACAATATTATTCGTTTGCTCATTCATTATAAGTGGTTATTTTGTTACCATTGAAAATAAACAAGTTGAATCGGTTTGAAGTCAAACTCTTTGTAGTGCTCTCAGATCGAAGTAGAATACCATTATTTCACAGAGCCCTATTTAACAGCGCTTATTCGACTCAAACACTCTAAACGGACAAAAAAATTGACCTATTAGTGCTCTTGGACATGCTAAACTGACAAATCAACAAAAAGCTTGTTTATTGTGGTTTATGAGCATGTGTCAAAAAGAAGGCTAGAGTACAAAATAAATATTCAACCATCTACTCTGGACCAAATTTGTGTATCGACCACTTACTTGGAGCCTGATATTAGTTACGGAACTATTTTACTCGGCTGCACTGACATTCCCAAAATTTCCCTGTTTCGGTTACTCCCATTCTTTCAGAATCTAGATTCCTTGCTTTACATGTCTCACAATAGTCATTTTTGGAAATACTCCTCTGTTCTTCGACTAGATAAAATTAAGAAAGAAGTTAATATTGAAGAGGTTTACAAGGTGCCCTCAAGTATTATTATTTGTAGTAACAAGCACTGTAATTGAAAGTACAACTGCATATCATGAGAAAGAAATCTTCAAGATCTTTTCCGTTGAGCAGCTTTACGATCTTCTGTCTAATAGGATATTCTAATTGATATGAATCTTGATATTCTAATTAAATTTCGAATGAGTTGAGAAATATAGAAATATCAACAGCCCAAATATCTCACACGTTTAAATGTAACCTTTGGACAATGTTCCTTTTGAAAATGACAGTCGACCTACCACTGTATTAGCGAGGGCTATTGATTGATTGTTGATGAGTTTGGGAGGTTGATTTTTCCATAGAGTTTTGAAATGAATGTCTAATCCAACAGCTTAAATCTAAATTTATTATAGGCCTGAATCAGCCAAACATGTTTGAAAAGATATCCCATCGAACATGAAAATACATTCACTCTTTTTGGCTCCGAATTACAGAGAACCTTCAATTACTTGAATGCAGGAAATAGGAAAGAGCAAGTACAAAGAGAGAAGGAAGAAAGTAAGTAGCATGCTCGCATTTATTTGTTGCAGCGAGTTACCGAATCACTACTGTATTCTTCTTCTTTATAATTTATAACTTGTGCCTCTTTAGTTGCGTAATAGAAAACAACGCATGGCTCGAAAACTCTGGTAAATCATTATTTTCATTCCTGTAGTGGGATTTGCTTTGCTGAAAAATAATGGTTTCCATAAGAATAGGATGTACCATATTTCTGTTACAAAGCAGTAAATTATAAAGCGTACATAATCGCCGGTTGTCATACTTTTAATTTTCAAAAATATTTTTAACAATCTCAGCTCTCTTCCAATGTGCATACCATAATAATTTTGGGCTGAAGTTCGAAGTTGTTCATAGATCTTAACTGAGTGAGTTTCCCAACATCTTGCACTGTCAGTTTGGAATATTCGATAAGCGACAGCTAGTTTCTACCAAGCAACGCCATGGGTGCATCTTTTGACACATGCACTCGAAGCTCATATTTTCTCAGGCCTCACAGCTCGAGATTTGCCCCTCCCGAAACTAATTGGATATGAAAGTGAAAAAATTAATAATTATAGAATAGCCACTGATGTGAGAAACTATCACTACTCATTTCCTATATTGTTCCTGACTCAAAATTAAAAGGAGACTTTTGTTTTGCCCAAACACATACTTTAAACTTCCAAATTCAATTTTCACATTCAAATGCTCGACGTGAATTTAACGACGTTGAATTATGGTCTCGAGATTTATACGAGCTCCTTAATTATTCTTTTTGGGAGGTAAGAATTTCGCCTCGGCGTGTTTATGAATAGATTTGTGAGTCTCAGTCGAATGAGTTGAGAAATATAGGAATAACAACTATCTTGTATCTTGCATGACATAGAGAATGTTGAAATCGATTGTTGTTATCCCATATAACTCCGTGAAAAAGAGTGAAAGAATGCTTTTTGTGCAATAGAAGACCAATAAATAGTCAACCTGAAATTTCCATAAAATAAGGAGATGGAACAGAATAAGAAAAATTAATAGTGGAAGCCCAGCTGCTAGCATCACATTAATATCTAATTTACAAAGATTTTCTAATACTTTTGATCAGAAGAGCCTGAACGAAAATCTCCCTAAAAATCGAAATGAAGGCAGGAGGCTCTTTGCTTTCTAGACTCTGGAAGCATGATGAAAACATTTCTTGTGCCATATTCCCTACTTTAGTATGACTAATTGCAATTACTCCTTGTAGAAAACTATGTTCATATTTCAAATATCACATCAAAAATACGTATTTTAGAATAAAAGAAAGGTAAGAGAAGTTCATAGGCCTCTTTGACACATCAAACTGCATAATGCTGGGCTCTCGAAATACACAAATGTCAAAAAACTCTTGTTTTTGTTATACATGTGGTTACGCTCAAAATAAGCAATAAATTGTTCTTAGTCAAAAAGTAGTTTATTGGTGTTGCAGTTTCCAGAATCACTTTACCAGTTCATTCTTCCGATCTTGAATTATTAGTTTTATCTAATCTAGTCAAGTTTTCTATCTATAGGCTTTCCAGTTTGACCCAAATTTTTCAAAAGCTCCTACTTTAGACCACCCACTAGGAAACTAGCATTTCAACTTATCCACTTATAATACTCAATACATGTAGTTTACTCATAAAACTGATTATTATTAGATATTTGATTCGCATATTCTGTAGTCCACCCTAGATACTCTTACGGTAATCGTTGTACCTTAGAGTATAGGCCTACAATACAATGAGATGGAGTGGGCAGTCGGCGCAAGTGTTCAGTACTGTACTGCATGTGAGATGCGAGAACTAGGAGAAACAAAGAGAGATGAGTGTATGATAATGGCATCGAGTAAGAAAAGGCGAGTAGAGTAAGAAAAAGAACGGAAGTGGTTGCATAGGCCAGTAAAGGACGCCTGTTTATAATGTAATAATAACTTTATGCATAGAATGACAACAAAAAGCATTGAGCAAAGGCCTCCTTCTTCTTCTGCTGCATTAGAGGCGCAGGCTCCACTTTCTCCTGTGAGAGACTGGTCGCCGCGTGAGCCATTGTGTCATTGTGTCTGCTCTGAGGACCGCAGGATCTCCCACTGATTTTTCGCATCGCAGAGTCTCCATTGAATCGCGAGCCAATACTGTTGCAACATTGTTACTCAATAATTCTGAAAAAAAGACAAGTATGACTTAACGCTACTGCTTGTCAGACCTAATGCTTACGTCCAAAAACTACCTAAAACGTTTATTCCGGCAATTGCTGTAATCATTATATTAGAATATAAATAACAAAGACAGTGATTTGCAGCAATAAGCTATTTGGATTTTGAAAAGACTGAGGTATATCTCCGTTAGAAACGTGTATAATCAAGATGCTAGTGAACTATTATGCAATAACATAGCTCCAAAGCTTGGCTCATTTAAATCATATTGTTGCAAAAATAACATTAATTCATCTGTCTTAGATAGATAAATAACTCTTTCTTTACATGTACTTTACATAACTTTGGATAAACGCTATGATTATGGGATATGTATGCTTTATATTATGTACACATGATACGACCAAGATCCTCAGAATATTCGTATTATAATATTTATTTTCTTTTTATAAGTGTACTTGTATTCTTTCTATTCATTGTAATCTTCTCGTGAGCTATTCTTCAACTAAAATATTGCAATTTTGTAGGAATGTTTTTTGGAGAGTTGGGTTCCCTGGAAGATAATACATGCAAAACCTATAAGCACTTTCCAAGCTCCTAAGCACTAAGCTCATTTGATTATAATATTGATTCAACTCTCATGCCACATCAAATAAGCGCGGTTTATTCCATATTATTATAATCGTCTGTTTTATTATTATTTTTGTCTTTACAGTTACTCATGATTTTTCCAACTGCATCTGAGTGTTTATGCCAGTTTGAATATTAGCTACAGATTGAATTTGAGTTACACGGTACTGGGATCTTGCTCCATAAAACAGGTGAAAGTGTACTGGTTCCAATTCAGAACCATGGCATGAATGCTTAGTTCGGATTATTTTATAGAAAGACAAAGCTCAACATTGCTTGGGATCTGGATCAATCGACTCAACCCTCAAAATAAAATAAAATAAATAAAAACAACAGTTTCAAGCTCGGAGATCGATTAAAACTGACCTTTCTACTATTTGCTTTCATTCTATCTGTACACTTACACTAACAGTTTTATTGATCATATCGAATAAGATTTAATCAATTAATTGTACTCGTTCATCTCATAATAAATAAGTTGGTATAAAAACGAAATTTCATAATATTTCATCTGTTGCTGTGAAACTGTACAGTTTTTGAAGTTAATCATGAGTTAGCCATGAAGTTAATCATTAGTATCGAATCTGAAAAGTAGAGAAAAAATAGCGAATCGGACAGACAAGAATTTTCCGATAATAATTATTTCTGTATAGCCCATTTTTATAGTCCATTCAATAGCTTGAATACTTCAATGATTGAATTCTTTCAAGTAAATTAATAAACCACCCCCCTAAAGTAATATGATCCCATGTGACTCAGAAAATGAATTTGAAATCAAGAATTTGATGTTGCGTTACCGTTTCTGGCTTGTGATCATAATAAACATTTGATTCACGCTCTGATAAACTTTTCAACTACGGCCAACCTGCTGATTCTGGACAACCTGCTGGAGATATGAACATCCAGTTATCACTAGGCACTAGCCTAAAATCTGACAACCTGTGGGTTGTATAAGGCCTCTATTACGATGTATGCCGTTGGTCGATATGATTGAACTGATCCAAGGAATTCATTTGATACAACTTAGTAGTAGCCAATCGCTTATTCGTTCCACATGAAGTTCCTCGTAGTTGGATGGAGTTAAACACTTGGCACCTTTCACTTGTTTTCTGACCAGCTGATCAGCTCAACCAACGTTCACGCCAGCAAACTGGTTGCTATTGCGAAACCATCAACTGGTTGGCTAAAATCGCCAGGCTATTTACATTATTTGTAAGGTCGTCTGGCTTGTTTAAAGATTTCATCAGTTTGGTCAATACCGAACTTACGGTTTAAGTGTAACACCAGCTTCGCTGTAGTAGAGTGGAAGAAGTTCACTAACAACTTAGTCTTTGGTGTAATACCAAAGTGTAACACCAGCTTAACTAGTGAGTGGAAGATTAAATATTGTGTACTCAATCAAAGATTCAGAACCACAAAAATTTATCCTTTTCTTTGTTTTGTTTTTTTCTTCTATAATATTCCATATTATAAAATCGTGAGTTTTAGGCCTTGGTCGGTGCAGCGGTCGTGTGGTGCTGCTGCCCTTTTTTTATAAGCAATGCGATGCTCGATGTTCTGGGAAGTGATAAATAGTTAGTAAGATGGTCGAGATCTGTGGTTTGAGCATTCAGGCTAATGAATCATTTTATCTTTAGTTGTAAATATGAATATTCTTATTATCAATGCTCAATAATATGTATTTGTTGTATGTACTAATATGTATAATCTAGTTTCATAACAAAGAACTTTTAGAACTGCTCCCGCTCACAGACGATATAGTCTATGCCGGTTCTACTGTTAATTTTTATATTTTTGAAGTGTATGCTGATATGTATGATACGTGAATAAATGGAAAAAATATCAGACTCTAATATGATAATTTAATAGGTATTGAATTTTCAAAATTTATTGATTTGCAATAACCCAGCAGTACTGTAAAATAACCTTCTATAAAATAGTCTTCGTGAGTTAGATTTGTAGGTAAGATAATGATGTGGTGGGTAACATATGCAGTGAAATTCAATAGTGAAAGTGAATGAGCATGCCGCTGAGAGCTTGGAAACTGTTCTATGCTCCAACTCATGGTGAGCACTTCTCATGGTTTACATATCAAACACATTGTTGAGTTATCATCGAGGCGGCAAAAATATTGTGAACTGAGAAATAAAATGCACTTTTTCAATCAGCAAACTAATGCTTGAAGAGACTAGATTGAGAACAGGTTGTCGCCCAAAACGTCTTCATTCAAACATTTCACATAAATTATGGAATTCACTTGAATGGCAAAATTGCTCATTTGTTACAAAATAAGCATGACCACTTTTCATCATATTTGAATTAATGTTTTTCCTTTTATCTTAGATTCAGATTCAGATGACTCTATTTGTGCAAATTTGCAATGTACATGAATAATAACAGTACGTTATTATTTAGATTAGCAACTATCAGATAATCTAGTTGAAGTGATGTAAAGTGATTTTTGAAACTTAACATAATGGTTGAAAAGTTTGAATAGAAAAGATTATCAATACAACAAATATATATTTTAACGTATTGTAGAGCAGAAATTATTGATGTGATTGATGTGATTGGTAAGAAAGAATAACATCTTGGATCTGAGAGATTAATTACACAAAAAGGCGAAGTTCTGGCCATTCTTACACTTAACCTGCTCAACATGTCCTTACATATCAATGAAATTGATTAATACAGTAGTTTATCAATTCCAATGTGATAAACTTAACTGAAAAAAATATATATATTTATTACGGTAATAAGAGATAAATGAGAAATTTTTGAAGGGCTCCGTCTACACCATGGTTTTGTGACAGAGCGTTTTCGCAGAAAAATATGGACTCTTGCGTAGTAGATTTGTACTCTTAAGCTGAATTAATTATCTCTTTTTTATATCTATAACTATCTCCATCTATAACTATATCTTCATTACAATCTCCAACTCTATTTTCTTTCATATCTCTATCTCTATTTCCTACTCCATCTATATCTCTTCTCTTACTCGAATAGAAGTAGCAAAAAATTAAATGTCCAATAAATAACTTACTCTATGGGATGAGGCACTATTGCAAAAATTGATCCTGTTTGAACAGACCTTAATTTTGAAAGGCATTATCAATTGCTAATTCACTTAACTTTATATTTTTAACGAACAAATGGAATGAACAGTAGAGTGTTTCCTAAATGATAAATGATCCACGTCCGCAGACACTGAAGTATTGCCGTCAGAAAACTTGATTTCAAATAAAAAGTTCCCGGAATCGGAAATATATTTTATTTGTGAACAGAAGCAAAAGTCTTCTTTTAACAAGTTGTTTTTTCTTCTTACTTCATTAAACATTGTATAAAAGCGGATGATTGGTAGCTCTTTTATACTTTAGTCAAAGATATAAACAGACAAAAAATAATGAATTCGCAGATACTTTTGGATCGGAAATGACGTAGGACAGTCGAAAAGTTTGTGTTGTTTGAAACGTGTGGAAAATCCTCTCAGATGAACTAAGAGAGCAAAATTCCAGAGTCGGTTTGAATACGACAGCCTGTTGGTTCGTCCTCTCACATCCTCTGCTGATATTTATCAAGCACATTCTATCTCTCAAATCCCAATCGACAGTCTTCTGGGGTCATAATCCTGCACAGGCCTCTGAGCCAATTAACACCCGAAAAGTGCTGCTATAAATGTTAATGAGAGGATACGGCTACAGGGATAGTCAATTAGTTGAAATCTCAATTCGGGAGAGTGGTCCAAGTCTGCTGTGAAAAAACAACTCGACTCAAAGAATGGCACGTTGAAGCCAAGTTTGGAAGTTTATTTCTAAGCCAATAATAAATTGTTGGGATCAATAAGGCGTTGACTTGAAGGTCGTTGAAATCTGTCAAGCGTTCAAGAAATAAAAGCAGAATAATTTGACGATTTGAACGTCGTCAGCATGAGCCTTACAGATAGTTGATTGAATCAGTTGCTGTGTGGTAAGGCGAAAAGAAGTCAAAATCAATGTCTCATACTATTGTGAAGTTGTCACAGCCTAGTTTAGTATCAATACAACATATTCCGCATTTTTCTTCGGGTTTTGTTCCGAAAAAACATGAACAAGAAAAAATGACTTGTCAATAAATTTGTATTACTTTGAGTTTGAGTTTTCTCAATGACAGAGTATGAAATCAAGCCTTATTCTTTGCTCTGTATGACAATGATATTGACGAGTTGAGTTTTGGGTTCAAATTTTTTGTTAAAATTAAATATAAAAAACGAGTTTTTGTAAAACGTTTAGGAAACCATTTGATGAACTCTGAAAATGAAGTGAAAAGTGCCAGACAATATGTTTAGAATACGATGGAAATTAAAACAATGTATCGTGTTTTAAATTGGGGGATAATAAGAATATTTTATACTGTCAACGATAACTTAAAAAAAGGAGTAACCATTATAACTCACTAAATGAGTTACAAGATCAGATACTTTTACTCTCAGACACTTCTGATAATTTTCATATCAGAGGTACTCTGAGATTCTCTCAATTTTTATACAGTTGCTATTGATTATTCGATGGAACCCAACCGACTCAATCGTCGATGTGATAAAAATAATCTTGTGAAATTTAAAGTTATCGTGAAGCTACGAAGCTAGACAGAAAGCGGAATCAATAGACTACAAACAAAATCAGAAGTGAAAGCGAAGAAAATAGCTACTGGCAATCTATCTGTGAGCATCAACAGCATTATTTATGAATAATTGTCATACCAGACAAGAAACAGTCAAGATTATTTATATTCTCTTCTGTTTACAATAATAGCCAAGAAGTGACTGTTGGCTTGTTCTACACTTCTAGAAATTTCCACCCAATCTCATTGATGTCTGAAATTTTCAATGTTGAAATCAATTACATCCTTTCTAATGGAAGTTGAATAGATTGGACAAAAAAAATTAGAGGAGAAAACTGTCATTATTGGAGTAAGAAGACATTTTATGGGAAAATATTACCAATATAAATCAATAATTATGCTCAAATGTGATATCTGAACCAGTATAAGTATTATCATAATCTTCTTGAATCAGGGTTTGAGCAGAGAGTTGGTCGTGCTGTCCTTGATCCAAGCTCCCATCTAGACACACACTCAGCTTAAGCGTTGATTCACGATTTTCAACGCATCCTTCGCGCCGAAGTAGTATGTTGGCGTTGTATCATAATTATTATTATTGTCTTTGGAGGCTGTTAGCCTATTGTTTATGCAGTTCAAATGGAAGAGCGCCTGCAATATGAGCTGCTTGAAGTGTTCGCCGCAGCTGGAAGTTAAACTGCGATGGTTAAACTAATGGCGGGTAGGTCGGGTGGGATGGCTAACTATATAAGGCCGGAAGATATGGAAGGTGGGCGCCTCCACTACGTCACAGCAGTGGGCTTTGTCGAAGTTGGCTGTCGCCTCGACGCCCAAACACACTCAAAACAAATAAAATTATCGCTGCAATGTCACACCGTTACGTGGTGCACGGGTTTGTGACATCCTGAGATTCCTTGGTCATCGACCTGTTGCTGTTGGACCAGATTATTCAATTCCTGATGTTTGCATTGCATCATTGACCTTTCTCATAACGTTTTAAAAACGTTTAGTGGATAAAGGTATGATCAACATATTACTTATGTTGTGCAAAATTATGTGTATTGCTTCTAGTGTTGAATATTGTGTTTTCAATATGCTATAGACTAGAACATAGGAATATTATTTACAAAGTTAATGGATATTTTTGAGATTGTTATTTCTATGTTTCAATTGTCCTGCAGTTGCTCTAGATTTTGACAGATGCAGTCATTTTCTCTATAAAGTACCTCCTTAATGACGAGATAGAGTCAGCTCGACTGTCAAGGCACCTAATGAAATTAGGAAGTGCGTTTCAAGTACGACAGGCACTTACAACAAGTGATTTTGTATAAATGGATGTACGATGGTTTGGCATCATTAGTATTGTCACCAGTTCTGGGGTGCGAAGCATTATTCTTCCAAGAAATTATTTTTTAATAATTATACAATGAGATTTTCAAAAATTTGTAGCAAATTTACTGTAAAATTTTCATTTGTTTCGGGACCATTGACATTTTCCAACAACTTTCACTGCGAAAATGAATCCTTATGAATGCAATGATTAGCCATGTTCTACATAGTTTTAGTAACTATTGTTCTTAGGTTCGTTCAGGTAGGCTACTTAATATTTGAAAGGCAAACAACTTTCCCCTTCGCAGACTATTCTCTCACGTGCTGCTCCAAGTTTTGTATGACTAAGTAGTCGCGTCTTGGAACAACAAAGTTACGAAAATTATTCTATAGAATTTCAAATTTCAAGCATTTGTATTCCTTTCAAGAGAGAACAGAAGCTTTATCTCTGGTGATCTCAATGCTTGTTTCTAAAATAAAGCTTTCATGTCTTCATTCAGCAATAACTGCTAGATCATTATATGGTAATTATTGATTTTCAGATTTGTCTAAGTATATCTAAATATCATAGTCTTCAACTATGAACAATTGAATAACTTCTCTTAGATTGTCAATTGAACTTTTCATAAAAAAAATCCATCTTTGTTGATGGTATTTCAATTTGCTCACAAAATATGTATAAAAAAAAGTTGTAACATGGTGGGAACTTCTCATATTTTGTCTTCATTGAAATTACTTGGTTTCTATTCTCATTTTTTGACATAAAATAATTTAGAAATCGAAAATTCACTCAAGCCAGCATTATTTCATGAACTTTTGATGAAATAGATTTTACTTCATGAGTCTTTTGATTTAATTTGTGGCTTCTCTCAAACTGGCTCTTGAACTGAAGTTCATTTAAGGATTAAATTTTGTAATACCAAAGTAATAACATTTTTGAACATTGTTCTTGACCTGCATAGTGGCAGGAGTAAATTTCCATTGATGTCTGATGAAAGAAACATGAAATACAAAATTCTCATCACTATTTATCAGTCTACTACCTGCAAAAACAAAAAACGTTATCTCAATACTTAACAAGAATTAAATTGGTCTTAATTGATCTATTGGAACAGTAATTCCTCTTGATTCAAGAATTATGGGGTTATTTATAGCCTTTTTGTAATAACGTACAAACGTCTGATATATCATTCTGGCTGGAAGCTAGAAGCAGTGGATTTAGAAAAAACTATAAGTAAGACTAATAATAGCAACTAACAGTTCCTGGTTAATAAATGGTGGAGTCGTCACTATAATAGCTTAATCATTTTCACCTTAGCCTTATTTTCACTAGCAACTTCATCTTAGTCTTTCAATAATCACATTCCTGGGTAATAAAAATAATTTTTTACGACATTTTGTTTTTATGAAGTTGTATGTTGACTTTACAATTCCCACATAGATGTTGACATAAGATGCTGACTTGGTGATGAAGATTTTCCCATTTTTTCAAAAATAAAAAATGAGCAGGAATGTTTTGAGCCTTGAAGAAATTAATTTGGTTAAGTCTTTTTAGTCAAGTATAAGTTTAAGTTCTTCGGATGAATAGGAGAAGTATAATATGTTGGTAATATCAGGGCAATTTTCTTGTAAGTCAATACTTGTTTTCTGTAAAAATGGAAAAATAGATAGAAAGAAAACAAGCTTCACCCACGCCGGATCTGAAACCTACGCTGCTTGAAAGGTTCAGCACTCTGGAAATACATAAGTTGTTCACACTATATTTGGAATGGGTGAAAGAACCCCGTTTGCATGTTTGATCTTTCTTTTTTATGTTACTTTTTTAAATTTTTCTTTGAACTTCGTGAGAAGGTCACTGAAGTTCAAGTTGGATTACAGCCTATCACTCCTCCCTAATACACTTAATTTGCTGAAAGAAATATTTCGCAGTTCCATAAAAACTTATTACCACACTTCGCTAAAAGCAATTCATAGCTGACGGTCTTACAACTCACATCCCGTGCATTAAATTCTTATAAGTTGTATAAAGAATTATCTGCATCCCTAAGTTGCATATTGTATAACTGCACTAGCTCACGCATTGAATGTGGAATAACGTAATTGAGCAATCCATACATAGTAAAAGACACCTTCATTGGAAATTAAAATGGCAATTTTGTGTGAAATTGAGGCTGCTTGATCATTCCATCACAATCGCTTTTTCCATTACCAAAGATGTGAAATTAAAAAAGTTTCACTTTTTTCTATCATATCCAAACCATTGAAAGAACTCGTGTTTTTTCAATTATGTTCAGGAGAGAAATTGCCTATTTCCTTTATGAAAACTTGTAAATAATTTCAACCAGCTAATTCCAGTTTCTATTATTTGATAGGGAATCAAATATTCTAATAGTTGTTTTAAATTAAGTACAGGGACATAACTTATTTCATGCTCATGGGTCTCTAATCTCTTAATTTTTATTTCTACTCTCATTTCCATAATATTTTAGAAAATGCTTCTATTTTCTTAAGCTAATTCAGAAAGCTGCTATAGCCAACAGGCGTTTAGGCGCATGCAATAATGGTTGAAGTCTGAATGAATTTGATATTTTAAATTGACAATAGATTGGATTAGAATGTACTTGTTTGATCGATTCTCCTCATACGAATTACTTATTGAATCAACATGTCAAACGATGGTTGAATTATTTCCTCACGAAATTCAATACAAATATTGCTAGAGAATATTACAATAGTTTTTTTCTCCATTCGAGCATAACTACTAAAATAGTAATTGAGAAATTAGAATAATTTTCAATCTAAAAGCATTAGTCTAATAAATAATAGTAGTTGTACTTATTATGAAGGTAGTGCAGGGCTTCAAAGTATCAAAATAATAATTTTAATGAAAAAATTGAACTCTTGTTTTTCTTTGTTATAGGTGAGTGGGAGTAATGTTTCATGAATGAACAGACGAATGAACAACGCAGTGAGTAGTTTGAGAGTGCAGGTCACTCCCAAATTTCGATTTTATTGTCATCATCAATGGAATGTATGATTTTCTCCTGAGTAGTAGAAGACAAGAAAGTTCTTCCTATTGTTGATTGTGTTCTCATAGAATGCATGCATATTAAATATCAATCCCAGATTTGAATGTCGAGACAATAAACAACATATTATTACAAACAAGAGCAACAGGTGGTTCAATGGATTTGTAATTGAAAAAACTAGCAAAGTACTGGCATAGAACAATCCAATTCAGTGCAGAGAAAGCTGGGTGGCATCCTGCTCTTGCAAATATGCTCCGCTTCTCTGCGTGCCGGTACGGGGACTCTACTCTCAGTGCGTGGAAAGAATAAGCTATCAGCGGACCCTCCCCGTTTCACGGTCCGCCCAAACTTTCTGGTCTGATAACATCTAGTCTAAAATTCAGCTTTTGCTTTCTAAAGTGCATTCAATTTGGCGTCTTTCTTTTCAAGTCAGCCTGTCATTTGCGTGATCCTATTCAACAAATGACCTTATTGTTTTATAATTCACTCACCTTTTCCAAGGTTATCTCATGTTAGAAGTAGGAATCAAAATATTTATTTTAAATATTGAATATTTACAATGATATTTGCTTGCACATCAGGGAACAAATTGCTATAACATAGCGACATAAGACAGGTGAATATGATGGCGGCTCGGAACAATTTTATTATTATTGTTAGGAAAGTAATAGTAAATATATTTGATAGGGATGATAGATAATAACAACCCCTGAAACTTCTGAGAGTCCTGAACTGGTTCTCTAGTGATTATATTAGAAATATATTTGAAAATGCTTATTGGAATAAAAACTAAATTTTAAATTTTTTTCATACTTTCCAGTAAAAAAACATGGTTGTAACATATCTATCCAGTCAGGGCGTAGTGATGAACTTCGAAATGCGAACGTGAATCAAAAAGTGAAATATTACTTCTGTTTTTTTTTTAATTTTTTCAAATGTAAAGAAACAAAAATTATTAAATAATACTTACTACTTATATAATAATACAAAATCTCTTAATACAATAATTTTATCAACTAACTGAATAATTTCTAATGCAAATTACCCACTAATTACTTATGCGAAAATAACACAAAAGCTACCATTTGAACACGTTATTCACTTGCTCGATTATATCCATAGTGTCTCTCTTATTGGTCTATTATTATCACGTTTATTAACTGTGATAGAATTCCAACCAAGTAAGCCTACGCAATGCTCACATGCGATTAATAAACGTATTTCAGAATGTTTTTAAATTTTTATATTTCATTCTCCATTTATTCGTAGATTCATCAATCAGTTTTGCCAAGCTGTTCTAGTTTCTATCACTCTTCAATACTAAAATTCACTGTTCTCTGCTGAAAATCACTTCCTGGTGGTTCGGAACCCACATAAAACTGTAGGTCCAACTCATAAATCACCATCATTCAACTCATTAACACGCACAGGTCTCAGACCTATGTGGGCTTCATCCTCAAAAAAAAAATTAATTAATTATAGAAATGATCAAAGACAATTGAAATATAATACATTGGAGTATACTACATAGACTAAAAAGGCAGTTGTTATTAATTTTAAAATCAAAGGACATTCAACCATTAATTGATGTATGCTGAAAAATATAAAAGCCAGGACTGATGAGAGTTCTAGGGTTGAAGTAGGCCTATAGAATATGAATGATAGTTAAACTTGACAGTTGAGTTTCTGGCAATGAGAATTGAACAATAATTTTCCCCCAAATTCCTGTAGTATAGGGCATAGTGTTTTTTCTCAAGACCTACACTTAATCAAGAAACCAGAACGTTATTTGAAATCTCTAGTCTCAAGTGAATGAATGTAGTGAAACCTTATTCACTTCAAGGCCTTATAGCTTGTGGTTTTTCTTCTGCTATAAACATAATTTCAAAAACCGAACGTCATTACTGTCGCTGATGAGCCTGTGAATACAAATATGGGACAAAAATGATCATTACATACATTATATGAAATACGAGTATGTCTGTGGTGTTTATTGTCGTAAAAGCGTTTCACTTTCTTCGTGATTAACATACGCATTACGTTTCTAGAAAGCCAGTAGAATGATTTAAAACCGAAGCTTTTCAATATGCAGCTCTACCGCTGTTCTGATCGGACCATCACTGTTTCGCTATCCTTTTCTTTTCAGCTATTTCTAACACTTCCCCTCTCGCTTACTGATTCTATATTTCTTTCACTTGCTTGTTCAACGGTTCAACCACACTGTTTTTGTCTTTCTCTACTATCAATATTATTTTCAGTTCAAGTTCGAACTGGTCGCTTTCCATGAAGTATAACCAACCTCCCTTTCTAACCACTATTTTCGTCTCATTTTATCTTTACATCTTTATCATTACACAGAAGGGTGTTTCTAAACTCTCTTTTTTGATTTATAGCTCACTTTAGGTTCCGCTTCCTTCATTATTCCTCTAGCTTCACAACAACTCAATAAAATGGTTTTAGACATTACGAAATAAGTATTTGATTCCACAAAAATCCATCTAAATTGATTACAATGGAGCTGCATTAAACAAAACGTAAAGGAATGGGTCATTAAATTGACTGTAATTCTTCATAGCTATGATTATTCTGAATAATTATTAATGCTGAGTGAGTTGAACTTTGAGGGCGCTGGATTATGAAAATTTTTGATGGAGTGTGTTTGAAACTGATCACAATGATTTTTATAATATCATTATAAAAAACCCACAGATTCAGCCTATAATGTAGAATACTGCATAAAAAACTTGTAACAATCATGGGCCTGGTACCTCCAAAATTAGATTTGCAATAAACAATAATTTACTTGATACTTTCAATTCTCGTCAACAAATTTTTAAATAAAATTTTAAATGAGGTTTTATTTCTATTTTGTCACCAGCTTGAAGTCTTCCCATAAATTAAAATTTGACATGGCTACATAAATTATTATGAGCTGCTTCCTACCCCTTCTAGCTTCGACTTAAACTTCAGCAATCAATAAATAGGAAATTACAATAATTTCCAATGCATATAGTGAGTGATTCATGAGTTATTGGAGAATAAAGGGGTGAGCACCCATTAAATATTGGAGTACGCTTATTTTACCACATTTATATCTTCAAATAAATTATTAGTGTATCGTTATCAAATTCACTTAGTCATTTCTATATGAAAGAGATTTTAGTTCTGCGATTTGTCTTCTGCAAGCCTGTCACACTGTTTCCAGATCGCGTTGGTTGAACCGGATCAAAACGGTGTCTTCCTCAAGTTTCCCAATTATTATCAAGGAAACCAAGCACCTGAATGCTGGAATACTGGGAAACAAGATGAAGTACATTTTGTGAGAGGATCATGAAACTATGATTTCGTGGACGCCATCAATGGACGCTATTGCAATTAAGCTTGCCGGATCGGGCTGAGGAAGCTTAACTGTCTTTTGTCTAGAATGAGCGCCGCTGGAATCCAGTTCAAGGAAACTCGCAGACAGCGAATAGAAACACGCTAGGCTACTTACGGCGGCCGCGGTGGCGGTAGCGGTGGCGGAACGCTCAGCTGCTCAATGAGAGAGGATGCCGTGTAACTGTGTACTGTTCGTTCATTTATTTGCTCACTGCTCGAAGGACCTATCCACCACTCATGATTATCACGCTTATCTTTACCGTGTCTTAAAAACTTAATTATTTTTTTAATGCTCAGGCTTTGTTGCTATTAATTATTGTAAAGAGTAATTCCTTCAAGATTCAAGATTTTCTGAATTCATTTCTTAACAGAAATATCAGGTTGGAAATATGAATAATATCATGGTTGAAACATAAGAGAAACAAACTAAAAATAGAGATTGTTATCAATTATTGCCATCAAAATTATTGTATAAAATTAGTCCTTCAAGATCTTAACACAATATACTAATAGCCAGATGGAAATATGAATATAATGGTTGAAATACGATAAAAAACTATAAATGAATTGAATCATTAGTACTAAATTCATAGTAGAAACGCACAATAAATTGTCTAGGCTACCTCATTCTAAAATTATTGTTTTCGAGAATACATTAGTTTTAACAGAGCAAAATTATAATAGAATAATAATAATGATAATTAATAAATTAAAAACAACCAAAGGTTTTGAGGAAGTGTTCTACAACATGGATTCCCAGTTATGACTTTCCGTATTAAAGGTACACCCACCTGGATGCCCGCTGAAGATCAAATTCAAGTTGGGTACCTGTTGAGATTGTATTATTCGACACACTTTTGATAGTTCATAATTACCGACAAAACTTTGTAAACTTTGGGAAATCGTATGACTTTATAAAGAAATATTTTTTTAAAATCTACCTCTTTCAAAGAATTTCATAAACTAATTAAAAAATTTTTTCTTTTTTAATTTGTATTGTAAAATGTTGTACTTGCATATATATCACTAGCTGGCCCGACGCGCGTTGCTGCGTTCTCATAAAAAATTCTTGATTTTATTATTTGTAACCTCCCACTGAGGTTACATTTCAAATTTCAACCTTCTAGGACTATTAGGGAAGTAGTTAGTCCTAGGGCTCTTCCAGCTAATCAGAGAGGCCTCCTTCGTTGTTTTCTTAAGCCGCGTCTCCACCAACCGAACATGCTCGGCGAACAGTGTTCGTTGGAACTATCTGATGTCGCCGAACATTGTTTGGTGTTGGTTTGGTGTGGACGTCTTCTCGAACATTATGATCGGTGTGGTGGGGAACCTGTTGTTGGTCGTCACTGTTCGCTCACAGACCGAACATTTCAATTGAACTCACGAACATGTTTGGTGACCCATATGTTTAATGTTTGGCCTTTTTTGTATTCGCCAACAATGTTCGGCAGACATGTTCGGTTGGTGGAGACGCGGCTTTACACAGTAAGACCTTACTCACCACCTCTCAATGAACATTTCAAATTTAAACCTTCCACGACTATTAGGGTAGAAGCTAGGTTTTTTATTTTATTATTCGCCACCTCCTACTGAGAATACATTTCAAATTTCTAGCTGCATTGGTTAACAGATGTCATCAACCCGGCATAATTACATTTCATCATACCCAGTCATATGTTTCCTACGTACTGCAAGGCTACGACTGCACGGTATCCTACATGCAAAGTCTTTGCGTTCCAGACAGCGTAAATAACGCCGCTAAGGGGCCTGCCATATGATTAAAAACTGTTGACTTCTATCAGCTGTTCCTTTAAGCTGTTTGGCCGGCAAGTTCAGTAGGTTAGGTGAATGATGATTTGTAAAACACACAAACAGCTTGTCCATCGAAACAGCGTGTACAGCAGATCGAACATTTTCAAATTATTTTCCATATGATTAAAAGATCCCAGTAAGCTAGCTAGCCATGTACCCGTGCTTTGCATAGGCAAAACTTTAACCCCCTAAAAACACCCCTAAAATTGCGAATTTTGAAAAATCCTTTCTTATTGCACGGTGAAATCCTATAAGGATTGTTCATACGAAATTTCAAGCTCATAGGCCTAGTAGTTTTGGCTCTGCGTTGATGAGTGAGTCAGGGTATCATCCTTTTATAGATAGAGAAGATTAAGGCCGATCTGATCACTTTTATTGACATAGAGCGTAAACGTAGATCAGATCTACTTTTGGACGAGCGCTAGATTATGCAAGAGTTGCTACGCAGCAGGCGTAACAAGTGTACAACTGCTCCATGTTCCCGGTTTACCGTAATGAATGTTCAAACTATAGTAACTTCCCAGATAATCTTCAAAGTCACTGTAGTTCAAACCCAAGGTGTACAGAATGTTAAACGCCTTGGCTCAAATCAGCTTTAAAATACAATTAAGAAATTGCATTCACGATCCCTTTAACCCCATAATAAATACATACCAGAGTAAATCTTAATTTTTTCTCTACCATATTGGCGAATCAAACTTAAATTTAATTTCAATCATACATTTAAAATACATCACGAGTTCCGTATAATAGTGAATATGTCATCGGTTTAGTCTATATTTGAAGTGACGAAAATAGCTGTGGGTAAAACACCTATTGAATAATTTTTTAGCAGTTGAGTACGGTAGGTCTACTTTATTGAGTGAACTATTCAAATAAACTAGGTTCTATCAAAGTAATAACAGATAAGTAGAACGCACAGCTATAATTATTTTAAAAATAAATCTTGTTGACAGACAATATGATGTTCATATTATTCATTCACCTCAAGAATTTCGGATATTTTAAAACTGTTAATAGAGTTTGACAATGTTATGTTGATGTTATCTCTGTACGCGATCAACAGCTATGTCCTATGATTGAACAATTTGACAACGACGTTTTCAATTCTGTGATTCGGATAAGGTCAACGTTGTCTTCTGATGTAACAGTGGCTGATTAATTTTGATCAGTTGAAATTACAGCTGTATAATCTTTGCGGCTCTCTTCAACTTTCTCTTACGCATAGATATTATTATTACGAGAAACCGAACGTAGTCAGACGGCTAATCGAGTAAAGACCACTCTTGAGAACCTGCTTCTACAACTTTGTAACTTCTTGTGACTGCTATTTCATCATTAGTTGTAACTTAATTTTTCCAAATCAATTGAAATCACAAAGATAATATTTTTTTATTAAAACAAATTTTATTTTTACTTGTAGTACTCCTCATAGTAGGTAGTTTACTTCAGAACTTGGCATTACTTTATAACTGATTTTAAATTTACAAATACATATAATATATAACGCTTAATAGCGTTAGAAAACTAAGTTTTGATTGGATATCATTGATGGGAATGGAAAATCTTCCAAATAGACTGAACTGTTTTTAATTTTGTTTGATTTGAATAAGTGGGCTCAAGAATATTTTCTTTCTCTTGCAAGGGTAAAGTAATCTTAATCTTTTTAAGCCTGTGAAGTCCTAATGAATTTTAGTGTTTTTATAAAATGAGACTTGGAAATATTATCAACTTTCATGTACTCTCATTTCATCATAAAATTCTTTTCTACATCAGAGGTTTTCAAAGTGGGGTTCGCGAGCTTATGCAGAGAAAGTGGTTTGCGGTGCTGGTCTTCTAAAAAGTGAACAAAATAGCCTCAATTAAATAATTTTTGCTATTCATCCGTATATTAATACCGGGAATCACTCATGAAGATACGTGTAAGAAGTAAGAAGGAGACGTGGTGATCCTTGGTACGTGGTGGTCCTTAAGAGCCTTTCTCTATAGAGTAATTTATTTCTAGTGAAATCACTGTTTTCAACTCCAAGTGCGAAGACTTCAGATCGTCATAAAAATGTCAGAGCACTTCCGAACCAATATGCACTTATGCTGATACATTTACTTTGTTAAAGAACTACTCCATTATTTGTTTTCTTGTTATACTGAACTAATTTCACCAATCGTATAGCCTTAATATAATTGAGATTTAATTTTTTTTTAAATATTCCAATTTGAACTCACACACAATAATTAATAGACAGAAATTATAATGAAAAACAACAATATCAAACATAAAAACACTCAAACATTTTGCAGAGAAGATGGTGTTAGAGTATGGAGTTGAATAAAATCATTCCCTTTCTTAGTAATGGCGAAGGTGATATTGTGGAAGGTATCCATAATGAATAATAAGACGAAATTGTCACAACCACATTTATTAAAAGTTCGAGAAACTAGTTTCGGTTGTTACACCATTATCAATCTCAATCAAACTCTTTGATTGAGATTGATAATGGTGTAACAACCGAAACTAGTTTCTCGAACTTTTAATAAATGTGGTTGTGACAATTTCGTTTTATTATTCATTAAAATCATTCCAACTATGATTACTCACTGACTAGGATTTATGAAGGGTTCCGACTATATTATAGGTTATTCATTTCAGGAAAAAACGGGTAGAGAAGAAAAATAAAATGGGGGAAAATTAAGGATCAAAGATTAAAGAAGTTGAAAGTCAGAATAATCCAAAGGGAAATGATTATAATTGTCTACATTACAATTAAAATAATTATCTATGTAGTATCAATTAAAATATTCTTATGTAGAGTTATATGAAAGTCCTTCCAAATTCCTAATGAATACATCCTAACTTTTGGTAACATCCTTTGGAGTGATTGAATAATGATTATTTCTGTATTAATTTTTCACATACTATTCGCAACATACGACCAGGACTAGTCCACAGGGGCGCCATTTGAGGGGGGGGGGCAGGGGGCCTGGCCCCCCAAAAGAACTGATAAATAATTTTAAATAGGCCTATCCACGTGGAACATTGAAATCACGACTAATTGAATAATTTATTTTAAACAGCAGTAGTATAATTTCTTTTACACTATTAACGTAGCCAGATAACTTTGAAAGTAAGGTTATTTTTGATCAGTAAAAGTAATAATTCCTAAACCTACATAACAGACACATAATCAAGGTGGCACAGTCGTCCGTCACTATCAGTTTGCAACGTGTTATTTGTTTACAAATAATATTATTTGTAGAATTTTGGTTGATGTTGTGGAACTCCATAATAAAAGAATAAATCACTGTTAAATGTTGTCAATTCCACTTCTTTATTACTACAGCACTGGACCGTGGTTTCGTGGCTTCACCAGTCACATTTTCAACAGTACTAATACATTGTTTATAATTAGTTTATTGTTTATTTTAGTTAACATTTGATATGATAAATATCACATGACCAATCGGTCTCTATGGAGACAAGCTATAATAATAAACAGTTTACATGTTATTAGCCTTATTTAGTAGGCCTATTCTGTTATGTGATGTACACGAATTTTGATTTGATTAAAGCTCTTAGTTTGGTTGACAAGAGTTAATTATTATTTCAATTTATAATTAATCCAGAGTATGCCCACATACGTCATGTTGATGGACAAGAATCAACAGTATCCCTCCGCCATCTTGCCCCCAAGACTTCATAATTAGCGGGGAAGAATGATATGATAATTAATATCACATGACCAATCGGTCTCTATGGAGACAAGCTATAATAATAAACAGTTTACATGTTATTAGCCTTATTCAGTAGGCCTATTCTGTTATGTGATGTACACGAATTTTGATTTGATTAAAGCTCTTAGTTTGGTTGACAAGAGTTAATTATTATTTCAACATTATTTTAAAAACAATGTATTAGTACTGTTGAAAATGTGACTGGTGAAGCCACGAAACTGCGGTCCAGTGCTGTAGTAATAAAGAAGTGGAAATGACAACATTTAACAGTGTTTTATTCTTTTAAATAATATTATTGTATTAAAATTTTAAATAGGCATAATGAAGCTTAAAATGACATTTTCAAACGTAATATTTTCAAAATTATCCCGGGGACCCCCGGACTCCCTTCCATACCCGCCAGTGTTTGCCCCCCCCCCCACCCCCGCAGTTTAGTGAAATGGTGCCTCTGCTAGTCCATTCAATAACCATAAACTAGCCTGAGCGATGTTTTAATTCTGATAAAATCTTAACTTACAAAAATAGACTACAGATTATAATCATTCAATTGAAGTAGGGGATGCTCCACGTCTCAAAACTTTATTTTCTATTATTATTTTGAATTCATTGACACTTTTTATTTTCATACCAAGTGAGCCTAGCCATTCAATGAATTTTTTTAATTCTTCATTTATTTTTATAAATCAATTTTTATATGATTTTTCAAGTTGACATGAGAACATGAGGACATTATTTACAGCTTTTTCACTTCCTTGAAAAGAATCAAGTTTCTATGAAAAGGCCTAGCATTTATTTCAATGCAAAGAAGCATTGACAGTTTGATCATTATATAGTTGCACTGCTGACTTCGGATAGCAGTTGACTGGTGAATAGTGGTAGAATGTTGATGCAGCTTCGAGTGTGGAGCTGTGGCCAGCCAACAGCTATTACCTGATTAAAACCAGAAAGGAGTGAAAGTGGTAGAAGCTGAACGCTTGAGTAAGGATTACATGACCTTGTTGAAGGTAACACATCAACACACGTTTCCATTACCGTATTTTGATCCAACGCAGCTCTGATAAAAACTCTATATCCTTAGAAAAAATTATGGAACATTTTAATAACTTTCCTACACAGTCACTATCCATCAAGGCTCTATTACAACCAATAAATAGCTCCTAACTTCCTTTTAAATAAGTACTTTCAAAATCTTGTTCAATTAAGCCCCTATTATTAGGCTATTATCACCCATATTATTTCTACCAAATGAAAATTCCATGGAAGAGTCATCTTTTGAGAGTTTTGTGATTGAAATAATTTAGGAACTATATTTACATATTTTTTTCCAAGTTGATAGTATGTTGGCTTTAGATGCGCACTTGAAAAAGCTTCAAAGTTTTCTCTAGTACAAGGCTAAAGTACTAGTAGCTATTTGAATCTTCCAAATTTCGTATCGATTTCCTCCTTCCCGTTCAAGGCTCCAAGGGCAAAGCCCTAGCCAAATGAACAAATTGATTCGTATTGAAAATATTTTATCACCAATCTAAAACCAACCCTCTGCGCACATCTTTTATGTCCTCTAAAAGGAATAATGAATCGTAAGAAGTTGAAAATTGTTATAAACATCTTCTTCCAAGTTTACACACAAACGGGTCTGTCAAAAGTTTTACAGTCAAAGTGTAAGCCTCCTTTAAAGCGCGAAATATTAAGTCCGGGTTCATGGCATTACAATAAGTGGGATTTTTTTTAACGGCAATAAATTGTATCAAGGTTTCAAGCTTGTTTTGGACTCAAAAGCTAACAGTGTGTTCCACCTTTAAATTCTTGAATAAACTCTCAAGAAGAATAAACATTTTCTTCTGAAATTCCATTATTTGATATTCGACACAAATTTGTGTAACGCGCTAGTCCTAAATCTAATGATCATATCTCTAAAAATTATGTGTCACAACACTCCACACAGCATTAGTATTATTTTGTGTGGGTGTTTTTGGAAAATCAATCAATGGTTTTCTATGTTTGTTAACTCTCCATTAATCTAACAAATGAAGAGACTAATCTAAAATCCAATAGATGATAATGAATGATAATGATATGGACTTTGAAACTATAACCAGCGTTTACACTTGCTTTCCGGACTTCTAATAGTAACAAGCTAGATTCTCTGGTAACCTAATTTCATTCAAAGACCCAAAGACCATTAACCTGGAGGCTAATCGGGTTCTCAGTTACATGAATAGGAATTTAGTTGGAAGTTATTGAAGGTATGGCGCTGACATTATGCGTCTCACTATTACAGCAGTCCAAAGCAACGACATGATCCTTGCCTTATTATTTCGTCAGCAGGTACATTAGTGTAGGCCAACTGCTGCATACACCAAGAAAGAGTGATTTGAGACAGAGTGACAGTGGAGAAAATTATATTTCTTCTTATGATTATACTCAACTCTCAAGCAAAACCTTGGAAGTGTCATTTCTATAATCTACATGAAAGGCGGCAGCTTTCGATTGCATATAAACAATGGATTATTATCGATGCTCTGATAGCAACAACCATAAGCTTACTACAGTTATCCTTGACTTATATATCAGTTGTTATCTTCATATTTTGGTCTAATGGGTTGACAGGAGTGAGATTTTCTGAGAGAAAGACAACACATACCGTAATCCAAAGCTTTGTTGATGTTTATTGGTTTCAAGGGATAAATAAAATTAATCTTTGACAAAAATATTGGTGACTTTTGTACTATAGTTTAAATTGATCAATGATAATTATCAATTATAATCTTGTTAATGCCATTCTAAAAATTTTATAAGACCAGTAGTTGTCGAATGTTTAAGAAACTGTATACATAATATTTTCAACGAGATACCTTTATATACTGTACTAAGTTTGCCTATCACGTTGTGGTAGATGTTTTGCAGTTAACGGTATGATCATTCTCAAGTTCATTATTACAAAAGAACTCGAATATCATGCATCTAAGAGGTTTATTCGGATAAATTCAGTAAATCCGTTTAGAATCTGCATACATTATTCTAACACAGCGTAGTTTCCTTTGAGTAAACAAGGGACTCTTTTTGATTATTAACGAAGTCACCAGTGGGGGCTTCAGCGTGTGGGTAGACACAAAAACTGTCATAGTCGCCTCTGATGGCCTACACGTCATAACCACTGAGGGGAATCCTTTGCTTGGTGGTTTTAAAACTCCTTCTTATTGTCTTGTTAACATTTAGCAATTTAGTAAGTGCAATATCTTTTAAATTACTCGAGGTTTCTTATCCTTTGATTGGGTAAGCCAGCAAATCGAGTGCGTTGTCTGTTGTCGATCGCAGAGAATCATTCTACTATATTTGAATAGCCAGGCTTAGAATGGAATGAGAATTTTCAGTCATATTAGCAAAACCCATCTACGGGCTTACTAGTATACCTTATTATCTTACAATATGCTAGCTGGCTACTTGAGCTTCTTATTTTTTGATAAGTAATGAAGTAATTGCAAAAAAAAAATATGAATACAATCGCCCCATAACTGCTGTTGTCCTGGTATGGAAAGTCATTATGTGAAAATAGTGAGAGGTCGAGTAATATCAGAAGACTATCTCAGGCTAGTGCCGACTAGGTTCAGCAAATTCAAAGTCAGCTATTGTAACAATAGTTCAGTCTTAGCGGCAATGTATACGAACCCCAAATTGGAACACGTACACGTCACATATCAGAGGCATATTATGGAGAAGAATTATCGAAGACGGACAAGTATAGATATTATATATTACAGTTGATGATCAAGCTGATCCTTTTCAATAGTCAGATCATTTCATTATCGGAGAATCAGCTAGCCACAAAGAAATTCAATTTGGGACTGAAATAAAAGAAGTGGTGGCTGGCCAACAGCATTACTTGGACAACGTCATGTTCTGATTGAGTCGGTGGCCCGTGGCCCGTGACTACTAGTTCTATATTGGAAGTTGGTAGCCTACAATCTACACTCTACAGTGATCTGCTTTGATATTATTATATTGATTGGTTCGTGTCTTGGCAGAGCGTGCTGGAAATGTCGCCGGCCCCGGACTTGGTTGAAGGTTGTCCACTTTTACTTACTGTCCACGATCAGCTACAAACCTCAAACAGTTCACTTCAATTCTGATTCCTTCTTGGATAGCGATTTTAATATTATTCATTCATGAAAAAATATTCTTGGATATCTACCTTGATATCAACAACGGTGCAAAGAAAAATTAATCCATGACTTTTCAAGATCACGTAAATCATTGATACTAATGTTTTTTTTAAGCAGATCCCTGATGCTGGAAACAGAAATAATATGTACCGTCATGAAAAATATATTGATATTTTATATGTTGATGCGGCCTATTTCAACAAATATTCATAATACTGCACATTGATAGGAGGAATAAACGAGGAAATATCTATCCCCATATTATATATCCTTGAGCGGTATTTACTGTCTAATTTTTGAATGTATAAAGTAATCAGTCAACTTAAATTGTATCTGTTCCACATCAATTTTATCTCCTCTTCTTCAGTATAATGTTCTGTACCTTTATGAACTTCCTATAAAATTCAATGTATCAAGTCAGAAAATTTTTTACTCCAGCTTTTCCCAAAATTGGGACATTCGGAAGCTGAAATAGTCGTTCAGTATTTAGATTATTATTAAAATGGGAAAATGATGTTGAAAATATGATGAATAAAACTAGCTTAATACAATATCTGTTCTCTTTTTCTCTCAACCTATATGGAATATTTTATTTCGGAGGATAAAGCCCACAAAGGCTTAAGAGTTAGTCCTAATCAACTGTCTAAAACACAATTCTACCCTTACTAAGTGTTGATAGCTACCATCAAAGTGATGTGCGGATTCTGTTACATTCTCAAGCTTACATCGTTCTTTTCAAGTAGACAAAGTCAAATCTGTGCATGGGTAATAAGTTGAATGATGGTGACTGATGATTTCAACTTACAGTTTTATGTGGGATAGTGATTTTACAGCAGAGAACAGAGTCTTTTTTCTGGCCATTCTAATTATTAGTCAGTCACTCCTTGAAAGAGAGTCCAGAAGCTCGTAGCTCATCTTATCTGACTGACAAGATATCTCTTAATTATTTTTGCTGGCCAATCCAATCGGTTACTCTTACAAAGAGGGTCCAGTAGTTCGTAGCTCATCTTATCTGACTGAACAGATTCATTCTACGGCACGTGGCTACAACTTCCTCATGGCCAAGTCATAGTATCAGAGTAATTTTAATTAGATAGCTGTTTCATATCATAATCAGTTGGAAAAAGAAAAACCTGGTTGTTTTCATTTTCTTTCTTCTGAATGAGCTTAAATATGAGGTGGCTTCTATTGGTGGCTTCTATATGAGACTCATTTCATGGATCATTTATTATTACTCATTTACATGTTTATCTACAACCAACGAATATAATCAAATGTGATGAAACAAGAAATAGAACATAAACAATAAAAAATGTATAGAAATAGGAAGCAGAAATCGATTTTTTAAAATAAATAAATCCTCTGAAAGGAACGGTTCATTTGCTGATGATCTTGATCTGTCTGCAGATGATTTTCACCAATTGCAGCGATACAGTTCGCAGCTAATTGATTTATTTTGGCCACTGCTAATTGAGCAAGAGGAGCGCTTACTTTGCTTTCTCGCCATCGTCATCCTCCAACGACGCGCAGCTATCTCCAGCAGGCAGGACGCTGCCAGCTGGCAGATACGAGGCGAAGCGAAGCGGTCTGACTGCAATCGCCGGTCGCCGATTGGATTCAGCATCGATACCGGTATTCGCTGTGAATAATTCTGACAACTAGGTAAATTTCGGCAATCGACAATTGGATACGGTGGTTATGCTGTTTGCTTTTGTCCACTGCAACTGAGAGAGTAAACAAAACGACATTCTCAGCAAAAAAGAAAAGCGAGAAACAAGAACAGTGATTAGTAGACAAATAGCGGAGAGCCATGTTAACAAACCGGACCGGACCGACTTTCTAGGCTCGCATTTTTTCGGTTCCACAACCGAACGAAACTGAAATACAGAGCAGTGTGTTTCGAAATTGGATTTCCTTCGACGCAATCTGAATGTCGACTGTCCGTCCGTTCAATGTCCGTACAACTTGCCGCAATGTTTCTGTGATCCTTACCAGACGTTGTACACTTGATCAATATGGCTCACTCAGAACGTGTTACTAGTTTAGCCTGCTACTGGTCGTTTACTTCATTCAAAAATAAAGTCTGACAGCTTTTTTTTCAATAATCAGAAAGGGTGATGCCAGGGGGCTCATGACCCCTCCCCAAAATCAGAAAATTACTAAAGCAGCAATCACGCAATAACAAGTATACTAAATCCATGGTTAATTCCCCCAAACTGGTCGTTTACTTCATCAACAAATAAAGTATGACAGCTTTTTTTTTTCAATAATAAGCAAGGGTGATGCCAGGGGGCTCATGACCCCTCCCCAAAATCAGAAATTTACTAAAGCAGCAATCACGCAATAACAAGTATACTAAATCCATGGTTAATTCCCCCAAACTGGTCGTTTACTTCATCAACAAATAAAGTATGACAGCTTTTTTTTTCAATAATAAGCAAGGGTGATGCCAGGGGGCTCATGACCCCTCCCCAAAATCAGAAATTTACTAAAGCAGCAATCACGCAATAACAAGTATACTAAATCCATGGTTAATTCCCCCAAACTGGTCGTTTACTTCATTCACAAATAAAGTTTGACAGCTTTTTTTTCAATAATAAGCAAGGATGATGCCAGGGGGCTCATGACCCCCCCCCCCTAAAATCAGAAATTTACTAAAGCAGCAATCACGCAATAAAAAGTACGCTAAATCCCATTGGTGACTTCCCCCGATCTTTCCAGCTTTGACTGCTCCTGATAACAAGTTTCTGACTTTTGATTATTGCTCGCTCCATGCTCCTTTCCTCAAGTACCGTACACTAATTTCTTATTTCTTGAAGTTTCAAAACATAGTAATAAAAAATCATGTATTTAAGCCGTTTTAATCCGTAAAATATTCACGCCAGAAAAGATAGTATCGATATCATTGACATAAGATATCACTGATTGATAATATACCGTTGTTAGGCTATTTATTAATTGAATCATAAACTTCTTATTCAAATTAAATTTTATCCAACAATTATAATGATAACGGATTCATTAGATTACCATGGATATAATTTTCCGAATACAAGATATAATATTGTTTTAAAATGATTCATGAATTTATTTCTCAAAATATATTTATTTTAGAAACAAAATTCCGCTGTCTATAGTTACACTAGTGCATCACTTCCAATTTTTCATCCACATATTTTTTTTCATCTTCTATCTACCTTAATTTTTCATTATCTGCTATATGAACGGTGAAGTTGTAGTTAGTTACAATGGCTTTCAACCGTGCTAGAAATCTCAACGGCATTTATGTTTGCTTTTTATTTAAAGTGGCTTCTCGGGTACTTCCCTATTTAATGAGAGAGAAAACAAATAATGTCTTTGCTCAACTCATTTGAATCTTGATTGAGCGTATCGAAGCTTTACAGAATCGATCAAGTCCAAATTATTATCAGTGAAGGCCTGTAACAGTTTTACGTCAATTGGAAGAAAATTACTAGAATATAGGATATGCACTACTGCATTTCTCTCACCGCATTGCTAGAATTAATTGTTGGATAATAGTACAATCACTGAGAAACCAAATATATATTTTGTACAATTCTTATAAATGAACTTGAAAAATGAGTACCACAAATTGAATCATATTAGCCTATAGCAAGTACTAAGTTATAATCAACGCATTGTATTTGACATTACTTCAAACCTTGGATTTTAGCTCAATTATAGAACACTTAGACCAGTGAAAATTATTCATGGCTTGAAATATGACAACAAATACATAGTTAGGAATAAGCTCTACCCTTTTACAGGACTTTGAGGACTGGAATGATAAACAATGGGAAACGGTGCAAAGCTCTGTCTCCATGAAGTAGACAATGCATTGTGTAAAATAATTATTATGAAGAGATAGCTTATTATATTAAAGTTTGAATGGGTATTTATCATGTTAGCCAACAAGGGTACGAGTGTAAATGCACCTAATTATCCAGCTATTCACCCAAAAACTCATAACAATTATCTCTGTAACATCTTCATTTTTCAATTAATTACAAAATAACAAATTTGACCTTTGAAAGGAACTTATGAGATGACTGTGTTGTAGATCTTTGCAAATTTAAAGTCAACGGTTGATACTCAGCTTTTTTCAATAGATACAGCAATATGCAAAAGACAAAGAAAAAAATTCTGTTTTCATTATTTTGTGTAAAACAAACCAATGAACTCAATTTTCAATTTCAATTTCAGTTTGTAATAAGAATTTTCATTCATTTACATCATTTTTGAAACATGTAAAGAATTTCTGCATTGTCAATATACAAAATGAAAATATACATATTCAATTACGAACAGTCACAAATTAGTAAAATAATAAAACAGTCACAAATGAGAAAAATAATAGAATAAAATACATTATAAAGGCACTAAATTAATAAGTTTAGTAACTATCTAAGGCTGTAAGGCTACAAGCTGATGAATCCAATCAACTTGGATCTAGTACCTCGTGTCAATAGGATGGATCTGAGAAAAAAAAGCAGTCAAGTGTCATTCGTCTAAAAACTCTCGAACCGAATAAAATGCTTCATCTGTCAAATAGTTCAATACTTTTCCTTAAACTGAAATTTGGATTTCAAGGTTTTCGTCTCATTTGGCAGCTTGTTGAAGCATTTAACTGCTCTATATAGTGTTCCTTTTTCAAATTTTGTGGTCCTGTGCATGGGGTAAAATAATAAGTTATATGCTCTTGTTTCTCTTACGGTTTCCTTTGTTTTCTGCAGTATATTGAAGTTTCTGAAAGCTAACATGTGTGTTGAATAAATGTAAATTGAGGGGACGGTGAGAATTTTGTGATTTCTGAAAACTTCTTCACATGAACTGTATATACAGCGTCAAATAGTGTCCCAAATTACAGTTTCTGTGCTGATCATAAGCTGGTTCTTTCACCTTTCTTTCTAGACGATGCATCACATCATGCATGCTCTTCCCATTGATGAACGTTTTGTCAGCCAAATGCACGATGACATGGCTCGCGTTTCACACTCAACTGCCATTAAGTTGATGTAATAGTTGACATGTTACGCTAATAGCTTATAGTGTCGTGATTTTGAGCTGATGAGAACGGCACATCTTATATTTAAGTGGCTCAACGACGTGAGAAGCTGTTTCATAACTACAAGCCTCTTCTCTCGATTAGAGCGTGTATGAGCGCTTATAAAACAATGAACTTTCTGATTAGAAGCAGGTTCAATACACCAAAGATTATAAGGGATAATAGTGATTGAACTTTAATCAGTCCTCTTGATAATGATGCTTTTCAATTGAATCCGTATTAGTTTTGTAATTCACGTATTCGTGAGTTGAGTCTCTAGAGCCTAGACGCAACCGAGTCTAGTCTGCTGAGACAGGGTTTCAAAAATTTCTCAAGAATACGCTGAAAATTGACTTAATATACTTTGAAATTAATTAAGCGATTTTTCTAGGGTTTCTAAAAACTAAGATGTCAAAAAGTTTAAATTCGGTACACGTATGGTCGACAGTTTGAACGTGTACAAGGAAAGTGTTTCAAACTGTGATCATTCACCTCATTACCCACGCACAAGCCTCGGACTTATGTGGGCATTATCAACAATTAAAAAAACTCTCCAAAGTACGCCCAAATTCAAAGATTTTTTTACAATTTAGTTGAATCAAGAATCTTGCTTTATCTCAAGAACCAAGTGACAGAAAAAGTTAAAATTTGTCGCACATGCTCCGTTGAGTCCCTAGAATGACGATTACAGACTTCAAAATATTCCCTAAGATACGCCCAAAACTGTCATATTTTTAGTTTTAACATTTTACAGCGATGGACCCAAATTAAACGATTTTTGAAAATTCAGATGACCACCGTCTCTTAAGAGCTATGTTGTCTTAAAAGTCTGATATCTAGGTTCATTTGGTGGAAGCTCATGAATTTCAAGTACTGTAGAGCTTCCGAAGTTGTCCTTCACTAGGCATAATAATTGATAATTTTCTAAATAATTTAGTATGCTACTCACCCTCCCATCATTGGTTCCATTCGGACGGTTAAGTCTACTAATATTCATACGTAAATTGAACCTGAATTTTAATGTAATCAAATAGAATTAAATAGAATCAAATATAATCAAATGGAATTATATAGGAAAGTGATGGCCGCGAGCTGTAGCAGGTATCTGTTCAATCAGATAGAGATAAGCTGCGTTCTCGTAGGTCCTGTTTGTAACGGTGACCGAAAAGAATGGCCAGCAAAAAAGACACTAATCTCTGCTGTAGAATCACTTCCCGGTGGTTCGGAATCCACCTAAAAATGTAGGTCCAACTCATCAACACCATCATCCAACTCATTACCCACGCACAGGTCTCAGACCTATGTGGCTTCATCCTAAAAAAAAATCACGGTGATTGATTTGAAGAGGGAATCAAAGAGTTAAAACGGAAAAATTATTGCGGTTAACCACTAACAAATTAGGCTATTCATCCATTAATGAATTGTAAAATTATTTTGCCATGTAGGCTAATATTGTGTAATAACCAATTGCTGGTCAGTCACTGACAATGTTTAAAACTCTGAATAATTTCTGCGGTTACATTTTATCACGGCCTGATGAGTTTGATTGAACAGTATAACTACAGAATGCATTGAAGAAAAAAGTAGACGGTCATGCTTCGGTGATTACCAAATAAACTTGAAGAACAAAGAAGGATAGAGACCAAAATAATAGAATTATTCGGTTACTAGTTCTCTCTCTAAACATGTGAACCAATATGTAAATACTGTCTTAGATTACCCGCTAAATTAAATCTAATATCTAATGGATATTATTTCTGGATAATGCTTCAACGGATATGAATTATCAATAACATTATGTTGCTCACGAAAACCATTATATGCACATTCCAACAATTTTGGTGCTACAATGATGTTATCCGGAGGTGGGGTGACTTGATTAAAATACAATCATCTTCTGTAATCATTCAATAACAGCAATATTCAATTAATAACAGCAATAACAGCATTCAATAACAGCATATATTTATTCATCTGCGCTTAACTTGATAAAATGTAAACATACAACGAGCCCAAAACTACTTCTATTACAAGATTTCATATTTTGTAATTTGTCTATTGGATTTGTATTATCAGTCCTATGCACATTTTTTTACGTTTTATACAATAATGTCAATGTACCGGATTTATCCTAGGAATTGAACACTTTCCATTTCAAAAGTTCAAAAACTGTATACGTGAAATAAGTATTCAAAATAAATCCTTAATAAGTTTTGGTTATGTGTAACGTTACTATGGATACTGGAGTTGATACTTTCAGACTTGAACCCGTTTCCAAGAAGATGCGGCCAACAGTAGTTCTTATTCTAAGCTTGAACAGTTACTTGATCGATTGTCATAGAAACACGACACTGTCTGGACTCATCACTCATCAGACGGTGCGGTACGCCAGTCGAGACATTAGGATTTTCCCCATTCTAACCTATGAGGAAGCAATAAGAAACTTGCAACTAAGTTCAGATTTAAAGTCCGTTAGCTGTATACGATACGGTCTCAACTTAGCTACTTGCAAACTAGGCTACTTGCGATAATTGAACGGAAAAACTAGTTTTGCCGTAATAAGTAGCTACAGTCTAGTGCGCTACAGATTGCAGGATTTCTTGAAGTTCCAAGACAAGACTGACTGTCTTACTTGATCGAATGTCAATGTAGCTTGGTCATGAGACGACTGAACTTTATAACCTAATTTTTTAAAGCATTTTTCTACTTGATAAAAAAATACTGCAACGAAAGACAGATTCCACATGCAGCCTACTCAGTCATTTTTCTGTACTTACCGCACGTTTTATATTGTGTGATGAGAACAAAAAATTATGTATTTTACAGTACGAAGACCATCATACAATAAATAAGTCTTATCATAGCATTAACTTCAAGGCTATTATTCTGTGTTGTTTGGTAAGGAAATCCATGAGTGATTTTCACAACTGAACATTAAATTTTTGTGTGATATTGGTTTTTTATTTCATTTGTCATAAAGTAGGTAATAATTTATTGTTTTACCATTTGAACCACTTTTGAATTGGCTCTTATATTGCTGATACTTGATAGTTTTTAGGACTCAGCTCAACATTTCTAAATCTATTTCTCATATTTGCTTCCTCTATAACATACCTGTTGATATCTAAAAAATAATTAACTTTCAAATTCAGATCAATGCTAGACTATCTAAAAAATACCGCTACAAAGCAGGTTCGGACAAAACTTTTTACTGCATACTGGGAGATATATTATTTCATTTCTCATAGAGTAGGTAATAATTTATTGTTTAACCATTTGAACCACTTTTGAATTGGCTCTTATATTGCGTCAAAGCTCATTTAGGACTATTCTACGAGTTTGAAGCAAAGACCCAGGTGACAGATACGGCACTCTCGTAGGTTGTGGCACATTTTATGATTCCAAATGACTATGTGGTTTGATACATGTACAACCTGTGCATACATATAAAAAATTTCTTGGTAGTTTGGAAACGATTCAATATAATTCCTCGGATCTTATTCGAGGTGATTTTCATTCAATTTTTGGGCCATATCAGTAGATAATTTAAGGTAATTTGTGTTTCGAAGCTAAGAGCCATATTAAACAGAGCCACTGTAGTTTCAGTCGCTTGCCACAATTGAAGATTAAATTACACCAGCTGACACCGTACTCAACAATTTCATAGTACACGAATGTTAGAGTATACACTTTTTTAGGACAATCAGCTGTTTAAATTCATCCTTCTGGTGTAATTTAGCCTGAAATTGCCGTGACCACTGCAGTGGATCTGTATAAAAGGTCTCGCATTAACTGAGCGAAGATTACCTTAACTGAGCGAAAGCCCTCGAAGGGTCCCCAAAAATGTTCCTTAACTGAGCGATGCCCGGTCCAGGTATATGCGAGTTGTCGGGACAATGGGTCACCAGGGGAGGTCAACCACCTTTTTTTTTTTTTTTTTTTTTTTTTTTCCAAGTAGGACGGTAGAATGCCTTTACGCACCATCAGACTAGCACATGCCAGTCCGGTGTGTGGGACTACATCCCTCAACTCATTTGTGCAGCCATTAACACAGTTGCACACATGAAGAGAGGTTACTACCCACTAAACTACCTAGTGTTGCCCAGAAAGTCTGACAGGTACGCCTCAGAGGCATTGCTTCTGCCAGGCTCAATGGTATGCGCCATCTGGAGTGCAGATACGCTTGCTTCTCCTCCCACCCACCAGTTTCTTGTGGATCTTGGCAGAGCCTTAATCTCACCTTCCACTGGGGGTTCCTCTCCTCTGTTGCCCGTGGACATCCTATCTTTATCCTATCTATGTCCTATCCTAATATACATCCTATTGCACATTGCTTACATCCTGTTTGTGTGTTTGTTACGCCTATTTATGGGACTCACGCTAACTATTTAAGTTTATTTAATCTACGTTTTATGTGATGTTGTCCACGGGCATCTTTGCTGCATCCTGTCCTATGTGCATCCTATTCCATCCTATCTTATTTTCCTACCTACTTATTTGATTCAGTTACTTCCTTAGCTATTTACAGTGAGAGACTACTACTAATTACTTCCTTGACACTAAACTTAACTACCTAGTCTACCCTAGTCTACCTGGTCTGAGAAATGGCTACTAACCTATGTGCAACCCTATGTCCTATGTGCATCCTATCCTATTTGTCCTATCTACTTATTTGTGAGTAATCTAATTCCTTAGCTATTTACAGTCAGAAACTACTCCTTGATACTAAACTCAGCTACCTAGTCTATCCTAGTCTACCTAGTCTAAAAATGGCTACTAACACTACCTCCTAACTACTGGGCTATTAACTGATGATCTTAATATTATGCTCTATATGATAATGTTATAGCTAGCTATTTTTACATTATTTACGTTGGTCTCTGGGTCCAGCAGTTGGAACCGCCCCCTACTTGGTTCAGAGGTACCCCCTCCTGCTGGGATCCACAGAGCTCACATTTCTCCTACTACAATTCTCTGAAGTATTTGTTCTTCCTCTAGCTTTTGCTCCAGTATGAGGTGAATCACTTTGCTGTACTCCTGCCATCGTTGGTGACTGGCCAGCATGTCGCCTACTATGCTGCCTGGGTTGAATCCAGTGGGGTGTTCTAGATGCACCTGGCGCACTTCCTCCCATCGGTTGCAGTGGAAAACAGTGTGCTCTGCAGTGTCCTCCTCTCCACAGTACATGCATGTAGGTGTGCGTCTCCTTCCCATGCGATGCAGGTAGGACTCAAAGCACCCATGTCCACTGAGAAACTGTGTGAGGATGTGGTCCAGCTCTCCATGTTTTCTTGTGCACCATGGCTTGAGCTCTGGGATAAGCAGGTGCGTCCAGCGACCATTGCCAGATGCGTCCCATTGCTGCTGCCACTCCTGCCAGAGAAGCTCAGATGCAGTTTCTCTGTCTGTCCCTTCATGTACCCTGGTGCGTTCCTTGGCCCTTAGTTCCAAGGGTGGTGTTCCTGCTAGCACCATTGCTGCATCATAGGATATGGTGCGGTATGCAGCCACTATCCTTAGTGCTAGCTGTCTCCCAACCTTGGCCAAGGCAGTTCGGACTTTGGCAAACCTCAGAGTTTTGGACCATACTGGTACAGTATGACAGAGCCCACCACTGAGCTGATCAGCCTGCGCTTGCTTGTTTGGGGCCCATGTGTTCTGAGCATGACCCTGGAGATGGCTGTAGTCAGCTTCCCAGCCCTTTCAGCTGTCTTTTGGATGTGGTTGATGAAAGTGTGGTTTTTATCAAGCCATACACCCAGGTACTTGATACTATCACTTGGGTGCACCTCTGTTCCACATACCTGGAACTTGACCTCCTCCAGCTTCCTTCTTCCAGCCATGACTATGGCTTCACACTTTTGAGGTGCTATCTGCAGTCCTTGCCTCTGTATCCATTCCTCAATCATAAGGGCACTTTCATTACCTCGCTCAACTAGTTGTTGAGTAGTTGATGCCGTGATAAATAGTGCCAGGTCATCAGCATATGCGATGGGTGTGACACCATCAGGGTAGTTGAGTCGCAGAACTCCATCGTATGCCACATTCCACAGTGTTGGTCCAAGTACCGACCCCTGTGGAACTCCACATGTGACCTCCTTCTCTTCACCATTACTGAGGATCACTTTCCTTGATTGGAGGTAGCTCTGTAGGATTTTCCGCAAGTAGGGTGAGACTCCTGCTTCCTCTAGCCTGTCCAGGATGATACCCCAGGGTAGACTGTTGAAGGCATTCTTTACGTCAAAGAGGAGTACAGCTGGGATCCTCCTTGTCCTTCTTGTCCCTGTAGCAGCTGCTTCCACTAGAGTCACCACCTGTTGGAGTGCACTGATGGTTGACTTGCCCTTCCTGAAGCCATGTTGCTGTTGGCTTAGTACATTGTGCTCCTCAAGCTCAGCTTGTAGTCTTGGGAGAAGGAGGCGCTCCATCATTTTCCCTCCTGTGTCCAGGAGACACAGTGGCCGAAATGAGCCGGGCTGTCCCTTGGGGATTGTAAGGGCGTTTGGGTATCCGGCCCGTGAAGACCAAATGTAAGGGCGTTTGAGTATACGTCCTTGGAGGAGCAAATGTGAGGGCGTAATCTGGCCCGTGGGACCAGATTATTGAGGCCTGTGGTAGCTTAGAGGAATGAGGAGAGCAGTGGAGGACCATATGAGTATAAGAGGGAGAGTAATGAGTGTTAGATGTACACTTACCAGACGTTGAGCTGAGTTGGAGAGATGAGGAGGGGCGCCCCTTAGTTCCTGCTGCTTGTAGTCGTCCAGTCTGGTATTTGTAGTGTGATGATATATGAGTGTGGAAGAGGAAGTGTGAGAGAGTGAGAGTGATAGAGAGGAAGAGAGTGAGTGAGGAGAATGAGAGACAAAGAGCATGAGTGAGAGAGGATGAGAGGAATCGCGTTTGGGCACTGAGTAAGAGACAATTGCACCGTCTACTATGGCTTACCGAGAGAGACTGTTTACTATCGAGCCACCTCACTGACGGACCGAGCGAGACCAACTAAGGGAGGCTAGGGCGGTTGGCTGCTATCTTATAGCAGATAAGATTGGCCGTAACATACCCCCCGCCTTGAACCAATGGTTCAACATATGAGGTATGAAAGGTAGAGACCAGAGAGAAGAGACAAGAGAGTGTCCAGAGAGGAGAGACAAGAGTGTCCAGAGAGGAGAGACAAACGAGAAGAGATTAAGAGCGAGATTTCTCATGTCTACAATAGTTACTCGATCCACCACTGAGACATGAGAAGTGAGACTAAGAGATTATTCGAGGGGGAGAGGTGACACCTTGACAGCTGGACGAGAGAGTATGCCGTTTGCTGTTCTGACATCCACTACTCTCACAGTATTATCTTTACCAGGGTGAGTTTTGACAATGCGACCCAGTCGCCAAGAGAGTGTTGAGGAGAGAGAATTCACATTTTTCTGAAGATGATTCTTACACAGAGAGTTGTGTTGAAAGCGCAAGAGAAGCGCTACTACACGGACTAGAGTCGTCCATGAAGAGAAGCGGTTGAGAAGCTCAAGAGCTGGAGAGTCTGCAGAGACTGTGAGAGTTTGAGATTCAACTACTGAGAGATCGCTAGTAGAGAGAAGAGTATGAAACGTTATTTCACGAGCAGACAGGTCTATAGCTACTGTAGAACCAATTAATACATATCCGAGAGATGTGTGCCATGCTTGAGGCATGTCCAAGCCGAGATCTAGAGTTGCGCCTGTTATGAGTTTTGAGAAGATATCAGCTCTGAGGAGTACATCAATGGGAGCTCTTTTATGAAACTGAGGATCGGCTAGGGTGAGAAATTCTGTGGCCTTTAGTACAGCAGGAGAGAGATTTTTCTGAGGCATGTCTCCAGTGATGCTGGATAATATCATCACTTTGTGATCTGGTGCAATAATATCACCTTTGAGAGTTTTCAGAGTCACATTAGTCACACCACGAGAGCGAGTACTAGTGCCTGAGATGCCACTAATTGTTAGTTTTGAACAATAAGTTCGAGAGATCTTTAATATTGTTGCTATATGCTCAGTAATAAATGTAGCTTGAGCTGCTGTATCTAATACAGCTCTGGCGACGACAGTATGTCCATCACGAGTTGATAAACGTATGAGAGCTGTAGGAAGAAGAGTGGTAAGAGATTCCTCCTGAGCCACACCAATGAAGAGTTGTTGAGATATTTTATTAACAGAAGTTTTTGAGAGCGGTAATATTTTAACATTTGATTGAGAGTGGTGAGTAGATTCGGCGTTTCGAGTGAGAGAGTTCCGAGCAGTGGAATCCAATGTTCGAGTAGCTAGTCATTGCGAGGGACTGGTAGGTCTGCTGTTACGAGGAGTGGAGGCAGATGTTTTCTTAATATGCAGCAGCGAGTGGTGACGTCTATCACATATTTGACACGAGCGTTGAGAAGAGCATTGTGATAGTTCATGGCGATGACCAAGACAATTCGAGCAACTATTCGAGACTGATACAAAATGCAAGCGCCTTTCTACTGAAAGATTGTAGAATTCTGGACAAGTATAAATTCTATGTCTGTCAGAGCCACAATAAGAGCAATCCGCTTTGGAGGGTGTGTCAGACTCTCTTCTTTGTCTCATTGGAGGTTTAGAGACCTGTTGAGTTGAGTTATTTGTAACTGAGGTCTGATTTTGCGAGACAATATTTGTGTATGAGGCCGGTGGTGAGATAGTGCGAAAATATCCTCGACCGCGAGGAGTAGATTGTTGAAATCTAAATTGTTGTAGAGGTTTCGAGACATCAACTATTATTCCACGACCATGACCACGAGATTGAGTGTTGAGAGGAGACTAGACAGCCGAGAGCTGAGGGTAATTCAGAGGTGATGCTTCCTCAATTTCAGAGCATTCTTGATTAATGAATTTTATTATTTCATCGGCCTTTGGAATAAATACAGTGTCCTTGTTTTCGCTAGAGTGAATTGTTGAGCGATAATGTTCATATTTTCTTCTGAGATTAATATCCATTTTTCTTAAGATAATAGCCGACAAGAGAGGATTTTCTTGAGTTGTAATATCAACTTCAATACCTTGGAGCGCTTGGATATTTTCATTATAAGAGTTCAGAAAATATCTCATTTGAGAAGGAGTGTTATCGACTGAGGGTAAATCTAGTAGTTGATTGAGATGTAGCGAAGCGAGTCGTCGAGGTGAATGGTATCTATCTTTGAGCAGGTTATAGGCTACCTGATAATTAGCAGCTGAGATAGGTAGAGCTTTAATCAAATTTAGTGGTTCATCTGAGAGAACACTAAGTAGATACTGGTATTTCATTACAGAGTCCATGGATGCATTGTTATGAATACTTGAATCAAACATATTTATAAATGAGACCCATTCAAGCATGTCGCCTTTAAAATGCTTCAACTCGAGTTTCGGTAAGCGAACAACAGAGGCTTGTTGTGGAGAAGTAGAGGTTGCAGTCTTATTTTTAGAAGCATTAATTTTGGTTTCACAAAATTCGAGATGAGAGTTAATATAATCAACTAGTTCATCAGCACTATTGAGTGGTGCGTAATTGGGAACAAACTTCTTATCTTCTTGTAATTTGAGCTCATGATATGAGTCAAGAGCATCAGCAAACTCTTTGCGAAGCTTGTCAACTGATTTTGAACGAATCATAAATTTTCTAAGTATTTCTTTATCTGCTGTTTTCTTTGTCAAATCATAAATTATTTGGATTTGTGAGAAAGCATTATCCTTCTTTGCTTCTATAACAGGCAGTGATAAAGTCATATTTGATAGTATTTAGCGAGCAGAGTGAGTAGAGTACAGGAGGAGTAATAGAGAAAATTCTGCTAAGTCGAAACTGTAAACAAAGAACAGCTGTGGTCGACGTTCCGATTATGATAATTGTTGTTGAATGGCGAACGAAGTGCAAAAGAGAATGAATGATAAAGGACCGAGCGCCAGAGAGAGAGAACGACGTTGAAGTAGGAGCACGAGAGTGAGTGAGAACGCAATAGGGAGATAGAACGTCCTTTGTAGTAGAGCATAGAAAGACAAAGAATGATTGTCTTTAATACGGCGCTGCGAGTGCGAGAGAGAAAGAGAACGAGAGTGCGTCGAGTGAGAGAGAATGCTCGACAGAGTGAGATAACGAGTAGAATTCGGAATAATATTTTTCAACTTTGTAAGAAGCCTGCTGTAGGTTCAGCTCAACGACTTTATCAAGAGATAAGAGATAAGAGCAAGCTACAATTGCAGGTTTACAGAGATAATCCTTTCAAAATGCACAAAATTGAGCAACTTATAAAACGGCTTAGCAAGAGTATTTTTGAATAAATTATTATTCAATGTTCAAACTGATTCAAATCCACCAGATTTTTGAGTATCAGGGGTAGCCAAATGATAATCAATATCCGGGCCGTGAAGGACCAAATGTAAGGGCGTTTGGGTATCCGGCCCGTGAAGACCAAATGTAAGGGCGTTTGAGTATACGTCCTTGGAGGAGCAAATGTGAGGGCGTAATCTGGCCCGTGGGACCAGATTATTGAGGCCTGTGGTAGCTTAGAGGAATGAGGAGAGCAGTGGAGGACCATATGAGTATAAGAGGGAGAGTAATGAGTGTTAGATGTACACTTACCAGACATTGAGCTGAGTTGGAGAGATGAGGAGGGGCGCCCCTTAGTTCCTGCTGCTTGTAGTCGTCCAGTCTGGTATTTATGTAAGGGCGTAGAGTATACATCCTTGGAGGAGCAAATGTGAGGGCGTAATCTGGCCCGTGGGACCAGATTATTGAGGCCTGTGGTAGCTTAGAGGAATTGAGGAGAGAGGAGAGCAAGTGGAGGACCATATGAGTATAAGAGGGAGAGTAATGAGTGTTAGATGTACACTTACCAGACGTTGAGCTGAGTTGGAGAGATGAGGAGGGGCGCCCCTTAGTTCCTGCTGCTTGTAGTCGTCCAGTCTGGTATTTATGTAAGGGCGTTTGAGTATACGTCCTTGGAGGAGCAAATGTGAGGGCATAATCTGGCCCGTGGGACCAGATTATTGAGGCCTGTGGTAGCTTAGAGGAATGAGGAGAGCAGTGGAGGACCATATGAGTATAAGAGGGAGAGTAATGAGTGTTAGATGTACACTTACCAGACGTTGAGCTGAGTTGGAGAGATGAGGAGGGGCGCCCCTTAGTTCCTGCTGCTTGTAGTCGTCCAGTCTGGTATTTTTAGTGTGATGATATATGAGTGTGGAAGAGGAAGTGTGAGAGAGTGAGAGTGATAGAGAGGAAGAGAGTGAGTGAGGAGAATGAGAGACAAAGAGCATGAGTGAGAGAGGATGAGAGGAATCGCGTTTGGGCACTGAGTAAGAGACAATTGCACCGTCTACTATGGCTTACCGAGAGAGACTGTTTACTATCGAGCCACCTCACTGACGGACCGAGCGAGACCAACTAAGGGAGGCTAGGGCGGTTGGCTGCTATCTTATAGCAGATAAGATTGGCCATAACAGGGATCAAGACAACACGTGCCCTCTTCCAGATTTGTGGGTATACCCCATGGAGAAGGATGCCATTGTACACATGGAGAAGCACTTCAGGGCACTTTTTTGTGGCCACAGTAAGCACCTCTGCTGGGATGCCATCCGGTCCGGGAGCCTTCCGTGGGGTGAGTGCATCTGCTGCAGTCAGGAGCTCCTGTGTTTCAAATTCCGGCACAAATTGCACTTCAATATTGGTGTATTCTGGCAGCTGCTGGTCTGGGAACAAACTATCAATTGCTGTCTGTTGGATTGCTGCTGTGGGTGCATGGTGACCTTTCAGTTTCTTTGTTGCAATTTTGTAGGCCTGCCCCCATGGATTATCATCAAGCTCTTCACAAAGCCGCAACCAAAGTTCCTTCTTGCGTAGAGCTATTGCAGCACGGAGCATCCTGCGAGTCTCTTGTTGCTCTTGTCTCAGCAGTAGGAGCTCCTCTTCTCCAAGTCTCCGCCTTCCTCTGGTGAGCCTTCTTCGAACAGCATTGCACTGGCGTCTGATATCTGCAATTTCATCAGTCCACCAGTACACTTGTTGATGTCAGTGTCTTCCTCTGTTACCAAGGAAGTCCTGACAGACACTTCTGCAACTTTCTACCAGCAGTTCTGGGCAAGCATTTGGAAGCTCCTGTAGTTTTTGCTGTAGTGTGTTTTCGAATTGATCTGAGGCCTTGTACCTCCATCCCTGGACTGCATGTGGGCTGATTGGTTGAGGCTGGACTGCTGCTGCAAAATGTATAAATTGGTGTGGGCTCAATGATTCAGTATCAAGTACTCTCCAGTCTTGAAGGATTCCAGCCACTCTCTCACTACCAAATGTCACATCTATTATTGATTGGCTGCCACCCCTGATAAATGTTGGTGAGTTGCCTACATTCACAGTGACTAGGCGTAGTGCTGCACTCCAATCAGTAAGAATCCTCCCTCTTCTATCTTCATGTGGGCTTCCCCACTCTGGAGATTTGCAGTTGAAGTCACCAGCCACCACAAATTCCTTTCTTGAGGACTGCAAGAAGGTTAGGAGGTTCTGCAGGTCATTGCTGAATTGTAGTAGCTCTGCATTGGGAGAGAAGTAGCAGCTGACCATAAGCACTCCTGGATGCACCTCTGCCCACACAAAGCCATCTCCAGCACCATGACTCATCCAGCCATGCTGTACATGCAGTGCAGCATCAGTCCTTCTGTCTGTGATCCAGGAGCTGTTTGTGACCAGTATTTTATTTGGTTCACTGAGGTCAACCACCTGGCTCCGGCGCGCAGTACCCCGTGGTATGCACACTCGTTTACTTGTTGTTTTTAGGGGTTAGTTGTGACACAGCGTTGGTGGTAACCACATCTACCCCTAGTGCTGAACACGGATTGCAATTTCATCCAGAATAATTAACCTAACCTAACCTAACCTATTGTTTTTAAAATGCTGAGTTTTCTTGCAGAATTTCCCTGGATCCTTTTCATGTTTGAATTTACTGAGTCGCGTTGCTATGAAACCATAGATCATTATTTATAGAATACAAATTTATATTTACATTTTTTTTAATGAGTGCATTGTTTAGTTTGAATAATACAGAATTCAAGCCAAAAATAATTATTCTTAATGGCTTATAATATGTTTTGGAAGTCCCTATAAGGCAGACAGAAAGGCTTTATTGTGGAGCTGATAGCAAGTCGAAGGATTCGTAATGAATGTACACTCTCCAGACTGTTTTGGTTTTGATAAATTCTTAAATGGTCACTTCTAAGAATTGTAAAGTCAAAGAGGGCCGCCGATTCGCTCAGTTAAGGAACGTCTCTGGTGGTCCCCTGAAGTGCTTCGCTCAGTTCAGGACACCCCGGCTACCTGACTCAGGTCATTTCGCTCAGTTAAGGCCCGACCGTATAAAAAGGCTCTAACAATTCTATTCAGAATAATTCTTGTTCTCTTAGGAGATTTTGCATGATGTACATGTACCTGTACCTGTATTTCTAATATCTGGGAGAAATGATTTCCTTCTTTTATTAATAATCTTTCTGCTTACCTAAAACTATATTTTTGAGTATTACTGCAGCTATAAAATTTATTATTCCAGGCATGTAGTAACTAACAGGTATACACGGATATTTGTGTCATTTGAACTAATCAGATAGGAATCACAACTATTTACTATCTGTTCACATTTCTCTATATTTTCTGGAACTAAACACTGGGTACACAGAATATTCCAGACTGAATAACGTGAATCGAACCTGTGACCGCAAGAGTAGCAGACTTTCAAGTCTTCTCAGTGACAAGCACTACTACAGCACTACTGCGGCTGCCAAAATGATTTATACATAATTTTATTCCATTTCACCTATGATCTATAAATATTCTTATGAGATTGAAATCTTACTACGAAGGCTCTCAGAAATATGTCAGTTCATTAAATTTTTCAGTTCGAATACGTTAATAAAATTAGGCCTACAATTTTCTATTATGACAAACTTGAAATAAATAATATTCAAAATTAATTTCATTTGTTTTTCAGCTGCGGGCCGACACTGCAGAGTGACATGGTCTCCCGACGCCGGATTCTTTCTCGGTCACGTGATGACCTCAGTCTCGACACTCCTCCGGCCTTCGCCCCTGAAGAAGAAGAGGATGTTTGGTACCAAAAGGATAAATTATATAAGGTAGGTGAATCCTCATACCTCGAATTATCTCAGACCCATATTCATATTCTCAACATTCATCTTCTCTAACAATAAGTATTTTAATTATAATCAGCAAAAAATCTCCTCAAACAAAAAAAAGTCAAATTTTGAAAGTCATTTATAGAATTTATAAATAGGAAATGAAGAGAATGTTAGTTACTCGATGATGCAACACACCTGAAGTTCATGACTTTCAGAGGAATTTCATGAGAAAATACTTCTCGATCCTTCCGTTCAAAAAGGGATCATAGAAGCATAATAGTTTTCCTGCAGAACAATATTAATTGATCTTCCCGAAGATTTATATCCATCTTTTGAAAAACTGTAATATTTTTGGTAGTTTTTTATGGATTTTAAACAAATATAGACTAAATGATAAATTGAGAATTTTTTTCTTCAATTTATTAATCAAATAATATGAAAGTAATGTTGGCAATAAGTATGTGAATTCTCCCTATTATTTATTTTGATCTTTTGAAGAAACTGTCGTCACTTTAGTCGAGCCTATTGACAAATTCGGAGTTGATACTTGGAAAAAGAAAATTTCTTCTTTTATTGATCGAATAATGAATGAGAAAGCTATGTTAGAAATAAATATGTGTTGTCTACCTTTTGAAACTTTTGGCTCGAGCTTCCATTCATCATATCCACCGTGATGGTGTAGAATTACTAATTCTATTCAAAAAATCCTTATTATAAGGATCCTGAACATAGCATACAAGTTTCTTCCAGAATCTAATCGCAGTCACAAAACGGTGTCTTTACGGTAGAGCAAACTGGCTAACAAAAGACGGAACAAGTCTATTTCGGGTAAGATGAGGTTGATGAGAGGAAAACACTAACGCTTTCACTTCTATCAAGGTCGACCTACGGCATAGGTTACGCATTTCAGCTTTTACTATCAGTTTCGAGAAATTTTTGTGTGATATTGGATGTTTCTCAAGCCATAGGTTATGATTGGGAATGGGATCTGTCTGGTTCTGGAGTCTGGACCAACCAAAAACTGTAACAATGTTTCGGCTCTAGCTCTCGTTTGATTCCTCATCTCTCTAACATTTTATTGACTATCTGATTAAAATCAAAGCTCCAACAGATAATAAATGAAAGTTATTGAGTTTCTAAAAAAGACGAAATTTCATATGAAATTGTATATGTCAAGAGGCTATAAAAAATGAATTGATAAGATTGCTTGAGAAGTAGCATATATTAAAACGTTGCTACAGATTGATATAGCTTATAACGAGATTTGAATGTTAAAAAAATATATAGTTGAGTAAACATAAGAGTCTCAAATTTTGGACTATAATAAATTACGAATTCTTATTTTTATTCTGTCAATTGTACTGAAGGCTTTCGATAGACGAATATTGACAACATTAACTAATAGTTATGCAAAAGCGCATTTTCTACATCGATTCAGCAAATAATAAATTTAATACATTGGATTTCCACCTTTTCGACTTTTACTTTTATAATTTCAGTAATCCTTTCATTCATATTTTTATGTCGAGCTACAATATTCCAATTGCCAACATTTGATCATTCATTCCATAGACAAAATTTTGGGCATGGTTTAGTGCTTTGAACATAGTAGTATAAAACTTTGAGATTTTATTCCCACTTGGTTTTATCTGATTTACTCCTACTTGGTTTTAGGGGAGCCAACAAGAACATTCTGGAAATCTAAAAAATTATGTTTACTTTTCAAAAACAACTGTACTCAACTTCAACTAGGGGATCTGAGAGTTGCTTATATTAATAATACTTTTATCATTCATATACATTGTAAATTTACACAAATAAAGTCATCTGAAATCTGAAATCTTCCATTTTCCATTTTCCATCTTCCATCTTCCATCTTCCATTTTTCATCTTCCATCTTCTATCTTCCATCTTCCAAGTTCGAAGAGAATTTATGAATCACCATACTTCTATGTTATTGAAATAAGATACTTTTTTGGATTAAAACTGAATGAGGCCGAATTTATGGGATGATATCTCATCTGATCAGCTGTAGTAAACGTAGACTAGAAATAGGCCTTCAGTTTATTGAGGAACTAAAACTGATATTGTGTAATATGAAGAATGAAAAGAAGGAGCGTTACAAATGTGTGGGTGTATTTTATAGAGCGAAAGGCGTGATCTTAGAGAAAGAAGCATCTAACTGGAGTTTTAAGAGTTTGTGACGTCATCTCATTGTTCGCTAGGTACATGGCAAGTGATGCATTGTCCCCATAATATTATTTAATTGCTACATTTGCCTCACTTCACTTTCATTGAGACAAAAGATATTTGAAACCAACAGTAATCCTCTGTTATAGTCCTAGTCCACAGCTTCATAGCAACATGGTAACATAATGTTACTTTGGGAACGTTTTGCATTTAGCGTGGGCATTTATAGCCTCTACTAGTAGGCCTACTGGCCTATACTAGCCTCAATTAGACGGGGTAGAATAACAACGCTAACACACCACAATTTTTGTAAAAACGTTTGAGTTTCCTAAACACTTCTCAGATATTGACGGTTTTCATAATAGATGAATCGGGGGCGTGATAGCCGAGTAGCAGATATCTGTTCAATCAGAGATAAGCTACAATACTCCTAGGCGCTCTTTGTCAGGGTGACCAATTAGATTGGCCAGCAAAAAAGACTCTGTTCTCTACTGTAAAATCACTTCTAGGTGTTTCAAAACCCACCTAAAACTGTAAGTCCAACACTGAATGGTCTCAGAACTATGTGGGCTTCATCCTCCGGAAAAAAAGAAAATTCATTTTATTGAGCTATTGTATGACGAAAACAGATACAATGAAGTTTTCTCAATCTACAATCTCAGAAAACCGCAACATATGAATGATTCAAACAGAGCATGGATCTGCATTTAAATAAGAGTGCACCATTTTTCTTCCGCATAATAAAGTAGTCTATGCTCATCACGAATATAACAAATCAGAGTGACATTATATTAGTAATTGGTCATTATTATATGAAACATGACTAGTCAAATGAAGAAAAATTTCTATTTTCATTTTCAACAATAGATCAGAATAATTGTTATGCTGTTCATGTATTGTGGGAAAAGCTGCAGTTCTGGAAAAAATTGAGTATGTTAAGCGTGTTTTGTTATTTGCTGTAATGTTTTGTCGTCTCATCTCAAGATATAGTGCTCCATTGATAGTCTGATATCATTATGGAATTACCCGTAAGGGTCTCCCCACCACGAAAAGCCATACGAATTTACTTTACTTTATTATGGAATTGAAAAATTGATTAACGGCTAATTAACTGGTAGGGTCTTGAGTTAGTGACAAACATAAATATTATGAAGAAACTTGTGAACATAATGATACTGTACCATATAAAATTGCAGTTCAAAAACCGGTTACCGTTTACTCAATTAGTTGAGTAATGGTTATAATAGTCAACAATGTACTATTCTAGTATACCAGCCAGATCACAAAAATTTTATTTATTTGGCAGGAAGCTTACAAGAACGGAGTGAATTATTGGATTTGGAATTATTGCTTTTATGACCAGAGGCTGATGGATGACGTTGCAAATGATTCAATGTTAACAGCAAAGCGTAAACCAAATGACTCACACAAAATATCGAGTGAGTTGCAGTATTCGTGTATGCAATAACATGCTGCAATCGGAGAAAGTTGGAGGACGAGTATCTTCTCTTTCGACTAGAATTGTACGAAATTTATCTGAATCTCTCCCTATCACGCCCCATACTCACAATACTCATTCTCGCTCTATCTCCCTCATTTGCTATTCCCTTCTTTTACTTTTACTCACTTCCTATCTTCCTTTTTTACATGGTATTGAACTTCCTGAAGGAGCCTTTCCACTAAATTACCATTCAAGAACGAGTAGATCACAAATTGTAGGTTACGATCCAATCGAATAGGTTTATACGGATGTACCTACACTTGGAATTTCAATCACACATTATACAGTTTCCACTATTGGTTTGGTGTTCACCATTTTTTTCAGCTGTTATTCTCATTCAAAGAAATGCATGGTCCCCACTCTCTACTTTTTTAAGTAGTCGGAGGGCCTCCAATTCTAATCCTGATTTTAAAAAAAACTTCTCCAAATAGCACTCTCTGTCATGAATCTTGAATTCAATCTTGATAGGTACTTACTATCGTGAGACTTCAATCCATTCCTAAACAGTAGCTCAAAACCTGAGTTCTTTTCTTTATGAATTTGACGGTGATAAACACTATTCATGTGCTTACTCCAGCTGATGCATTTCCGTGGTCTCAAGTATTATCATATAACATTAGAAAGAGCTCTTAAAAAGTTTTCCATTCTTCAAGTTTCCATTTTTGAATTTTTTATTATTGAACGGTTTAACGGAATATCACTCTCATAAAAGAGCTTCTTATTCATAATTAATTTTATAGAGATTTGACGTGAGTTGATCAACTCACTTAATTTTTTCACATTATTCTACTGTGAAATATTCTCAACTAAAGATAGACAATAATTAAAACTTTATTCTTGTATGAAATTACAGTCAATACTTCACCAATGTGTCTTCAAAATAGATATTTAGAGTTTCAGACAACTCTAATTAATATTGATTACTATCTGAATCGGTGATAATGATTGACGTTGAGAGTGATATTGATTGAGGTTAATTCAGTCTATATCGGGAATACACGATTCAAATTCTCATGATCCAGTCCTTTATTGGTTGACGTAGTAATAAGATCTGATCGACCCTATCACTCATTGCTCATTACTCATTCATCTCATAGTCTATTGTGCTCGCTCAAAAGGATTGACAATCTCTTTTCAACTTTGTCATTCACCCACTATTTGGTTTCAACAAAAGTATTCCCTCCATCAGATCAGCCTTGCTCATGTACTATTATATTATTGGAAAGATCAATTATCATTGAGTCCTCCTGTGATGATAGCTTGAATTCCGATTTCCGCGGCATCGAAATCGATGGGGCATATGTGTCGGTGTCATCCTCCATTGTTGGATTCAACCTATGGAGGACGGATTATTATCTTATTCGTAATGGATGGGATTTTCAATGTATATTTGATAAATGGCTCTTGATTGATGAGTGATGAAACTGGAGGTATGAAGCTGGAATAACAGGTCCATCACAGGTTCTTTATGTCTGTGAGATTGGTGTTGAAAACATGACTAATGTCTTTTCATTGGGGTTTACATTTCTTCCGTTCTTGAATCGATACTATGTAACGACACATTTGACGATTATAATATTTTTACGTGTGAAGAGATTATTTTGTGGGAATTATGCCTGATTATTAAAAATATAATATTAACAGAATTACTGGTTATAGTGTTTCCACTATATCTAAATAGTCATTTAAAAGGTTTTGTATGGCCATAACTACTAATTTTCTTTGCTCGTATTTATTTTTAAATTGTCAAGGAACTTCAAGTTTATACAGTCTAAATAATTTCTTTTTTATGCGATTCATGTAGGGGTTAAAAAGATAATTTTTTTTTAATTTCTAGAACTTAGTGCGAGTTTTTGTTTGTATGTTTTTCAAGTTATAAGGAATGAGTTTTTCATCAAGGAAACTAGCCCTTCAATTTGTTTTTTTTTTAAATCTGTTAGGACTGTTTTGGCAATGAAAAATTTAATTTTCATTATTATCTTAGTCTATACTGTTTATTTTTCAATCTATTGAGTTGGTTTTTATTGAGCTTGTGTGTTTGATATTTGTTCTGTAATTAATTTCTCTTTTTTTTCTTTCAAGCAAAATAATTCTTCTCTATTGTACTAAACCTCGGAAAGTGATAGCCGTGAGCCGTAGCAGGCATCTGTTAAATCAGATTAGATAAGCAACGTTCTCCTGGGCCCTCTTTTTAAGGGTGACCGAATGGATTAACCAGCAAAGAGAACTCAGTTCTTTTTTTGAGGATGAAGCCCACATAGGTGTGAGACCTGTGCGTGGGTAATGGTTGGATGATGGTGATTGATGAGTTGGACCTACAGTTTAAGGTGGGTTCCGAACCACCGGGAAGTGATTTTACAGCAGAGAACAGTGTCTTTTTTGCTGGCCAATCTAATCGGTCACCGTTACAAACGGGACCTACGAGAACGCAGCTTATCTCTCTGATTGAACAGATACCTGCTACGGCTCGCGGCTATAGAATTCTCTGCTATAGAATCACTTCCCTTGGTGCGGAACCCACCTAACACTGTAGGTCCAACTCATCAATCACTATCATTCAAATGATAGTGATGTCTTACTATCACGATGTCACCCACGTTCATGTCTCAGATGTATTTAGGCTTCATTTTTAAAAAATTCAGATTCTCAAGCATTTACCTAAGAAATAAGTAGATCAAACCCAATCAAAAATTGCTTTGAGCAAACAATCGCAACATTTCTATTTCAGTTCAGTGGGCTCAATGATTTGTGGATGATTGAACTATAATAATGACGTTCCCACCTTATATAACGCAGGTATTTGTTTGAAACTGTGAAGGTGCGATGCCTGTCTGCCTTTTGCCTTCACTCAAGAGTTTGGCTGCAAGCAATTGCGATGGATTAGTGACCGACATCTGAAATCGTGACTTTTGAAATACGTGAACCACTCATTCTGTTTCCCCGACTTTAGGTATTGAGCTCTTTGTTGTCTGTTAACATACTCCACTCTGTTTTTGATAGTCCAGTTTGAGAGCCGTAATCACAATAAATAATACTTGTATGATTTTTTCGTGAGTGAAATAATATTCAACATATTATCAGCTTGAACATGAATGCAACTTTTAGAAAATGTTAGTTACGCTTTGTTAAAGTTTTATCAATATTGAAATTCAATTGACCAACTCAAAGTAAGCATGGTTAATTCATTATTCGTGTTATAAATATTTGAAAAATAACCATTTATAACTATTATGATTTTATTATAGATTCAGAAATCAGTTAGCACTCGTGGACCTTGTAGAACCTTTTCTGGAACCTTTTCTGTTTCGGGTTCTTGCACAATGAAACATCAAATGCACGATTATAATCACCATGCTGTAGAATGTTATAGGCTATGTCAGATTGGAGTAGCATCCACAGCATATGTTTGACTTTGCAATGGTAAAATAAATCCAATAGTTCTATTGTAGTGATAATACATTGAACTGCATGATGATTAATGAATTACAATATTTAATAATAACGGTATTATTAGTGACCGACATCTGAAATCGTGACTTTTGAAATACGTGAACCACTCATTCTGTTTCCCCGACTTCAGATATTGAGCTCTTTGTTGTCTGTTAACATACTCCACTCCGTTCTTGATAGTCCAGTTTGAGAGCCGTAACAATAAGAATATATAGTACAAATAGAATACATAAAATAAGAAGTACCCTTGTACGAAATTCACCAGGAATTATTTAGTGTAGTTTGACAACTCAGTAATTCAATCCTCTATCACAGTACCATAACAATATGTTACAGGGCATTTATTATTAAAATGCAAAACACTGAGGTAATTAATTATCCTCACGTTTACTACTCCTCTTACCGCTGAATTATTAAATAATACGTAAGTTAACATTTCCAACAATTCATGTGTGAAACAGGTATCCGTCTATGAATAGAGTAGCCAGCTGGTTGTTAAGCACGACACATGGAACATGAATTGGGCAGTAGCGGTGCTCAGACCACTTTCCATTTCATCTACAATTTGCCGCAAGTTTTAGCAGCACTTTCTTCTTTCAACTGACCGACTTAACTGGTTCGAGAACGTCTCTCTCTTCCACCACTTCTCCATTCAACACTTTTATCACTACTCTCAATCTTTACACATCTTTCAATAACGTTTGAATATGAACTGCACTCACTTTTCTTTATTCTCTTGCAACTAATTATATACTTCTACCGTCACGAACACTTGGCTGCTCTAAGTTAGGGCTTGTGAACACCTGCTCTGCTCATAAGAAACGTTACTCTTCGAAGTATCTCTTGCTTTCATCTCATTGTACATTACCCAATTCAAAATGATTTGAATAATTGAGCCTTAACTCTATGACTTAATGTAGAGAGCTCTCATAATCCTGAGATGCGTAGTGCGATACTGTTACTAGAAGAAAAACTCCACCAAAAGTTCCTTCTTTATTGCTCTGCTATTGCATATTCGATTAGCATTTTCAAATTCAAGTATGGTATCACCTCCTATTGAATTGAAGCGTAGGTGCTGATCAAATATTCGTGTATCATGAATCTACATTTTTTTCTTTGAAAGCCCTCCACGTTTTAGAGAGAATAAATATACAACTGGGCGACGAAAAGATAAAAAACATAAAACATAAATAGAAATAGCTTACTAATAATAGGTCCCTATAAACTATATCAACAAATCCTGAATTCTATTCCCCTCCTCATTTTCATCGCAATCCTCTATATAGCCTGCATTCTGACTATTTTATAACTTGTTCACTACTTGAGTTTTCCCTCTCTATTTAAGAGGCTGGAAAGCATACTCACTCTCTTTCAATAGCTAACTACGAACATTCATTTTAATCTACAGTAACATAGATGTACTTAGTAGTAAATTGACAAATACAGAATATGAATCCTCAGCATTGCACAATTCATTATTGTAAACATTGAACTTTAACTTCTTGGAAATTTGGGGTGAAAGCGCTTAATCAAAGTAACGCTGTTTAAAATCATTTTACAGTCTCTCACAAGAAATCGTATTACAGTTTTCGTTTCTTTCCTATAATAGCTTCCTGATTCGGTGCCTATTCGGTGTTTTAAGTCTTTGTATGCTTGATTTTTCACAAGCTTCACTTCTACTCAATTTATTCGGGTAGCTGACCTAAGATTCTCAAATACTATAAAATCATTAGAATGAAGAATAAAATGTATACATTATTAGAATAAGGTGTAGCGAGTTAAGAAAAATTCTCTCAATTATAAATTTTGAACAAGGCAAGGCAATAGCCTTATAATTCTTGAGGGTGTACGAGATAGAATTCAGTGCTTACGGTCGCAACCTACAATAGCCACTGTAGTTAGACAGCACTAGGTCTTTTCCCACAATCATCTTGGTTCTCATACTACGTCATACCCGACACTACTCTCATCTTACTGGGTTACGAGACACAATTTCCCATCCTTTCTATTGAAAAATAGTCTCATTGTTTCTCTTTTTCGATTATGTAAATACTTTTGGTAATTCACTCTCTGTTTCTGATGCAGAGGAAATACAGACCTATCTCATTGAACAGTATCTCATTATAGAGGAATGATGTATCTTTAGTTTATTTGAAGAGATTGCGTTTACAATTCAGGTGGAGCTCTAGGGCTACAAGGAGCAAGGAATACACTCCTCATTCAGCAAAAAAAAATCATATCAGTATGCCAAATCAACAAGAATTCTTTTTGTTTACATGACAGTCAATGATAGTAGCTACTTTAGTCTGTGGTGAGTGTAAGTACTATTTCCCCTCTCTTAAACTATCTCCTGAGTCCAAACCAATATTCGGCTTTTCATTGAAAGTAATGAAGTTGTTTTGATTTGATAATTTACTTCTATATTGGAGTAATGTGATCGTGATGAGATCCAGGTAAATGTAATGCTTTTTTGTATCTATAGTCTCTTTGAAGAGATTTCGTCTATAAGGCTACGCAGGATCTAGGCATAAAAGTTGTGAGGATTACCTCCTTCCCACCCACTTAGCAGGCGTATCGCTTACTCATAAAATCATAGGGCATTACAAGTAGGTTTTGAGCCCCTCTCTCTAACATTGCGTTTATCTCTGCGTTTATTGTACTTTTGTCTTGGATTAAGACCCCCCTCTCCCTTTTTTTTCAAGTGTACGGATTACATTACTTACTTAATGTGTAGTAATGAGCCCAGTGACTCATCATTGATATTTTCAACTACTACTACGACGTTGCAGTAGAATAGAACGATGAAATCTATACAATAGTTTCAAAGTAAGTGATCTTTTGAAATTTAAGTCGCAGCAAGTGTGGAAATAGTTCCACAATCATAGCTACAGATTTCGTCATTGAGCCAGAAAGTCGAGTCGCTGAACTTGACAGAACTAGTGCTCAGTATAAAAATATTATAGAACTGAACATTAGTGTTCATATCGTGACTGACAATAAAGTTTAAAGTATGGATAGAGAGACAGAAATCAGTGGCTTCGACAGCACATAAAGTGTCATTCAATTTGTTCTAAATGGAAGTGGAGGTGGAGGAGTGCAATTCGTGCTCTCGACACCATATTGTTACAGTTTGTACAACACTTATAAGCTGCTGGACTGTCCGGTTAGAGATCATGGCTTGCGGCCGACCAGTCACCATTTGCATAATCGCGCCAGAAACGCCGCGTGCAACAAACTCGAGCACGGTCCACGGTGTACTTCATTGTGTCAGATTGCGGTCGTGACACAAATGTCGTGGTCACGTGACACAAATTTAAACACCATAAAGCGCAGTTATCAACGAGGCCTTGTAGGTTGTAGGTGGACGATATGAGATGTTGCGAGATCGAGTGCCCAGAAAGCTTGTACGGAAATTATTTCTGTTAGTAGATTTGCAGCATCATACAGATAAGTGGGTGAGAGAGAGCAAAAAATTTAAATTCAGATCCAAATGACTTTATTTGCGCAAATTTACAATGCATATGAATGATTACAGTATCATTAAGAATAGCAACTCTCATATCCAATAGTTATAGTGACGTACAATCATTTTAGAAAAGTTGAATAACATGGTTTGAGGAAAGTGATAGCCGAGTGCCGTAACAGGTATCTGTTCAATCAGAGATAAGCTACGAAACTTCTGAGCGCTCTTTGTAAGGGTGACCGATTAGATTGGCCAGCAATAAAGACTCTGTTCTCTGCTGTAAAATTACTTCCCGGTGGTTCTGAACCCACCTAAAACTGTAGGTTCAACTCATCAACCACCATCATCCAATTCATTGCTCACGCACAGGTCTCAGACCAATGTGGGCTTCATCTTCCAAAAAAAAAGAATGATAGAGAGAGCTAGGAACAAAGTAAGTGACAGTGTGAGAAAGTGGAAGAGATTAAGTGAACGAGTGAGGAAGAGTGGAATAAAATAAGTGTATATTCATTAATAGTGATCATACTTGTAAAAGGCTGCCATACTTTATTGTCATTATTTCGAAGTACTTGAGCATTAAAATTTAGGCATAGCCTTGGATAGTATGAACAAATTTGATGTTCATTCTAATATGAAGCTTTATTCTTCATAGATGGTGGATTGGTGGAAAATTGAAACGTGTTTTTTACCTGACATGTTTGGCTGAAATCAACCCATATTACTCCTCCCAACTGATCAGCAAATCTAGACAAATCATGTCAATTTTGCATTAAGATTTATTTTTTGGAGTGGAGAAGGAAAGGTTTCCTATAATTATTTTTCAATAAACATAAATGAACTAACTGACCGACGCGCGTTGCTGCGATGTCATAAAAAATTCTTCTCGATTCTATTATTCACCACTTCCCACTGAAGTTACATTTCAAATTTCAACCTTCTAGGACTATTAGAGGAGAAGTTATTCCAAGGGATTTTCCAGCTGATCAGAGAGGCCTCTTTCGTTGTTTTCTTACTTATATTCTCTGAATGAAGGAACATTTCAAATCTAAACCTCCTACGACTATCAGGGTAGAAGCTTACTAGTAGAATCTAGTTTTTGATTGTAGTACTCGTCATCTCCCACTGAGGCTACATTTCAAATTTCAAATATATTTTTAGCTGCATTGGGTAACAGATGTCATCAACCCTGCATAATAACATTGCATCATATCTAGTCATATGTTTCCTACATGACTGCAAGGCTCCGACTACACGGTTCATGCATAGTCTTTGCGTTCCAGACAGCGTAAATAACGCCGCTAAGGGGGCTGGCATAAGAATAAAAACTGTTGACTTCTATCAGCTGCTCCTTTAAAGATAGATTTCTTCTTTTTGTGTCCTTCAGTGAGGACTTTTGAACTCCCGAACTTCACAGGAACCTTCTCGGTTTACTGGGAACACTAGTACATACATACTCGTGCATATAATAATACATACGCACATCGCCTTTTATATTTATGTAAGAGATAATCTTCAGTATGACAGGTTAATTTGTTCTGTAATTAATACTAGTATTAATTGAAAGATTTTTGAATTCAGTGGTTGTTACTTAATGAATTTTCACTGTTCTTCGGTAGTCTACTGGAAACTATTCCCAAACTATAATTTATCACTTTGATATGTCTCTACATTTTCGGAAAGTATTTCAATTTACATGAATTACCAACACTTGGAATGTTCTCGACTACCAAATGCAATCAAATATTTGAAAGAGCAGGAAAGTTATCAAGGAATGTTAGTTGTCGCCCTTGACTCTCACATACCAATCTTTTTTAGACAGAGCGTGTCTCCTTGAATGATGTGAGCTACTCCATTTAATCCAGTATCTAGTAATGGAGCTGGAATAATTGGCATTGGAATTCTCGCCATCGCATAATATCCAATAGCCTAGACGTTCCGTGTTAAGTTCAGAAGTGTGAAACACAATTTATCCACTTAGGTACCTAGTTTGATGGCGAGGGTGTAGAGGTTATAATAAAAATCAAGGCAACCTTGATATTTTCATGCGGCTTTATCGTTCACAGTCGGATTGCAACGGTAGGTGTCTTGCTATCTGCAGTAATTTTTTTTTGCTTTGTCATTCTTATTGGTCTCGAAATAGTACAAATGGCAAGCTCTATTGTCATGGATGCAGTTGATGGAGTGAATGTGTCGGCTCTATCATTCTTGATCTAAAGAAAATGGGTTAGAATTTTCTTTTGATGATGGCGTGGGAAAAATCTTCATGGAAGCAGTGTGTAGAGACAAAGACTGTATACTGTATTTCCTCTGACTGTCATTTCTCAATGCTTCTTATCAGAAATATCGCACATCTACAAAAATTGTTTTGATTGGTTTCTACTTTCTTGCAGATGGAAAAGAAATAAGCTCTTTCAGACCAATTTATTGCCTTCATTTATTCTCAATAGTCCTTACCGTTTGACGAAGATCTCGTATAAATGAGGAACTGAGATTGCTATGGAAATACAATATTGCTCAAAACACAGGCTGAAGTCCTCCAAGCGAGAGTTTTCATCATTTACCTCTAGATCTTTCAACCCCTAGCTCAATTTCAAGGGAATAGCTTATCATGTGATCTGGCTTCAATATTGAATCTTTGAATAATTGATTCGAGCATGTTATTTATTTGGTATTGAGCTTGAAAGAGAGACTAAGAGGTAACTGATGAAAAATTCTTAGTTCCTGGAATAGAAATAGTGTGTTTTGAAAGCAATCGGATTCACATTGCATTCTTAGATTGCCATTAAGTTTTACATCCAACAAAATAAACACAGTAAGACAATGAAAGGTTCACCAACATAAATAACACGTTTCTCTCTGCTTTATCATTAAATAATGATAATTATTATTATTACATTATAATTCTCATTATAAGTATTACTTACTTACTTACTCACCCGGTAGTTTGGAGCACACCTAAAACTATAGGTCCACCATCCATATCTCACCATTCTGATTACTAACGCAGAAGAATAGTCTCATAATCATTGAGCTCCATCAGCAAGAAAAAAAAAATAATTTGTTAAATGCACTTTGCCCTACTGGAGAGGCGCATTCTAGTCTTTCCTTACTAATCTGAGGAAGGCTAATTACTAAAGCTGGAGTCTAGTTCTATTATTATGAAGGTCGAAAATGTGTTTTTGAAACCAGTAAATTCAACAGATTCAGTGACGTGTATGGCACTACTTTGAAACCTTTGCAATAATGTGCGAGCCGAACAGATCGCATCTCTAGGCTTTCACGGTAATTTGGCTCGCACCTAAACAGCTCGGTTGACTAATGTCAAGTACACTCTAATCGGCTGAAAGATATCTGAAGGAAGGTCGAAACAGTCGTCACTGGTAGGAGAGGAGGTCTTTGTGAAAGCTTCTTAGAGGAAAACGCCATTGTCCGTGCTCGACCCCCATGGCGGCATTTCCACTGCCGGATAGACTAGTAATTCTACTGATGGGATACATTCATTCTTCTTCATGGTGGAAGTACGTCAACACTTTCAATATATAAATTTTCCCTGTAATCAAGATATCATTTCAGGAAACAGTTGTTGATTATTTATCATCAATTCAATTGGTAGATTCGAGAACACCTAAATATAACAAAATAACAGAAACCCTTAATTCATCAGTTTATCAGTTTCTTTTCCATTTATTGCTTATAAATGTCAAATAGTCCCAAAGCCTAATCACAGAGGAAATTATACCAAACTTAGTTCAACCAATATACTATTACTCATGCTCATGAAAACTAAAGTGACTTTTTAGCTTTATGAATCTGTATAATCTGTTCCTCTTTTAAACTATACACAACTAAAATTCAACATAGATTAGATTCACGACCTAGGTCAATACATTTCTACTTATTTTCTCATGAAAACCGAGATATTTCCTTGTGAACTATACGTCTAATACAATTATTTTCCTCTGGATTTCAGTCATCTACTATAATTATTTCCGCTCATTTACCAATATGATGACAAATAGGTTTTTTCTTTAATCACGGATCTTTGAATGAATTTTCAATTTTGGTTTGCACTGTCAGACATTACCTGATTAAAAACCTCAAATAAAGTCATTTATTCCATCCTACGATCCTCTTTCATTTTAAAATTCTCATTACCTACAATATCAAAAGAATGTGAATAATTTAAGATTTCCGTATTGTTGTCATTTAATAATTTCCGTCATTTTAAGAATAAGCATGATTTTCAAGAAGATAATCCTTTAAAAACCCTTGATAGAGAATGATAACAAAGGAATTGTACGAATATTATCCTCTTAAAAAGCAAGACTCTGTATTGACAAAAAGCAAAAAGACTGATAAGAGAGAATTTGGTTGAATTTTTATAACTTCTCACGACTTGCATGAGATAAACGGCTGTCAACAACCACCAAATAATACCATCACTTCTTCATGTTTAAAGCTCTAAAATATATATACGTCTTAATAGAATGCTCTCTTATCCTGAAGCCAGTTAACAAGCTAATCTTTTCAATAGTTTATGGTACAAATTTATAATAGAAAAAGATGAAGATAGAAAAAAAGGATTGCGGAATAGAAACAGTGCAAGAAGGACAATGAATATGAGGCGAATAGTGAATGTTATGCGGTTTGCCGCAGTGACCCCTGACCCACGTTTACTACTACTCCAAGGCCACAGCTGACCGTACACATTGTTTACGGCTGAATATAATCTACTTTTGCTCTTTTACCATTCCTTTGACACAGTTGTTTATTCATAGTAACGTTTCGCCCGCACTCAAAGGTTGCGAAATATGTGCTCTAAAGCGCCTTATTGAACCTATTACGTTTACCCTTTAACAAGGTGATTGGAGAATTAAACTGTATTAGGTTATAAATAACATTCAGTAGATATTTCATTCTTTCCCGTTATGGAAATTCTCATTTGTTTCCCGTAATAATTTTTTTATCTTATAATAAAGTTTTTACTGTTTTATCATGAGCTATAGGTGAGATTGAAATAATTATTATGAGAAATTCAGAAGGTACCACGGAAATAATGAGTGATCGTTGATGACTTGTCAAATCTTTATAAATCAGTGAAGTTTGAAATATGACAGTGCTTCTATCAACTAGAAATAACTGCTTGAGCTTTACAGACAGCAATAATTTGGCTTGATGTTCAACGGAATCATAAGCATAACATTAAATACTACCTCGAATAAACTCTTTAAATTGTCCACTTTTTCAAACTCATTTCATTATTAAATTGTCCATTCAAACAATAATACTTTAAAATTGCAATCATAGAGCCATAGCTTGTCTTCCAGAAGAGCTCTGTAACAAATAAAATAAATGATTATACATTTCCATAGCAGGGTACATTTAGCTAGTGATTTTAGTTGAATTAGTAAGTAAGTTAGGTGAATTCAGTTCGAATAGCACGAAGTAACTACTGTTATCAACCTGAGATCATGATTATAATGTTGCTCATGTCTTAGGTATATAAAAAATCATTAAGACAAATTACAAGAAGGATTTATTATATTCTAATATTTTGGCGCTGTAGTATGTCCACCTTAAAACATTCAATAATAATCATAATCATGTATTTTTCTTTCAGTCCCTAGTCACTCATTAATAATATTTCATAGCTATGTGTTTTTTTACTCAATAATCAAACCAGATTTAGGTCCATAACTTATATGAACATAGTCTGAAAAATGATGAGTTCAATTGCTGGAAAAAATTTTGTATTAATAATATTCTTCTCTGGAGCATGCAAGCTCAATGTAAGCCATTTGTACTTCAATCTTAAACCAAGACATTAACTCCAATCTAGAAATATCTGCTATGAAATGTGAGTTTCTCAAGATATTACAAGACTACTTTGTAGAATACAAATTAATGTCAATTCCTGTCAATAACACCACACTCATTAGAAAGTAGCAGGTAGAATATAAGTCGTATGAATCGAGTTGCAAACAAACTAGCAGTAATAAGTAGCTGATGGTAATATGGCTGGCTGAGCCATTGATTTCACCTGACACCACAAGCAGAATAGTCTGTGAACAGCTAATGGTTTATCTCAAACAGCAAACAGCCAAGTGCATTAAACGATTGAAGCGTCTCATAAATTTCACCAGCAAGGTGATCTTGCTGGTGAGGGGGGAAACAAAGAATTAAATTCCTTCACGTTTATTAATGCAATAGAATGACAGTTGAGTATCTCAGATACATTTCAACTGTCGTAGGAAAAAAAATAGCTTGTTTCTGGAGAACTAAGAGAAACCCGAGCCCATTTATGAAATACAGCATTAAACTGGATACAACTCTTATCATAAGAATGTACACTTAACTATTATGATCGACATATATCACATTTTATCATATGTATTGTTTTTCCATCAAGCAAAAATTATTATTCAAAACATCAAAGCACACTTAAAGTAAATACTTTATAATAAACATCCAACCGTTATAACGGAAGGAAAATTATAGAAGAGAGGTACCTGACAGGGCCGAGTTGAGAAATTATTTTCGGGGGAATTTCACAAGAAACAACTATACCTATTTTCAGTGTTGGTTGACGATGGATTGTGGAGGATACATCCCCTCTATTTAAAAGCGGTACCAGCTCGGGTGTTGGGGGGGGGGGTCAAGCTCTTATGAGTTTTGTTGACACCTTTTTTGCGAGATCGTCCCTTATTCCTGCACCTTGTACAGTACATCTCCGATTTCGAGGGGCTATGACCGCCTGGGACTGCCCTTTTCTTTATCCCACCCTGGGTTCACGACTAGTGCAGGAAACCTCTTACTGGTCCTTGAAACGTGAGAGCTGAAAAATCATCCGAAAAATGGGAGAAAGGATTGATGAGATTGGTCCAGAGCTGAGAGATCAAAAAATGATAGTGATTAACATAAAAATTAGGTGAGACAACATTCAATTGACTTTATATTATCAGTAATCTTTTTGTTTAATCTTACTTTCAGTGATATTTATTAGTTATTGTTTAAATATCAGTTCTACTTCTTTAATACTATAAGTTCCTCCGACTTTCAGACTGCAGTCATTCTGTCAGTGACAATTAAACTTCCAAGAGCACTCGTCACTAGTCATTCGCCAACAGTCACTCGTTACTCGCCACTCGTTACTCGCCACTCGTTACTCTCCACTAGTCACTCGTCACTAGCCACTCGCCACTTATCCCTCGCTACTCGCTTCTTGCCACTTGCCCAGCACGGGTGTCCCAGTACAGTTTGAAGTAGTATTTACCGAGCTGATCTCCTTGAGCGGCTGCGAGAGAGAAAGTTGTATCGCACTTGGCTGTTCGTCAGTAGCTGCTGCAGCAACGTTACTTAACCCACTTCTAGCTTGTTATCACAGCCGGTGATCATCATTTACCGGGGCAAAAATGATATTTAATAGAGCTCAGCTAGGTGCACGCGTTAATTCTTTGTTTAAAGCGCCTAGATCTCAACAGGTAGATGTCGGATTAAAATACTGTATTTCTCTGCGGTACCTTTACAGCGCTCACGTAGCTGGTTGAAAGTAGACTCTTCATATCAAGCTTGCTACCGAACATTTATGTTCATTAGCCAACAAGAAGTGTAAAGTTTCGTTTGGTGTTTTGGAGCTGTCAGTTCAAGCTCCAGCTACAGAAGAGATTGAAGAACTTCAATATTTACTAAGCTTATTACTAAATAGGCTAGAAAGAAAGTAGGCTTTATATATAGGTAGGTATATATTCTTCCTACCAGGGCAGTAACTGGCCCGGGGCCCTTATCACATAAGGCCCCCTAGAGTTCACGAACTGGCAAAAAAAGTTTATAAACTTGAAAAGAGGCATCAAAAATTGATTTCTGTTCCGAGGCTCACAGAAAATTTTTCAAAAAAAGATAATTCACTTGAAACTAGAAAAAAGATGCTCAGGAGTTTTGAATCTACTTCCTGCCCAAGAGCTCTCACAGACCAAGCTACGGGCCTGCTACCTGTCAAGATAATGAAAAAATAGTAGCTTGAAGCACTGATAAAATTGAAAATTGAAATTTCACACCTAGATGAAGAGGATAGTACAAAATGCAATAGACTAATGTAGGCAACTGTAATTTAATTTCTGCAAAGGAATCAAATTGAACCTGGATCAAAAGAAACTGGCTTATACCATTAAAATTAACATATTTATTAGGACGATGAATTAATTAATTCAGAATTTGATCCAACTATCAACTTATTACGACAGCATCAAACAATTTAATCTGTATACAAAGCATCAATCACTTGTGATATATTTTCTGATGATCATAGCCACGCAAATGTTTAATGCGATCATTTTAGTAAGAAGTACATAGGGGGAGAGCATTATGCGTAGGCTCTGTCCGTCCGTCTGTCCGTATAAAACTTCAGAGCAAAAACCACAGGGGGTACAGGTATCAAATTTTCAGGAGGTAGTAGGCACCTCAGAAGAAGAAAAACGACGAGTTCGTCGGTCACCCCTGACCTGAGGGGGTCACTTTTTTCACCCTTTATTGGAGTTATAAGGACGTTTGTGAAGTTGTTTTATTCCCATGGCATATGTTGATGTTGCTATGAGAATATAAAATAAAAAGTTCAGTGCTGAGGTTAGGTTGGGGATTCATTACTGATGGGAAGAGTAGGTAAAAACGTTTGGTTTGATATGATATTTGTCAGGAAGGTATTTAAGGAAGAGTTGTAGAAACGTTTGTAAAGTTTTCTTGATCCTATAGCATGTGTTGATATGAGAATATAAAATTAATATTCCAGATAGGCTACTAGTTTCAGTGAAAATTGTGAGATTATGTTATTGAGGAGGATCAAGGAATGGACTCACCGATTAGCTCTCACTGTACGGGTTCATATCTATATCTATATATATATATATATATATATATATATGTAAAATTTTGCGTTCTTCTTTTTACCCCTCGTTATATATTGCAATTCAATCGGGACAATGAGAGCGTCCCTTTGAATTTACGGTAAGGTAGATTCATTCCGCTTTTTTCCAATGTAAAGAAGAGATTGAAAAATCTATAATATGTAGAATTACACATTTGAAAAAGTGTTACTTATGTGTGTCTAGTTCATCCATTTCAACAGAGAAGATCTATTAACTCAATATTATTTAAATTAATGCAAAACATGGAAATGATTTGTTGATTTAGCCTTGGAGAAGCTAACGTTTGTGAAGCAATCATTGAATTAGAATATTCTTGTTGGCAATAAGCATCAACCGCTAATAAGAGAGTGGATGATTTTAAATATATGCATTCAAGATGAGAACGTTGATATTATCATGAATATCTGCCGATGAACAGATAGCTCTCCCGTATTAACGATGGGCGTACTGCCAGAAATCATCATGAAAAGTGGATGGAATGGATCAGCTACATGGAGGATGGCTTTGTAGCTGTTTACTTACCGCTAAAGTATTGCATCAGAGGAGGGAAATGTCACGACCAATTCCAGTCCGCTATTCACTGCACATCTTTTGAAAGCATTAACGTTTTCACGTGTCGAATGCGTTACAAGGACGAGTCACCACTCACTACACTCAAATGTTAAGTTGCAGTTTACAAAAAGCGAAATTCAAAGGGATATTGAACAATTTATTAGAGCAGATAGCTCCCACGACCGTTCAAAGAAATGTCTAGGAAAAGTGTTTCCTACAGTCGTTATCAGAGTGAATATCTCGTTTTTCGGAAAACAGTTCATACCTCAATGTCATTCAGAATTTGTCTTGTGATGATTCTATGATTGAGAATTTTGAAGCATACAGAATTCTCCAATTTGTAATCTTGTCGAATGATAGGGATATAACTCTTCCATTTACTTCACTGAAAAAAGAGTCGCGAACCGAAGGGTGGATAAAAAGGATGTATTATTCTTCTAAAATCTTCAAACAAAACTGAAAAACTGTATTTCTGTCTTGTATGAAAAAACTTTTTCCGAGATGGTATCAAGATGAAATTTCTGGTTTTGCCACTGTGAAGAATCAAAATACGGAAGTGAATGGAATTTCTGGTCTCTTACAAGATTTCTTTTAATTTTAATGGAAAGACTGATTTTTTCATGTAAATCACGCTTGTATATACATATTTCTTAAATTTGTAAACGATAATTAGCATTTTTTAAAATTATTCTATCATGTATAATTATTATAATGAAGCTCATTTTTAGATGAAAATGAGCTCAAAATTTAATTTGTATACATTTTTGAATAGATTATGCTACAAATGAAATGCAGTGCATACAAGACGCGAGCCGTTTAGAAATAATTATGTAGAAACTACTTTTAAGCAAGAAGGAAAAAGCATACACAGCTGATCAAAATTGTTAGAGAATTGATAAAACAGAATAAAGGAACTGTTTTTCTAGAATCACTGTAAAAATTGTTCCGCATTTCAACTGATGAAGGAGGAACCACTGCAATGACGGTCAAGATTTTTTCGGAGGAGGAGATAGCAGATACTTCATGGAACAGAGACCGCGATACCACATAAAAACCATAACAAAACATTGAACATTTAAGTCATTAAAAAGCCAGCTGACAATGGTGTTGGTTCCAATTACCGTATTTTAGTGTTGATATAACGGTTGTGCATTTCTCGAGAAATAATGACCCGATTTTGTCTAAAAATGAGGTTATAAAGTGTAATTTTCATCACTGTTTGTGCCACTTGATGAAGTTTTCCCGCCGTTATCTTGAGAATATCTGGAACAATCGAGTCGCGATCTGAACCACAGCCAACCTCCATGACCTCTAGCACAGTTTGGAGCGAATCGGATCGGAAAGCGCTGACAAAATGTGTTGCAACGAGTGGGCGTTAGCTGCCACCGGTGTTACCTCATACACCCTTCACCTCACCAACACTCCTCACCCTTCCTTACCGAACCGCCCTTTAAAATAGAGCGTTTCATCGCAAGTTACTTACTATTACAAGTACGGTACAACCGGTAGTTGACCTCAACAGCCTTCTACCGTACAGATTGGTTCGTTCAGAAGTTACCGACAAGCACCTCACTTTTGCATTATGTAGCGAAAGTAAATTGCAGACATTTCTCGAATATTTCATTATGTTTGTTTCACAATACTGAAAAAGAAAGCAGACATTCTATGAAGTAAATGAAAACCTTGATTCTAGAAAGGTGTGTCACATAGTTCTATTTCGGCTTATCTGACCATTTAGGATTATTTAGATGATTACCTACCTGGCTAAAACAGCGAAGACAATCTACTCATGAGTGTTTACCCAAAATGATATGCGGTTTAAGTCATCTTATGGGTTACATGGTGAACTCACAGTTTCAGGTGGGTAGCTCATGGTTGTTCGTCATTATTGGATGAGAATTTGAATATTGAACTATAATATCTATATTTTTCTTGGATAAAATTCATTTAAATTTGTTTTTCAATCGCGGTAGCATATTAATACAGAGGGTAGACAATAGCTTTAATTTAGGGTAGCATACATAATCAGACATATTTATAATGAATAGTGTTATTCCGAAATATCGGAAGGTGAACTTGAGTTTCTCTCTTCTCTTCCTGAGTAATATTGAGGTTTCTTAATCAAAGTTTGAGCGATGGAAAGAGATTTGAATAACAATTTTGAATGAGCAAAATATGGACATGGGAAAAATAGATAAGATTTAAATAATTTTAACAACCAACCTTTCGTTTTGAAACTTTATGTAAATCAACTGACTATTTTCTTTTTCTTTTCTCAGGTATGCTGATATCCAACATCAATGCTGTGTCAAGTGAGATTTGAACAGAATACTATGCATGTTGGTATAGCATTATTAAAATAATAGCGAGTTAGCCAAACGTATTCTTGAGGTAAAAAGGTGAAGGAGTACTATATTGGTGTTGAAAGTGTGCATTCAAATATGACAGTTGAATCTGTTGAAAGAAACATACAAGATAAAGAAAATGAGGATACATGTACAACTCAATCCTGGATATAATAGAAGCAATTCCGAAAAGAAATGTCTGGTACGACCTCATGAATAGGTTTCCACTGAAACTGAGAGATATTTTCAGTATTCTTCCATGTAAAGTTTTTTAATTATATCCCAAGTACGGTACGTGATCAATGTAGGTGGTTGAATGGATTGTTGTGATAATGTAACCTTAAAAGTCACTGATAGACAAATAACATCAAGACGAACTTTTACATCAGAGGAATAGATTGTCGAGAAAACATTGCAAATAAATCTGCAATTGTGGCTCATACCATGCGTCATTAATCCAAAATGGCAATTCACATCCACGTGTAAGTCGTTTAAAACAATAATAAATGTAACATAGGACAGTCAACATTTTTCCTCTATCTACATCTTTCCTCATAAGGACATATCAGTTTGTTCCAATAGTCTTGTGAACATGTCATAGTTCCATATTAACTTTTCCTACAATTCCACCAGAGTGAATCAACATGAATCAATCGATAGTTTCCCATTACCAGCACCAGACATTATTTATTCCGTGAGTGGAATTTTCACCATCAGAAGTTTTTTGTGGTGGTTTTAGCGTGGAAACAGAATTGTTATTTTTATATGTATTGAACATCATCTAATAAGGGAGATATGTATTTTAAAAATGAAATTCACTTAGCAGAATGATTTTTTGTTTGTTAATAATTTTAGTATGTCTATAATTAAGTTTTACAAGATTTTGGATAGAATCGTATAATTACTTTTATGAAGAAAGAGGCTATTGAAGGCAGCATTCGAGATATTTGTAATCAATATATTTATAGAGATATGATTCGATGATACAAACTACATCTTTTTTTGTGTGATTATTATGTATGGATGAAATAATAAAACTTCAATTATTATAGAATGTTTGGGGTTTCATTGAAAGGAGCCAAGAAGACTATCTACATTTTCTGAAGAAAGAAATGAAGTAGCTAGAGGCAGAATGGGGAAATACAAGGAAAATGTAAATTCGATAGTGAGGACAAGGAAAAAGTCAACACAAGTATATAGTTGACCTATTCGAAACGATTGAGAACTGTGCTCCGATATAATATTGATACTGTTACGGGTTCTATCTCTAAAATAACGCTGGCAACACTTTAAATTTATTACTCGCAGTTTATTAACACAAATTATCCACAACTCACACTGATCAGTAATGTCTTGCACAAAGTAATCAATCAAAAACAGATAAATCGATATTGATCAACCAATAAAGAGTTTGCAATATAACTGTACAAAAATCAATCACTAAATAATATCAAAAGGCCGATCTAATATTAAATAATAACTGTTTAATAATTCAATGAGAAGCGTCTAATACATAACAGTTGAAGCTCTACAAGAACTTTCAAGTCACTGTATAAACTGTCAAGTAAGCCTGAATAATAATCTGTCACAAAATACTGTGATTAACACTGTAACAACAGACGTTTGTTTATCACGGTCTGAATAAACGCTCACTGGTAAACAGAACTGTCACTACTGCCACTTATCTACTGCCACGATCGAATTACAACTGAAGTGACTTTTACGAAAGTCTCTCTCATTTATTTTTCGTTGTAGTGGGGGATACATTTTTCCAAAATCTCGAAAGAACTAGATATGTACTAGATGTCTCTCCATCAACTTCTATCGAATTTTAAAATAAATAGATAAGGACTCTCGCATTTTCCACAATATTCGATAAGATTCCATTAAATTATAATTAAATATCCTTCAAAGTTCTAAGTAAATATCATAAAAGTGTCAAAAAGAAACTACAAGGCGAAGAGAGCCGAAGAAGAGTAGTTAATTGCTTAGACCGGAAGACCTGTTGACACAAGCAGATAACACCGAGAAAACTGTTCATTCTTCCACAACAATGTTATTATGTTATTATGTTATGAAGGGACGGATTCAAAGATCCAAAGATTCAAAGATCCTCACACGTCAACCGAAGCTTATTGTGTGTCCCTAGTACGTTAGTTGGGCAAACTAATACCTGTGCCCTTTACAAGATCCAGGAGTTTTTCCCTATGCTAACGTCCAATTCATCACCTGGTTGTTTGCAGCCAAACAGAGCCCTTCTCCTTGCCCTGAGTCTCTCGCAATCCAGTATGATGTGCTTGGCAGTCTCTTCAGACTGATTGCAAAGCCTACACATCTGACTTTCATTTCTGAGTCCAATTGTGTGGAGATGTTTCCTGAAGTGGCCATGTCCAGTTATCAGAGCAATCAACTGCTTGACCTGACCTCTACCCAGCCTCACCAGCAAGTTGGTGAAGTAGGGGCTTGTGTCTGCTAGCAGCCTTTTGCTAGGTCAAATCCCTCTCTGAGGAAGAATTGGCAGAAAGCAGCCGAGGCTGCTTTACTGTGATGTAAATTGATCTGAAGGACCCTGGGCATTGTCCTTGACTGTTGATTCAAATCGAGGAACCTGCCCTGATGGGGTGGAACCTGATAGGTTTGAGGGCAAGGCAACTTCTGGAGTTACCTTGAGGTTTGGTTCTGGTTCGTATTTGGAAATTCATGTGGTTCCCACGAGCAGCTAGGGAAGTGGAGTCAACCCGGACAGAGCCCCGCATGCCCGGGCAAGGCTACATACTGCAGGAGGTCGCCTGGTGTCCTGCAGGCAAAGAGCAGGATAAAGGATAGGTTTCCAGGATAATGAGGTCAACGGACAGTTGCCCTTTTAGTCGCCTCTTACGACAAGCAGGGATACTGTGGGTGCAATTCTACTACCCCCACCCACTGGGTCCACAACAATACTTTGATGGTATGCATGAGATGGTTATTAGTTCATGATACCATAGAGCATGTACCAAGTAACTTGCAAGATGGTTTGTGATTTATCAAAGACGGAAGCATCACATGAATCCCTAAAACACGAATTCGGTTTATGTAACTAATGCCCGGTTTCTGAGTTTTCATTAACTTAATTCTAAAATAAATAGATAAGGACTCCCGCATTTTCCACAATATTCGATGAGATTACATTAAATTCTAATTAAATATTCTACAAAGTTCCAAGTAAATATCATAACTCAATGTAATAAGTAAATATCATAACTCATACCATTAACTCAATGCTGGAGATATGAGGCTAATTCGGAAATATCTTTCGACCAAGAAATACATAACCACTTTTCAACATCCATGTAATAATAATTATTGGTAAGACTAATTCTACTTGAATTTCCCAAAACAAATTCTATAATTGAGATTTAACGTCTTTTCCTGAGTTTCAGTACCATTTTCTATCAAACATCATCGAAGCCATCGTATAGTTGATTACCACACATTTGTTGTCTTCCGTGATATTTACATACCGGTACAGTTTACATTGTAGATTTTTTTCAACTCCTACCAAGGAACAAGTAGTCCACCTGCAGCGCTTGCACATGAGTTTGTTATCAGCCTTACAACGTCCGTCAGTAACCAACTTCAGCTTCAACGCTATAACTTTTAAACAACCAACCGGCCTGCAAGTTTCAGTATCATATTAAGGAGTGGTTTTATTCAGAGGGAGGACTGGACTAGTCTATCGCCTCTGGCAAGGAAAACTGCATACGGCCTCGCCTTACCCTTTACACGTTAAAGTTGGCAGCGCTGGGTCAACTAATAATAATCTGCAATTTTTCTAAACATACCAGTTCAATTGATATCGAGAATGTGTCTGCCATATTCTTAATACTTTATCAATGAAAACAGTAATGAATTGAGTGACGAATAATGAGAAAAAGCAATATAAAGAGCGGATTATTGAATGAAAAATCTTATGCAGGTTTCCTTTGTTTGGTTTGAGAGATAGTTGAAAACAGTATTTTCAATTTTCAAGTTCCATGGTCTTGTTCGTGGATAAGTAAAATGTTCATTATTTGTAGAAAATCGTAGTTTCGAGAAACTCACAAACTCATGTATATGAACTTCATCCAAAGTGCATGAAAATATCTATGAGCTAAGTTAAACAATTATACATTTACACGGTGCTTCGTTGAGCACTGCAGTATCACAACAAAGAGTACTTCTACACTTCTAGGTATAGATAAAATATTGAAAGATTGATTCAACAATCTAAAATTGTTTAAATATTCCAAAATATATGGTAACTGAGACTCATTATTTTTTAAAGTAATACAGCGTTCTTTATTTTTTGCAGCCTTTTTGCATTCTGAGAATTCGCATAACATTTCTCACCTCCAACAACCCAGGCTTGTCTATGAATAAAGTTTTAATCAGTATTCTATTTTTTTCTAATTTACTGTTTAAATAGCGTAGGCCTACTTCAAAATTGTATCACTTTTAAAATCATTCATCATCTGTGTGCTTCGAAACGTAATTTTTAAAGAATAATAATTCTCCTTAATCTTCTTAAATCGGTTCTTATCAATATGTTCTGTTGAATTGCATTGATTTGGCAGTAACTATTGAATATAATTCATATTATATATCTTCTTATTGATCACTAATTTATTTATTGATTTGAATTAATTTGATAGCTTTATTATTCATTCGATCTCATGTGAGTGTATATGGAAAAAAGTTAAGTGAAAAATTTATATTTGTTATGATATTGAGTCTAAAACGTTTGTATCTTTAAGAAGTTTAAAAATACAGAACTTTTTCAACTTAAATGCAATTTCTTACACTCTCATAATCATTTCCCACCTACATTTACCCACACGCTTTCTCAAAATCATATTATTTAAGAGTGCTTCATTGAGATGACGCAACGTTCATACTCTCATCTAAGCAAAATAAGATTAGGGAGGAGTACTAAACATTATTTTTTTGTAAAATGATACACGTTGGCAAGGTCGCCAACAGCAATAGCAGCAGCTTGAGAGAGCGAAGTTGATGCCCTGGGCAAGGTCGTTTGACAACTCTACCCGGTTATAGTCTCCTCCTATTTTCATTCCATTTATAAAACTTTTTTCATCTTGGAAGATGGCGTGTCTTAGATCATGAGCAGTGAAAAATTCCGTTGGAGCTACAAGTTCGAAACGACCGTATCTCATTGTGATTTATCCACTGGCGAAAAACCATTCCTGTCATATTCACCGCCAACAAACCTGCGAGGAACATGTTTCAGTCGAAATTCTGTGCTTTCTAAAGTTCAAAGTTGAAGGACAATGGAGCTAAGAACCAGCGTGAGCTCTCATTTCACGCAGATTTTCTTATTAGATCACACTTCGCCTGCGTCTATCTCAGATATAAATGCAAGATAAGTTCTACCATGTGACGTCATGCTATTATAAAGTGAACTTTGTGTAGGTTCAATCGATCATCTCAGAATTATTGAGGTAGTTTTATATCATCGACTTCTCAGCCCCTGAGAAGTGACAGCTGTGAGCAGTAACAGGTATGTGCTCAATCAGATACAGATTAGTTACGAACTCCTGGGCCCTCTTTATAAGAGTGACCCATTTGATTGACCAGCAAAGAAGACTCAGTTCTATGCTGTAAAATCACTTTCCATAGTCTACTCAGTGGCGTAACTAGTGGGTCAGTCAGAGGGGGTGGGTGGCTAATGATGTTACGCTGCTGAAGCTCTAAGCACTATATCGTGTAATCATAGGAGTGGAGGAAGGGTTCTCTAGCACAGGGGTGCCCACACCCTCAAGACCCATGACGCACCCCCCCTAAAATTAGCACCAGCTCCCCAATAATTAGGCACCTCTCCCCCAAAAATGCGAAAAAATAAGCCTCCTCGTATTCTTTCTAAAACGAAAAGAAGATTTATATAGGTATTGAAAAAAATTCAAACCCAGTCGATGATATATAAAATGTATGTATATTTTTTGAGATTCTCTACATAGGTAATATTTTTTTGTAAAAGCAAAAAAGAAATATCAATGGAATGAATATATGAACTTCTGCTCAATAAACTTATTTGAAATTAAGACTCGCTAAGCTTGAATAATAACTTCCTGCACAAATCCTAAACAACTATCTTAGCTAATTCATATTCAATAGTATAATAATAATTATAAATCTATTGTCATTAATTGGCATTCTATTTGGTGACTTCGTATTATATTATTTGAATGTCGTCACGTTGAACACGGTTTCAATCAACTTTACCCCCCCCCCCTCCCTGGGAATTCGCAGTCTGTGTCATAGCCCCCCTGTGGGCACCCCTGTCTAACAATTCAGTAATTTGAGACGATATTAAACTCTTTCTTCTAGAACAGCGGTTCGGGCGTGCTTCCCCGGGAAATTTTTGAAAATAATCCGTCTTAAACTACATTTTAAGTGGTTCTGATATAAATTCATAGTTATTGCAACCAACATTGTGTGCTTAAGTAATATTTTTATTTAGTTTCTGCATCATTGACAATGTGAGATCCAGTCATGTGGTAAAAATTCATTGTTCAAGTAGGTAAACTTGAAGCAGGCCTACTTTAAACTATTTCCACCCTATTAGGATCCTTTCGCTCCCCGATTAGGGTTAATTTACAGTACAGTACTTGGAAGTTTATTTGTTTGGGGGATTTGAGGGTACTTAAAAAAAATAGTCCTCTAATACCATATTTTTTGTGATTACAGACACCTTTTTTTGTAACGAATTTTCTATCAAGACTTGATAAGATTCCCAAATTTCTTTTGTCTCTGAGTCTCTGGGGGAGATCTATCCACCTTCTCCTCCCCAGAATTACGCCACTGCGTCTACTCTTCAGTGGGTATCATCCTGATCGAAGTTTGAATGATTTTTTGAAATTCTACATTAAGAAAAATCAAAGAAAATTAAAGTTGTCTCAAATAAATTTTTAACAATATTTATAAAAAAATCAATATTCCTCTCATTCTTCAACTAATTAAGAATATATTTCTCAATAACGTTATAGAACTGTTATTGCGAGAACGACGCCGTAGTCTTGTAGCCAGACCCCATGCAAGCTTAAAAAATGCAATTGAAGTAGAACTCATGCTTTCAAATTGTTCGGAATCGTTTCCAGAGCCTTTCCCTTTTCTTCAATGTTAGCAGTTAGCGAGCCTCCATAGAGTCTTGTCAAATACAAGAAAGTTGATCGATATGATTTTTGCTGTAGTTGGACCACTCACTAAGCTCAGAAAATACAGTAGCTCCTACTGGAATTATATTAGTTTTCAGCGTTATGTAAGCTTCGTAATATCGGCTCCATAAATGAACTAAATGAATTCCATTCCATTTAGTCCTTATTATAAGAGTTGAACAATGCCAGCTCTCTCGACTATTAGAGGAGTTATTTTTATAGTTTTCAAGTCTGACCGTTCTCGTAATATTATGGTGACTTTAAAATAACGACACTGCATCAAACCATATTCAGTAAAACGAAGAAATGATTGTTCTTCACATCACCACTGCTTTCGACAGAGATATAGAATCGGATCCAACGATTCAACTAAATAAAAATTGTACTCAAAGTCGAAAAACTACTGTTTGTTATTTATTAATCTCAGTGATATAGTTTCAACTTATTTCAATCGTTTTTCAACCCATCACATCTTTTAAATTCTCACACCAAGCAGTTGGAAGAGGTCATAACGAGAATAGCTAGCAGCACATGAGAAGAAAAATTTGAAGAGCTTGCTGTGAGAAGACGAATCGTGCAGATGGAGTTTCCCTTGTTGTATTATAGATCTGTGTAGAATCCAAGCACTAGCTGCGAGATCTCCTCTGTTTCTTCATACGACTTTTTCCAACGTGTATCAATTTTTTTCACTAATCGAATTTTCATGGTGATTTGTGAGGCATACCATTGCGACGTGGATCACCTCTGCTGCTCTGCTGCTGTCATTGCCCCCTTTCAGTGATGACGCTGATCTGCCAGCTCAGCCGACAATTGATGTGCGATCGTGTTGCCTGAAAAACAGCCAGCAAATGTCCGAGAGGTCCGAGAGAGCGCACACGTCCGCCTTCATTTCTGTCTTTCTTGAATCATTGTCGGTTTCCAGTCCAGTCTCCCTGATCATTGTTGTTAACAGCCGATACAAGTTGATGTGTTAAGCCCCTAATATCCTTCCGCATTCAAGTTTCAATGAATTAGTGTTCGTAGTTCTTCAAGTAACTCTAGAGAGAAACTACTGAATCCACGTGTTTTTGAAAGAAATTGTAATATGGCACATAGACAATTTTTATGACAATTCATCATTCTCACCATTCAATATCAATTCACTTGTACTTCTTTATTTCAATTGATGATATCCGCTACAATTTTCTAGGATTTCAGTGAGGATGCCCGTGATAATCAGCTATTCGAGTCAGGGGCGAATCCAGGGCTGATAAAGGGGATGCATCCCTAAAATAGATGCTCAATAGATCTGAAAAAAGCTTTATTTATCTATTTTACGGGGGTGAGGACCTGTCTAGCGATATCCCCCAACACAGAAAAATCTCACTTGATATTCTTGAAAACATTCCCGGATGCGCCCCTGATATGATCAATAGCCTTTCGATTCAAAATAAAGCTTCCTTCACTAAAGTTAATAGAACTGATATAATACATGTTATAAAATAAGAGATTTTCCAAATGTTTGTTTGATTTAGGGTACATTTATAATCCATATCGAATAATAACGAAATTATCACAACCACATTTATTGAAAATATTGAGAAACTAGTTTTGGTTGTTATACCATTATCAATCTCAAACAAACTAAAACTGAAGTACAGAGTAGCTTAATATATACTGAACATGGAATGATATTTCGCCACTACAAAGAAATGTATGATCCATATCGTTTCACAGGTAGTTTTCTTGTACTTACCACTAAATACAGCTAACTTACCAGAAGTATGGAGCCAAATTTGATAAATATTCATAATAGTTATTTACGATTTAATATTTATTTGATACGTGATTGTCATTGTGCAAGATGCAGAATCAAATGTCTCCATGGTGAAATATTACGGGTCGACAAAAAAAGCAATGGCTGATAAAACATCATTGATTCCTATACAGCCTTCGCAAATAAGAGGCAAATTTTCATGTCAAGGAATGGATTCCTTGTTCAATAACCCTCCTACATTTCCAGGAGATCATTAATTCAAAACGCTAACCGGACCTGACAATTTAGACGTCACTATTGATACATAAGCTTATCGCTCCCAATTCAAAAGCCTGCGAATTCTATTGAAGCATAAAAAGAGCAATCGGTTCGGATGAAAACATGTGTAGTACTAGATTGTGAATTGCGAGACACTAGGCGATTTATCAAAGTCAGCCAACAAGTGAACAATTATTAGCTTGTGTTTTGTTTTGAACCATCGTCCGGTACCAAAACATGCAGCAATTAAGATCATATTGAAACGGAGTATAATGTATCCAGTGCCAACCAGCGAAGCTCAATCTGAAACCATTGAGCGTGAATATTCTCTTTATAACGTGAGGTCAGTTTGATTGAAGTTCAGTTAAAAAAAAATGATTGTCCTAATTGGATAGTTGAACCTAGCTCTGTTTGTAAATAGAATCGATACTAGCATTTTCAAGTTGCTCAATGATTTCGATCACTTTTTCTTTCGACTTCGCCAACTGGCTCTGGGCAAGGTCTCTGCTTTACGTCCGCATTGAACTGCTGCTGGGCTACACTTCTTTGTTGGCGTTTTTCTTGTACGATATCTGATGACTCTGTCAGTTAAGCAGAGGGAAAAATATAGGAAATCTCTTCGATGGTTTTATGTATGTAAAAGTGTACAGATCTTTGGTCTGTCTTTTTTGTGAGTAGCCAGATTTCGATTGCCAGTTTGTTCTTGAGATGAGTATTGGTTATTATATCCTGCTTATTAAGCTTTTTGTATTGATTTCTGGTTGCCATTATCATTGTCACATTTTTTTGGTAATGCTCTGGGTTTAAGAATCATATAAGAATTTATCAGTAATAACAATAGCAGACCATGATTCTGGTAATAAACTAACACTTGAATAAGAATCAATCAACTGAGTTACAATTCTTTCAGTTTGGAAATACTGCACTTGATGAATATGATACTGGATCAAAGATGATAGCGTATCCTTTCATCAACCTATTCATTTCATCTGTCAACCTACCTATTTCATCATTAATAAAAAAATGTTGACAGTTCAAGATGGATAATAATTAACACATTGAAAAATACAGCCGAATCATTCCATTTTGTAGCGAAATTCCTAGAAGATATCCACATTAAACAAGGACATTGTTACAATTTTTAGATATTCACCTGGAAAGTTGTTAACTTCTCAGTAATAATAATAATAATAATCTGCATCATTTGACTACATTTCCATTCATTACGTAAATGCTGAAGATGAATGCAACCTCTTCATTCCTACTTTATTCCTACAAATTTTCCACTTCTTTTTCAATGTTTGCTAAATTATCAAATCAATCTCGACTACTAATATTATATAAAGATAAAAACTTTTTTCGATTATTCAATGTATGATAGGCCTAATACTTATTTAGATGACCACATGGAATTGTGCAAGAGGACAATGGGCGTTCCGTCGGACAGAAACTGTACTGTTTTCAATAAAGTTTGGAAACATTTGGTTTAGTGGTTTTACAGGAGTGTCTATCAACCAATCAATTGTTTTTATGATCGTTGGGTATAGAATTTCGTGTACATTCAAACGAAACCAAACTATTATTTTTTCATTTTAATGATACCTCATACGTTTCAATCAAAACGTAATGCTGGAACTTATTGCAATGAGTTAGCAAAGCCGCTATTATGTTCATTCTTATTGAATGAAAAAGTAATTGTTCTTTCTCTCAATTTGTTGAGGAATTCAGTTACGGTTATGTAATTGGACTAAACAAGGTGGAGCAGCGTAGGGTAAGCGGCTGTGGACCAACAAGAAATTAACGGTCCACAGAACACGGTTTCGTCTAGTAAAAGCTATGAAAATACACGCCACACTTATCGCTTTCATAACCAAGTTACAGACACACATTGCTAGAAGATTGTATCAAGTGCATTCTGAATAATCAATTACTGATAATACATGCTAGAATAAGATAAGTTTAGGTAATTTATACTCAATGGAAAAATATGAATTTGACTATAATAGTATGAAAACGGAAAACACTTTATTTACGGGCCTCTAAAGTAGTTAGAATCAAAGCATTTTTATTCGCTTGGGAAAATTAAAACTAGCATTTCCCTATCGGAGAGCCATTATGCTCTCCATTTGTTACACCAATGTGTGTAGCTACTTACTCATGCCCACGTTTGGATGAATCGATAACACTTGAAGCATCAAAAAGTAGAAAAAAGCAAAATCTAACGAAACAAAAGATTTTTCAAAATTTAAATTTGAGGGCCAAAGAAATATTACTAGAGTCCAATATTAAATAACTTCCAGAAATTGTTGTGCGATTTCAATGAGGTGAGATTGAACGCGTCTCAATTTAACAAAACAAGACCATTATTAAATGCTTTTCTGATATTTATATAAGTGAAAGAGAAGGACTAGGAACGAACATAGAGATTGAGCTAACAAACAAATGGTCTACTAACAAGAATAATGTCATGAACTGTGATTGATAATCCTATTGTCAAGTTCTGTGAGCAAGTTCTTCGCATGTTATTAATAGTCCTTTGAAATTAATAAAATGTACTTATAAAGTGCCCTCGATGTATGAAAAATTGTCATACAATCATTTATCAAATAATAAACCAAAGTCAATCTAAAAACCAAAAATATTATGATCTAAACCTTATGAAACTGTGGAAGGATAAATAAGCAACTGAATATACCGTGAATAATTATTGAAAACTGCACTGCCTTGATGTGTATTGTTGTGGGCTATAGTAGCTTAGAAGATTGTTAGAGTAATAATTAGAATTTAGTAAGATGTCTTTTGATAGAACCTTGTTTGTGCTAAATGACATGAAATGAGAAAATGATGAGCTAATGTATGGTCGCTTACTGTGATGTTGAGCTCGTGACAGACAGAATAGAAAGGAAAGTGTGGACAATAAATGAGTCGAGATAAAGATTTGGTGGCGTCCCTGATGCAGCTTTTTATATGGGATGGAATAGACACCTCGCCCGCAATGCTTGTCAAATTACCGTCTTATCACAATCCACTCTGTTTTCTATTTCGTTCTATGCACTGGTCCCATTTTCTATTAACAGAATCACATTCAACATCATGAAGGATGCGTGAAATAGTTGTGAATACCAAACGTTATTTCGAGCACTTTCACTTTTTATATGCATCTAGTATTTGCTGAGCACTTCCTGATCGAAGATCGTGTGCAATGATTCTATTGGTATGTTTCTGCGAAGTTTTTTTCCAATTTACTAAATACTTTCTAGTATTCACATTCTCACTCATTTCCAGATTTCCGTTCATCAGTATGTTACCCCGAATATAATTATTCTTTGCATTTTCCAAAATAACATTATTTTATAAAAGATTGGATTTGCTAAAATTACTTAGGTTCGATATGTATTTTTTCAGGAAATATTTTAATACATAAGTTACAATCGTTAATAGCTTGCTCCACCTATCTGGTGGATTTAATAGTTTCAGAATACTTTTAATAGAGAAATTTCACCTTGTTAGTTAGTACTTTCACATGTGAGTACTATGTATTCGTGCACAGCTTATTACTTGGAGAAGCAAGAGGGATTTTGAAGGTTTCTCCTTGAAGTTCTTAACTGACACTGTAAAAAAGCTTTCTTTGTGACTTTTAAGGTGATGCGGACCCCTTTTAGGTGATAAAAATTTTCTCACTTTATATCTCCACGAGAAACATTTCTGGATTCACCCCTGAGCTTGTTTTATTTATGATAGTGATGATCAGTATTACTTCTCACAGCTGAAAGTATTAATATGGTATGTATTTTTGAATGCAAGGATTTAATCTGAACCTTTATAACTCCTCATCATCAAGATATCAAGATGTTAGACAGTAAAAGTATCGTTCCCGTGTGAGCTCTATGCAAATAATTCTAATTTAATCAATATAAACTTTAAAAATAATGTAATCATAGGTGCTTTTTAATTGTATGTAACGTTGTGAGTGACATAACATTCAGTTTTCTTACTGAGCCTCTCTTTACTATTGCAATACTAACTGATCATCAATCAATATTGAAAGTGAAGGTTTTCAAATCTCTAAAAACAAAGGCCGCTCTACTCTCAATTTTCCATCATTGTTATCAATTGAAATCTCTGTTTAGCGAATAGAATAGAGTTGTTCTTTGAAGAATCAATGTTCAGCTCCTGAAAGAAAATTTAATATATTGGTACGATTCATTTTTGTCGTCAAGTAAAAGTTACAAGACACTTTATCGTGAATAAATGACTCTGGTCTATTCATAGTCATCTCTAAGATCTGAGGATGCCACTAGACGCTTGTAATCAGTCAGAGAACGGCTGTTGTACGTTCACCTGTCCAATAGCCAGTGAAAGTAGTATTATTTCAAGGTGGGTCATGAATCATCATGCTAGCCGCACTGCCATTCAATCTTACCAACTTGCAGGATGCTTGCAATCCAGTTATTCATCTTCTTCATTTTGTAGGAAGTTGAAACAATCAATTATTATTGCGTTCGCATCGAGATGGCTCGACTGTCTTGTTATTGCATTGTTTGTATTTGAATCAAAATAACCCAACCAGTCTAATCATAGTTGTTTTGATAAGGAGTTGAAGAAATACTTGAAAACTATTTTCAGACGCATACAATTCAGAATTCAGATAGATGGTTGCTAATGACTTTGAATTAGTGAAGAAGAGAATGTCGTAACTACTAGTATGATAGATGTTATTTATAGCATTGATAGTTCAGATTTATCCAGCTTGATTGAATTAACTTCAATCATAACTTATTTTTAATTTCCGATTCCCAACAGACTTAACAGATTTTATTAAGTTACAAAGACTCAATTTAAATTTCACTCATATTAATTTTTTGATAGAGTTAAAGTATAATATATTGAAAATTGTGCTTCAAGAGAGAAAATATGTAGTTCTGTCGTTATAAATTAGATTAATGATTTCTTGAAAAATTCAGTTGGAGATGGTTTGAAAATAACTTGAGTGGAAAATAAGTTGGATAAAACTAGAAACAAATAGTAGGAACTTGATATGCATCAAAGTACAACATTTTCCCAAATTTCAAAATTAATTTCCTATTTGAATATTTAAAATATTCCCAATTTTTAAAGATTCGTTCTCATGAAATTTTGGGTCCTTCCGAGCGCGATGGAAAAATTCATCGAACTTCAGATTTCTACAGAATCCCTAATATAAGTCAGATTCATGAAAATCTGAGTTCATTGGAGATTGCAAATTAATTTGATTCATTCCGAATACAGATGTTGAACCTACCCTAACGCCTCAAGTCAAAATGAACTCATGCAAGGTTTTGTGGCTCAAGGGAAAGCGATATTCACTACAATAACAGTAACGTTCTGGTGCAGATTCCGGGTCGTAATTTGCTCCGTATTGTTTCTGTCATGTCATAACAGAGCAAAGCTTTGTCGTTTTGTTGCGCTGTAGAAGAAGGAAGGAACTCGTGTTCGCGCTCGTTGTCAGCGTTTGGAGCTAATTAGGCACGTTTCGTGGCGTTACGTCTGCGTTTTGTTAGTTCCACTCTTATTTTTGTTGTCTGCCAAGCGCTTTCATGGTTCCTGCCATCAAATATTGGGGATACTGTATTCTTCTTCAACTTCTTCAACTAGATAACGGACTTCTATTATACTGTATCTCCTTGATAATGGGAAATGTTCCCATTAATGTCCACAAAAACTAAACTCAATCAAATATGCTAGTTTAAAGATGTAATAAAGTGATAAATTTTATAAATTCATTTTGTATTTGGAATCAGTGGCACAATGAGGTTTGACAATCTACTGCGTTTACAAGACAAAATTGATGAGTCATGAGCAATGAATTCTCTCTGAGAAAGTAATTTCCTCTTCGGGGTTTCAGGTTTTAGTCTCATTGACATTCATGTTCTTCATAATTTTTTAAACTCATTTCTGTCGGTGTATAACCTTTCTATTCTGTAATGATATTTCGTTTTGGCATAGAAATAAATAATGTTCACAAAATCAATCCATGCTGTTGCAACCATGATATCTGTTCCAAAATACGTATTACTTTCAGTTATTATTATACATATTTATTAATTGATGTGGTATTTCAGCTTGGAGGGTATGCTTTGTGTTGATGGTTGCATAACTTTCTCCTTCAAGAATATAGACTAAAAGGTTCAGTTTGATGATATTGATATTTTTTTGGATGAATTAAAGTTTTTGTCCAGATCTTTAGATTATAGAACTATTACAATTCTCATGTAACAGCTATGTAACAATGTAGGATGAGGTATCAAAGGATGCTTCTCAGAGAGTGTCACTGCTTATGACATTAAGGTCTTAAAAATAAATGATGATAATAAATCTGAAAAATATATCTATTATACAATGCCTTACTTCCTCCTATTTTCCCTCATTCATACTGAACTAAAAATCTGTAATTCCGATCTAACAATGTCAATAACTAAGACCAACTTTGAATTCTTCTCAAAACAACGACATGAATGACTAATGGAAGCAAAGAAAAAATTGAAAGTGAAACATAAAAATTATTTTGAGTTGTATTGAGCTCAAAGGTTTTATTAACTTGATGTTCCCTGATACTTTATTGTTTGGAACTTTGACAAATGGTATAAATTTGAATAAATGCGAAGATCGCTTGTTCGGTTGGCATTTGGGATTCAAAATGAACCAGCTGGCCTTGGCTTTTATCTTCTGCTTACGCCCATGACTTTGACTAAAGCCACCAACTTATCTGGATCTGTCCCCACTATATTGAACGCCATGTTGATTTGATACGACTGGAAACGAAAATGTTCTGTCATCAGTTGGAATGCTGTCTCTGATTAATCGATTTAGGTTTTGCTTTGACAGCAGTATTCTCATTTAATTGAATAACATTATTCGAGCCTGTAAGTCCATTCGATGAATTTGGCAAATGTTCAGAAACAAAAATAATTGAAAAAACTTCTTGCGGATACTTTATTCTTTATCTAAAAACATTTCACCTTGGAGTTTGAGTTTACGCAAATTCTTGTGTAGTTTAATCCCTGACCAATGGTTATCCCTGTCTATGGTTATTTCAACATAGCTATATCAAGTGAAGCCTTTACATAGTTTCCTCTCTTTTTAAGCTTGGAAAATTGATGTAAGCTTGTTTATCTCACAAGTGTCAATTATTATATCGATAAGCATTGACATATTGTTTCAACAAAGAACTTAAATGGCGTTCTGCTAGTTAACAGCAGTAAATAATACATCATTCACAAAACCTCATTCTTGAACAAGAACTTTCCTAGATAAAGAGATAGGAGAAGGAGAAGAAGAAGAGAGAGAAAAAGAAAAAGCAGTAGGAGAAGAAAAAGAAAATGAATTATGAGAAAACAGAATAAGAAAAAGAAGTGGTAGGAGAAAACAGAAGAGTAAGAAAAAGAAAAGTAGTGAAGTAGTAGTGTTGGAAGAGGTAGGGATAGAAGCAGCTATTGAGAAACTATCTATTATTGGATGTAGAGTAGCCTTCCAATACTGTATATGTCATCAAAACAAATAAAATTCCTTAAGTATAACAAGTAGGCCTGACCAACAATATATCTCTTTGCCTAAATCGTGATCGCATATATTCGAAACAAGTAGGTTCCCAAAGAAGAGGTTTTGAGCTTAATAATTTTGTTACAACCCCTTTTATGCGGTACCTCTCATAAAATCAACTACATCTTTACACTTACTCGCCGGTCACTCATGCCCTATCTAGTAATCATGATCCTAATGATGTCCATAATTTTTTTGTGTATAATATCGGGTACTTTTAGGACCAGATTTTTCAATCATAGTTTTTGAATGCGGACTTTTATAAAAACCTGCATTGCCCATCACAACCAGTGGCAGATCTAGAATTTTTTTGTGAGGGAGGGTGGGGGTGTGAAAGGATTTTCATATAATGTAGCGATCAAAACCGTAATTCAACGTTGTTTTAAGGGAAAAAGACGTGTGCTTCAAATCGAAGGTTTTCAGAATGTTTTTTCACTAATTTACTAATGAAATACTTCAAAGTTAATAGAAGGCAGATTAAAAATGTGAAAACGATTTATCTTTAAGTACATCGTATATCTAATTTTGGAGCGATGAAACTTGGAGTGGTGGTCCGAGAATCAACACTGTCTTCATTCCTAGTCTCGCTGTAGAGGAACTCCAAACAAGCTTGGTATGAAGTTCACATTCTTACAAAAAAAATTTCTGGTCTTGAGGGGGGGGGCTCAGCCCCAAAGCTGTAGATCCGCTACTGATCGCATCGCAACTACAGAATTATTAGGTATTTTCAGTATTGAATCTTGTTCTAACTATTCATACTTCCTAATCAGCCCGGAAAAAGTTCATGATAATAACTACTGCAACCATGTACTGTAGGCCTATGTGTACATTATGAACGTCCTTCCCGACCTAGCTAACAATGGCTGAAGGCCGTAATTTGGGCGTGGCGGATCTGGTCGCCTCCCGCGCAACATGCTCTTGTAGACCTATACACAATTTCGCTGATAACTTCAATTCGACCTTTAAATCGTACAGATTGCTGGATGGATACTAGATCGATATGAAAAGTTGATCTTTATAACAATAAAATCTGACAAAATGATGACATCGTACCTCAATTAAAGTTTAATTGTAGCTTTATTTAATGGAATATAAAGCTATTCCAGCATTTGATGGAAGGGGAAGCAAGAGAAGAAATTCTGGGTTCTATATTTTACCATCTGATATAATGAATCATGATTATTATAATCATGATAATTACAATTATTATTCAGAAGATGAATGATTTCAAGAGCTCCTCATCTCATCAATATTTAACATTCAAAATGATTGAGATTAATATTATAAAGTCAAAATTATTTCCAACAAATAAAACTTTTAGTAGTGGGGAAGTGTGTGTTTTGGCTCAAATATGGCGCCCATGACGTCACAAGGTCACGTGACACCCCTCCCCTCTCCCCCCACCATCCCCTGGGTGGGTGGTGGGAGGGAGAGTAGTGGGAGGGGTGAGAGGGTTGTTGAGGGGGGAGGGGGTAGTGGTGGGGGGGAGGGGGGTGGTGGGGGAGGGGGGAGGGGGATGGCCCATCCCACCCCCACCCCCCCGTGGGTGGAGTCGGTGGGAGGAGCCATGGGTGGAGTCAGGGAGGAGGGACCCCCCACTACCCTACCCCCCCTGGGGGGGTGAGAGGAACAGCTGGCTCAACCAAGCTGGCTCAACAACCAAGTTGGCCAGCTGACAAAAGGTCAACCTCCCAGTGAGCCAACAGCTGACACAACCAAGATGACCAACCTAATCAACTTAACCTAAAACCAAACTGGCTCAACCTACAGCTAACCATGGCCAGCTGACAAAAGGTCAACCTCCCAGTGAGCCAACAGCTGACACAACCAAGATGACCAACCTGGCTCAACTTAACCTAAAACCAAACTGGCTCAACCTACAGCTAACCATGGCCAGCTGACAAAAGGTCAACCTCCCAGTGAGGCAACAGCTGACACAACCAAGATGACCAACCTGGCTCAACTTAACCTAAAACCAAACTTGCTCAACCTACAGCTAACCAAGTTGGTCAATCTAAAACCAAATTGACTCAACCTCTTGTGGGTGGAGTCAGGGAGGAGTCAAGGGACCCATCCCCCTAGAACCTAGCTGGGGGGTGAGAGGAACAGCTGGCTCAAACAAGCTGGCTCAACCTAAAATGTGGCACTATCAAGATGAGCAACATAATCTGGTCCAACTTAACCTAAAACCAAACTGGTTCAACCTACAGCCAAGTTGGTCAACCTAACCTAAAACCCAACTGACTCAACCTACTGCTTAACCCTATGAAGCTGCATCAGCTGACTCACATAGCACTGAAATCACTGCTATGCTACCATCAACTTGCACAGAATATAGTGGCTTGGTTTCCTCTCCAACTGTAAGATAATTCTTATACAAATTTGACACAACAAATTCAACATGTAAATTATCTATGCAGTACAAGCCTCTGGCCGCTTTTTTTATAGTGGTGTCGCCGATTCCTCTAAGGAACTAGCCCTAGTCCACTACTCCTATTAAATCAATACATCAAACCTTCACCATTAACCTCAGAATTACTTCTTCACACATTTTCTAGCTGCTAAATCAAACAATAATGTCCACAATTGATTAATATCAAATATTGAAATAGCATTAACATCAGCTTTGTCACAACCATAATGAAAATGGCCGTTTTGTCTCACTAATATATCAAACAAATCATATATTTCACTTGCAATTGCAATACTATCTGATGTCAACAAAGCTATTCCACTATTACCATCTGATTTAAAATCGTTACCATCAATTATATGGTTTGCAATACTTTCAAACTCCTCAAAAGTAATACCTAATAAAAGTCTAGACAATTTTCTAAACCTCCAACCACCATAACAGCGTGACATAGCAAACCTCTCTGCTCAATATTCAAACACAGAATAAATGGTTGCTCATGCAATTGCAGCTACTTATATGTGAGCAGGTATCCAATCAGCTGAAATAAAAAAGAATCCTTGCTTTCCTCCTCAACAGTAAGATAATTAGCATGTAAATTATAAAGGTGTAAAAAAGAAATAAATTGACATGTTAATCACCTATGCTGTACAAGGTTATGTGAGGCGTTTTTTTTTAACAGTGGTGTCCCCGGTTTAAAGGTATACAAAGTCAATTGTTCAATACAAACTATTAAAACATTACTGTTTCAATATTTTATACAGATATTGACAATTCATACACCTAAAAATTAGGCCTAATCCACTTTGCACCATATTCACATACCGCTAAATAGATTGTTCAAAGCATCATTTTCAAGTTTTAACAGTTTACCCACTGGCAATCGAATTGGTCTGTAAAAACTCAAATATTCATTTATATCAGTAACATTTACTGTACTGAGAAATATACATTTCAATTGTTGAGCAATATCAACTAATTGGTTATCACCACTATTCAATGCTGTATTAATAGCACTGTCACATTCTGCACTCCACTCCAAATAGTTTTGCAGTTTTAGCTCCAATTCACTGCTTGCCGACATCCAGCTAGCAGGATCCATGCTGTAACTAAAGTATTCACCTCCATACAATCACCTTATATCAATGGCACAACTACAGAAAAGTCTATTGGTCTATTTTCTGTATGTAGAGTGCAAACTCGTGCCTTATGCATATCTAATGCATATCCACAATATATACACAATATACATTCTCCATTGTAATAAAACCCTTGCCTAGCATACTTCCTTTTGCTTTCTACACTGTAAAATGGACACCTCTTCATTGACCTCATCCGTTCACTCTCTCGTGTATAATCTGGAATTGATGAAAGCATAGGTATACCATTTCCAATACTCTTCAATATTAAAGTCATATAATGACATGCACTGAACAATGCACACCTACCATCTATCACTTTACTATGAATCTTGCACACATCATTACACCAACTACTGCTTCCATTTCGTGTAAAATCTGGTTTCTTGAAAACATCAGGTATTACCTCCACCTTATTATGAAACTTTGACAAAAACTCTGCCTTCTCTCTTCCCTTGGTGAAAATTTTGTCATAATGCATTAGAAAACTTTTGATAATGCTATCAGAATAATGTAAATCACCATCTTCCCATTTAATCTTGTGATAGTTATCCTCTAACCAACATGCATCATTATACAATTTACTATTCAACTCAGATTTTTGAAATGGTGATTTAAAGTGTAAAACAGTGTATGCATTTGACATGTCAATTAAGGCGAATTCTTTCACTATAAACTCATTTTCATTGTTCTTAAAACCATGAAATTCTGCTACAGCAAACGAATTGTATCTTCTAAACTGAGCTCTCTCTTCATTTGATTTAGCTCCTCCTCCTCCTCCTCCTCCTCCTCCTTCTCCTTGATGGTTGAGTGATGTAGTTGATGATGATGATGATAATGTTGCCCTCTCTTCATCCCACTTTCCATTCTTCCTCTCCTCACCAGTACATTCAGTTTCATCATACCCCCACTCCTCCTCTTCCTTATCTAAATTGCACTGTACTCCAACATCGACTGTTGTTCTTTGGGGTATGTAACGATTTCTAGCAAAATCCTCGACCTCCTTGCAACTAGTGTGCTTATCAAGATTGTTGAACATCATATCTGCTGCCAAGTTAGTGCAGCGAGCAATGTACACTAACTGATAATTGATTGTCGACTGTAGGTTCTATTTATACTTGCACCACAAGCGGAAATCTATTGAACTCGACGCACCATTGATGTGAGTGGTGTATATTCCATTATACAATCGCTTATAATAATACAATAGGCCGATGTATTATCTGGTATTGTTGTTGAAAATTCAAAATCTACCCTTATATCGGTAGATGTTTTCATATGTTCACTTTGATGGCTGCAATCAATGACAACCAATGGTGTTTTTTCATGAAAATCTTTATAGTTTACTTCAGTTCCATGTTCTGAGTTGATAGGTAAATTATAATAGTTTCTTGCAAAATCTAAATACATTTTGTAAAGAACACGTGTATTTCCTATTATGTTGTCATAAGGATAATATTGACTGTTTAGAAATAATTTCACATTGTACAATGAGCATAAATCAAATTCAGCCATACTTTTAGACAACTGATTCTTACGATTTGTCTGAAAGGCTAAAATAACAAATCTTGGCACATCTAGATGTGATGCAGTTTTAATAGCCCAACTGTGCACTTTTGTTTTCGGTAAAACTGGATATTCGTGAATTTCCCACTTTCGAAAAGCCATCTTCAATGGTCTGTCAGCATCAAGTATTTGAAGGAATTTCAATCGAACATGGTCTTCTAGATGTATATATGGTACTTTCCACTGTAACTTTGAAATATTTATCTCAACCTTTGTTCCATCTGTTGATTGAATTGAATTAACATCTGTTGATGATCGTAGTAGCACTAGTTCCTGCTTAACATTCAAAATGATATGTTGAAAGTCGTCAAAAAAACCCAACAAGTAACGTAGAGGGATACAAAATATGAAATTATTATCGCTTAATCGTATTCCATCACGATCAAATCCGGCAAGATTATATGCATTTTTATCGTCAGTACATTTACAAAGCAGACTTTTTATTGTAGATGTAAGACCCACACTTCGAGCCTTGTCCACTTCTGTACCTGCCACCTCATAGCGAATCTCATCAAAGAGGTAAGAAATTGCATTATTAATTAAATTATAGCTCGCATTTATATCAGTCTTTGCATCTTTATCATTAGACTTTGTACAACTTACACTTCCTTCAATTAGAAGAAAGCTTTTACATGGCAAGCTGTAATTGTCCTGTTGATTGATAGGAATACGAATTTCATCAGAATGTGACAATTTTTGGTTTGCATACGGTGTATGCGTGTGATACTCAAACTGAGTTATGTCATTATAAAATTCTAGTGTATGATCGACTCTGAGAATGTCGCTTAATGACGACATTTTTTCCAATTAACTATAAACCCTAATTTCTCCAAAAGTCTAGCGTTTTTAGATGTTAACGCAGCAGTGTCTGTTCTTCTACTAAAGCTCTTTTTTGTGCACGCTGTTGTCCCACTTCCTCGATCAACAGGTGTTGGAATTCTATTGTTGTAAATAACAAATCCTCCCATGTTCTACTAATCACTTTACTAATCTCGTTTGCGACGGATATGAAGGCGAATGGTAATAGTATCACCTCTGAAATTGATAAGAGAACCTGTTTGATCGACAAGTTTCACATGAATGGTTTGAATTTTATTCATGCTGATACTCATATAAATTACAGGAGATGGTTTTTCAATTATAAGAAATCCAGATGGTACTCGTGGAAAAAATTCAAAGATTGTATGTTGGTCTACACCACCGTCACCGTACGATCCTTTAGCTAAATTACACCAAACACGAATTGTATGTATGCGTGTAATTGAGACTTGATTTGACGAATAATGCCAAGTATTTGCAGATAACAATTTATTTTCAAACCCAAGAATCGAAGCTAGAGATTGTTTACTAGTAAAATCAATATCTTTATCAGAGAAAATTTCACATTTCATGGTATTATTATTGCCTTTTAGAATTAATTTGCTAATGTCTATATTTTCATTGTCAAACTTATGTTTTAAACTAGATACAATATTATCTATTTCATATGATCCCGTATCTAGATTCACTTCTTTATCTCCATACTTGAAACTAGAATTTATACAAGCTTCAATGTTAGGTATAGAATTGAATGTATATAAACTAATCAAGCCAATCTCCCATTTATGATTCTCATCCAATTGCAAAGGTTCACGTAAAATCTCTTGAATATTGCTGGTGTTAGCGCACAACGTTATAACAACCATTTTTCTCTCTCCAAAGAATGCTGGCAAACAACTGAACTCCGTTGTAAAGCAGCAGATGCTGCACGTGTTGAGGGAAAAGAGAGAGCGAATGTGTGAGAATGGCCGGCTAAGACCCGCCCATGCCTATATGGCGAAACAACTTTCCTGTTTCTTTCATTCCACAGCTAATCGCTCGATGCTATAATTTATTCCAAATTGTGTCGTGTTGAAAAACAAGGATATAATTAATTCCAACTGCATTGAAAATGCACCTTGATATTTCACGAGCATCATATTTAACAAGGATGTAATTAGCTCCGACTACATTAAAAAATTTGCACTTGACATTTCTTGAACGCCAAATTTCTGTAAGATAACTGTACACTGTTATTTATTTAATACAAATTTTTGTTTATTTTTACCTTTTCAGAGATTCTTCCTGCTCTACAACGCCGCATACGCTCACTTTCATTATAAAAATTCTGTATAAAAGAGTTAACATTTGGTATAGCAGTTATCAGTTTTCTTACTACAGTAGCCTACATCGAGTCAGCAATGAATTCAAACGCAGCAGATAATGTGAGTTTTTCTCAGTTTTTCTTTACAAGCTTGCTCTCCAAATCGTTAAATTTACTGTGTTAAAACTTTAATTCACACTTAGTGTCGTCTACCCAAAATAATATTACATTCTTTTAATTCATCTATGATAGAGTTAATTTCAAGGTCATGTCCTGTATGACCTGACTGTTGTGATGCAATTAGCATAGCTAAACGGGTGCAAAGCTCATTTGGGTTGTCCCAATACACATAATTCCTATCAGAAGATGAATTTCTAATGAAATTCCAAACACCGGAGCCAACTTTAGCAGATGTTTTTCGACTGCTTCTGTTTGAAGAATATGGGGGAAATAGACGTTGTATTATTTTTGATTTGAAACCGGTTGATCGTTTAACAAAGCCAGAGGCATTTAGATGTGATCCTGTCTCTTCTAGAATTTTCTTATAATTCCGCAGGTCTTGTATTTTATAATTCTCAAATACTGGTCTCTGACTAAATAAAAGCTCCAACAGTCCACGAGTAATCTTGTATTTGTTTGATTTTATGTAAATATAAGAGTTATCAAAATGTACACTTATTTTATCACCCATAAAATATGTGTTTAGCTGATCATCATATCCAATCCCATATGGTACATTCTTTCCTTTTCTATGAAAATTGTCCAGATAGGTATTTAAGAGTAGTTCGTTTGCTTTTGGTTTAACAGTAAATGATTTTGACAGTCTCTGTTCTACAGATACATCTTTTTCATCTTCAGCTGTTAACGACTCCTCCCCCTGTTCAGACTCCTCCTCTACCTCCTCTTCCTCCTCCTCCTCCTCGTCTTCTTCATACTCTTCTTCCTCTTCATCCTCAGGTTCTCTTTTAACTTCACGCTTTATTTCGTTTAAAACATCTTCATGTTTTAGCGATGAGCTCTTGATATCTTTTATAGGATTAATTAATGGACGAAATGTTCGTTCCAATTCTTGTTCAGATTGAACCGCATCACCAATCAACTGTTTATGTTTTGCAATAATAGATTTACGTAGACGATCAATTCTCTTTATAGTAGGCTCATCGTATGACACGAGTCGCTTTCTTGCACGTGCACGCTTCATTGCTCTCAACAATGACTAACACACAAATGATGAGAGAACAATAGCCTACACTGCAGGGTTAATAAATTTATCGAATCCCTTACGATATTTCCCGTTGTTTATTTCATATTCTGTACATATTGTGATAAAATTGTGATTACTATTATTCCACACTTGTGCACACATATCTCTAAATTTATTAAATGTCATATCAGTGCTAACAAAATCACGATGTACCAACTTTAGATTGCATTCATCTTGTCGGAATAGAACAATCAAGTTGCAATTGTCCCTAACATGATGCTTACCAGTGGAAGCATAAGTTTGTATAAGATAGCATGTATCAATATTTCTGTGACGTCCCATAGTAAAATAATCTCTAATTTGACTGTGTGCATCGCAAGCTATATCGTCAAATATTATTAGGGTGTTGAATTCTACATTATTAGGGTGAGGTATATCGTCAATTTGACTGCTACACTGAAAAGTTATGCATGGAATCTTTCTAAATACTCTTTCTAAAAACTTGTACTTTGGCTGATACAAAGACTTGCTAAAAATGTACAAATGTGCAAATCTAAATCCATTTTCAGAGAAAATTAAATTGAATAGTAGATTTGTTTTACCGCTGGCTGATGGACCTGCAATAATCATTCGAATATTGTTTGGAAACAATTGTCCATGTTTACTACGTACTTGATTCGATCTAGTAACAATAATTTTATCATAATTCACAATCGGAAAGCTGTCGCCATGATGTTGCTTCAATGCTGTCATAATTTACAATGATAATGTTTGCTTTAGATCAGAAATAAAAACCTTTTTTCAGTTGTACACAATCTATTTTAATTTAGCACGTAATGCACATTCATACACAATTTCATCAAAATCATGCAATTTTAAAAACCTAACTCTATTAAAAATAATTTCCAATTTCTCTTTGAACTCACATTCTTTAAGTTTTTTTCTTATATAATTATGTGACATAGCTATTATTGAACAGGTGCAGGTGTCTACAACATCGCGAGCCGATGGTGAAGCTGATGCACACATTGAAAAATGACCTTGTTTCTTTGTTAAATATTCCTCCATACTTAATTCTCCACGTAAAGACGATAACAGTTCAATATGTCTCGTTATAATGCTGTCCATACAGCAATGCGATGGTGTAGTACAAAACATCTTGAATGATCTGTAAATATTGAACATATTACTTTAGCCCAGCTTCAATTGCACATTGAAGAATAATTTCATGGAAGTTGCAAAATTTAACTAGTCTTGGCTTTAAAAATAGCTTTTGCAGAGGTACATGAAAATGTGAGTTGGCAAGTAAGTCCTTCATTAAATGCACATTGATGTATAGTATTTCACAAATGCAAATTGATGACGGTGATGATTGTAGTATTCTTCCCTTCAACCTCCTGCAACAGGAAAGATGTCTTCCGCGTTTGATGTTATTCACATACTCCAATCATCTAACTTTTCGTCGAATTTTTTTCAGAAAATAAACTTGTATTCTCGCTAACGTATCCATTGTTCTTCGTATAGTCGATCTGCTGCTCCTTCAGTATAGAAAGTGCTATTTCACCACTTCATTTGATTTTATCCATGAAGAAAACTTTTCTGGAAAACCTAACCATTTAACGAAAATGTATCCGTTTTTGCGCTTCAACACTTTCTCAACTAAATACACCTTTCGCTCATTCTCATCCAATTTGGTTTTTTTCAGTTCCTGCTCGTAAAATGTTCCTAAAATAACTTCACCATTGAGATCGTGTATTCTATAAACAACTGGATTTGAAGGAATTACACTATGTATTACAAATATTTCCGTTGACCAATTAATTTCATATGATTTATCAAATAGATGCCTGAATTTTGATATTCTTACATAATCACCAATTTTAAAGCGAGGTTTTCTCACTTCGACCGGTGCATTCTTATTTAATTCAACAAGTATTTTCTTTTCATGTTCTAGCCTGACTTCACTCGGTTTCATTCTAATTGTTCTATGAACAGAGTTGTTATATTCGTTCACAATTTTTGGTAACTGTTTCAACCATTTATAGCTGCCTTGAGCGGTGAACATGCGCCATAACTTTTCCTTTAGAGTACGATTGAACCGCTCTATTATAGCACCCTTTATTTGTGAGTATACATGATAGTGATTGATTTTAAATTGTTTCATTAGTAGCTGAACATCTTTGTTGAAAAATTCACGTCCCTGATCAGTTTGGAAATTTGATATCCTATGCTTTTTAAATATTGGCTCCAATGCTCTGCTAACCTCTCTACCCGATTTACTTTTTAATGGTTTCACAAAGGCAAATTTAGAAAAACAATTTATAACTGTCAATAAGTATTTATATCCCGAATTAAATCTTGAATATGGAATCATTTCAACTAGATCAGCTTGCATTAAATCATGTAATCCTTTCAACTCAACTCGTCGTCTAGCAAAGTTTTTCCTAACTGGCCCATGAAGCTCATAAGATAATTTAGCGCAAATTTTCATGTTGCTATGCAGTCAAAGTGTATTCAACTACTAAACACTGTGTTGTGTAACATTACTACAACAGTAAGAATGATCAAGTTGTACATTTTCAAGTGAATTTTTAATTTCTTTATCGACTTCTCTTTCCCTAGATTTCATCTCTTGTTCAATCAAATAATTCCCCCACGCCAGTGTTTTGACACCATCTTCACAAACATAGCGTTTGTCATCGTATGGTGATAAAACAAGTTTACCACTATTAATTTGAAAAACATTATGCTGATAGCTTCTGATTGAGTATGATGATGAATATTTCAACTGTCGATCAAATAAACATTCTTTATACATTGAAAATTCCAATTGTGAATTTATTATGGATTTGGGTACACCTTTTGCCACATGTTTAGCCTCAGATTGATTAGTGGTAGCAGAAATGTATTCAAAACTATACATTTTTGGACGGAGTCCAACAAAAGCGGTTGCAATTTGTCCAGATAATTCATCTTTAAACTTTCCAATTTTGCGTGAATTTTGTACACTGTAACATGGGTGATTTTTAGGATAGTTTGATGTGTCAAATAAATCAATATTTGCTTTTATATCTGCATACACATCTTGCGTTTCAATTTTATAAAGCAGCGAGTCTGTATCAGACATAAGAAGTTTTATCTTGTTGTGTGGATAGATTTTTAGAATTGAATTGTAGTGAAAGTTGAACATTAGTAACTTTGATAATTCAAGAACTGTAAATCCAACAAATATGGGACGATTGAGCAATACTTCAGGTTTTTTCAGAGATATTCCTACAACTTCATCATTGAAAATTATCCACCGTTTGAGATTAGGTTTGGAAACTAATTTATCCAGTTTTTTAGATGAAGTTACTAGTTGAAAGTCTATTCTTGATCTTTGTGATTCTAAACACTTACCAAAAATACTGTTATTGATTAATTTGAACAAATCTTTTTCAAAATCATTCTGAGCATTTTTTCTTAATTCTGTATTAAAATCAATGTAGCTTTTGAGCCAAGCTGATTGACTGAAGCTGACTATGCGATGAACTTTTTCAAGAACCATACCTAGACTCAAATAAAGCTTGAGGTTCCTATAGTGAATTATATAGTTTTTACGATCGCATAATGTAGCTAACAGTTTTGCTTGCACAGTGTGTTTATTGTTTGGTGCTGTTTGATATTTTGAAAGAGAGTGTCTTGGCGGACATTGCTTCATTGGAGCAAGGGGGAAATCATTATGCAATTCATGCAACTGATCAGGATAAGTGAGATCTACTTCTAATATATACCCAATTTCAGATTCATCATCAATTTGTTGAATTTTCAAATTTTCAATTTCCTCTACTGATAACCATCTAAAATTAGCGAATGGGAGGGGGAGACTCATACTGTATCCATACAGGTTGTTTGCATCAATATATAATATGAACGATGTTGGTTGATCTGGGTTATATAATTCACCCATGTATGAGTTGTTTGCCTCTGCATATCTATGTGGTATAACACTTAGCCCTCCTCTAACTCCTGATTCTATAAAGAGGTGAAGATCAATATCTGTTATCAATTCAATTTCAATTTTTGTCATATACAACATAGCATTCCATGAGTAGTGTGGGAGTGAATAAAAGTGGCATGGATCAAGATTGTATTTATTCATGAATGTTGATCGAAGCTCTTCAAAAACATCAGCTAATAAAAGAACGTCTGTAGTTAAATATAGATCATGATATTCACCCATGTTTTTAATGTTACAATTGCTCCACACATTTTGTGCATGACAATATTCTTCACAGCTTATTGTCTTATTTGATAGGGTACTGAAAAATGATTCGATTGGGGGTAGACTAGTTTCATTAAATTTTTCACAGTTATCCATATATTCATATGGATACACCCCCTTCCCGATTAACAGTTTGCGCTGTACTGGGGTAGAATACCATGTACACATTCGTCTAAATTTGCATACTGAATTAGCGGATCCTAACAGATTCTTAACTAACTTATTGAGCGATGAGCTCATAAATTGTAAGCTGTCTAAGAATCTGAGTGGTCCAATGCTAATTGAGAGAAACTTTTCACTAGTGTTGGCTATGCAATGGATATTATCATATTTTGCAAGTGCCTGAACAATAAAATGTGAATCATACCCACGAAAATTGTGAAAAAAGCATGGTATAAAATCTGGTCGTTTTGAATTCAAATTACATGATATGTGCGCAGCACCAATAAATTTTCCATTTGAATGAGAATGGTGTCTAACACGTTGCTCATTGAATTTAAATACAAATCCGCATAGACAGCATAAAGTTGCTGTTTTAAATTCATAAACTTGAGCTTGATTCATATCTTCCATTGGCACTGATATTGTTATTTCTTCTTTCAATTTGCTTGCAATATCTGTTAGTTCTCTGAGGAATTTTTCAATAATTTTTTCATTCATGTATTGAGCGTGATATGTAACTGGCCCATGGAATATGTCACCATTCTCATCCAAAATGACATATGAGTAGCCACATGCAATGTGGGTACCAGTTTTTCTAGTATAACTCTTTCCAATCGTATCACCTTGTTTTGAACTATCATCATCATCATCATCATCATCATCATCAAGGGGAACAATAAAACTTTCAAAGTCTGCATAAATCACATAGGGCAGTTTGAGTGTATAGCTATAGTTACGAAATTTTAAAATTTCCTCTTGCTCTACTCCTTTTTGTGGAAGTCTAGTTCTTTGTTCACCATACTTGCTACACATTACTATGTGTTTCTCTAAATTGACTCTACCATTGCGGATTGAATCTGATGTGAAACGGTGGAAGCAGTATGGACAAACATGTGATTGGCGTTTAGATTTTGAACATTTTGATAGCAATCGTGATAGGCCATTCTTTCCATTTTTAGTATTAACTAGTGTATAGTGAAATTTAGCAGATGTATCGTTTGTGGATAAGAGCAACAATGTGATTTGATGTTGCCTGTGTCTATGTACTGTTGTTTTGAATGGGTACAGAATGTCGCGTTCACCATCATATGCTATCACAGTTATTGCTATTGTTGGGTTCAATTTCTCAAACAATTTGATCTCATTAGTGGTTACAGGGAATTTCAATCCTTTTATTTCTACAGTATTAATAAGCTGTTTCAAATCGGAAATTCTATTATTATGTTTAGTATTGAAGTAGGCTAGCACAGACCAAAGAAAACACTTATCATCATGCAAATTTTGAACATTAATTATTGCTTTTTTGTTTGCAAGTTTTAAAGGAGTTTCAATGTAAGTTGAATTTGCACCATATATCGGCCGATATCTTATTAAATTTATATCTACATGTAAAACTTTTTCAATAACCCATCCACTCCCATATCGAACAAACTTTTCTAATGAATTAACAATTTTATGTCTTGCCTCATTGTACTGTTCATCTAACTGATCACAGTTTTCTTGAAGATTTATAATATTACGTGATGCACTATGAAATGTTACATTTGTGCTTGTTTGCTGCTGCTGATCTTGATCTAAAATAGTGATTTTTCTGAGAGTAACAGTTATTGCAATATACCATCGTATGTTACCATAGAACTTTGCAGATTCAATGGTGAGAAAGTGTAGAATGCTATCTTTGAATATGTTAAGTAGAAGATTTATGTCAACTTGATTGGATGAGAATGTCCATCTTGATCTTATTGCACTATTACTAATTGCACGTGTCACAACAGATTCTATTTCCATCACAATTGATAGTAATGTTATCACCTTTGAAGATAACTCACCACGTTTCTTTCCAGATGAACAGCCCAAACTTCACAGGAATGATGCAGATAAGATGTTGTGAATCGAGGACACTGCTGATAAAACAGCAAATTTTTCAGACGAGAGGTCCTCGTGTTCCTCCTCTTATATGGAATGAAATAGTATGTGCTGATTGTGGATGTACAGTGAGTGAGTTTATGGTATTTGACACAAGGGTAATGACGATAACTGATGTTTCATAGCAAATTATTTTGTTATATATAGATGATAAAAAATAAAAAAAACTTTATTTCAATATGTTTTCCTCATCAATTAACCTTGTCATTTATACAAGACTTAACAATACATTCAACCTTGACATTTGATGTGTATGGGTGTGATGCAGTTTGGAATAAACTTTATTTCAATATGTTTTCCTCATCAATTAACCTTGAAATCTCTACAAGACTTGTCATACACATTCACCCTTGACATTTGGATGTGTGGTGCAGTTAATATGTTTTCCTCATCAATTAATTTTGTTATTTCTACAACACATATTCTGCACATTGACCTTGATATTTAGCTGTGTATGGGTGTGGTCAATATCTTTTCCTTATCAATTGAACTTTACATTTTACAATACTTATCATACACATTTTAACCTTGACATTTGGATGTGTATGGGTGTGGTGCAGTTAATATGTTTTCCTCATTAATTAACTTTGTCATTTCTACAAGACATATCCTACACATTGACTTTGATATTAATTGAACTTCACATTTTACAATACCTATCATACACATTCAGCCTTGGCATTTGGATGTGTATGGGTGTGGTGCAGTTAATATGTTTTCCTCATCAATTAACTTTGTCATTTCTACAACACATATCCTAAACATTGACTTTGATATTTAGCTGTGTAAGGGTGTGGTCAATATGTTTTCCTTATCAATTAAACTTGACATTTTGACAATACCTATCATGCACATTCAGCCTTGATGAGAGAGTATGGCTGTGGTGCAGTTGATTAGTAGTATATAAGATGTTACAATCAAACATAGTTCATCAGTTGTGATTTTCAGTTGTGACTGTTACATTGTGCAATGTCATCATCACCATCATCAGCTACATCGCCATCATCGGCAACATCACCATTTTCAGTGGATGATTTCAATAAGCAGCAGGTGAGCCAGTATAGGACTGTACCAGTGAGAGAGTTGGTTGACAATGTGCTGTACAAAGTTTTGTTGGCAAAATTTGTCAACACACAATATGGAAAGCGAGTGATTCTACGATTGCAGGGTAGTGATATTTTTGAGGTTTTTTTACCAAAACGGTACAATGAGGTTATTAGAGAAGACAATTTGGAGAGCTTCAACAAGGCCGGCTACCTGGTGAGTTTCAAAACTATTGGGAAGTATACTGATGTGGTGTTGGCTACTGCTACTTAAGCACCACCCCCTCATGGATTAGGTCTAAATATGATATAGAATATAGATGAATCTATAAACTATAGTGTTATATCTATAGTTTATATTTTAATTCTAATTTTTTATTATATTGGGAGATACCATGTAAAAAAAAGCGACCCATATTCGTACAACATGGATAATTCATTATGAAATTAGCATTCATAATGTTCAATCCTATTGTGGGAGAGGAAACCGAATATTCTTTATCAAATGATATGTTAATTTGGTAATGGTGATTTGCATGTTTCAACATGTCTGTGGAAGCAGAAAAGGTTGGTGATAGTCTTGCATGGAATTAGTTCACCTGGTGTATTGAAGGTGTAAAGGTGTATGTAGCTAATATGACAGATAAACCATGTGTTACATGTCTAGTTGTAGACAAGGATAGAATTCTCAATAATCTTACAACAATAGTCAATTGCTTGATTGTGCTATTACCACTGCTGATTTGCTGGATTGGAGTTTTAACTGTATGTCTAATTGTGGAGCATAGAATGTCATTAGATGATGAACATTTCAACAAAAGTATCTATGTATATCATAGGAATGTTAGTGAGGAGCACAATGTGGTGAATAGTGTTGTTGATGATGATAATGAGTCAATCAAGTTTTCAACTCATCTTGGTAACATGGAAAAAATTAAAAATGAAAGTCTGTTTTATCTAAAGGGATGTATAGATTCTGGACTCAATTACAAAACATTGCCATTATTTAACAGTCAAATTGAAAAGTGGTACACATCATTAATGATAGCAAATGACAATGTTTGCAATTTCTATAATAATTATCAGATATTAACCAATTGTGCTAGTCATACAGCAATTGACCATGTAAACTTTCTTATAAATAAAACAGTTTGCCTCTGTGTATAATTAATAGTTCTTTCCACTATGTACTCAGTTCTTGATTGACTGTCTCAGTGAAAGGATGGTTAATGGGAAAAAGAAAAGTGGACGTGGTATTGTATCTTCTGTAGGAAATATTGTTGGAAGTGTTTTAAACAAGGGAATAGATTATCTTCCTTTTGAGGCTCATTTACCTGGTGGGTACGAATTCTGTGGACCAGGGACAAAGTTGACAAAGAGATTAGCAAGAGGAGATCAAGGTATTAATGCACTTGACCGTGCATGTAAAGTTCATGATATTGCATATTCAAATTCATCAGATAACAAGACACGAAGTATAGCTGATCGACAACTTGCAAATTCTGCTTGGGAAGTTGTCAAAGACCCAACAAGTCCACTATCTGAGAAGGCAGCTGCTTATCTTGTAACAAATCTTATTAAAGCAAAATCTGTATTTGGAGGAGGAATGCGACGGGGGCGGCGATGGCAGCAGCGAAAGCGGAAAGCTGATAGAAATAGTTCTGCAAACAGTATTCGTCAGAGAGCAATTAGAAAACTAGCAAAACATATTAGTGGTAGAGGGTACTATCTGAGACCATATCCAGATTTTTATGGTAGTGGGGTGGGTGGAGTACGATTATTGACTCCACCCAATTCACAAGACAGTGCAAGAAAGAGGAGGAAGAAGAAAAGGAAACGTCATTGTGCTAAGAAAAAGTTGAAATGAATCTCAATAAAGCATTATCCAATCATGATTTAGAGAAATGGGCTAGATCATTGAATATTCCTTTGAGAGGAATATTCATGTTAGATACACTCCCTAGGAAACTACACAAAAATGAAATGGCAATTGTCAACTTGGATAGTTCTAGTGGTCAAGGTACTCACTGGGTGGCATATAATAAAGTAGGTAAGAATGTGTATTATTTTGATCCAATTGGTGACATGCAACCACCACTACAATTGACACATTATTGGCAAACTGAGAATGTTCAAATCTATTATAATTATGATGCTGTACAGAGACCAGATACAAACATATGTGGTCACCTCTGTCTATTATTTCTACTTACTCAAATGTAACATTGTTAGATGGATGGTGGAGTATGTTTTTCACAACAGTTGGGCTCAAATAATTTTGGGTTTCAGTTACGTCATGTCTGTAGACAGGTTCGGACGTGTTTCACGTGGTAAACATATTTTTGATAGTGAAAAAGAAATAGATGAACTTAAGAAAACAATTTTGACTAGATCAAATTTTGATAAAGAAAAAGCAGCTTTAGTCTCAACTGACTATCTTCATTCAAGTTTGAAAATAATTATCGAAGAAGCAAAGGGGCAAAGAGAAAAACTGCTCAGTAAAGATGAATTCAATAAAGAGAAAAAAGATAATTTACTGACTAGAACAGAATTCAAAAATGAGAGAGAAAAGCTGGTTAGTAAAGAAGACTTTAAAAAAGAGAAAAAAGATAATTTACTAAGTAGAATAGAGTTTATAAATGAGAGAGAAAAACTTCTCAGTAAAGAAGACTTTAATAAAGCTAAGAAAGATAATTTACTAAGTAGAACAGAGTTTATAAATGAGAGAGAAAAACTTCTCAGTAAAGAAGATTTCAATAAAGCTAAGAAAGATAATTTACTGAGTAGAACAGAGTTTAAAAATGAGAGAGAAAAACTACTCAGTAAAGATGACTTTAATAAAGAGAAAAAAGATAATTTGCTGAGTAAAACAGAGTTTAAAAATGAGAAAGCCGGATTTGTATCATTTGAGAATCTTAACACAAGTATAAAATTATTAGAAAGCCTTTTAATCGATTATGTACATAATAGTCAGGATTACAAGAACCATTTAAATGATATAATGTATCGTTATGCATATCATTTGATAGGAAAGTGTCTAATAGCTATGAGAACTTTCAACTGGGAGGAATTGGAAAGTCGTGGGCTTACACTAGAACATTGTGTTGATGAGTTTTTTCGTAAGATCAATATGTCAGAGCCAGAGGTTAAATATGATGCTAACCAGTTTCCAACACCAGAGCAACAACGGTTAATAAATCGTTATAAGAACTACTCATAAAAAATTTTTTTAGTAGTAACAGTGCACTATTCACTAGATAAAATGTGAAATGGTTAACTGTTCCCTCACACTTAAATATTGACAAATTACAGTAATGTTGCACAGACACTATTTGATAGGAAGAACCAGTGGACTAGGGCTAGTTCCTTAGAGGAATCGGCGACACCACTATAAAAAAAGCGGCCAGAGGCTTGTACTGCATAGATAATTTACATGTTGAATTTGTTGTGTCAAATTTGTATAAGAATTATCTTACAGTTGGAGAGGAAACCAAGCCACTATATTCTGTGCAAGTTGATGGTAGCATAGCAGTGATTTCAGTGCTATGTGAGTCAGCTGATGCAGCTTCATAGGGTTAAGCAGTAGGTTGAGTCAGTTGGGTTTTAGGTTAGGTTGACCAACTTGGCTGTAGGTTGAACCAGTTTGGTTTTAGGTTAAGTTGGACCAGATTATGTTGCTCATCTTGATAGTGCCACATTTTAGGTTGAGCCAGCTTGTTTGAGCCAGCTGTTCCTCTCACCCCCCAGCTAGGTTCTAGGGGGATGGGTCCCTTGACTCCTCCCTGACTCCACCCACAAGAGGTTGAGTCAATTTGGTTTTAGGTTGACCAACTTGGTTAGCTGTAGGTTGAGCCAGTTTGGTTTTAGGTTAAGTTGAGCCAGGTTGGTCAGGGGGATGGGTCCCTTGACTCCTCCCTGACTCCACCCACAAGAGGTTGAGTCAATTTGGTTTTAGGTTGACCAACTTGGTTAGCTGTAGGTTGAGCAAGTTTGGTTTTAGGTTAAGTTGAGCCAGGTTGGTCATCTTGGTTGTGTCAGCTGTTGCCTCACTGGGAGGTTGACCTTTTGTCAGCTGGCCATGGTTAGCTGTAGGTTGAGCCAGTTTGGTTTTAGGTTAAGTTGAGCCAGGTTGGTCATCTTGGTTGTGTCAGCTGTTGGCTCACTGGGAGGTTGACCTTTTGTCAGCTGGCCATGGTTAGCTGTAGGTTGAGCCAGTTTGGTTTTAGGTTAAGTTGATTAGGTTGGTCATCTTGGTTGTGTCAGCTGTTGGCTCACTGGGAGGTTGACCTTTTGTCAGCTGGCCAACTTGGTTGTTGAGCCAGCTTGGTTGAGCCAGCTGTTCCTCTCACCCCCCCAGGGGGGGTAGGGTAGTGGGGGGTCCCTCCTCCCTGACTCCACCCATGGCTCCTCCCTGACTCCACCCATGGGAGGGGTCCACCCCCTTGGCTCCTCCCACCGACTCCACCCACGGGGGGGTGGGGGTGGGATGGGCCATCCCCCTCCCCCCTCCCCCACCACCCCCCCTCCCCCCCACCACTACCCCCTCCCCCCTCAACAACCCTCTCACCCCTCCCACTACTCTCCCTCCCACCACCCACCCAGGGGATGGTGGGGGGAGAGGGGAGGGGTGTCACGTGACCTTGTGACGTCATGGGCGCCATATTTGAGCCAAAACACACACTTCCCCACTACTACTTTTAAAATTTAGTTTTTTAATTAACTGATACTGTTCTAAAAAAATTATATTGAATAATAAATATTCACTCAACTGGAAGGTACTGAATGAAGATGGTCATACCGATGGCCTACTTAAACACCAATGAAATATTTTATTAACTTTCTGTGTAAGGAGAATTCAACCTTTCAATAATCTAGCAATCCAATCAATCCATTACATCCACATGTTTCTTTATATTTTCAAGCTGTAATAATTCAAAATAAAACAGATTAGAACATTTTGATAAATGGATTTTTAGCTAATTTACATGCGTTTTCAAATACGACCAATAGGTTGGGAGATCGATTGCCGAAAGAGTGATAGTCATGTATTTATGAACATACCTTGTGGCCTCCTTAGCTGAAGGGAGAATTGAAAACCTTTGCAATTGATTGCTTTCCAAGTATTACTTGAGTTAAGGAAGACGCTATGTATGTTCATGGATACAGGCCTCAGTTCTTGAAAAAATAAAACTGTTACAGAAATTTATCTCATAAGCAACGTGACTAAAAGAAACATGAGGAGAGCCAATGTCGCCTAATGCAATAAGGAGCAGGCTACTCATTTCTGTTAGATAGTTCAAGGCTAGATATAAATAAGACGATCAACTAAAGCAGGTGAAATGTGTAATGGTTTGAACTTGCCAACCAGCAGATGATTGGTTGAAGTTCGTTCCACTAGAGCGATGTGATTGGCTCCGTGAAAGCGTTTTAACTTCTTCCTATTAAGAGAATGATTCATGAAAATTTTCTTTGTAGTGGTAAACGCGAGTTTCCCGTTTATGGAAACTCGTGGAAACTATTATTCGATGTGAGAGTTGTTTTTATTCGTAAACTTGTTATAATTGCTATGAATGCAGTTAGAATTATTCTACGTTCATGCGCAATGACACACATTCTATTCTTGTCACACATCAAGGAATGGCTTTAATGGAGCAGCGGTTATTTGAGCTATTGGTCTATTTCATATAACAATTTGTAAAAAGAGTTAGCGACCACGATCTACTTATTGACCGAACGGAAAGAGGTCTCTGTTCCAAGTTGACCGTTTTGCATTATTTTGTCTGTCTGTCTGTAACGGCTAAAAGCGTGGCCCAAATTCAATGACATTTTGCATGGATCTTCCTTCAAGGAATGCCCACTGCCCAGTGATGTATGTTAGGATTTTCAAAATTTTCTCGAATTTAAAGGATATTAGAAAGGAAAAAGGTTAGGCTCTTAGGCCTTCTTCTAAAGTCTAAAGGAATAAACAATTTTTAAAATGAGCTTCTCCATCCTTTATGCAATTAGAATCAGATTCATAGATAGCCTTTGGGCCCCCTTCTTCGTCTGGTTGAGCCTTATTCATATGAATAAAATCAATTATTAAATTATTAAATCAATTGAAATAAATTACTTATTCTTAATGAATATTTGACTGCAAGTCGTTAAATTCACATAACAAGTTAATATTAACAACGCAGTTCGTCATGGAACAAGAAATCCAGGAATTTGAATAAAATCATTCATAAGCATAACATATTTTTCTGTTTGAGAGAAACAAATCATTTCTATTTCAATTAAGTATAATAACACGTGATTACTACGTAAATGATATACAAATTTAATTAATATAATTTTATAAACTCATTCATCAGACAACTACAATCTAATTTGGGCAATCAGCTGTCTCGCAAATATAAAACAGCCTTGTTGATGTGATACAGAGTGACCTTTTGTGAAAAAACAGACATAAAATAGACTACGCGAATTAAGTCAAGGGTTGGGTCTGATGACTGTGTTTGTTTTTGCGATGATGATTATCATTCAGTACATCGAGTATGTTCCTCTGTGCAATCACCTTATTCTTGGGCGTGAGGTCCACTGTTCACAGAACTACCAGTTAATTTATAATAAATGAAAGATTAATTAGTTGCATTCTCTAATTCCATTAAGTAACAACTATCTTGAGGCTGAAGTTTTTTTAATTATGTCTTTCTACGATTCTGTTAAACATTTTATCCGATCCATCGCGATAAAACTATCAATGATCATGACTCAGGGTGCTTGCACAGTGAAGCATTCAACACTCGAGAATAATCACCACAGAAAAATTAAAAACATAATGTACAATGGTGCATGACATCATTGTTCGATTGCGATGGTGATTATACTCGAGTAGTAGATGCTCCACTGTACAAGCACCCTTAGCCATATAATAAGGTAGTTATGCTAATTTTTCAATAAGGCTATCTCTCAGAATCATCATGTTGAGTCATCACACTATTATGATTATGATGTATATTCTATTTTTAAGAAGGAAAATAAGTAGCTCAATAGTAGTTCAATAGACCTTAGTGTTTCTAGTACTAACCATTTACAATAATATTTTCATGAACGATTTCATATTTCTTCATGAGTGCTTGTTAATGTGTTGAGCCATCCATCATTCTATTCTTATTCAACCTTCATTCAATAATAGGAAAATATATATATATATGTGTTCAAATTATTTCTCATCAAGAAGGGTTTCTGTGCATTTTCTCAATCAGTATCAGTAATAATTGTTACCACCTGGGAAAATTATTCTATTGTGAAGAACAGACTCATGAAACAAACAATAATATAATTATTGTAAATCCTCTCTCGACCAGAGTTTCCATTGCCACTTGAAATGCAATTGACTCATTAACGGTTCAGGAAATTGGAATCAGCTTGCCAAAACATTGCATTTCCTCAATAATTGCACTCTATTATTCCTTATCAACATGACTTTGAAAATCTTGCGAGTCTTTTGTTGGAATTGTCATTGGTAACATTGGTAACGTTGGAAGCAATAGGCATACAATGCAATTTCCATGGAAATTTGATGGTATTTGAGAACCGGAAATTATTCTCTCAAAGAAATAGTGCCAGCAACTGCAATGATTGTTTTCTAGTGATGAATCCAGTCATGCTTTGTTTTTTATAATTCAAAATGACCATATTATTTTGAATGACTAAAATAATGCTGAACCGATTGCTCAGTTGAATAGACTCGAAGGCCTTTTTATACAATGTGGTGAATGTCAATAGGCTCTTCAATCGATAGTAATAATAATTCCAATTTTCATGGCCTCTTTTCAAGTAGTATTGTGAGGATTCCCTGATGAATACCCTAGAAATATACAGCGGAACTACTTTTCATGTTGATGCTTCCGTTCTTATCGTTACATCACATTCTCCCTCAACGTCCACGATCCATTTCCTACAATTCGTTCCAAAATGATAAAATTTGATCTACGCTTCTCAATCAAGGTCCGTTTCAGTTGTTACAAAAATTCTCTTCAACCATGCAATAACAAATTTCATTATGTAATATTCTTATCATGGAACGGAATAAGAATACTCGTATTGTCAAAACGATTAAATAATTATTGTTCAAATAGGAAGTGATTAGTATTGAATGGGGAAAAGAAGTTAATCGCAAATACGCAATTCCTTAGACTTAATTCGGGATTACTGGAAAAGTCTTTTTTAGAACAATACCTTATTATCGATGGTAGTCAAATTTATTTGATTCTATTAAAACTTTCTTTATTATCCTTCAACATTGTTAACACTTTCTATTCACTCCTTCATTGACAGAAAAAGTATGCCAAACGCATTGTGTCATTAATTATCTTCGAAGCTGAAGAAATTTTTTCAAATTCAAATTCATTTAACATAAATAGAATAATACTAGCTGTTGTGCCCGTCCTTCGTACGGATTATGTTTAGAAATAAGACTAAATATGTTTCGGCTTTTTTGATAGCAACGATCATGAAGTTGTTAGCAGCTTAGGCCCCCCCGTTCAGATGATACAGTTTTTTTGCGGTACGGTTTTTTTACTGTACGGCGTCAACTGTACTGTGATGTTCACACTGTCCGGCTTTGCTGCTTATTGCTGTGCTCTCCTCCTTCTTCCATTGAGCTTCCAGTTCAGATTTATTTATTCCAGTCCAGGATTTTTTTATTTGTGTAAGATTTTTTCAAATAAGTTTCTTACTGAAGGTTTCTCTTAAATTTTGATCAAAGTACGCAAATTCTGGTTTCAATATTCCATACATTTTTCTATCTTTATTTTTATATTAATCTTAAGTCTTGTCCCACAAGGCGGGTCTCTCATATATTAGAGAAATTAAATTTTCACAATTAATATCTTCCACTTCTGGACACTGGAATTCACTAATAAGAAGATCAATGCTGAAGAATATCAATGAAGGAGATCAATGCTGACGATCTGAAGACTGCTTCCAGCGTAATAAGCGTATCGTTTGAACATATCCATTACCGGTACAATACATGTGCCACCGGATACCGATAGTTATTTTGCGGTACAGCTGATTTTAGTGATACAGTTTTCGAAGACAAAACCGAATGTAGAAATCGGCTAGAACAGCTTTTTTACTGGATCCAGTCGAAACAGTATTGTGTGAACATACAATATGAAATGTACATGCAAACGAAAGCACTGCAAAATAACTGATACAGCAAATCTACTGTACCGCACAAAAACTGTATCGTGTGAACGGGCCCTTAGTAAACAACTTAGAACATCAGCAATTCAGTGACAGGTATCGGAGAGAATATTTTCTGAGAACAGCTGATTAATATATCATGATAAATTACGTGATTTGTTCTTATGTGGTAATAATAATAGTGCTACCTGGCGAATTCCCAAGAGCCTAGCACAAACCGCACCTTCCTAAAATGTTAATTTTTGTTTTGATAAATTGAAATTAGAAAATTTTGTTTTTTTTTCAACAAAGAAATAATTGATAAAACATAAGATGAGCTTTAATTCACCAGACATATGTTTCCTAAAAGACTGCAATGCTCCGACTACACAAGTCAGCAGACAGCGTAAATAACGCCGCGAAGGGCCCACCATTTATATTTGAGAACAGCTGATTGATATATCATGATAAATTACGTGATTTGTTCTTATTCTTATGTGGTAATAAAACTTGGAAGAACTTTATCCAAAATCGCCCAATACTTGGTTTTTAAACGTTTATTATTCTGTTGAAAAAAAAGTTAATTTAGTTTTTTATAGCTAAAGACATTGTCAATAATGTTTTCAATACTGTTCAATAACTAAAATCCCGATCGATGCTCTCGTTTTTGAGGAGAAGGCCGCGTAAAATGTATCCAAAATCGCGCAGTACTTGGTTTTTAAACGTTTATTACTCTGTTAAAAAAAAAGTTAATTTAGTTTTTTATAGCTAAAGACATTGTCAATAATGTTTTCAATACTGTTCAATAACTAAAATCCCGATCGATGCTCTCGTTTTTGAGGAGAAGGCCGCGAAAAATACCTTTGCGGCCGTGACAGACAGACAGACAGACAGACAGACAGACAGACAGAAAGTGAGATAAGACTATTTTCGGCTTATTTAATGTATAAAACGTAAAAATAACCAAAAAATATACAATTCTGATAAATGTACAGACAAAACTCTAATTTTATTTATATAGATAAATGATATCAATAAATACAGAAATAAGAAAAACAAGAACATATTCGTACTAGAAAAATAATAAGTTTTCAATTGGTATGAAAATAAAATGTATAATATTGAATAAAGTATAATGGAGTACACGGTACAAATAATAGCTATCATCACAACTACTGAATTCATCAAGGGATGAACTATTCGGTTTGTTTTAAAAAGACTAGTCTTCATGAGATTTATAAACGTATTCAACTAATCAAGCATTTTTTCCTCTGTTTCAGGATCACATTCAAGAAGTGTTAGATAAATGGACTCAAATAGATGATGAAATATGGGCGAAAGTGATCGTTTTAGAAAGGAATAGAAGAGTAGCCAAGGCATACGCACGCGCACCTGTGCTCACAATAAACGGATCAGACGATGGATTCGACGGTTTCAGGTAGGATCACATTTCTTACTCGAATAAGTACTTTAAGTTATCTTTGTTAATGAGTGTTTGAATTTTATTTAAGCTTCATGTATCAGATGATAATAATGTCTGCACATTAACGAATTCTTCAATTAATAGTATCTAAGCTGATCATATTTATCTACAGAAAAATTAATTAATTTCCTTTCCAATTTCAATCGTCAGGCAGGAGGACAAAGACAAGAAAACCATACTAGTACACCGGAACACAATAATTGAGCCAGAAGAGAAAAATTGAAAAGTAACAATCTGTTACGGGCTATTCAAGAATAAATTGGAATAAATTGAGAAAGGAGAAGCTGAATTAGAGCTCAATTACAAACAATTAGCATAGGAGAATAGAGATTCTGGTGTTATTTCTTAAAAGAACAAATTTTTTTTTATTCATTCCAATGTATTTATGTAAGGTTCAAAGTGTTCATTTATCTCAGGAAGATGTATATTATCGGAGATCAATTTATTGATTTAGAATAGATCGAAGGTGAGATCTCTTTCTACTCACGGTAGGCGCTATGGTCCCTGTAGAATCTCGGCCTCATCAACTTTTTTCAGTCTCATCAAATTTATTCCACACGAACCTGTTCATAGCTTTGGCTCTCCATCTTCAAGTTGAAAAGCATCTGAATTCTACAATAATTGATCAATTCTGAGTGAACAAACATGAATCAAAAATGTTTGGTCAATAAAACATATCAATTTCTATAACAGTGAAGAAAGTCCACATAGAAAATAATCGTCTATCAAGAGTACCAACATTGAAACCTGTATTTTTTTAGATATTGAAACAACTATTATTACAAAACAAATAAATTTGAGAAGTCAGAAAACAATGTAGGTGTCAAACTACCATGTCTGGAGAACCCAATCTGAATGGACTAAATGGATTTGTTGCGAACAAAACCGCGCACAGATGTCTGTCGCTTGGTGTGCAGTCTGTTTTGATGTAATTGCCTAATAAGATTAACATTTGTGGTGTGGGATGGTGTTAGTGGCTGTGTATCAGTTTGGCGCTAGCGAAAGTGACATGCGACATGGCGAGTTAGGCGTGGCGCAAAATGCTCTCGGCCTGGGCGGTCCTAGGTAGGATAGAAGACCGAAGCTGCTCAAAAGCGGTTGACAAGAGCAGACCTTGAAGGTCAGCCGATCGCTCTCAGGGTAACCTGAGCCCTTCAGACGTCGACCCTATCTTACAGCGTACATCCTTTATACGATTTTGCATAATCCATTGTCATCATACAGCTTCTTTTCCCTAATCGTTAAGAGATTATAACCAAAATTAATTTTTTACCGAGATTAAAAGTTCAAGTTCATGGAAATGACCTGAAATAGATGATGAGGTAACAAGGGTGAAAGACAAGATTGATTTATTGATATACATATATTTTTTAAAATTGGATCTGATCTTTGTGAGCATCATTTCAAGTTCAAATTGAAGAATTAGACTGAAAGCACATGAAAGAACTTTCCGTTTTGTAGTGATCCATTTTTAGTTGTGAATTCAGTGGAAAACGAGTGCTAATTAATTAATTCTAAGATGGTGATGTAAATAATTGAAATTTTCAGGCCAGCTTAATAGAGTGTTCATGGTATGCTTAGTAAATCTGTTTTCTTTTATTGCAAGAGGCATACATGACACAAACTTCTCTTAGGCTTAAAAATTTGACAGATTCTTCACCAAATCGAGAAATTACAGTAGATTGTAGAAGATGAAAGAATCAATCCTCAGTGATGCAATCGAAGGCATAATAATAAATTCATTATCACCTGTGAATATGGTGGAAATAGTTATTTATGTATTAAGAGCGTGAAGCGCCACTTTATCGCTCGAGCCAAAACATTTACATTAGTAATTTTGCGAGAGCGATAAAGAAGCTTCACGCGCGAATTGCATACAATATTTTTCCTACAACTGCAGTTCTGGATTCCAACACAATAAAAGCTTGTAGTTTGTAACATCACAGACCATGCGCGGATTTGGTTAGCGTTCGCCATTGTTGAGGTTATGTGAATTTCAGGATTCCGTGATCCACCAATGAGAAGGCATCAAATTCAAAACAGAAGTGTAAAGAAAACAGCTGGCGAGCGTAAAGTTCTTTATCGCTTGCGGAGCAGTAAAGAGGTATTTTACAATTAGTTTTCAGTACGTAAAGAACTACTTTATGAGCAGTTGTGGGAAAATAAATTTTTATGGTTGAGCAAGTCAGGGCAACATAATTAGACTAAGTACAGTATTTATGAAACGCACAACCAAATTCTACTGCAGCAAAAGATCTGTGGCCAGTTAATCAGCTTTTTTCTAATCTTACTCACATTTCATTGTGAGATCGATTGGCTTTTTTGTCAATGTCATATTAATAAGCAGACAATATGAACAAACCAACTATTGCAATGTCGGAGAGTTGAAAAATTATAGTATCAATTATTTTGTTTCAAATCACTTATTTCTCAATTGTTGTGGAAGCTTGATTTTTTTAAGCATTCTTTTTTTTGTTTCATGCTCCTGTGATTGTTTTATGACTTTTACTCCTATAGAGAACCAGTTCAAGCCAACAAAGGAGCAAGATCTGGTATAAAAGAGCCAATAATAAAAAATTTACATTCTCAGACAAAATCAAGGAACGTTTCTTAAGTAAAAATGAAGTGCACAACTCTAAAAATGTATTCAGATTACATTAATTTGGTGATAAACCATTGAAACAAAATTGTTTGTTATTCATAAATGAGTTAAGGTATAGAGAAGCGTTATCCAGTAAACAGCGTTCAGTCAAAGAAGTTTGAGCAGTTCGACAGAGGTAAACAGCATGAAATGTCGAATAATAATCGCTAATCTTCGAGCAAGCTAAATGTCATGGACATACCAAACGAAATCCAGCTTCTAGCAGTCAAAGATATACATTGGAACGCGCTAACCAGGTATCAAGGCATTTTATTACGTCTTTTCCAATCCAGTTCATAACACTTGATCTTGAAACTTCTGAGTTGAGCCCCATACCCAATCTTCGATTATTGTTCATTGTCTGCTTATATTTGACATTGACAAAGAAAGCCAATTGATCTAACAATGTAATGTGTGTTGGATCACGTGACGCTCAAGTGAGAAAAATGCTTCCTTATGGGACAGGGATATAAACTTTACTGCATATACTTTATACATTTAGGCACGTGGATTGAAATCAACGTCCATTCTGATGGATAATATTGTCTAGCGGTCTGACTACAATTTTATTACTGTTTCGATTTGAAATTCTGTAATCCAAATCCCCAAGTTCTGAAGCAAAATAATAATCTTCTATCACAAAGCAGTTTATTAAAATGGTAGCATTCTGCAGCTTTTGATTTTGCATTGCCTACAAAAATATAAATTCTGATTGTGATTAAGGGCTGAGAAATATATTGCATAGGTAGATTGACATAGCTTATAAATGTTTCATTCTATTCAACATTCATTATTCTTTATTCAACTATTGCAGAGGAAAGGTGCCGCTAATTTATCATATTCGTGAATTGTTTTGGAGTCAGTTCTTTATTTTCGTCAACATATAATAGTTTTTTCTTGGTTCACTTAATCGATATTTCTATTATAATTTATGAATGTCGGTTCAACGGAATTCAAAACTTACATCTGATCTCTTCAATCTCAAGTTATTCAATAATATTATTATTATTAATAATAGTTATAATAGTAGTGCATTTCATCTAATTTTATTATCAGAAACAGTGGGACTTGTAGAATTGTTTGAACCTTCTCTTAATTAGAATGTTATGTTTGGTTATGAAATAGTTATTTGTGTAACTAGTGCGCAAAGTAGCTCTTTGCTGCATGAGAGAAATGCATTACGCATGTGCTGAAGGCGGGGGCGGAATAGTTTCTCGAGTGCAGTAAAGATACTCTCAGCACGAGTTACACATTACATTTTTCCTACAGTTGGCACACCCAGAGTGCGACAAAAAAAATTAGTGTGGCAAAGTCAGCTGGAGTGCGGCAAAGTAAAATAGTGCGAGAATCAGCTGTTTTGCGTTCTATAATGAGTGCAAAAATAACCCTTTTGTTTGGTAACTGTAGGAAAAAATATTATTCATCCATAATAATGATTGCGGAAGTATTTCATAGGATTGGACCATTCAATTTGAATGTATTGAAATATAATAATATATTATTATATTGTACTGTATAGAAATGAAGTATAAGGCATTCAGAAAGAACTTCAATCATCAAGTTCTTCGTTCAAATAAACTGAAAATGAATAGCCACAGGTAAAGAATAATGTAAAATCATTTATTTTAATTTTTTTGATAGTTCATGAACATTTCAAAAACAAGCGTGTAGGCTACATTGTTTTCAAAATTCCAGTGGTTTCATTACTTCGGTGTTGAAAGTTGTAAATTTAATGAGGTTGATCCACATTAATGACTTTCTTGTAAGCGACTATAAATTACAATCGATGTTGAGATGCTCTCAAGATAACCTTTCTAGTTTCCAAAGGTACAATGTTATTCATGTGATGTTACTAAGCACTTGTTCTTGAGACAGTGTACATTACTGTTCATCTCCTATGAGCTATACTTTAAGACATCCGATTCTAAAGGACCCTTTTAATGTTGTTTTATCCTATTATACGGATAAGTAGCCTTATAAAGAACCTATTTCATCGAGTTGGCTGTATTACTCCGCTTTGTAATAAATTTAAGAACCCTTTTTACGACATGCGGGATCGTAAATGTATTCATTTTATTATCAAAGATGCAATTCTCAAATCAACAGTAGTATTCAAGTCAATTTTATTTACAGTCATTGTATATCAGGAATTTCATACTCAACTACCCGATTCCGAGCAAAAATTCTAGATAATCCTTTTCAAAAACGTTTTACATGATCGAGTCCATGGTGAAGAGTTGTAGATGAGAGAAACTGACAATGATGGAACTGGAAAGGGGATGAACATAAGTTGTAAAAGTCATGGTTTCAAATTGCTATGTGAATGATCAACCCAATAACCATTCCACTCCTCGGTTGTTTCTGCCTAAGAAGCTTTTTATTCCTTCTATTTCATTTCATTTTATTTTTCATTTCCAACCATCAAATACGACTAAACTGCCACACGAACGCAGGTGCTGCTGGAATATTTTTCCATTAGATACAACCATAATGTAATATTAAATACTAGATATTTATATATGTGAATTGAATTTTCTTCACAATAATGTTTTTAAAAAGCGAAATTCAAGATCAGATCAAAGTGGGAATAAAGGCTCTTTCATGAAACTAAATTCTTCCTATTTGGCTCAATTTGGATTAGTTTCTCTTCATAGTATTCTCTCCAATACACCTACTTTCGATATAATTATATGCAAAGCTTCAAGCCTCAAAGCCTTAGCTTTATAAATAATAGATGTTTATGATAATTTTTATCTGAATTCATACGAAATTGCAAGACCTTTTGCAAACTTGAGGCCCTTCGGAGCCTCAGCAATAATGTACTAGTAAACAAGTACCGTCATTTTACACGAGAAGCAATGTTACATTGGAGTTAACATTACTTTTTAAGAAGTTTATGTACTGACTGAAGCCTGCTGTTCTGAAGCTGTCCACTGTACACATTGGTTCTGGGATCAATACTTCATTGACCGGATAGTTATTGATATTACCAAAAGATAACAGAAGTAAAACATCCAATTGTCGTTAAATTATTATGACCCACTCCCGGAAAAATATGACTTTTTATATCTGATCATGACTTGGTACGTTAGAGATTTTCATTGTTTCGTAACGAATCATTATTCGCTTGATGTAATGTTACAATGAAAATAACGAAAGTCGCCCCAATTATAGAAGTGTCTCAACGCAGAAAAAATATGATATCAGAGCTAGAGATCTCACTGCTGCAGCATTTTAATGTCTGATCAACGAACGGATTATCTTCTACTGTTTTGCTGTAAAGTATGAAGTCTGAAATTGGACCACAGAGTATTCTATTCTTATTTCATTCGTCACCCGAAAAAAATAAGTCATTGAGCAACAGAATGAGAGGTCACGTTTTCTAATACAGAGCCTAATTCTAATTCATGAGTTAGGAGGAGGGTAACTGTGTTTCAAGGAATATTTAATTGTGGAGTAAACATTCTTGTAAATAAAATAGATAATGATGATGTTGAAAGTCCATTTTGTTTCCACTAATATATAATAGAAGCACTTTTAAGTGGAGATTATGACTCACGTTATGGCGTGACGGCCGTTTCACTCTGATGTTAAGAGCATCGTCAGACGACGCACAGTACACTGACTCAAGGCATGAGTTTGAGGGTGGTTTAAGGCATGGATGTTGGAAGTATGAGGGGTTAGGGGAATGAGTAGGCCGGAGGTTTGAAATGGGCTACAGTTATACAGACATTGACACTAATTTAGACGCTCTACACTTTACTCACAAAAGCCAAAACTTAATGTTTTAGAGCAATATTGAATTTATAAACACACAAAACAGCAACCTGACAACATTTTAAATGACCAAACTAACTTCTTCTCACACACCCTTTTTGACAAAATAATCCCAATTTCAAACCTCCCACCTACTCAGTCCCCCACCCCCTCACCATCCATCATCCAACCCTCAAACTCATGCCTTGAGTCAGTGTACTGTGGGTCGTCCGACTCAAACGCTCATAACATTAGAGTAAAACGGCCGTCACGCCATAGCGTGACTCATAATTTCCACTTAAAAGTATTTTTTAAGATTTTGTTAGATAAATATCTTATTGAAAAGTTCCTGTGTCTCAACTGTGATAACTGAGTTTAAATAAATATTTGAAAAATTGGTGAACATTCTTGTACAGTAAATTAATGAATAGAAGCCTCTTTTAAAAATGCCTAGTATACAGAACTGTCGAAAACCAATGAGATGAAGAAATAATTGTAGACAGATTCTTCATAGGGATTAGTCCTTTGGAAGGGATTGTTTTCAACAACAAAAGAATAATGAAGAAAGATCATTTGCACGATAATTATTATAAAGAAGATATGATGTGCAAAATGAAAGAGTATGCTTTGTATGTTGAAGAGTTTGAATTAATCTTGTGTTTCAATGATAGTTGGAGATTTTTATAATAAAACGACGACCACATGAAGTCTTATTATTATGGATACTACACAAAATCTCCATGACCAATGCAAATATCAATAATTAATCAACTAAGATCCATTTTTAATGGTAAAATAAACTTTTACTTTAAAAATGTTCAAGTAAAGTTTACTTTTTACATTTTGAATGAAAGCTCTCCTCAGTTAATTAGAATTTAGTTTTCAATTGAATTTGAAAGATTATCAGTTGTGTATGAACAAGTTGACTACTCATTGTGTTATTTTTTCAATATTTTGTCAAATCAAGTACAGGGGATTAAAATAAAAATGAAAAAAAAAAACACTTTACATGGGACGAAGTGAACTACAAAATTGTGGGTTACAAATCTTCTTGATGAGAAACGACTGTAACTGATTTGGAAATTAATCCTGATTTACATGCTGTAAATAGATGCAGATATGAGTTGTGGTCTCGTCTTGTTTCGTCTATTGAATACAAACGCTATTTTGAGCACACCAACGCAGCATATTTAGTTGGCCAGATTAATCACGCGCTCTCTGGCTGAGAAAAAAGCAAACTGGTTTAGATGGTCTGCCCAATTATGCAAACTTATACATAACTTTTTGCTCCAGCTCTGTTCAAATAGCAGGGCATGCAAATCATCAGAGAACGTGCGCCACTTGAAAAGTGAAAAGAAATCGGTCTGCGCTGGGGACTGGGTGTATAGGTGGATTGCGTTTAGTGAGATGCGTTACGACTTGAACAGTCACGATTTGAAATGACGTACAACCGACCTTCTCACTTTCATCATCACAATATACTAGCAATGTAAACAGCATAACGGGCAACATAAAAAAGAGCAGATAATTGTTGTTATTAGATTGAAGAACTTTGCCCACTGGTATCATCCAATAGAAGATTTAGAGAGAATAAAAATGATAATAATAATAACAATAATATAAAATGGCCTGTCAAACAATACTTGAGCCACCTTAGATTTAAAAAAAAATCATCAAGCTGTTATTTTAAGTACTTATCTAATGTTTTAGAGACAAGTTTAGAGAGAAAAAATCTGTTAATAATTTAATCTTATTTTTTGGTAACATCAGTAATGTGTCTGTCACATAATTGTTACTTTAAGAAGATGGTCTAGAAAGTTTTTTCAAAACCTAAATTGAAACTGGATTAAAGAAAGCTCTCCAGTGGACGAGCTCCTACCACACTTCTTCAAACGAGTCAGTCTTCGTACTATCACTGCTAACTGTTTATGAATTTGGTTGTGAAATATCATTCCCCTCACTGAAGTCACTGATTTTTTTTCAAGTACGGTAATTGAGATTAAAAAAGTTAAAAATGGAATGCAGTCTTCAGATGTGAGATAAATTACTAATTTATTCATAAAGTAGTTGAAAATTATAGTTTTTTTTTTAAAACTACCATTAGTTATACATTATAATTAATTATTAATAATATTAGACTATATTATACTATATAGGCCTATTAGCGTACTATCATCGTAGTGAAACGTTAAGAGAATTTAATTCAATTTTATTTATTGTAAACAATACATAATAGAACATTCATATATTCAAACAAAAATTACACCACTAACTTCTTGTCATAATAATGAATATCTACATAAGACATCATAAATGAAATAATTGTTGCATCCCTCTTTAAGCGAAGCTTGTGCTCAGGGGTAACAAAATTCCCCATAAACAGAATGAAGCTCAGGGGTAACAAAAATAATAAAAATGGTGGATAAAAAATTGAGAATGCGCAAATAACTGGATAAGTAGAGCTAATAATGTAGGAAATGAATATCAAGCAATAAATTTAAGTTTTTGCAAAATGCATGTCATTCCTACATACCTACGTTATAATCGATAGATCGTATTGGAAGAACTCTTCTCGCGTTACATTACTAACTTGTCTCATACATAATTTGAGCTGTATAGGGTATGGTGTGCACCATCTTATTGAAAAAAGATTTATTATCGAGTGATAATATGAAATTTTAATATCTTACAACACTTGCGTTCAACATAGCCTTCACGGACTTCACCACCAATATACAGTACTAATTTTATGCTGCTTTAACTCTCTTATGTTGCTGTTTTTTTTTCAAGTACGTAATTTTCAATATACTGTAGCCACTCACGCACTTAGTTGATTTTCTGCAGCCTTGGGATGCAACACAGTACATAGCTGGCTGAAAAATGAGATGAGTGGGGTTGTGGCTTGGTGTCAGGCACTGTAATAAATACTTGAATTATATTTGTGTCGTGTGTATGATACTAAGAACTAAGCTATAATAATACTGAGCTGTAGCTAGCAATGAGTTGGTAGGTATGGGAGCTCACAAGCCTGAGGCTTCAGTTTTCGCCAGCAGCGAACTTGTATTACGTCGTCCAATTATAATTGGATCGCCGCTAAAAATGTTTTACCAAGTGACCAGTCGATATATCGGTGTTCATTTATCGGACCAGCAGAGGTTTACCTTGAGTCTAACGGTTGAACTGTCAGTGTTCGGAGTCCTGCTCACCTGGAATTCATTATGTCGCGATCTTCGGCCCCAGTCTGCCTTGAGCCCTTGAGTGCTGCCATCTAAACATATCAACCGTCTTACGATCCGCCCCCCTGCTCCACGCCTCTCAACCAACCGCTCAATGTTTTCCAAAAAGACTGTGAAATCGCCCGCACGATGGCGTCCTTATAATATTGTCTTTTACTTATTTTACCAACCTGCTGAAAAAAACTAACCAAGTCCAGCAGCCAGCTTCTGACCAGTGCAGGACTGTCATCAAACCGCCTCCCTATCTGACGAGTTTTGGAATCCACTTTCGTTCAATCTGATATTTCTTCACTTTCAGTTTTCCCCCCTCCCCCCTGCCATGTGCTAGAACCGCCACAGTGTACACTGTAAATGAATTTGATGAAACTTGAAGAAACTGAATCTTGAAGAATAACTTTGAATAAACATGAATCAATAGATTATACTGAAATCCTATTATTTATTATTAACTCTCATAATACGTGGGATACAGTATATTGAACATCTAATTTTCCATTTCAATATTGATTTATTCTATTCTAATTCAGCTCATATAGTAATGAAAAAATGAATTTATTTGTTGGATTGGAGTAAGTATTGATAGCTCAAAAACAAATACAAATTTAATATAAAGTTTTCATCTACAATAAAGCAATATATCTGTTAGCATTGTTCATACAAAATTACCTTAGTTTTAATGCAAGTTATGAATGAAATATGTAGCTATACTATTTAGTTCAAAGTACTGTCTTTCCAAGTTAGCAGGTTTTAGTTTTTGTTATAATTTCAAAGGAGTTGATTAAATTTAATCCGATCAATATTTTGATACGTCTAAAAAAATGACTGTGTGACTAATCTTCCATTTTCTGTTCCAGAATCGGATTATGCGGCTTTGATAATCCAATGCGAGACCCAAAAACAGAAGAGCTCAAAAGACACATTGGACATGTAAGTTACAGCTCTTTTATTAACATAATACAGTATAGTATTTATTTATTTATTTATTTATTTATTTATTTATTTATTTCAACAAAGCACACAACAAACAGAAATTATAAAATGCAACACAACGTTTGTCAAGTGACTTTGTCCTTTGTCAGTGCAGCAGAACAGCAGGAAGCCTTGGTATGCAGCACGGGGGTGGATGTCAATAAAAATTAATTTTCGGGCAGTGCCGAATATGCTTAAATCAATCCAAACAGTATTTTCTAGTATTACGTGATTGTTGCATTTACCTCGCCTATTTGTTTTACGCCAATTTCAATTTTAGGGTCATTACTCGGAAGTATCTCCGACGTTTTATTCGCCAGAGATCTCTTTGTCGTAATATCTTAAACGATTTTACATTTCCAGAATGAGTTCTAGTTTATGGATTTGATATTTCTATTTTAGAATGAGTATTTAGTTTTGAGCTGAGCAACTCTGATATTCAGTGACAGATTCCAAGCATAGTATTGCCCGTATATTTTTGCAATCCAAGTTGAATCAAATGTTGAATCAATTTTCAATATTTAATAATGATCCTTCGACTGCCAGCCGAGTGTTCCGATAATTCATGATGAATGAAGAGATGTTGATTCAGTCAAGATGCCAGTCACTGACGTTTCGTTTCGTGGACAACTCATTTTGAGCTCAAAAAACGAGAATTGAAAGTACTCCATGGTTCTTTCACTCCAAGAGTTCTCAAACACTTTGTAGACTGGAAATGAACGTATGGAAAAGAAAACATGACGAATTTGCTTCGTAGATTACTAGCAGCTTAAGTGAAGAGTGAGAACAGTGAGGGTCGTGCCTAGGACAATGCCACATAGTCAAGAGACATTGACTGTCAGTCAACGTTCTCTTCACGGCTAGCCTTGTCCCTGACATGAGACGCTTTATTTGCCTCCGTGTGTGAGCTTGCCTCGTCTGAGATGCATCATCTGTACAGAAAGTTGGAGCTATTTGCATATTGAGAGAAGACGACACAGCAGATGAGATCTGCAAATGGGGCTTGAATTTGCGGAGGAGTGGATGACTATACAACTATGACAGAGGGCTGGAATTACGCGTATCTTCGTCGGAGAGTACAGGCGACTGTCGCTGCTGATGGAATCTAGGGTCAGCGGGGCCCATGAACAATAGCTGCGACAAATGTGTACTGTTCCTCGCTCTTACATTATGCATTTTATTCGTCGAGGCTGTTACCGCAGAGGAGAAGAAAGGGAGGCCCAGACGTTGTCACCTGTTCTTTTACTGCAACAAATACTCGTTCTCCCTATTCTCCATTCTGCACATCGGCATTAAATACTAAGTGAACAGTAAATAGCACTGTCTGTATCTAATTCGTATTGAGGCTACCGGGCCTCAAGATACAACATCTCTGATACAAGGTTCTCTTCTTACTTCATACTGTATTCTATGCCATTTTCAGCCAACATTCTCAATCCCTACGCACTCCGCTTTGTCTCCGCAGTTCTTGTCTATATATTTCTAATTGATAGTATCAACTTGTTGAATGTTGATATTTACAACTTATCGAGTTTCACGCATGATAATAATCTATATAAATAAAATTAGAGTTTTGTCTGTACATTTATCAGAATTATATATTTTTTGGTTATTTTTACGTTTTATACATCAAATAAGCCGAAAATCGTCTTATCTCACTTTCTTTCTGTCTGTCTGTCTGTCTGTCTGTCTGTCTGTCTGTCTGTCTGTCTGTCTGTCACGGCCCCAAAGGCATATTACGCGGCCTTCTCCTCAAAAACGAGAGCATCGATCGGGATTTTAGTTATTGAACAGTATTGAACACTTTATTGACAATGTCTTTAGCTATAAAAAACTAAATTAACTTTTTTTTTAACAGAGTAATAAACGTTTAAAAACCAAGTGTTTTGCGATTTTGGATACATTTTACGCGGCCTTCTCCTGAAAAACGAGAGCATCGATCGGGATTTAAGTTATTTATCAGTATTGAAAACCTTTTTGACAATGTCTTTAGCTATAAAAAACGAAATTAACTTTTTTTTTAACAGAATAATAAACGTTTAAAAACCAAGTATTGTGCGATTTTGGATACATTTCTTCCAAGTTTTATTACCACATAAGAATAAGAACAAATAACGTAATTTATCATGATATATCAATCAGCTGTTCTCAAATATAAATGGTGGGCCCTTCACGGCGTTATTTACGCTGTCTGCAGACTTGTGTAGTCGGAGCATTGCAGTCTTTTAGGAAACATATGTCTGGTGAATCAAAGCTCATCTTATGTTTTATCAATTATTTCTTTGTTAAAAAAAAAATTTCTAATTTAAATTTATCAAAACAAAAATTAACATTTTAGGAAGGTGCGGTTTGTGCTAGGCTCTTGGGAATTCGCCAGGTAGCACTATTATTACCACATAAGAACAAATCACGTAATTTATCATGATGTATTAATCAGCTGTTCTCAAAAAATATTCTCTCTGATACCTGTCACTGAATTGCTGACGTTCTAAGTTGTTTACTAATAAGGGCCCGTTCACACGATACAGTTCTTGTGCGGTACAGTAAATTTGCTGTATCAGTTATTTTGCAGTGCTTTCGTTTGCATGTACATTTCATATTGTATGTTCACACAATACTGTTTCGACTGGATCCAGTAAAAAAGCTGTTCTAGCCGATTTTTACATTCGGTTTTGTCTTCGAAAACTGTATCACTAAAATCAGCTGTACCGCAAAATAACTATCCGTATCCGGTGGCACATGTATTGTACCGGTAATGGATATGTTCAAACGATACGCTTATTACGCTGGAAGCAGTCTTCAGATCGTCAGCATTGATCTTCTTCATTGATATTCTTCAGCATTGATCTTCTTATTAGTGAATTCCAGTGTCCAGAAGTGGAAAATATTAATTGTGAAAATTTAATTTCTCTAATATATGAGAGACCCGCCTTGTGGGACAAGACTTAAGATTAATATAAAAATAAAGAGAGACAAATGTGTGGAATATTGAAACCAGAATTTGCGTACTTTGATCAAAATTTACTTACTTTACTTACTTTGCGTACTTTGACAATTACTAGTGCAGGTCAAGACCCGTCCTGGGTTGTAGGGCAACTGAAGAAGAAGAAGAAGAAGAAGGAAGCGCAATGAAAGAAGGAGGAGAGCACAGCAATAAGCAGTAAAGCCGGACCGTGTGAACATCACAGTACAGTTGACGCCGTACAGTAAAAAAACCGTACCGCAAAAAAACTGTATCGTCTGAACGGGGCCTAAGCTGCTAACAACTTCATGATCGTTGCTATCAAAAAAGCCGAAACATATTTAGTCCTATTTCTAAACATAATCCGTACGAAGGACGGGCAAAATAGCTAGTTTGAAAATAAAACGATTACAGTACATTGAATTATCTTACAGATTACAGATGTTTTCTTTCAAAATGGGTTTGTAGCCTTTAACAGAAACTTATTGTTGCCCCTCCTTATTCAAAGTGTGATGAGAATTGCAATCTACTTTTTCACAGACTAGCAAGCTACGTGTACCTAAAAGTCCAATGGGTTTATTTGAATATAAAGCTATTATTTATCAATTATTATTTTGGTCTGAGAATATTTTTATGGGATTATCATATTAAAAACTATTAAATTTGATAGCCAAGAAATCTCTTTTCGAGAATATTTATGTGTGTTTCCCTAGAATGTTCTACATGGATTTCAAGTTTGCAATGAATTTGCTTGCTGCGTGTTCTCTAGTAGATAAAATATGTGAGAAATGTCAGGGTATTGGACCCGAAATTCGGCAATTGAGAAGAAATGCGGCTTTGTTCGTCGTGCAGTCACCAGCAAGGTAAAAGACCCCCCCCCCCCCCTAAAATTGGGACATTACAGTGAAAGGTGTATGAAGACGGAGTGAATCTCACAGAAAAAGATTAGCTTGATCCTAGTTTGTGACACCAAACTTTTCAGCTGGAACCCTTGAGCAAGACAAGACATCAACAATGCACAACATCAACAATCAGCAGTTCTTATCACTCAGTTAATCTAAAACTTCTACTGGGAAGTCTACTTCATAATTCCGTAGCTGCTCCATTCAATAATATCTTTGAAGATAGTATTCGAAAACGAAATAAATAAATTATACTTTGCGGAATTCATTGAAAACTTAAAGTTTGTAAATGAAATTATTAAATTTCTACGAGAATGGAATCAAACATGGCCGACAATAAATAAAGAATATTAAATCACCAGTCAGTCAGTACAATCATGTTCTGTCCTTTCTGTCGTCTACCATCCTTCGTCACCAAGACACTAAGAAGGTTCATCGAACTCAGTCTTATTCTTTTAAGACTGTTGCCAAGTCGGAAGTCATATTGAAATTCTACGTGAGTAAATTCAGCCACTAGAAAGCTTCCACCCATTCTTTTCCCAGGCAAACAGTTTTCAGCTCCATCATTATTCATGGAATAGTTCTAGAGAATTTAGAAGTACCGTAAATTTAAAAATAACTTTACCCAGATCACATAGAATTAAATCAAATTGGAATGCCTTCCCCAACACACACACCAAATCATGATATAGATAACTGAAATTGTTTCCAATATTTCCGATTATAGTTCCAATCCTGGCAAATATATATTCAAACTGGGAACTGATAGCCGAGTGCCGTAGCAGGTATCTGTTCAATCAGAGATAAGCTACGAAACTCCTTGGCCATCTTTGTAACGGTGACCGATTGGATTGGCCGGCAAAAAAGACTCTGTTCTCTGCTGTAAACTCACTTCCCGGTGGTTCGAAACCCACCTAAAACTGCAGGTCCAACTCATTCACCATCATCAAATTCATTACCCTCGCACAGTTCTCAGACCTATGTGGGCTTCTTTCTCCGAAAAAAAAATTGATGAAAAATCAATTAATTTTGTGACAAACTGATCAAGCTCGTTTTTCAATTTCAAATAACTTACATAAAATGTAAAAGTAATTATTTCATCTACGGTTCCAATACAATTATTATATTTTGTTATATTTTGGATACTTCAATATTCTACGTTACACTTTTTTACAAATACAAGAAAATATAAAATAGGCTGCAAAACTTGTAGCTCAAATCTACTTCAGGATTGAACGTAGGAGTGCGTATCTAACAGTTTCGAATGTATCACGTTCGAGACTGAAATTACTGACATGAACAGAGGAACTATACTCTTACTGAATTACTGGAATTTATTGTGAAATTATAAGTGAAATGGAACAACTTTGAACAGGTGAATTCCTTTACTTGGGATAGAACGGAAGCTAGAGAAAGTTAGGAAGGAGACACACTATAACGCTCATCGCTCAACCTCCTGCTGGGAAGGCACTGGCTCTTACATGATCGTCAATCATAATGCACACCTTAATACTGCTAACTCAAGAAAATAACTATTAACTTGTGATTGAAGACTTCTTTGGTGATTTAAGATTGTTAACATGGATTAAACAGTTTTGTAAATTGAAATCATAATCGTGATAACCATGATAACTCTTTTGAATGAACTGTGACGAAAAAACATTTAATCAACACCAAATAATTATTCATAAACTGTAAATTATTATCCTTTTGATTATTCTCATTCTTTATCATTATAGGATAATATTCTAAACATGAAATTTCTATTCGTCCTATAGCATCGATTAGTAATCGTATTATTGTAATCTTATTTTTCTTTGTAGTGGCGAATGTGATATTGTGGGAGATATCCATAATGAATAATAAGAAGAAGTTGTCACAACTACAAAAATTAAAATTGGTTCGAGATTGATAATGGTGTAACGACCGAAACTAGTATCTCACTATTTTTAATGAATGTGGTTGTGATAACTACGTCTTATTATCGTAACTATGGTAACTAGTGTAACTAATGTAGATTTTTGGCTCAAAAATGTCCAAATTCGAAATTATATAAACTTTTTGGCCTTCAAATGGCTTTGTTGAAAGAGAAATCAGAAATTAATATTTTTCTTCTTTAAAAGACTCGTGAAATATTTTGCTTCAAATTTCTAGTGAAACAAACCTAACCTAAAATTTTTATTCTACTTCGAAATTTTGCAAAAAGCAGTTTTGGGCAATAGCCTGTTGTATTCAAATTGCTTATAATCGTATACTCGTTAAATGAATAAATAAATAATTCTTCCCTCTTCTAAATCTCTCATTAGAAATAATTACAGCTTTAGCTTCAATAATAATCCATGTTCATTCATTCTCTCATGACATTTATAAATTAGAAAAGTCAAACAAACAATATGTTTATTTCTAAAAATAAATCTTCAACATTTTCTCTATCAAACTTTCTATGCTTTATAAGTTACAAGGCAATGAAGCGTGTCGCATGAAGAGTAGAACCCCGAATTGGCGGCCGCTTAGCGCAGTTGATTGAGGCTTCAGCGTACTGTCGCTTCAGCGGTCGTGGGTTCGTATCCCGCTCCACCGTCTGGCATAAATGTGTTATCATTCACCTTATTACCCACGCACAAGTCTCGGACTCATGTAGGCATCATCAGCAATAAAAAAATCCACCTAGTTCATTTAAATATAGCCTAGTAGGAAGGAATAGTATGAATTGATAAACACATAAATTTCCAAAGTTTTGCAATAACTTGCTGGTAACCAGTATTATGTTAAAGTGATGTTCTACCCGAAGGCTAATTACTAATTTATTGTATATTGTATAACATACCGTAAATGAATCACACAATACATTTGATTCATAAGAGAGGTGCAAGGACTTGCTCTTAATTTCCTAGTTATTAACTTTCTGTCTTGATTAATGATTGATGGGCCTTAGCTTAGTCAGAGCAAAAGTAAGGACATTCACTTCCTTGATATGACAGCACTCGGAGGCTCGACAACAATTACCGGACTTAGCCGAAACGAACTCGTTATCGCGTTGCTGTTGAGAGCCAGTGTCCTTGCCTAGCGGATTTGAATGCTGCATTAAGCGAGAGTGAAAAAGTCCTAGACCAATAACATAACGTGGGCGCAAACGACAATTCAAGATCAGCGCCTGAATGTACCATCATATATTTACTATGACTACATACGAACTTCCCACTCCATTCTTCATGTCTTAGCTCTGGTAATACCCGACAATTACTTACTAATTGATCCTTGTGATTATATGGATGAGCTACAACACGTTTATTTTCAAACAACTACATTATAATAAAATAATTAATTATTCGTGAGTCCATGAAGATTGATTCCCTTTCAAGATTGTTTTTTTACATCGTTATGTACTCAATAATCAAAATTATCCTCTCACGAAATATGGATTTTTATTCAACAAGGGAAGAATTAGAATAACATTCAGTAGGATGCTCTAATGCGGAAAATATAAAAGATTGATAAGGTGTCTTTATCCATAATTTAAAAATAGCTATTTTTGTAACAAGAGTGAAAAGTGGAAAATTTCTGCACCGAGAGAAACAGTTTTTTACGAGCGAAGGCGAGTGAAAAACGTTTCTTGAGTGCAGAAACAATACTTTGCGCTCGAATTACACTTTAAATTTTTCCTACAATGATGTATAAAGTAATTTAAACAGGGCATACATAACCTGACAATTCCTCATAACCTATCTTCGAGTCAAATCGATTTCAACAACAACTACAGCGACTGTTTTTCGTAGCTGAAGCAGAGTAGCCAACCTATTTTTGAATACAGAATAGGGAACCTGCGTATTACATGCTCACTATTTTGTGTTGTTAGGTTGCAAATCTGGAGTGCGGAAAAGTGCTTTCGCACACTGGACTTTCCCGCACTGGTGCAAGAATAAACTATTTTGTGTGCTACAGTTAGTGCAAAAATAGACAGTTTTTCGGGTCACTGTAGGAAAAATTCTTCTCTGTATTGTAATGGGTTAAAGAACTCTACTTTTCTAAGTAATCAATCACTATAATAATAACACTCTTTCACCAAATTAAGAAGCAACAACAATAATAATTATGATAATAATAACATCAAAGGTGACATCAAATTTGAGCCAGTGTTGGGAGTGTCAAAAAGCACAATGCAGAAGGCAGTAGTACTTAGCACTGTATCAATGATTCCTGAACATTCCCGTACAAAATTAATCAAAATCTTGTAATAGGCCGATTCTGATTAGAAAACTCACATCAAATGTGATGGAAAAGCAAAATAATAATAATAATAATAATAATGTTTCACTAACCTTATCTGTTGAAGTTGAACTGTAGACTCTCAATTAATTCATCGTCGTCAATCAGGGGCGAATCCAGATTTTTTCTATCAAGTTGGAAAATATCTGGTGGATATCATATGAAAAGTTTTTCATCCCCATAAAATACACAAATAAACAAATTTTTCAGTGCTAGCTGGGAAAAATTTCTGGGATGTTATGACGGTGGTGGGGGGGGGGGGGGGGTAATTGTGAATTACTCTCAATTCCCCGTGGAATCGCCCCCATCATTAATATTCATAATGGGCCTATGACGCTTTAGGTTCTTTGCTCATGCGCACTTAACTCATTACTTTTCTTAACTGTGCTTTTTCACTTACAATAATAATTTAGAGAGTGAGATTTTATTTATTTATTTGTGACAAATTTACAACGAATGTGAAGGTGCAACAGACTCAAGTCCAAAACTGCTTCCTTCACAAATTTTGAATAATGTTGCATTGTCCAAAACATTGAGGTTAACACAGACTAAAAATTTAAGATTTGCTAAAAACCTCCACTCGAAAAATAACAAAATGAATCTTCTCACTCTATTTAAAAGTTCACTTGAAACACTAAAAACTTAAAATTAGTTTATAATATTAAATTTTTATAAAAACTTTTGAGCCGAAAAATATTATTATGTTGCTATAGTGATCAACAAACCTTTTTTTGTCACACTTGTGATAATAGTATGGAAAGCCTCCAGTATAATAAAATATCTGATTATTCTAATCCAACTAAAAAAGTATACATGAAAGAATAAGCCTTCATTCATCCGCATTTCATTGAAATTTCCTGCCAGTACAGTATTATGAAATTTGAACATTCACCCATCTTGCTTGACTTGACCTCTTCTAACAATCCATCACATTTTGAATGGCATTAACCTCTTAAATGACTTGTATAGGGGTATTTCCTCCATTTTATCCACACAATAAACAATTAACCTATATTTATATTCTTAATAAACACAAAACAGTCCATTTCACAAACAGGTTTACCAGCTATTATGTGGCACATTCGAATTGAAGCCGAGAGAAAGGAGCGAGTTAGTTGCTCATTGCAATAAAGCACTTGAACTCTTTATCTGTTACAATAGAAGCTATTAGGCGATTTTATTGGGGCGATAAAAGTGAAGTGTAACATTAGTGAAATGTCGCGGGTCTTTTTGTTGGTGATTTCGGTAGTGCAGTGGCTGGGAGGCCGATTCTTGCGTAAGGAGACTCTCTGTGCGTTCGATAGAACGAGCACTTTTGCACTTGTTCAATGTGGAAGAAAGAAGGCCGCGTTAGCGGCGCGACCTGTCGAATTGTATGGCGAACATTAATTATACCGAGAACGGTCTATATAGTTGATACAACTATAGTTATAGTGGTGTGTAGTTGGTAGTTAGGAGGGTTGCGTAACCGTAATCTTTCAGGGGACCGACGGAAAGCGTCTGTGCTGGTGAGGTCTACTGCTGCAGTAGTTGATGTAACGCAAGGAAGTGACGATTCGTGTCGCTAGGCTCTCGACGTCTCCCGGCAGTAAGCCACTGCGGCAGCTCCTAGTTTCCAAATTAAGCGCCCGTCTTACCTTCCTAATTGGATAGAACCTTTTCACACCTCATTATCGTTTTGCCGGCTCGTTATTGCGCTTCCACCGCCTGAAAACCAAGAAAGAACTACTTTATTTCGCTTAGTGGAATGCTACAGATAAATTACGGAAATAAAGGGGAAAGATAAATAAAATTCATCCATAATTAGAAATGTATAAAGCAGATAAAATATTAGTACAGTCTAAAGTCCATGAATAATGTAAGACAAGGATGAATATTGGAGGGCTGAAAATAAGTATTACCTAAAGAATATTGGTTTTGCAGAAAAATTTTAATATGATATATTATGATCATGTCATTGAAGATAAACAATATTGGAAAGAAATAAAGCTGATTGGGCAAAAATGCGCTAACGCTAATGCTAACACTCTCCAAAATCATTTTTAGAGCAGGCTGACGCTTAGAGTGTATTAATTTATAATTGATATCAATCTGTTGCATCTTTCTTCTAGAGCTGGCAGATGCATAGAGTGGCCAGGTCGACATAGGCGTTATCGTTAACGTAGTTAAATGACTTAATGGCATACTTATATTGATAAAATAAAATGTTATGGATGAGAAGATACCGAGACAATTTGTCGAGTAGAAATTCTTCTACTCAGACACAGTAATTTCTAATCAACAAATAAAGGAGATCTTTACATCATGCATGATAATATTACATGATGTAAACAAACAAATAAATTTATTTCAAGGCTGCTACAAAACTGAGATACTACATAACAAGAATTTGTTATATAGAGTTATATATAGAGTATATATACTGAAGAAGTTTTCGCTTTGCGCACTGAGAATGAGATATTCAAAGTCTATCTCCACTTACTAGATATTACTTTTTTTTTTGTTTTTTTTTTTTTTTTGTAGATTACGTCTTGGAGACTCCAGTTAAGGAGTATAAGACAAGTCAAATCAACAATATTATACACTATATTACATAATTACTTCAATTAGTTGAGGTGAGGCTCAATTTTGATGTGAAAGGAACTCTTGTACACTATAAAAAGCTTTATCAACTAAATATTTCTTCAATTGTTTTTTAAATATTTCTATATTTTCAAGACTCTTCAAAAACTGCGGTAGCTTGTTGTAGAATTTCCTACCAATATAACTAGGTTTTTGTTTGAATAAGCTACTATTGTGACTCACCAAGTGATAATCTCCTCGGCTTCTTGTATTATAATCATGTACATCAAGATTTTGGTTAATATCATTCGTTTTTACATATAAAGTAGCTTCATACACATATAAGCAGGGTACAGTTAGGAGACCAAGTCTCTTGAACAACGGCCTACATGAATCTAATCTATTTACTCTTTCTATACACCTAACCGCTTTCTTTTGGATCTTGAACACCCTATCAAGATTTTGTTTTGATGAATTACCCCATACTAAGATAGCATACCTAATATGTGACAGTAAGAGCCCATGGTAAGCTGTAAAAAGTAACTTTTTGTCATTCAATCTAGCGAGCTGTCGCAGGACAAATACCCCAGATGAAATTTTACTACATATTTTCTCAATGTATGGAGTCCAGGTCAATCGTCTATCCAACGTAACTCCTAGAAATGCAATTTTTTCTTCCTGGTCTAATTGATTATCGTTTACAAACACGTTTATAGCCCTATCTTCATTTAAATTATGTTTGTTTTTGAATTGAAGGTATTGGCATTTTTTACTATTTATAGTTAATTTCAACTTATTTAAAAATTGGACAATGGACTGCACACCTATATGGGCACTTATTTCTAAATTATCTAGAATGGAATTGCTGAAAATGAGTGATGTATCATCAGCAAATAAGAGGGCTCTACCACTAATTAATTCTTTAGGTAAACGGTTGACATATAACAAAAAAAGCAATGGACCTAGTATTGACCCCTGAGGCACTCCAGCTTGCACCTCTAATTTATTAGATTTATTCTTTACTATACTATTACCAACTACTGTAGTTAGTTCTACACATTGTTTTCTCCCAATAAGATATGATTCAAACCATTTCAGTTCAACCCCATTTACACCTACATTTTGCAGTATTTCCAATAAAGTTCTATGATTAACACAGTCAAATGCCTTTGACAGATCTAAGAAGATTGCAGTAGCTTTATCACCTGAATCTATTATATCTATTAGTTTTTCAACTAGAGAAACTATGGCTGTTTTTGTTGATCTCCCTTTCTGGAAGCCATGCTGTTCATCACAGATAAAGTTAGCTTCTTGAAGGTGCAGAAGTAACCTATTTAGAACTACTCTTTCAAAAATTTTACTTATTACATTTAAAATACTAATGGGCCTATAGTTTTCTACCATTTCTCTATCACCACTTTTGAAGATTGGCAAGATCTTCCCCTCTTTTAAGTTATCTGGAAAAACACCTTGTTCTAATGAATGATTGATCAGATGAATCAAAGGGTCTAACAATTGATCTTTACATTCTTTCAGAATTTTACTGGATACCCCATCCATTCCTACAGTTTTTTTATTATTTAAACTATCAATGATATTTGACAACTCGTCTTGGCATACTGGGTGGAATTTTAATTCGTTCTGAATCCCCTCAGTATTCCTCATGTTTGCATCACTAATACCTGTATTAAGAGATTTTTGAAGATCCTTAGCAACCAGTTGATAATATCTGTTGAAGAAATTACAAATGTCTACACTATCATCAATATATTTGTTATTTTCGTTAATTATTCTGGAGACACTAGTATAAGCATCTACATGAGCTACTTGCCTATTTTTGTTTATTACATCCCACACTGCTGTGTTAAAGTACACACTATTATTTAAAATTTCAGCTGTTTTCTTACATTTCGCTCTTTTCACTTCTCTTGTATAATTTTTCTTTAGAGCTTTGTAATTATCTTCACTTAACATATTTCTAGATAGTTTGAATTCATCATATGCATCTTTAACCCTATTTCTTTCTGCAAGGATATCATCAGTTATCCACTCTTCAATCTTGTCTAATTTGTTCTTTACAGGGACTTTTTTAACTGGACAACTCATAGTAATATGAAACCTTAAAATATTAATGAAACTATCATATTTGTCATTTAAACTATTGCTATTGTAAACCCTACTCCAGTTTTCTTGTAGCAGATTCTGCTTCAAACAATCGATATTCCCCTGTTCACATTGTTGAATTTCTTTCATTAATCTACTCTTTTTAATTGATTTATGACCTTGCAACCCCACCTCTAAGATTTGATAGTCATGATCAGATAGTTCCGAGCCGCCTAATCTTGTTTTAGAGTAATCTATATTATTAAGGATGTTATCAATTATTGTTTGTGATGTTCTTGTGACTCTGGTATATTCATGAACTTTTATTTCCAAGTTATTCATGCATATAATATCCTTTAAATCTTCTGTCATTTTATTCTGTGTTGCAAAGTCTGTATTGAAATCTCCCGCTACAATAACGTTTGTAAAACGAGTAGTAGTAATCTCTAAAAGCCTATTGAATTGTTCACAAAAATTGTTCCATTCCCCATTTGGTGACCTGTAAATACCTAACACCGCTACTTCGAAATTATTGTCGATTTTTACTCTCAAACCAGTAACTTCTAAATCCATTTCCACAGCAAATTTCTCTACATATTCTAGATTAAATGTTTGCATATTCTTAGCATTTTTAGTGAAGATAGCTACTCCCCCACTTCGATGAGATGTCCTGCAATACGACGTTTTCAATGAATAGTTTGTAATATTAAGTTGTGACAATTCATCTTCTTTTAAACCATGCTCTGTGAAAATAGCTATATCAGGAGCCTCTTCTTTAAAAAATACTTCGATTCTATCTATTTTGTTACGAATGTATTGAATATTCTGATGGAACACAGTGAGTACCGGTACTTCCCTATCATCCCTTATTACTTTATCGTTGCTTTTGCATATTGAAGTAGATTTACTTAATCTCTTAGAATCTTGAGAGCCTATCAGATTGCTACAATAGTTCCTTCCACTAATGCTATCCTGATTTTTTGATCGATTAACTAAGTACCTATCAGAATATACGAGCATTACTGCCTTCGTATTACTATGTGGGCTATAGATATCAGATTGCTCTTGCTCTATCGTATACCCAACTAGGGAAAGTTTAGTTTCTGAATTTTTGAAGATGATTGAACTAATAAGTATTTTTTTTGCAGGGCATAAAAGTCAAGATGGACGACCAGGGCAATATCCTAGTGAAGCGCGTGTCCAAGTGCAACGTTTATGTAAAGAGCACAGCGGCGGCTGCCAGCGATGAGACTAGCATAGGGGGCGACGTACTCAAACTGCCCAACTGCGCCCTCGAAATGGAGAAACCAGTCAAAGTGAGTAATAAAACTTATCAAAATCAGATACTTTTTCTAGTCTTTTATTGTGAAAAATGAATAGGCCTGATCAACAAAGCATCAATGATATTCCAAACAGAACATTTAGACCACCCGAAAGGCGTGGTCAACTTCCGCCAAATTCGGGAAAAAATAAAAAAGACTTCTTTGGTTCACATCCAAAAATGCTTCTCCAACTTGAGTAAACCTGTTGATTCCAAAACAATGATTTTTTCATAAATTTGGCTATAAAGTTGACCACGCCTTTTGGGTCTAGATGTTCCGTCCGAAAATATTATTAATCAGGCCTACTTGTTTCTCAGAAGAAGTATTTCAAGTTATACTTGAAAAAAAAACTGATAGATTGTTTATATTTTTCTCTTTTTATTTGACAAGTTGAAGGAACGTTTGACAAATCCGCTCTACACAGCTCAACAAATTGACATGCTCGATAGATTCTTTTCAGATGCAATAGGTATTGCTTTCTCAACGTGAGAGCATACTAGCATTTCAAGATACAAAAAATACTAGAAAATCATAGACATTTATGTACCGTTATGAAACTCTCCAATCACAGAGGATAACTACTCTTTTTCAAACATTTCAATAAATAAACATGCTGAATTGATTCTTAATTCTAAGAGCTGAAAATTAAAGTGTTAGCGTAAAGTGTGAAGAGTACAGTCTAAAATGTTGAGATAATGTTGTTTTATAAATTGATCAGAGTTTTTCATAATTTTGAAGTGGGAAATCTAATTTGTATTTTTTAGTCTTCAAAATTAATGAGTAAGTGTAGAGTGTGAAGGGTAAAGTCTTAAATATTGAGATAAATCTAACAAAAAATAGGTTCCAGTATAAGTTGGAATCGATGAATGTTATTTCATTTTTGAAATACCTACTTTGCAAAGAACAAGAGTAGGCTATACATATAATAGTACAATGTGCTGTGGCTATCTTTATTCTATATACACTCGTGCACTTTACAAGAGGGAAAGTTTATTCTCTTTCAAAAACTTATAGCAGCCACTCCCTTGATGCCTGACTTCTTCGTATTCGATTCATAACTCAAAGTTGAATGAATAATACGCCTCAATTACGAAGCTTCCAGACCAGAGCACTTGGAGCTGCATCAGAACGTCTTTGTTCCATAAATAAGCTTGACGTGAGATGAAGAACTACTTTGCTTTATTCACTAAGAATGGCTCATATTCTCACACCTTGGAATGAGGATGGTGCAATCTAAAACATAACACCCAGATCTCAGCAAGTGGTTGAGTGTTCTGTGTACAGTATATATTTATTGCTTTATTCCGAGTGAATCACGGATTAAATCAATTTCTACCCTCTCACAAGAAACTTTAACAGAATCAATTTCAGAAAATCACCCAGGCAATTAATTTTTTGACCCAAAAACTCACCTATACTTTGGATTCTGTTCCTACCATAATGATAAATCAAGGCGTTATTCAAAAAGTAATAGAAATAAGAGCTTCTAAATGGGATGTGATCTTGACTTTTGATTCAATGTGTTGAAAAAGTCACTAAACCCTTATAATAGTATCAAGTATTTCTAACGATAAGTATGACACATCATTGAACATTGAAACACAACATTAGATAACATTCAAAGTTGGCTCTTCAACTTATCTGAGGATCAAAAATCTGGAAGGTGACGAATCCCAAAAGTGATTTTATACATTTTTTTTTCTTTGAAAAAACGAAGCCCACATGGGTTTGAAACCTGTGCGTGGGTAATGAGTTAAATGATGGTGATTGATGAGTTGGACCTACACTTTTAGGGTGGGCTCCGAACCACTGGGAAGTGATTATAAAAAAGTAGTGTGAAACATGATAGAGTAGTAAGGGTTATCCCAACTGAAAGCTACCCTTATTTTCTGCCCTTTCCCTGGAAAAGTTCTGATTTGGGCGTTCATGATCCCCATGACCTCATGCGGGTCCGCGGCGTCTGCTCTTATGGCTTAGGACTTGGATTGTATGATCATAGTAAACTTATTGAAGTGCCAAGTTAAATGCATTGTTTGAAATGAAATAGTACAGTCGGTTCAACCTCTCCCAACAAAACTAATCCTTGTCAACTTGTCTTCATTTTTCTACTTCATCGAACTTTTCTATCCGACTAAAATATCGAATGAAAAATTTCTATAGAATTCTCGCTTTTATTCCGATAGTTCCACTCAATCAAACTTGGCATAGAATAAAGTATAAGGCATATAAATATTTGTTAGGTGACTTTGCAGCTGGTATATGTTAGCATATTTGGCAAGGATTAGCAGACAGTTGGCGAAAAGTAACAGAGTTGAACATCGTACACACGAACCAACAAATTATGCAAGCGACAGTCCATTCACAGGAGAACGTTTGGCCATGATTGTAAATTAGAAACGAAAGTGTTGCTGCTTCCTTTAATTGCAAGCATTAATCTGGTGGAGGACAGCAGCTCTTGTTAGCAGAGAACGCACTAGCAACAGACTAGACCATTGAACATGTGATTTCATTTCTATTCATCCTATGTCAAACAAAACAAGACTTGAAAATATTGCTGAGGCTGTTCTTCAAGTGGAAACTGATGTTGCTTAATGTGTGACGTGATATCACTATCCTCACAATTTATGCTCCATGTAACTTATGGAATCATCTGCTAAATCACTACACAAGATGGTGAGAAACCTGAAGTGTTGTTCCTGAGTGAAATGTGGAAAAGCTGTTTTGCATATTCGGATATATTTTTTGTAGAAAGATTTTTATAGGCAACAAAGCTTATCCATAATTTTGAGTATGCACTTAGAGAATTAAATAATAATGTATTCGAAATCAACTCAGTTGAATTATTGTTATTAAATCTCAGTTTGATGTTTGCAGCAGCTAAAAGAGTTTCTAAACTTGAATTTTATTACAAAAATATTGGGTAGAGACTTTTCAATGTACGAGCCACATGTGACTCTGTATTTCGTAGGGACAATGGAAAAGTTACTTGAATTTAACATTGTAAGACAAGTTGAGGTGTTCTTAATTCTAGTTATAATTTTATTTTAATAAATAAGGCACCATATTATTATGTACCGTATCACGTCACTGCTACACTACTACATTCTTCGCTTTCCGACACACCACAGTGATATGATACAACCTCAAAGATACATCCTCATAAGCCACAAAGACTATTCTGTCACGTTTTTGAAAAGACAATTTAAACTTTTCGCATCAATTTGAAATCAACATTACTTATCCAATAATTCTTCCAAAGAGATAAATAGTGAGTTCTCATCCATATAATTCTTTTCTATTCATGAATAAGACAGATTTCCGAACGACTTCAATTATTAAAACACAAGAGACTATAGTTTCAACATTAACAATCTCTTATTCTTCAAATATGCAACTCTCTCACTCAATTGAATTTCTCAAGATTTCTACACACTTCCTGAACAATCTAGGTCGTGCTCTACTATATTCTGTCACCTTCCATGGCATTCTTGAAGCATCGAGAAGTCACCAGTTCTTGGAATTATACAACTATAACAGCTATATACAGAAGTCCACGTAAACAAGCTAGTTAGTCTTAAAGCTCGCGTGTCAGATTGTGTTACAGATCTCGTGCCGTTGGAGTAAACAGTGCTCGATTCCAGTGTAAAGTGCAGAGACAAGTGTTTACTGTTTGTGCAGCTTACTAATAGTTTAATTAAAGACGTTGTGTCAAGTGATATTATTTGGGACTGTCAAATAACGAATTGGACTGTGTTTTGTAAGTGATTAGTTGCTCTTTTTATCATTTCTTTCTACATTATTGTACAGTTTATTGGACTCTTGTTTCTTTTATTATTGATCAGCCTGTAATTAATTATTCATAATTTTTGTAAATAATTACTGAAAATAAGTATCAGCTTGTCATTTGTTGATCTGTTTTTCTTTATTAATTGAACTTACAATTAGTGTGTGTAAATAGACTAATTTGTGTAAATAAAGAGAAAGTGTGAACTTTAGTGTTGCCAGCCATATTTTAGCCATTAGAACCCGTAACAATACTTATGAAATGTAATATGACTCAAAATATGTTATTTCATGAAGTTGTAAAATACAGTTGAGCTATATTTGAATAAAAGATTTCAATGTTAATGCTTCTTCACGAGCTCATCAGTTGTACATTTAAAACAGTTTATAACCTTTATTCAAATATTTATTTCTGTATTTTGTGTGTATTTTAGCTTTTCGACATGAAGAAGTTTGAGGCAAACGTGAGTCGGGAGCTACGGCGTGCCTACCCGGACAGACGTCGTCTGGAGTGTCAGTGCCTGAGCGCGGTCACCTTCGTCAAGTCAGAGAGCGAATTGCTCGACTGCCCCATTTGGGTGCTCATCATCAACGTAGTCGCTATGGACATGCTCAAATCCAAACTACCACCAGGTAATCTACTCAAGTACATTTGCCATCCATACTAACTAAATGATCACTACGAATCTTATTTTTATTTTGAATCAAAGATCTTGCTTAAAGTTTGATCTCAATGAAAGATAGTACTGTAGAACACTTTTTGTATGATTCATCCGAGTTGTACACTTGATTCGAAAATATTTTTATATTCAGCACCTTGAATGCCTAATAATTTTCTTTATCACTATTTTTCCCCAAATCATCAGTACCCCAAAAAAGTCTGATCAATCAATCAATGATTTTCCAATGTTGAGTAATTATTATTCTTCAATCGTGAAAATATTCGAATTACTAATAATACATTTACTTATATTACTAGTATTGAAAAAAATTTCTAATTAATGTAGATGAGAATCAAGAATTCACAATTCAGTTCGATCAAAGTACTGAAGACTTTAAAATACGAATATTGACAATAGTAACAAATAGAAAATACAAAAATTCATCAATTTTTTTCATTTTTATTTGTTACTGTTGTCAATATCTGTATTTCAGAAGTCTTCAGTTGTTTTATGAAATCAAATTGAGAAATGGTACTTCATTCAAATTCACAAGTTTCTATAATAAATATTTTACCACTTTTAATAATGGATTATTTTATACCACTAAAAAATAGTATTTTTCTTACTTCATTTTTATGGAATTGGATCATATATATTCTAAGATGAACTGAAGTTCCCTAGAAACGACAAAATATTTCTTAAACCAATGATTACTCTACATTATTGACATCCAACCGTGACTGGGGAAGCATTACATCAATGCGAAATAGCTATCACACGAATAAATAAGTGTTAAATTTAACATTATTTATGTTTAACTATCAAGTGAAAAATTAATAAGGAACTGCAACATCTTGTCAAAAGTTAAATTTCTTTGTTATTATTGCTTCAGACTTTAATACAACTGCTTACCATATCATTGACTATCAGTCTTTGTTTTAAAACATATTATGTTCAATCCCAGTGAATCCTTCTTCTTTACTTACCTACTCCACTTCTAATAGCTCTTATTTCTGTCTGTGTATTTACTTAATAGCGTTTCTTCAAAAATAATAATTTTTACAATTATTTATGACTTAGGATGATTATTTGTAGCAGCTTCTATTTCTTAAATTATTTTTATTATTTTCACCAACTAACCACAACGATGAGCTTACCTCACTCTTATGGATGTAAACTGGATTCAACGTACCCAGCTTGTCTACCTATTGATATCTCACTCACGCTTAAGAAAATAATTTTCCTACTGAAATAATCCTTGTTCAGCCAGTTCGCAAAATCCATTTCGTAAAAGAATAATGAAAATCTCACCATACATTTTTCACAGGAGATTCCGACAATAAAATAGTGTGAATCATGAATAGTAATGCCTTGATCCTCTTAAGGTCAGATTGCTGGAAAAGTAATAGGAACAAGGGAAGAGTTCAAAAAATTTACTTATTCCGGCTCTCAACTTCTGTAGCCTTGTTCATTGGAGCATTATCGGCTCAAGCCATTAAATACTTGAGAAACGCCACCTGATCTAGGGTATTATGTTATTTTTTATATAAATAATCTTTTTCACCAAAAGAAAGAAGTTATTTCATTCTCTTTTGCAACATTTTTTATTCCCTCTTCAATTATTGGAAGTGGTCACGAGTTAATGCTGCTAGGATGATAATGCTGTAATGGAGGATGATAATCTTTCATTAGCTTGTCTCATCATGTGCATTCAGTTACTATTTATACTATTTCGATGAGTATTTAGAAGTCTTTCTGGCCAAATTACAAGCTCGATAGTGGAATCACGCTGCATAATCAGCGGCGTTAATTTGTCGAACAGCGAATCATTATCATAATAAGCGTATGCTTCCTACAAGTTCCAAACATCCATTAGAAACACTTCTACTCTTATCTTGTGTCCACTTAAAACACGCTATGTCCATTTCAAGTCTACATGGAATCTGAAGTTCTATTTGGCTCGCATAAAAATCATGCCCCGTTAAATTGTCTCGGTTACATTTACCTTATCGTACTTGTACAGTACTGTCTGTTGAACAAACTTTATTATTACTCCTGGCAACATATGTTCTGACAAGATAGGTGTTGTGTTTCCACCTCACTGCCTTCGTAGCTTTTAGTATTGCACCAGAGTTGTAGGTGTTGTACACTCTGGACTGTACTGAAATCTGTTACAGTTTTCAAGGAAATAAGGTGTGATAAAGACGTTTACCATACGTTAGAGAAGAATCTTTCTAATTGTTAATCTAACAATAGTGTTCATAGATAGGGACGTCCTGAGTTATCAAATAGTTTCAGAGTCAGTCAGTTATCAGATTTATTTCTCAGATAGTAGAATTCATTTGGGATAAGCTAAGTTACAGCTTATTGCTCTATCCTGTGTGAATAAAGATCATTTTCTCCTCCGTAATTCTTGATGAGTCGAGATGAGGAATCCTTTTATTGATGATTGACTCATACATACGGCTTCTTTATTTATATTCTATAATATAAGCTTTAACTATATTCAGCTTTAACTCATATTCTTCCAATATTATTTTAATAACAAGAAATGCTTGTATTTTAATCGATTAATTCAATTTATTCTTTGTCATGGATATAAAAATCCTCCAAATGACAGTCAAAATCGCTTTTCCAACATATCTAATGTATCTTCAAAATCTTCATGCTTAGAACAAACTTTAAAATTTGAAATTTTTAGAAGCTGTCGAAATAGGTGCAAATTAGTTTTTATTGTTCTAGAACGAGAAAATTAATGAGCAGCAAAGTAACTCTCAATGACCCTTTCATCTATCTTCGTAGAGATGAATAATGTCTGCATTTCATGAACAATACTACAATATTAATATTCATTTTCAACACAACTCATTGACTCAATAAATTGTTCTATTTTATTATTAAACGGGTTATAGACTTGGAAAACTTTCAAAAGGGTGATTGAAAAGTGAAAGATTACAATGCTCCTTCGAAGCCAATGTTTTAATTATTTTTCTTTTGCAATTTGAAGTGTGGGAATACTCAGGCGCCAAGTCTACAACATACCTTCACACACACTTTTGTTCGTAACTATTGTCAATGAAGATTAAGGTCAATTTATTGCAAAGAAGAGGCATTCAAAGCAAATGCAAAAAGATCGGGGCTATTTGAGTTATTTTGTCGCCGGTGTAAGGAGAGCCACAAAGCTAATTTACGGACACAAATTGAACGAATGCTATTCCATTGAGCAATTAGCGGATGCGTGAAATGGAAAATAAAAGAGAATGGGAAGTCATTTGATGAAGGAGTGAGAAAAAATGAAAGAGACAGAAATTGAACTCAAGTGTAAGGCTTCATGAGAAGCCTTCCATTCATAGCAAGGCTTATAATGATTAGCTGATGACAATGACTGGAGATTGTGTAGAAGATTCAATCTTCCCTATCTTCAAGAAAATAGTCAGCTTAGCCTTTTTATTTCATCCCTCGAGCTACTACTTTGTCGCTTACTTTGTTGCAGGCTCAACGTGAGAGATTTGTAAGGAAATTAGCCTAAAGAAGAGAACTGTAGTGAATACAAGTATGAAAATAAGACAATAACAAGGAAATAATATTGAAACGATTTATCAGAATGAAATATGTAGTGAATTAATGAGAGAATTTTTCTCAATAGAATTCGCATAGAATTTTTCGCAGAAAATCGCAATAGAGAATTTTTCAGTACTAACATTAGCACCCATGGGTAAGGGGGCCGTGCTCCACCACTATAGCTGCCAAGGAAAGTACAAAATTCATGAAAATAATACATTCTCCTACTCCGATGTGATATTTTGTTATATTTTATTTTACAACGTTTGAAGAAAGATTTCAATATCTTGGAATTTAACTCTGTGTGGCTTACATAATGTAATATTCACAAGACAATTCATACAACTCTTTGATCTGACTAAGGAGAAGTTGATTTCAACATCTAACATATTACCATAAATCTTAGGCAATTTAAATTGAGAACTCGATACGGTACTTACAATGCAACTTTTGTACCCTGCTTATTGAAAATTAAAACAAATTGCTACATTGTCAAACGAATGGTCTATGAGATCGAGCTCACTGTGCGACGTCAGGGCGTTCATCTGTAAGGAATATTATATAAGTTTCCACTGTATTTCAACTCAAAAATAAATATATCGAACAAAAATTTCTGTTTTGTCCGATTACACGGTTTTGGTCGACTCTCTTCTATAGAAAGTTCATGCTTTCATTGAAATTAGCCTAATTAATATTATTCCCAGCCACCTACAGTGAGTACTGCTAGTGAACACCAATATAATGAACCAGGCAATCAACCACTTGTAATGACTTATGACTAATTAGAAATTAGAGAATGATTGATTCCAAACTGATTGGTATAGTTTGAATGCAGACTCAATTGAAATGAATTGATTGAATCCTGCGTGAGGTCCATCTATTATTTCATGATACAGGACAATTGCATTTTGGATTAGTCTCATACTAACGCCCATTATGCTACCATCTTTTTTCTCTTTGAGCATTGACAATGCTTTAATAGTTCTAGCAGGAAGCGTACTTGAAAATCTCATTTCTGGAGAGGATTCAGTTTGGTTTTGTTGGGAAGAAAGAATCTCAATTGTCAGGTCTCAGGCAATAATGGATCCGACGAAATGATAACGGTACGATGACCTTAAATTTTCAAATAATAGACAAACTATAATAATATATTTGAAGCCAGTATCATATTTGTAAATAGAACTCGCTTACACTTCTCTCATCGCTTTATGGATTGTACAAGATGTTTGCATGGTGTCAAAATTGATAAAACAGTTCCATAGAATTTTGCTACTCCATTTACTTCATATAGTAGTAGATTGAGATTCCTTTGAGACATTTTTTCGGATGATAAAGCCCACATAGGCCTGAGACTTGTGCGTGGGTGAAGATCTGGATGATGATGATGATAATGATGATGATAATGATGATTGGTGAGTAGGATCTACGCAGTTTTGGTTATTTCCGAACCACCGAAAAGTAATTATAGGCTACGGCAGGGAACAGTGTCTTTTTTACTGGCCAAACCAAAGTGGTCGCCCTCATAAGTGCAGCTTGAGAGCTCGTGTTTTATCTTATCTGACTAAACCTGACAGATATTTGACTTATCTACGAGACACGGGCACAAGTCGTAGCTAATCACTTCCCAATATCATCTGATAAACATATGAACTTCAAAGGCATCGAAATGGCACCATTTCATATTCATTCTAAAAACTTCATTTATTTGTATCCCAGATAATATTGGAACATGTGAACAGTATTGATGGTTGCATCGAAATTATTGTACTTGTATGGTTGATACTTGAATTGTATTGATAAGTCTTTTTCAGCAGTTCTCATTGTAGATGATAACTTGTTTATCACCCTGATATCAGATGACTCCCCTTAATAGGTGCGAATATGACAAGCCGATTCAGATCCAGGCTCAGCCTATACTGCCTCCGTTCTCATGCGGTCTTTTAGAAGCTCTTCTTTTCTTTTTGTCACTGGTTCGCATGATCACTGTGACAAAATCCGAGTAGAAATCTGACCCATCATGCACACTGTTCCCAGTTCAAGACCACCTGCACCTTTTCGTGTTGTACGGCAGTGAAGCTGTGCCAGTTGAGCTGTGCTAGTCAGAAGCGGATGTAGTTCTCACTAGAAGACTCATTGAACTAGACAATTCATCGATTTTCTCGATTTTCCTTTGACAGTTGAAGGATGAGATGGGAGCATTGATTGACCGACAGAGTTGGGGAATGACAATGCGCATTACACGCTTCCTTATTTAGCACGTTCTCCATTTCGGAAGCAGCCGAGGGGAAAATGGGCAGAGGACGAACGTGCCGAGCGAAATGCTTGAAAATCACGCAAGTTGAATGGGGACACAATGGAATTTGATTTTTTTTTATCTTTAATTGATTAGTAACGTGTTTAGTAAAAAAATTATTCAAATTTTTCAATCGTTTTTGAATAATGAAAAGATGCGGACATTAAAAAATAATATTCGTACTTTCAATAAAATATCAAGAAATGAAAACACCTTGATAAGAACAGTAAGATCTTTGATCAATATCTCATAATATTATTTTTGAGTAACATTAAATTGAAAAAAATTCTCATTCCTCTCAAAAATCATTCACTTTGTGGTCTTATCTATCTATTGTGCTCTATTTTTGTGTCAATTCTTGACGTGCTTGAGTGGCAGAATAGACTTTTTGATCCAAACTTCGCCACGTTAAGCAAATAAAAATTAATTCTATTATATTCCAAAAAATCATCCAAGCTCACAAAATAACACTGCTATCGAGGTTTTATTGCTCCGCATAACGCCGTAACGTTCCTTAAGGTTTAGTATTATTGATTGGTTGTGAAATTAATATTTTAAAATATGAAAAACTTCCGGTTCTCAAATTATCTACCAATATTTCTATTTGACACACCCTCATTGCTAAAAAATCATCGTTCAATCACTCTATATTCTATAACATGTTTTTATAGTTTCTTTCAATGTTTTCTTCTCTCATTATTTACTTTATTTCATCTTCTATTTTGTTACATTCTTTGAAAACTTGAAATCTTGTCATGTATATTTCTTAAATATAGCCTAAGCTCTTTTGTTAATAAAGATCTCCAGATCTCGTTCAAATTCCTTCCACAATTTCCATTCCCTCCTATGGGATCTGATAAGGCTAATTTATTAATACTGCAGAATTATGAAAAATAATATAAACACAAAAATCTTTCTTTTTCTCCATAAACAAGAGTTTTCATGTTCTTATCATCTTTCACCTATATGAAATGAATGAAGATGTGCCTGTGTTGATAAATACTACTTTAGCTAATTAATCCAACCTTTCATGAATCATTTGCTTCTGTGTTGCAGTGAAAAGAAGCACGGTTGACATTAGGAACCGGCCACGTATTCCGATTCCAGACGAAGATCCGTACAGCATAGCTGGCAACGGAGGCGGCAGCTCAGGCAGCTCTGGAGGCGGTGGCGGAGGCGTCAGTCTAGGCATGCAGCTGCCGCATGGCGGCCAGATGATGCGGCGCAGCGACAAACCACCAAAACTGCCGCCCCGCGAAAATGGCTCCAATCCATACCCGCACGACATACCAAAGGTAAAGTGGCTCCCGTTCAATTTTTAATTAATAATTTTCATGAATAGTGGGCTAGTTTATTCCACTCCATTGACATTTATTATTATTATGAATATAATTCATTATATCTTACACAAACAAATAATATCTCTGTAATGAATACATTTGTCTAGCAGGCTGCTCGATTTAATTTAATCTGGTTTTCTGTACCATTACCTATTTACAAATTTAATTCAATAAAGTTTTTCTTCTCCCTCCTCGTCCTCCTCTTCTTCTTCTCATTCTCCTATTTCTTCTTCTTATTCTTCTTTTCCTCCTTCTTCTCCTTGTCCTTCTTCTTCCTCTTACTTCTTTTCCACCTCCTCCTCCACCTCCTCCTCCTCCTCATCCTCCTACTCCTCCTCCTCCTTCTCCTTCTTTTTCCTCATCATCCTTTTCTCTTCCTCTGCCACGTTCCACCTTCTTTAATGCATCAACTTTCATTTGCTTGTTACTATAAACAAAATAGTATTGGATATTGAATGACCAAAAAATATATAAAAAATTGCGATTTTTTATGTAAGTCAGTTTTCAACAATACTGTTGATCAATGGACCATGTACAATGTCATACATTCCAATTGGATTTGAGAAAAATATTGCAATAGGGGAGAAATGCAAGTGATAAGTCCCCAGGACTTAAAGGTTTCAAACCAAATGCCAATTTCAAAACTCAATCAAAAGGAATATAGCCTAAGTCATTATTCTATTGAAGAGCATTCTTTCCAATGCAGTATCAAACGATTCACTTCATTTCAAAAATTGTCGCTCAAATACTGATGAATTATTTTGTCAACCTGTCTAAATATTATGAAGGTTTTTTGAAAGGGATGTGTAAGGATTAAAATTCAATAATAAGTCTTGATAACTACTGTAATTATTTTTTCAAATCATGGACCTTCTCCAACTGAATAATATTGAATTGCCATGAATTAGTTTCCAGTTCATAGGTTCCAATTCTCAAAATTAACGTATTTAGATGAATATATATATATTTAGATAATTTATATTAGATTATTTTTTATTTCGACTTCTGAGTTCTGTTGCTTGTATATTGTGCTCAATAAGTATATTATTTTTATCACTAAAAATATCAGATATTTAATATTTTGATGGCAACTCCCATATAGGCTATTCTCGGGAGTGCCTACTTTCTCAATGAATATCACAATGTTTTTCTTATGTACTACTTGTATATGTTGAAGATTATTATACCATTGTTGTTTATTGAGAAATAAAATTATTTATTTATTTATATGACTGGATCAGCACACTCCATTCAACCTGAGGCTGCTTCATACAGAAGTCTATCCTGATTATTACTATTTTAATTCCAGTACTCAATGATAATTGGCTCAATATTTTCTTCTTTGTGTGTTTCAGCCTGATTACGATGACATAGAAGAAGAAGAGAACCGGATAGTTGGTAATGGACATGGCCTCAAATCTTTTGCCACCTCTAGAGGTCGAGACAAAACGAAAGATAATAAGAAATATGGTAAGAGAATCCACAATAAGAGAAAAAAACAACATGATTATTATGAATAATGCCTAATTTAGATTCATATAATAAGAGAGCTACTAGAAAATACACACATTATCAACTGCTAATAAACCATTTATATTATTTTATCCAATAAATTTCCTCTGGAGAAACTGAATTCTCTATAGAATAAATCATAGGACTCATTTTTTTCAGTTATCTTTAATATGTTGATGAACTCTAATTCTATATTTTCCAGAAATTTTCACAGCATTCACTTCTTAACCATCAGCTTTATATTCCACAAAATATAATTTTCACTGTTATCAATATTAAATGCCAGTAGAGTATTAAGAAACTGCACGTATATTGCACAAGACATAACAGAGACAACATCTACGGTTCTATACAAAAAATCAAAGTGAACGGAATTCTAAACAGTTATGTGCTGTGAGCTCTTTTAACAGCTAATACGCCTGTTAGGGAGCTGTTTTGAGCGAGCACTCTAATTAACAGCAAATAGAAATCAACCTGCTGAGAATCTTCAAGCGTCGTTAAAGATATCTTAATTTGCTTCGAAAGTGATCGATCCTTTCTTAACACTCACCTGAACTTACACACTCACAACTTCAGACACGTTGGTAAATAAGATTCTTCGCCTTATTTGGCCTTCCTCACTTTCTATTTCCTCATTATTTCATGTGAGGGATGTAAGACCAGAATGTTTTCCGCAAGTACACTACTAATTTCTCATGATCCCATTCAAAGATGAAACAGTTTACCATCCGCCAGGACTGATAAATTTTTAGAATTCAATTTTTAGCATTGATAATATCCAATATAACCTAATATAACCTACTAGATAATGATATCATGGATCATGATAAATCATGCTTAGGCTATAATCCTATAACCTAACTAAAATAAAGACAATATTTCCACATTCTTATGCTTCATTCGTTTTCTTGATTTCGTGATTTTACAATATACATATACAATATTTTGATGTTGAAGATCCATCTTGTTTCCACTAATATAATAATAAAACTTAAAAACACTTTTAAATGGAAATTGTGACTCACGTTATGGCGCGTATTGTGTACTGTGGGTCTTCTGACGATGCTCTTGACAACAGTGAAACGGCTGTCGCGCCATAACATTTCCAATTAAAAGTGTTTTTAAGTTTTATTACAATATAATCAATGTCTGGTCGCAATTTCCATTTGAAAGTGTTTTCAAGTTTTATTACAATATAATCAATGTCTGGTTACACAATAAATATTATTTCTTCGTTCAATTTATACGATAATACTGATTGTGCATTGGATCATTATAGATTCAGCTTATGCTTCTGTTTAAGTTCAGATAACCAAACTCATTAACACTAATTCCAGCATTCTACATAGTAATAAATCATTGAAGAGAATGGTTGCAAAACAGTTGGCTATCCTTCCTTTCATAATGACATTCACTCGATCTGATTTTCCACAGGTCTTCTAAAGGCTCTTTCAGAACTTTCAACTGCTATAGTAGCAGTCAGAGCTGAAGGCGGATGGATTTGCAGACTCGTATGGCTCATATCTATGAACCGATGTTTAGGCTTCCTTATCTAAAGGAAGCCTGTAGAGAGAATGATTCTCAAGTAACTTTGAGCTAAGGAAGCCTCGTAGAAGCTTCATAAAAAGTACTGGCTCTGAACTAATATATAGGCTTACTACAGCCAGCGTTAGGGAGTCGTCTCTCTGTAAGACGACTGTGTTTCTGGAACCCGTATTCATGAACGTATAGAGGCTTTCTCAGATCAGTGCAAACTTGGAAAGCATCAATTCAAAAGGCTTTCCAAGTCAACCTTGAGATGAGAAAGCCTCAAGGTTAGTAAATACAAGCCTACGAGTCTTTGCATTCACCCACCTTCATCCCTGGCCGCTACTGCAGCTCTACAACCATAACTGTAATTATAATTACAATATGATTATTCGACAATCTAAAATTAAAACTGACACTGTATTCCACTTTTGTATTCTGTTCTACTCACTTATATTGGAGATGCTAGAGGGATGCATTTCATTTATGAAAAGAAGCTTCAGAAGTTAAATGCATCCCTCTAGCATTTCCAATATAAGTGAATAAAACAATATACAAAAGTGAAATACAGTGTCAGTTTTAATATTAGATTGTTCATTAAGTATTTCGTCATGGAAACCATCACAGATGATTATTTGATTATGTTGAAATTTTAGTTTTTATAACTCTCATTTTGTTTAAGTAATTTTCTTTAAAATATCTCATTTTATTTTCAGATGATCCATACTATTGCGGTCTACGTGCTCGCGTTCCAAACTTCGTCAAGTCGAAAGGCAAAGAGATGAATGGCGTTGGCAACGGAAAAATGCCGCCCCACTCCCGTTACCCGGTGCTGCCGCCTGCGCCAAACTCGCACATCGGTATCCAATCTCAGCATCATCCTGTCATGTGGCATGCGCGCAGCTACGACAGTGGCATGGGTACGCTTAATTAAAGACTATTTTAAATCATATTACAACTAAGTTACCTTGACTTTTATAAGATTAAATAACTCAAAAAATGCTCATTATTCTCGAATGAGAGAAGCTTCTAGTTACAAGCAAGGGCGATCCAGCTGTAAAGTTTGAATGGGGTCTCAAATTGAGGGTTTGATTACCTTTTTCACAAGACCAGCCCTCCTGTCTCCTCTTTCCTGAGTAAAGTTCCGATTTCGCGAGGTGGTTATGTCCTCCCCCACCCCCCCTGGAAATACTAAATAACTAAATATATAAAATGTCAAGAACCATGATTCAAACAACAACAAATACATAAAATTAAAAACAAATCACATGTATTCTTTTTTGTAAGACTAATCATTTTAGTTCATTAGATACATTTTATTTTGTAAAGTTAATAGTAACACTTGGTTACTAATCAGGTAAGAGATATCTCTTAAGGTTTAATTCTATGACAAATGCTCAAGAATTGATCCAAGGCAGTTTGCACAAGGATCATTCGGCAAGCATCTCTGACACTAAGCTTCGTGGCTGTGATTGGTTGAGTAGTTACAAATTTTGACACTCAGTTAATGAGAGTAATTTCTTTACGACGCCTCAGACTAGCGTCTTAGACGCATAGTGGACTGCCTTACAGCACAGAGAAAAGAAGATAATTCTCACAGCTTTCTCTGCTATGAGGTCAGAAATTTTTTTAAAGCTAGAATCTGAACTTAAACTATAACTTTATTTTCAAAGAGAAATGTATAATTAATTGTACAGTTGACTGGAAATTCGACAGAAAAGTGAAATCGAAGATGATTCCAGCGATAATGAAAGATTAGATAAATAGATGAATGAAGGAAATTTAAAGGATGTTGTGAATAAGAACGAGAAGCAAGAATATACTGATCCTAAAAAAATCAGAATGCCAACTTGTTGAGATTGTTTTCAACAACAATCACAAACATACAATAAGCATGATTCATATTAAGTTTTGTTCATGAAAACAATAATATCGAGAACATTATTCTTTTGAACTGTCAAAGGCAAACGTGTTTCATACCATTTATTTCATATGATCAGAAAAAGCTGTTGAACATGATTAACAAAGAAGCAATGACAGGTGAACGAGTATGCTATAAGAACTTCGTGCGCTCTTATTGGAGAGAACGAAGTGTCTCATAGTATAAACAACTTATAATAACGAACTGTCAAGTACTTGAAAATGTAACACTTAGAGAGGAACTAGAATGGTAATAGAAAATTATTCAATAGGTACTGTAAGAATTATATCAGTGATCAATCAACTTCATTCCTCCTAACCTTGAATTGGAAATTGTCATTGAATTGAAAATGACTAACTTAAATTATGTATGCAATGCTGAAACCGTTACAAAAATATAGTTTCTGGGTTCTGGATCTCTGAAAAACTGACTTTAAGTTCTATTCAGATTCTCTAAGCTTTGATCTCAATGTTTTCTAAATATCTTGATGAGAGATGAAGATTGTACAATCTAATTATTCGAAAACTATTTTTTGTTTCAGATTCAGAACTTCTAGACTCTCCTTATAACCATATATATGGACGTCTTCCTATACCTACAAGAGGATACATTCCTACAACGCCAAGAACAATGTACATCGGAGAGTGGGATTGAAACTAGATCAGCAATGTCCTATTTTAACTTATCGTTTCCCATGGCTAAGCCATCCCTATAAAGGCAATATTAGTTACTGCTTTAAAGCTATCGATTTGAAAAGCTCATCGTTTTTCAAATTTCAGATTGTATCCTAAAAATTCCAATTTCTAGAACAGAAATCAATTTTATCTCACTTCTTAGAGAATTGCCTTCTGTAAATAAGCTCTGTCTACTTCGAATAATTTCTAGGCTACGATTAGTCACTTCCCAAATCATTAAGCTAGGGAAAAATGAGGAACTGCTCATTCTTCAATTATTTATTCATATTTGAAGAAAAGTCTACTTACTGCCTTTGCAATGCTACTGCTGAAATCAGACTGCCAATAAATTACTGGAATGCCGAACTGCCGTTTTGTACTGACTTATAGACGAAAAATGTGCTTTTTCTCAGTAGTTGATTAAGTATTTTGTATATTTTGAACTGAATATAGTTTTGTAAATATATTATATAGTGTATGTAATAGAATAAGAAGTGAGTAATTGGTGTGAATGTTCTTATAGGCATTCGATATTCTAAGTGTTATTCAATTAAATCTTCCCTCTACAATACAATCCAGTGTTTAAAATTCTATGACTTAATTTTCAATAACTCATTACGCTACCACGCATATCTAATACCCGAACAATACATATCCGAACATTTATAACGGACATTCATATTCGATAGAAACAAACTTTTTGGGTAATACTGTTCTATTGAATAATTTTGTCACGATTGAATTATTTAATTTCTCCAATCATGCCATTTTGAAAAGAACTCTTGAATTTCATATTCATATCAACAGCACTATGTTTCAATCGATTTTTCTCTTATGATTGTAATTATTGTAGAGGCAATTGAACAAATCCTCCAAAAAAGGTGTTGAATGATAGACGCATAGATATCCAATCCTTTTTGAAAGATTTTTATACTAACAATGTCATTTATCAGTGGTTTAATTTTTTCGATGATGTATCGTATGTTGTAAATAAGACGAAGTCATAATGAATACTGTGTTTCTACTATCTAGTTACTAGACACTTAATAAACAAATAAATTATTCTATGAATATTTTTAACGGCAATTCTAAATGAAAGAGTTCTGCTGTTTTGTATTCGACATCTTACGGTGTAAAGACGCCTAATTTTGAAACAACGATGAATAAATAATATAGTTACAGACAAACTATCAACGAATAAGATGTATATTCTTTTGTAAATCACTCGGAATAAAAATGGTGTTGGAAATATTATATGTTTATGTGCATCTTTATTGTGCCTGTTTCCCTAAAATATCACTCTAGATTGTTCATAGAAAAATGTTTATACCTAGGCTCTTCAATTTCAATTTACAGAAATTTAATCTACAGAAGCAGAATGATTCTATTGTTTATACAATATCTATTGTTAATGTATTATTGTTATTCTGGGAATGGATATATGGAAATCTGTTTCCCAGACAAATGGTATTATCGTCGATAGAGTATCTTTCTGTTGATGAAAAGGGAAGTTTGAAAATGAATTTATAATGGAAAGTGAGAACATGGTTCAGTTCTAGTTTCCAGTCAACGTTTTCAGGCAATGATAAATATAGGCAGCATCATAATTATAATGATGGCAACTGTGCATGCACGCTACATTAGCCTACTATAGCCTGAAGAACATTTTCTCTTCATATACCGTAGTTTTAGAGTTCTATTAATTTAACCTATTGACTCATTTTCGCAAGTGCCAAATATAAAGAACTAGCCGGTAGGCTTGCTATGCTCGTCTTAACCGTCTAGCCATCAGGGACATCTAGACCCCCGGGGGACAAATTTACACAAAACCAGCAAGAGGGGGAAATTTTCACTAAAATTTAAATTTTTGGTCAATTAGTACTTGATGATGCTAGAAAACGTGATTTTTGGGAAGTTTTAAAAACCCATTTCTAGCATGCGTTTCAAAGTAAACATCTATACAAAGTTCAACATTTTTGGCCAAGTAGTTTTTGATAACGCAAAACCGATAGAGAAACGTCAATTTTGGGCGTATTTATGGGAAGTTAAAACCGCTCTTAGCACGCATCAAAGGACTTGGCTAAACATGAGCACCAAATTTCAACTTTTTTGGCTAAGGTGTTTTTGAGAAACGGTGATGAATGAGTGAATGAGTCAGCTAGTCAGTGGTGTTTGGCTTTTATATGCAAAGATTGCCCCTAAATATTGACAGTCGTTTTGTATAATCACCCCTGAATAAGTTACTTATACTTACTCCATCAGCTTTTCCTTTTCGTGGCATATCATGAAACAACATGAACAAGGCGGGCCGCTTAGCGCAGTTGGTTGGGGCGTCGCAACTTCAGCTTGCTGTCGTTTAAGTGGTCGAGGGTTCGAATCCCACTCCACCGTCAGGCATTTATGTGTAATTATTCACCTCATTACCCACGCACAAGTCTCGGACTCATGTGGGCATCATCAGCAATAAAAAAAAATGTAAAGGTCTCTACTAAAACATATTATTGCAATGTAATAACGTAAGTTATCAGGGGCGAATCCAAAGGGGATAAAGGGGATAGTATATTATCCTCCAGAAATTCTCAACCGACACTAAAAAAAACTTTATTTGTGTCTTTCATGGAGATGTAACCCTTTTTCAGGTGATCTACTCCCGAAAAAATTTCTCGACTAGCCCCTATACATTATAGTCAGCAATATCTCAAATCCGCTCAAATAATTTTTCTGAAGCCTTATGAAATATGACAATACGGGATTTGTATGTGGAATTCAACGGATAAAAATGCACTACTGAATATAATCAAGTCTTAAAATTGGTCAAGGAATATGTTCACAAGGATAGAAAATATAAGTTATTGAATCATTAGCATGAACTCATTAAAAAGTCAGTAAACTATACTGGTTTCACATTGCCCACTATAAGAGAAATGAAATGTTACTTAATAAAAAACGCACACCGGCAATTATTATTTGCGAGTAGGCAACTTAAAGTAGGTTCCTCTGGTTTCCATCATGATCAACTACCAAGACTATTCACAATAATCAATAATAAATTAGTATTAACTTGTTATGTGAATTCAATGACTTGCAGTCAAATATTCATTAAGAATAAGTAAAATTTACTTACTCTGTAGGCCGAGTGCTTTCGAATCTTTGAGATCCGTTTTCAGAGGCCAACGGATCTCAAAGATTCGAAAGCGCTCGGCCTACAGAGTAAGTAAATTTTACCTATTCTTAACGAATATTTGACTGCAAATCGTTGAATTCACATAATAAGTTGATATTAACAACGCAGTTCGTCATGGAACAAGAAATCCAGGAAATAATTAGTATTGTAGTGCTCTAAAATATATTGGAATTCTATTATCATTAATTAATGCTCTTTAGAATTTTTAATTGAAGGCGAATAATAAGCTAATATTAATTTGTTCCTCAACCATTTTTCCTGTCCAAGAACACTACAAAGTACAATTTTGTTGTGGACCTTCTATTTATAATTATTTTTATCCACTGCAACTGATGACCACTGGAATTTTGTTTGAATTTAGTATACTAGAAAACAAGAATACTAGTAACAGCTTGTGAACAGCAGACTTCAGAAGAATATGGGTGCTTGCACAGAGAAGCATACTGGTTATACTCAATGTTAATCACCATTGCAAAATTAAACACAATCATGAGACCTAACTCTTGATTCAATTCGCTTAGTCTATTTCATGTATATTCTCCACAAAAATTCACTGTATCACATTATTAAGGCTGCTTTTCTGTTTCTAAGACAGCTGATTCTTAAATCAGATCAGATTCCACAAACCTGATGAATGAACAGTATTAACTAAATTTTGTATAACTATCACTGACTTGTTTTCACTTGTTTTTATAGTTAAATGAAATTATAGAAACGATCTGTTTCTCTCAAACAAATATGTTTTTCATATAAATGATAATTAATATTTTTGAAGGCTCAACCAGATGAATAAGAGGGCCCGAGATTCAAGGTCCCAAATCTGATTCCAATTGCATATGATGGAGAAGCTCATTTGAAGAATCATAATGTTCCCTATTGTCATGGATCAAGAATTTTGAGCCCGATTTAAGTAAATAAACGATGAAAAAATATCATATTTACAATCTTTCCGAATCAGAGAAAACTTTTCTAAGACAAAATCTCCATCATTATATTGGCGAAAAAACTCTCTCTTCCCATTAAATATCATCATTGTTATATGTTATTGGCATGTTAATTTATTTAAAAAACTAGAATAATCAAATATTTGTTTATTTGTTGGGTGATATAACCCATAAAAAATTCTTACTCAGAAGTTCAATCAATGTCTAGAGCAAAAACCTATCAGACAGCCTTCATAATCATATTGTCTACATCAAACGAACTAGCATAATTTGTATTGGGAGCATATTATTATTGTAAATTATTATAATAAATTTTAGTGGAAAATATTCTCATTAGAAATAAAATAAAAGGACTCACCGAAATAATACCCAGGAATTGTATCAACAGTATCCTATTTTGAGCCTCTCGGTTCACTTATTGGTCATCTCTTTGGTCAGATTACGACAAGATATACTACCGTTAATTATTTTCGTGTTTCATAGATTTATTTCTTTATAATTTATCATAAGTAAAATTTTTGTCAAATCAGTTATTAGAACACGGTATTACGAGATGCGCACTAATCATAGATTGCATAGATTGCACTTTATGTTTATATAATTCGTCCCATTAGCTTCTTTATGTGTTTGCTATTATTAATTAACCTTTTTTCTCTGCGAACTATTTTTCGTGACGATCAGCAGTTGATCCTGACGTCATTCTTTTTGATAATAATAACTAATTTTCCGCCAATCAAATTGCACCGTTCAGAAAAAAGTTCTAGAACATTCGATTGAATGCTTGACCCTTCTGAAAAAAGGAAATCTATGAGACTTCCGGAACGACAAGACAAGAGAGATGACCAGGTCATAAGTGTCCACTTTTTGTTAATTGTAAAACTTAAATGTTCAAATGTAAAGTTCAAGTTTGAGCAAAGTCAGCATCAGAATCGATGAAACAGTGAAATAATTAAAATCGGTATTATAATATCCAGTATCAGATCATTTGTGGAAATAACAAATCGACGAAAAGAATCACCAGCTCAAGTCTTAACCACTGCCTGCAGTCCAGTGTCCATGAAGCCGGAAATTTCATCCTCAAGCATCGACAAGTGAGTGGTTAAAAAATATATAATTTCATGAGCTCATGATAGTGCGTAGAAAAGAAAAATTAAACAAGGCAAGTCTTTCTACAAATTCTGATATTAGGTTCAAACACAGATTTATTTAGAATTAAGATCTATGCACTTGTCTCAAACCTTCATTTTTCCACGCAAGCACCCTGAGCTCTATGCTCTTAATTTATAAAAATATAAATTATATTAATTTTGGAAAATTCAATTCTATTAAAGATTCCAGATATTGCAAATTATATAAATTATTTGGTTTCTATCATTTAACTTAAAATTTCATTTTCATCTTCATAGTAGAGATAATTATATTTGTTATAATAGCCTTTATGAAAATTTCTGTAATTGTGTTTTTCGGCTATTGCCAATATAGTCAATAATATTATCATCAATTTCTTGGTCATTATTTATTTATTTTGCTTGAGTCTTATGGAGTATTACCTATGTTGCAGACCTCAATTCTAGAGCATTGAATCTCATCAGACTGCCTGGGATGATTTTCATGCCAGAGTTATAATATAAAGCGGAGAGTATTTGGGAATAAGCAATTGGAATTTGTTGATTGGGAAAATTACATCCAAATTCTAAACTATTTCACATTATACCTTCCTTTCAACTGCGAAGCAAGCCTGAGTTGCACCTCAATTTCAGCGGACACAATTTCAGCGATTATTGATGAAATGAACTTCATTAAGTGAGGCATATATTTTGGTCATTCGAGGTGTTTTATGAGCATTTATTCAACTACTATTGTGGAAAGACAACTGATCTAACTGAGAGTCGTGAAGAACGATCCGGGATCAGGGATTTTCCTTTATTGTTGTTATAGCATTTCAAATATTGAAACTAAAATATATTTGTTCATATTTCACTCCGACGAACATTTTTCTACCAAAATTTTGGGTGATTCATGCTATTTTATGCCAGAGAGCAGTGCCTGATTTTTTTATTTGTGTACAGAGCGACCAACTTCGGTAACGATTGTTACAAATTCGGTATTCTGCTACTCCGACATATCATCACACAGGAATTTGAGGTAGGCCTACCGTATGACCGTATTTCAATAAAAATAAACCTCACACTATATAAGAAGGATTGAGTGTCTTTTTTACCCTTTTAAATATATTTTAGGCCCTTATTAGACAGAGCAACTGCAGTCGCCGTCGTGGATCGTGCGTCACTATCTAAATCACACCAGCCGGGTAAATTTGATTGAAAAAATAAGCTGATGGCTTTAAACAAGTGTATGCCGTCGTGTACTTTGACATTTTTGAACTCCTTCAGACGATCGACTGATGTAATTTAGCCTCAAAGTGTGGCAAGCGACGGTGACTGCAGTGGCTCTGTCTAATAAGGGCCTTAAATTCAAGTGCATAATGAAAATCCTTACACATACATCACTGGGCATTCCCTAGAGGAAGATCCATGCGAAATTTCATAGAATTTGATTAATGCGTTTAGCCGTAAATGCGTTACGGACAGGCAGACAAATGCAAAACGGTCGAGTTGAAACAGAGACCTCTCTTCGTTCGGCCAATCAACAAAAAATATCAGTAACATTTTTATCCAGTTAGACTCGTATAATTACTTGAATGAGAATGATTTTGGGAATAAATTTGATTTTATATGGGCTACCGTACTATAATTTATAGTGTTATGATTATATTTGTTCCCCACTAACTTCAATAGCCTTAATCAAAGTGTATAATAATAATAATAATAATAATAATAATAATAAAAATAATAGGAAAAGAAAGAAGAAAGGAAAATCATTCGGAAGATACTAGGCCCGAAAAACAGAAGAAGGATACAGACTACAAACGAGAAAGACAACAGAAAAACACAAACATTGAAATAGACATAAAGAGAAGAAGGCTAAAGTTCTATAGGCATATTCAAAGATTACCAGCAACAAGACTGACTAAAAAGATACACAACATAACAACAGCACTAAAAAGCACAACTAATTGGGTAAAACAAACACAGGAAGATCTCCAAAAAGCAGACATAAAACAAGAAGAAATCCTAAATAGAAACATTTTCAGAAAAAAGGTAAACGGGAGGTTGAAGCAGAGCCTGACAAACCAAAACATTACCAACCCAAATGGTCTAATGAAAGGAAACAAGCATTCAGCCAAATAATGAGGCAACACTGGTAAGAAAGAAAGGCAAAAAGAATAGCATTTCTTAGCGTCTTCCTTCATGGGAGTTTCATCGCCTAAATAAATAAATGATAATAATATGAGAAAAGTTTTTAAAAGTTTGAACATGGAACTTGCATAATACATTGCTTCTTTGCTCTTATTTTAGAGAATTTTCCATTATTACTTTGTTGGCGACCACGTCCACCTGAGAATCTTGTTAATGCCTTTTAGGCTAAGTGACTTTGATGGATGAGTTGTGCGACAATCCAGCTTGACCACATTTTAACCCCACCCAACACCCACTTCACTTCTCTGAGATCGGAATCCATGAAAAGGACTTCGAAATGAGATGAGGATGTTCCTAGATTGAAAGTATACTTTGAAAAACGAAGAAACAGAAATGAAAAACGTTTCCTGTTGAGAAAAAGGATTGCCAAGACCAAATTTGGCTTTGCCGTTGTTTTCTATTAGCTTGGGGTGTTTGGCAGAAATAGAAACGACAAGACAATAGAGCCTTTGCTGAACCAACCCAAAGAAAACAATCGACACGGCTTAAGTTGGAGGAGGTCGGAATGCTGAATTTATCAGAACATATAAACACTAAGCTCGTGCAAGAAGTTATTTGAGCCAGACTCAGGACATGTGTACTTAATAAAAAAGTAACTCAGTACCTTCACCATACAGTAACTACTCAGCCTACACAGTACCCTACGCATGCATGCCTTGCTAACACAACATTTTCAACTCCTAAGCTTTTGATTTCCATTCTACTCTTGTCCTGAGAAAATAGTAACAGATATCCCATCTTATAATAAAATCATCCTTTGTAACTGTAACCTTACATTAGCTTTACTATTTTATTCATATTATTATTAATAATTTTGATTATATTAGATTTATTTTAAATTAGATTAGATTAGATTACTTTATTCATGATAAATTTAAAAAAAATTCAAATGTGTGCTTACATACAATATTTTAACATCACATAGAACGTAGACTATTTACATTTTGTTGAAGATATTAACATTGATCTGATGGTTAGAGCTAATGAAATTAAATTATAAGTGATGCATTTACATGAAAAGGCAAAGTTTGAATAAAAATTCGTCCATTCGAGCACTCAACCTTGAGAACATTTGGTATTCGTTTTTCTTTAATTCAGCAAAATATTGATTTAATTAAATTGACTTCAGATTGTAGATTGATTTCAATTCATATCACATTATGAATTGCTAATTTAGATGATAATGTATCATAAAGTGTTTTTAATACTAAAAATTAGTTTAAAAAGCAAGATTTGAGAATAAGATTAGCAAAAAATGATTAAAATAATAATTTATATAAAATGATTATGAAGATGTTGATGAGAGAAGATGGGGTGGTAATTAGATATAATGATTTTGTACAAATCTTCTTAATGTATTGAGGTGAGTGTTAAATTGTAACTTCTAACTAAAATTATTATTGCCAACTACAGTATAAAATAAAAATATGAAGTGATTTTAAATGCCTTGCGTGCACTAGCTCATGTGACACATTCTCACTGATATCACTGCTCTACTTTTGAAACACTGCATTTCGAAAAATCTTGAATGATGATTTTCATTTGATGAAGGCAGGTGGAGGCTATTATTTCTACACGTAGACAATGAGTACCTGAGTGTCTATATTAGTCAATGTAGAATAATAATAATAATAAAAATTGCCTAACTTTAAACACAAAATATGGGAAAGTTTAACGAGTTGGAAACTTCAAATGTCTAGGCGAAATCCTGTCAGAAAAAGAATCATAAAAAGAAAGAGTAAATAAGGCACAAAGAGGTCTGTCTGGTACATAACTTCTACAACAAAAAATGTCTATCAACAAACACGATAATCCGCCACTACAACACATGCATAAAACCAACATTCCATTACGCCAGCGAAACTCTAGCCATAAATGCAAAATCCCACACGATTCTAAAGACTTCTAAAGACTGAGAGAAAAATAATACGGAAGATACTCGGACCAAGGAAAGCCGCAGAAGGCTACCGGTTGCAGAAAAACTCAGAGGTTGAAAAACACTCAAGTCACAAACGAAATCCGAAAAAGACGTTTGAAATTTTATGGACACATTATGAGTCTCCCCAAAGATCGAATTTCCAGACGAATTCTTGTACATCCCCAAAATTTGAAAAACGGTGGAAAATGGATTCAAAATGTCCAAACTGACATGAAGCTTGCAAAAATTGAAAACCTAGAAACAATTATGAACAGAAATTAATATAGAAAGTGTGTGGAGTCATTGGAAATAGGCCCGGTACCAATAAAGAGGAGAAAGGTGGAATTTTCATAGGAAAGGTCTCTTAGAATGAAAAAATATTGGGAAAAAACCGAAAAAATATTAAAGGTAATAAATTAGTTCAGCCTTCCTCATAAACATGTACTTAGCGTTTCCCAATTTGAATGGGAAATTGACGACTAATAATAATAATAATAATAATATATTATATTATATATCAATGATATTATTAGTATTTATAGTGAGGATAATTGGGTGAGTTTAGAGATTGCCGTCAAGTAGCTTTTAATAAAATAATGTAACCTTTCTCAGGCCTAGTTTACCAGGTTTCAGCGATCAATTCCGTGTAACTTTGATTTTTACGTTGACAGGGGTGGGATGCATTATGATAATATATTATTTTAATTCGGGGCACGAAATATTTTTTCACCAGAACTGAGTGTCTCACACGTTGCCTGCACATTTTCTCAGGCTGTATACGTGAGTAAGATCTGTTTAAAGAGTCTATGAGACTAGACTAAGTGAGTTACAGCATAGGCTTAATGCAGTTTGCATCTTCTCAGGTTACCAGTAATTTTATTTCAGCGCACTACACTGATACATCGGTCAGTACTCGGCTTACATGCAAGAATCATATCGACCTAATATAATAACTGTAGATTAGGATCAGACAAGACAAGAATCCATAAAGCTTTCCTTTCGTCTTATCTTCTGTTTTTTAAAGCTGGGCGTCTGAGTATGTGAGCAGACGGTTTAGTTTGCAAGAGAATCATTGTAATGCAGCAAGCGCCTCCTCAAGGTGCAAAATAAATTCTCATGTTGAATAAGCGAGTGCATTCTCCTGGTTGACATCTCCCTATCCAATAGGCTACAGAGGTTTTCGGTTGGGCGTGAAGTGCATCCATATATTTATTCCACCAAGAATAGTGCAAGATTATGATAATAGCATGTATGAAAGTAGAAAAATAATTATCAACAATCAACATAATATATTAGCTCTCCGAAATTATCATTTCTAGAGACCATATTGTATTTACGATGAGAAAAAAATATTTTAACATAATTATAATAATAATAAATTGATGATAATAATCATGAAAGTGGAAAAATAATCGTATAGGTAACAATTTATGTGACACATTCACACTGATATCATTGCTCTACTTTTAACATACTAGATTTCGAAAAGGCTGCAATTGTTCCTGGCTTTTCAAATGGATGCATTAAATATCAACATATATTTGGCATTATATTAGAACTTTGAAATTATTCTCGTGAACAATATTGTACTTACGTAGAAAAAATGATTGAGAATCTTCACATTTTGGGAATACATTCAAAGCAGAGAAAGCCTTTTTTGAGTTTAAGGTGACATCTAGAACGATTCAGTACGCTCCATAACAATTTCTATTGTAACACCTATATAGGCTACTTTAATAACATTAACAACCGTAGAACATTTTTCTCAACATGATAATTTGATTTCATATGTTTTTAAAGTAGGCTTTCAAATATCCTTGTCAACTTGACCGGTATGTTACGCATCCTTTTTTCAAGTCCTCATATATCAATGGAAAATCCTGATTCATGAGAAATCGGCATGAATGTGTCTTATGTGACTCCTCGCGAACATCGCGTTACTTTTTCAACTTACTGAATGAATGGTAGTAAATCTGAAATAATCTGTAATAGAGCATGCATTTTAAAAATATAACCCATTGGAATAAAGATGTATGTGGTATTGTACGTCCAGTCAAGGTCGGTCCTGGCATTGTCAAATGCACAAAGAGTAGCCCAATTTGCTAGCTTCATTCGATATACCTTTTTATTTCACTTTTTCTTTTCGTATTGTAATAGCTTCTCACTGCCAATAATAGAACTAAATGGGAAGAGAATGGTCGTGGTAAATTTATATGTTATGAAAATGCACACAATTATTAATTTTCATCGAAATTAGCTCTTCCTTGTTCCAACTGCTCTTTGCCAAATGCATGACAGTAGTAACATTGACTTTTTGTTGAAAATTTAACGAATTGCAGTTAATTTTAATTGTGAATAAATAATATTTCTTCTCACTCACGCCAAACGTTTCTGTGTCATGGAGACTCATCCTCATAGGCCTTTGAAGAGGAGTCTCTATGACTAGAAAACGTTTGGCCTGAGTGAGTAGAAATATTATTTTTTCACAATGAAAATTGACTGCAAGTCGTTAAATTTACAATATAAAGGCAATATTAACAACGCAGATCGTTATGGAACAAAAAATCCAGGACAGTAGTAACCTTGGTATGGGGACTCACAGTGATGTAATATCATGTGAAAAAATCAACAGTGATTTAAATAGAAATTAATGAGACGTAATCTCTCTTGACTATAATTTATCCCAGTCAACGAAAAGGTACAGAGGAAAATTCTTGGAACAACATTTTTGACTTTTGTTTGGGCTAGTTAGGAGGTGACCATATTATCAAAAGTCCCCGCCCGTAAGCCTGGGAATGGGAGGGGGTTGAATTGAAAGTCTCATTTTTCGGTTTTTTACTTACATCTCGGAAAAACATACGTCCTACCGACTTGACCACTTTATACAAAATGAAAGCTGATTAAATTTGCTACAAGTTTTACATAGTCAAGGTTTTCGATATCTTGTAAAGTCTTCGAGATATCCGCTCTTGAGTCTTTAATTTTAGAAAAAAAATTTTTGCTTCACATTTTTGCTCTTTTTGACCTAATAACTCTTTAACAATGCACCGAGAAACTAAATGCTAGAAGGTCATAGGGTTGTAGAGCATTTTGAATTCTTCTCAATAATATAAATTATATTACTCTGCTATTATTTATCTATTTTCCTACAAATGTTGAAGCAGTTTCAATGTTGAGCATGAAATCTGAGGATTCATGACAACTGTTGACTAATGAATCTATCAATTTCTTACCATTCCCGGTCAACGTATTGGCCGAGATATGCAACATTATGTAGGCCTACACATATTCAGTACTGGATGTCTAAATAGCACTGTTACTCATTTTAAAATATATACTTGTATGCCCGCTGACCAGGTTCCTCACAGTTTTTTGGCCCACCCCCATAATTTAACCTGATCCTCTCCTTGAAAGGTTTGCCCATCTCTGCTCTAGATCTTCTTTAATTTATTGACTGTAATAATGGTATAACAACCAAAACTAGTTTCCCAATATTTTTTAATAAATGTGGCTGTGACAATTTCGTCTAATTATTCATTAAACTTTTTCATGCCTAAAATCAACGTTTATAGAAAGTACGAGTGACAGTGGTATTCAGAGTATAGATGAGAGTATGGCCAAGTTCAAAGGTAGATCTTCTTTGGAAAAATGCATCCCTTTGAAATGTGAAATCAAGATATGGCAAGATGACAACGGTGTGATGCCAGAACTGGTTATACACATATGACATGAATGTATATTGTGGGAAGTATACTATGGGCATGTAGAGGGCACTTCAGGTGAAAGAGTGGATTCTAAAACTATTGTTTGTGAGAATGTGGCATTGGTTTTTGATGGATTTTTCACTTCTATAAAACTGATGGATACAATACAGTTTGCAGCAGTTGCACTTGTATGGCTACACAAAAAAAATGTTCCAGTAATTCCTAAACTACAACAAAAATATGAGTCAAAGTTTCTATGCAACAATAAAGGCACACTATTTGTTTTTGTAGTTCGATACTAAACAGGTTACTATTATTAGTAATTGCCACAAAAATGATCTGACTAATATTGGGAGGAAAGCAAAGGATGACCAGAAACAAAACGTGAACTGTTCAGAGGCAAAATAAAATTCTACAACACCAATATGGGTGAAGTAGATTTAGCTGACCAAATAGCACAGTTTATGATGTGAACCAAAAATCGAGTAAATGGTGGAAGAAAGTATTTTACAAACGTCTACTAACATCAGTAGTGAACACTTGGATAATTCGTAAAGAAATCCCACTTTTGGATTTCATGGTTCAGCTTGATCTCTCATTTCAATTAGACATTCAAAAGCCAAGCTGAAAAGAAGACCATCTTCTGGACAAGTACCAAAAAAAATTCGCCTGATGCAGAATGTTGGTGGCCATCTTCCTGTTGAAGGACTAACAAGAAGACGATGTTTCAGTTGTTATACGAAAGGCAAAGAGAAGCGAACAGCAACAATGTGTGTGGAACTTGTAACAAACCACTTTGAAAACTCTGTTTCACACCATTCCATAAATTATTCATGTTAAAATTATCTGTCAATTTCTTAATCTATGAACAGTGAACACTATAACTTGCTCAATTTTTTATCTAAGGCATTTTTAAATTTATTATTGATTTATTGTTTGATTTATTATTATAAAATTCATAAATTCATTGCTCAATTACCCTACCTTTTTATAAAAAAAGTATATTATTACAGATACATTGAAGTTATCAATCACTTCATCTGTAGGTTTAATTTTAGATTCTGAAGTTGTTTAGTAGTACTTTCTGAAGGTTGTTATTATACTGTATAATTGAACAATTCATGTTGTTTTCCATGCCATAATCAATTCATTTATTTTTAGAAAGAAGTCCAATGGGACATATATTTTCATGTCCCATGTTGAATGACTAATGAGACATATATATTATATCCCAGGGAGTATTCTTGTTAGTGGGGGTCTGTGAAGAATACAAAAATATAACAATCTCAAATAATCATACTATGGTGTTTGTATGATTGCAAAATGGGTAGGAATAATACAAACAAAAACTTAATGTATTCAGTCTTGAAAGGGAACGTGTCTTGAAACTGTAGGAAAGGAAGATAAATGAAAATAAGTTCATATGAACAAGAAATTTTCTGCTTTCGAGCTTTGACAGGGCTGACGGCTTTTTCAAGGCCAATTTTCTTATTGCTTACAAAAATATTGACTTGCAATTAGGAAATATCGTTTTTATAGAATAGAATATTTATACTCACTGATACTCTTGAGCATTGATTGCTTCAGTGGGCTTGACATACTCATATATATAGGCCTATATATTATTTTAAAGTTCTGTCATCTTGAAGAAAAAAGTATCCTCACTGCATACGGTACTTGCATAGTCAAGAAGGCAAGAGTAAAAAGCCAATCTCCTTCTGCTTCTCATTTTAAGCCTTCATCTTTTCCCTTTCACATTGGGTTCAAGAGGATCAGGTCACTTTAATTCATGGTCTGGAAACTAAATGCAGATTTTTGAGTAGCATATGACAATAAATGCAAGTACAGTATGAGTCATGTAACGTAGACGTATGGTAACCTATATTATGGACGTATCAAATTCAAATTTGTGGGTAATAGAAATCTCACATGAAGTATTATCTTTATTCTCTTATTTGTATAAATAATGATGATCTCAATTATTCAACAATCACTGCAGTAATATTATTGTTTAATAATACAGCAGATATAATATGTATATTGGTCCATGAGACTTTGATTAAGATTCTTTTTCAAGCCAAGGAAGGTACTCTCAATAGAATGAAATTAAAAAATAAATTTGAATTTGGTTCCTCATTCAATTTTTAGATAATCATTCAAATGAATTACAGTGTTACAGGAAATGTTGACATTTCACAGCCAATCTTCAAAACTCATTTCAATATAACTAAGTTTATAAAATACTTCGTTTATATATTTCATTCAATAATGATGATTTTACAATATAATAAGAATTAAATCACATTTGAACGGTATTAACTTGTTGACTATTCAATTTGCACAAATTCTATATTTTATTATGGCAGTATACAATGATATAGATAAATTCAATTGCGCATCATAAAGCAAATTATATCATAATACTTGGAACATTGATTTATAGTGTTCCGTAATTCAGAAATACCGCACGGTATTTGGAGTACTGTAAAGTGAATGTTCCAATAATATTGAAGCATGAGCTTGTGTAAAAATTTCATTGTAATAACAAGGTAAATTTTTTGTGCATTCAAAAACACACGAATATTTACAAATATTTCATTCAGATAACAAACAGAAATATAATAATATGGAATACAAACGACTAGAGTAGTACGATTTGTACTTTTTACAATTTTTACTCAAAGTATAGAGAGAGCAGAACAAAAACTAATATAGGCTAGCACAATAACGATTTGTAAAGTCTAGAGTGAATAACGAGCTACAAGTATTAGAACATTATATTGCTGGTCTCGACAATTTCTTAAAGTTTGTGAGCTATGAAAGATCAAAACGTTATTTCTTATTTATCACAGTAACCGGAAACATGAGCTCTAGAAAGTAGGACTAATTTTATCATACCTACATCAACAATATTCAACTACTTCAAACTTTCTGTCTTATAATATGGATCAACTCCAGAGCTCACTCCTAAGTATTTAAATTCAATCGAATATAGTACGGTAATTTATTGTTATCCTAGAAAGAGAAAATTATCTACTGGTCTCAATCTTGGAAAAAGCTTGACTCCAATTTAACAATACCATTCCATTGCAACTTTGTACTGAGTTTATTTGATAAAAACCATAACATTCGCCAAAAATAAAATGCAATAACTTTTTTGTACTGGATGGGAATACATGAATAATAGAAATATAGATGTAATATTCTGACCAAGACCAAGTTTATGAGTGGAATCCTTGAGACATATAATAATGGTTTCTTTACAGGATGAATTAGATAGGAATGTACAATGGTTGTTGTGTTTGTACACGGTAATGATATGCTAAATTTCTTCGCAGAAGATAGGCTATTGATTTCTGAGTAATAATTAAAAATGAATTACGGTAATACAAGGTTGAGATACAATAGGCTTATCAACAAGTATTTGAATTTATTTCAAAGGTGAGATAAACACTAGAAAGCAGTAGTTTTAAGTTGATCATCTCACTCCTACAATCAAGATTTAACCAATAGAAAAATAATATAAATATTTCCAGTTATTTTCCGTCCATTTCATTCTATAGAATCTTATAAATATTTTCCCTGTAAAATTGGAGTTAAAAATTTAGATTTGGTTTTCACTACCAATTTATTATCATAAGAGTTCTTATGTTTATTTTTTAATACCATGAGTATTTTTTGATTATTTGCAAGTAGCTTTATGATCTAGGTGTCACACAATGATAATATAATGCCTGTCATTGTCTGCAATGATAAACATTGGCAATCTTTGAATGATAAAGATTGAGCCCGGATAATGAAAGATGTTAATGTATTATTTATTTGTCTACTGTATACATGAATATCATAATGCATTAATACATGGCAACCACTCTAGCTCTGTTGAACTTTCTATGGTAATAAAATGTGTCTATCATTGTAAGAAGTTGAAAAATACTCTCCCCAAACAAGAATCCCCAACCCCCTACAAAGAAAGATTACAAAAACTTCAAATTTTTTAATATCCAATAACTTTTGTGTTTGGAAATCTTGGTTGGTTGACACTCATATACTTGAAATTGAAGCTCCTTTAATCTTAGATTCAAAACAAAACAGTCAACAGACATGAAATCAAGTCTGGTTTACCAGTAGCTGAATGGAAAGTGATACCAGACTCTTATTGAAGAATCATAACTATTATAATCGATGAAAATAATTAATCTAATATAATTTATCACAGATAATAATAAACTTCACAGCTTACTGCCAGTATCGATAGCAAACAATTTATTAGAAGCAAAGAAGTCAAAAATTGAAATCGTGGAAATATGGAGATTTTAAATGAAGGCACATTAAAATTATTCGTATCATTTACATAGCTTACGAATTCTACTTTATGGACACTTAACATACAAAGACAAAATAAATATTTCTTTACAATAACAAAAAAGATAATGGAATGATTCAATATTATTCTTAATGACACATCATATTCACAATATAGTAGGCTATTTATAAAATTCACATAACCATGAACCCAACTTGCGATTTCTTACTTCATCCAAAATAGCTCAGACAATCTTTGGATGTTCCATCAAAACGTTTATGGATTTCAAGTATTCTTGGGAGTAAGTACGGTACTTATAGGCCTAGTGTAAAATGCCAGTGATTGACATATTAAGTTATTGTTCGAAATAATGAATTACATTTAATAATAAGCCATGTAAGAAAATTTATAAATATGATTTTCATTATGAATATGAATGCAATATCAAATGTTGTTTAAAACTGACTATTATCATTAAAAAAATAAAAATAACAAGAAAGTGAAAAAACATTACTATACTAATCTTCCTAGTTTTAGAAAATAATATCCTCAGTTCCAGACACTCGGCTTTTATCATCCATTTACAATATCTAAACTTTATTCAAAGTTATTAACCATGGATAATTATTTATTTAATATTGGGAATGCTTCTAGAAAAAAGTTGAAAATTAGAATACCTAGCTTTGAAACGTCAAGATAAAATTTAATTTGGTTGATAAATTCAAATCAAACATAATAGTATATTATATTATAAATTATGGTGAACTCAGACAAATATTTCAGAAACAGAAAAATTGGAAACTTCAATCAGAAAATGTTCCTTTCTAAACAATAAACTTACTTTGAATATCCGTTTCCAATATTATCACCAATTATTATTCAATATTCTATATATATATATTATTCTCAAATGTATCCTTTCATGCGCCTTTTCAATTATTGCACAGAAATAGAAGATCATTTTATAATTGGAATTAGCTCCAGAATGCTATGAAAGGTTATCCTTAATTTCAAAAGTGGGGATTTCCTTTTATGAAAAGCTAGCCTTCTACTTATAGGGTTTATAACAAATATTTTCAAGATTGATCCACATTATTAGGGTACTTCCTTGCTATGAGCTTATGTCGCTAAAAATTTTATGTATTAACATGATGAAATTTATAAGTTTTTATATAGATATTCACATATGTGCACACACTGTGCATGTATTTAGAAAATATGCTGCTTTGACGTTGGAATTAGGTGTCACTCCTTGAGTGATAACCAAATGTCTCACATCAGGGAGATGATAAATTGATGGACAGTAGGCTACTTTAGTTGTGTTTTTTCTATAGTTTTCAAGCGGAAAATGTTCAACAAGAATGGATGATAGCTATTAAGCGAGTTTACACTTAAGGTACAATAAAATGAATCAAAATATACCAATTTCAAGACTTATCAGTTTTAATAAATTATTGATAATTGAATATTCTTATCCAAGTTTTGATTCTGAAAATGATTACTATAGCGATTAGTATGTTAAGTATGATAATAACCATCAAGAGCTAAAAATAATAATTATTATTGTTATCCAGAAACTAAATGAAGGCAATTAGTAAACATTCTCTTTCTGAGAGTTTTCCTTCTATGGAGAATATAGAATTTATGAATAGAGAATTTATGTGTAAGGGTGGCCGTTTGGTTTGGCCAGCAAAAATCTCTTTTCTCTGCTTTAAAATTAGTGGTTCAGTACCTACCTAAAACTGTAGGTCCAAGTTATCAACCAACATCACCCAACTCATTACCTTTGTAGGCTTTATCCTCCGAAAAAAACATGATGGAAAAATAATGCTTTCCAATGATTACATTAAAATAAACTGCTCATAAAAAGTTATTATGTTTGAGTTTGTAAGTATAGTTTAACTTCAGTTCAACTTTGAGCTAATGATGTAATTCATATTGCATTCATAAGAAGCTGGCAAATTTATTTGAAAAAAAAATATTTAGTCGAATATTTTTATCATATGAATGAAACATTATGGGAGAAAGAACTCTTACACACGTTGATGAATTATTTATTCAGATAATTCATCTCCAACATCTCCAAGCTGGGTTCTGATCATGAACTTGCACACCACTGTGAAAGTTATGTGTATTTAGAAGTCACCGAATTTGAAAGTATCTTAACTCTACTCAAACTATCTACAGCAATATATTACTTGAATTAAATATCGATTTAACATAAATGTACAAGAGATTTCATTTTAGAAGCTATTTATTTATTTTTGATACAAAATATTGTACACATGCATTTTAAGTTTACAAAATATTTCATAATATATAGGTAATAAATTACACTTATTATTATTTAACAAATTGAAAACTCTGCTTGAACTGTTTAGAATATCTACAAAGATTGCATTGAGTATTTTTGAGATACTGCCAAGTTATCTACATTCTCATGAACAAGAAGAGCACCTAGGGTGGTTAATAAAGATTCATTTCCAATGATATAATAAGAATGATCTATTTTGTTCTCTTATATGGAAAGCTGTCATTAGGCTAGCTTCTCCAGTTATATGTCATTAGAATTTATGTATTATTATAATCCAACTTCAACTGTCATAAAAAACAATTATTATTTAATTCCAATCAGGAAAAAGTAGCCTCAAGTGTATTTTTCTCTGGAAAAGGAAATATATTTGTCATGAATTGTAGGAAACAGCGAGCAGGTTTCTCAAAATTGAATGTTTGGAAATCAATGTCTGGGAAATTAACTCTCCAATACAGAATACCCACCTACCAATTTGAACTAATATAATTTATACCTTCCTAGATACTCATTGGAATCCATTTATCTGTTTTGATTTCAATAAAGGACTAACAGTGCAGAATAATTAATGGAGTAATTAATGCTGGAATAAATTGTTTCAAAATGGAAATCAAAACCTTCAATATTCCACTGTTCTTTGAAATGTGAAATTTGTTAGAAGAGGATTTCATGATTTAAAATAAAACTATTCGCGGTTTCATACGGATATTAATTTATCGAATAGCCTATGCTAGAAATTCTATCCTTTTAGCACTGGAAACTCTTGCAAAGGTGGTAAGATCAATCCACTTTATCAATTCTAGGCAACTAAGATTTTCCACTGACCTTTGATGTATTAATTTTAGGCTGTATTTGAAATATCTCAACACCACTGCCTATTTCAGAAAAATTATAGTTCCTACTAGGCTACCTATTTGCTTTTATGTTTGTTTTAAAACAAACATAGAAGCAAAGCAAAAGCAAATGCTTACAGCTTTCCAATAAAACCCAATTTTAATTATACCAGTACGGTTGCTAAAGCTAATGTTGCCTATTATAATGATCATCATACTATAAATATTACAATCATGATATGAGCTGGTGACCATAAATAAGCTGGTTTACCTTGATAGTCCCACCAATTTGTACGCAAAGAATTCATGAAGCTCATCCACATCAATGAGAGTTATCCTAGATCAAATTTAATCAAGTTTGAGTGACCTGCTGCTGTTTCTAAGGAATAGGTAAGTTATGATTTGAAATTTTGGAATGTTCTTGAGTAGGCTGATACATAGTTATTAATTTGAGTAAATTCTTCTTTCTTCTAGTGAGTTTCAAGACGAATGAATTTGGTTTGTTCAACAATATTAGATTGGTAATCTAATCCGTTATCAATTCTGCTACTCTTTGAAAATTATTGTCAGCTGTTGAACATTATCTAATAGAAGAATTTGACTCTTTGAAGTAATTTAGAAATCTGAATACCCATCAACAATCCCCATTATTAGTTTTTTCAACAATCTCACATTATTACAATTGAACATGATCTGAATGAACAGTCATGATCATTGATTTTATAGCTAATTAAAAAATCGAAGGATATCCTTCACCTCCACACAGTGCAATCTGAAATTCTTTTTTAACGAGGAATCGATTTTATTATAATTGAGAAAATTCAACATGAAAGGCAATATTGAAGCTGTTTTGGTGTTGAAGGACAACCGAGTAAAGCACCGTTGAATATAAAAAATCCTATACATCTTCCAGTCTTCTTTCGTCCTGGTGCATCTGTCTGCAGATGAGGCCCAGATTATTTAAACGTTACTGCGAACAATTATTTATAATAAATATATTGGATACCAATAGCAATTAATTGGATGTAATAAGTCCATTCACATGAACATATTTTGCATAAATGCTCAATGAGAATAACTGTAGTAAGAGTTCCATATTTACACCACCACCCATTCGCACACTCGCAAAGTACATTATGCTACAACAGATTTCATATCAAGTTATTCTGGCTGCTTTGCCACTTGAAGATGATGAGCTATCCAGGCTTCCTCTTACCGGCTCGACTTTCACACCAACTCCATTTGGGTTCAAAGTCATTGTTATACCGACTGAAAAATAGAGAAAAATTGTTTTGTGATTAAAATACTACTTAGAATGAATAGGAACTGATAATTATAAACATTTCATTGCAATATATTATTTTCATATAAAGTCAGTTTTCGATTATGAACAATAAATTAGTAACAGTCGAATTGTCACAACAGAAATATTCGTGGACATAGTATGCTGCATGTCATGATATCAACTAGGCTGATCACATCTTACATGGTGCACTCCTTTAGGATATCATCAAAGTGAAGTCTCAAAAATAGGATAAATAATAGCACACTGTTAAATCATTTTTTGGAGCCTATAACATAAAAAATTATTGAGGAGTATTAAATTTGAACAATCTAATATCAAAACTGACACTGTACGGTATCTCTATTCAAATTATAATGTTTACTTACTTATACTAGAGATATGCATTTCGCTTTTATTAGGTACAACAAATTTGATGTTGTCATACATTCACTATACAAATCTGTATTTTAAGTTTATAGCCTTCTGATTTTTATTACAGATATATAGAAAAGAAGAACTTATACATAATGAATTTATTCGTTCGTCTTCTTTTCTTATTTTCCTTCAATTAGTAATGTTTTAATCGTCTCAAAATGTGTATTATATTATATACCTACGGTACTAGAAGCTCTGTACTTGTAAGCTATACTATAGTTGCCAGAAATGTATTACCATTTTTTAACTACTCCCAATAAGTAAATAATATTATTTGTTTTCAGAATAACTTAGTGTCTATCAACAATAATTGTGATACAAATAGATGTCACTTTGAGATATATCAGTTCTACATTTTATATAAGATTGTAAGGTATTGTAAGGTATTCATGTTGATAGTTAAGATTTTTAAATTGATATAATCTTCTAGAAATTCGAGTTGGTTTTGAAGAAGCTTGTAGTTTACCAAAAAACTGCTATAGGTAGTATTTACAACATAATAAATTAAATTTCGAATTCCTTTCAATACCATGATTGTATGATAGCACTTTGAGGTATTCGAAATAAATAAATTATATTCAAGTTATTAATGATTAACGTAAAATAATGTCAAAGATAATCTAGCTTGTCTTGATGCTTGAAACATCACACCTGAATCTGGTGCTGTAGTCCATCTACTGTTTAGTTCTTTGCATTCAGATTATTATTATTAATATTATTATTATTATTATTATTATTATTATTATTATTATTATTATTATTATTATTATTATTATTACTATTATTATTATTATTATTATTATTATTATTATTATTATTATTATTATTATTATTATTATTATTATTATTATTATTATTATTGTGTCAAGACATTGGATTTAAAAAATTTAATTTACACATTATTCTTCTGAAGATCAGATGACAATTATACAATAACTGATTATATATTGCAAATACAAGCACAAGCCAAAAAGAAAAAGCTCATCAAGAGTTTCAGGTACAAAATTAATTTGATATTAAGCGAAAAATATATTATTTTAAACAGTATTTTTGCTTAAATTCCAAATCAATATCGTAAAAAACGACTAGCCGCTAGTCATGAGTAAGTAAGGAGCAAACTCAAGTGCTTTGACAATCGTTATGCATTCCACCAGTAAAGTATGATTATTATTGAACCTTATAGAACTGTAAAACTGTGAGTTTTACTGTTTGTTACATATGATGAATAGAACAATATTTAGTGACTTAAAATCGACAATTTTAGTAAGTCATGCACTTCTATCTTCTACTTTGGTCATGCAGTGTTTTGAAATGAATTAATTGCTAAAAGACACTTGATAGCTTCCTAATAGAAAATTCCATGCATTTTAATATTAATTTGGAAAATCAAGTAACTATATATATATATATAGAGAGTTGGAAGAGATTGGATTTGAAAGGGCATAATGTTATTTTTGTACATAACATATGAAATACTCAAAATATCGCTGACACAGAGAAGCATGTATCAAATATCATGTAGTTAATTAAATAAATATTATTTTATTACTTTTTTCATAACAAATGGGTGATGAAGAGAATTTCTGATGTCTGAATGTTTAATAAAAAATTCACAAGCACAGATACTGAGTTAATTTTATTCTATTTGAAAATAGAAGTTGACTTAAGTTTGAAATAGATGTGCAATTTTTGGTGTGGTGCTTAAAACATGGTTATCTTCGGTAAGAAATATAATTATAATGAATGCTGCATGAATTTGGTTGCAAATCATAAAGTTGAAATAATAATCAAATCTAAAAAAAAGAGAAATGAGAGAACACAAACTGGAGACTCCAGTTAAGGAGTATATGGAACAAGTCAGATTAACAATAATTATACTATATTATACACTATATAGTTACCATAATTACTATATCAATTAGTTGAGGTAAGGCTTAATGTTGATATGGAAGGAACTCTTGTACACTATAAAAAACTAGCTCTATCAACTAATATTTTTTCAATTGTTTTCTAATATTTCTATATTTTCAAGACTCTTTAAAAACTGCGGTAGCTTGTTAAAGAGGTTCCTACCAATATAATTAGTTTTTCGTTTGAATAAGCTACTATATTGTGACTCACCAAGTGATCTCCTTGGCTTCTTGTATTATAATCATGTACATCAAGAATTTGGATAATATCACTCTTTTTCGCTTATAAAATAGCTTCATATACATATAAGCAGGGTACAGTTAGGATACCAAGTCTCTTGAACAACGGCCTACATGAATCTAATCTATTACTCTTTCCATACACCTAACCTGACTAGTATAATAAGTATGTCTTTTTTTTATGTCTAAATTCATCCATTTCCATTAACAAATTATTTAATCAATTATTTTTCAATTTCTGAGAATTGTTTATTAATTAAAACTGACACTTTATTTCACTTTTATATAATGTTTTACTCACATATATTGGAGATGTTTGAGGAATGCATTTCACTTCTGTAAAGAAGCTTCATCAGCCTGCCGCCAGGGGTCATGCTCTGTTGAGGTTAGGATGAGCAGCCATTATGTAGTTAAAAATTGCGTTTGATTTGAATTGTCTTTGGTCATTAAGTAAGTTGGTTCTATCTTGTTTATGGTGTTTGAATATTTCATATTGCTCCAGCGTAATTAGTTTGTGGCTCTTTTGGAACGTGAGTAGAATTTCCAAGTCAGTTTGGATGTTATTGTGTGAGTGTCCTGTGTTGATCAAGTGACCTGCAAATGTTGAGTCAGTGTTGAAATGTAGTGCTTTGATGTGTTCTTTGAATCTTGTGTTCAATGATCTGCCTGTTTGTCCTATGTAGTACTTTGGGGCATGTGTTGCATTTGAGCTTATAATATTCCTGGTTTGTTGAATTTGTGAATTATGCTGTTTGTTAGGTCAGCTGGTTTTTGTTGGATCTGGTGTTTTAGGTTGTTTGTTGTTCTGAATGCTGTATTAAATCCGGATTTTTGGAAGATGTAAGCTATTTTGTGTGATTTTTTTGTTGAAATATGTGAGTGTGACAAATCTGTTTTAGATTTTTATTTTTATTTTTATTCAGGATTTTGTCTACTATATTGGTGTTGTATACGTTTTGTTGTGCTAAATATTTAATTGTATTGATTTCTTCTTGGTGGTCAGCTTTATGATAGTGGAACATTTAGGAGTCTATGGATCATGGAGTTGAAAGCAGTGTTGATTTGGATGGTTGGATATGAGTTGTGAATGAGTGTGTCTGTGAGAGTTGGTTTTCTGTAGATTTTGAATTTGTGCATGTAGATTCAAAATAAAAATAATCATCCAATGTGTCGTTTTTCATTCTGATGCCTATTTCAGAACATTTTGAAAAATCGCATGTTTGTAACGCTTGGAAAAAATTCGATAGTAAGGTCTGCATACTTTGCCATCTACAATAATATTGTTAAACAGAATTTATTAATTTCGAATTCCTTTAATTGCTATTACTATATACTGAAGACTTCCGCAATGGCGGATATTGACAACAGCATTGAAAAGCTGATGGGAATCGATGAATGCTACTGTACAAAAATATCAGTCACCACCGGGAATCGAACCACGGACCTCTCAATTGCCGGTTGAGCGCCTTAACCACTAGACCATGGAGACCTTTCTGCACAGGAGCATTCATTTTCAACTTGGCCATATCGGCTCGTATCTCACAAGTTAGTTAGAAGTGACTGACAATTGAATAAACTGACAAATATAAAGCATAAAGTAATAGCAATTAAAGGAATTCGAAATTAATAAATTCTGTTTATGTATATTTGTCAGTTTATTCAATTGTCAGTCACTTCAAACTAACTAATAATATTGTGTTTCACAAGAGAGAATATATGTCTGATGATATAATGCTTATAACACATAATTATGCACAGCTCTATATGTTGGGCAGTATTGGCATGCATTATATTAAAATTAATATTTGAAATTGCAAAGAATATCAAACCAATATTAAACAGAGTTAGAGATTTTTGTTGAACAACCAAGGCTTTTTATTCTCAACCATTCAAATTGAAATAATTCATTATTGAAACTACCCTACATGTTTGCACTGTACATTGTCACTGGTGGGCGTGTATCATAGGAATTAAGATGTTTTCTACAATCATCATTCAAGGACAAAACACCAAGTTATTCTAAAACAAATCTAAATAGAATATATTTCATTATCTTTTGAAGTCAAACAATGGTGGTTAACATGTCAATACAGAAGTATGCTGATTGACTACAACATTACTTTATTTAACATTACTTTAGTTCAACATAAATTAATGTGATTTGTGAAATTGTGTTAATAGTGAACAGTAGCAATATAGCAATAGCCTATTTCCAATACTGTATTCTGAATAAGGTGAGTGTGTCATCTATTGCTAGATCTAATATACTAGGATAAGAATAATGCATTTTTGTAGAGTAATAAAAGTAGTAGAATTATCTTATCAAGTTGAAAAGATCTCGGATCATTTGTTGAAAACGAACAATAAAAAATAAAGGATAATGAATAAAAGAGTTGATAAAATTATAATTCACAAAAAATGTGCATGTTTGAATGCAGATGCATTACCATGATATGAGTGACTTTTGACATGTAAGATTAATAAATTTGAATTAAAATTCTACAAATACAGTTTTTCACTAATCTTGGATATTTTCGAGTACGGTAATTCATTATTATTTTTAAATACCGTATATTTGAGTGATACCGTACTGTAGATTTATAGTGCTTAATTAATTTGAGGGTAGTCTATTCATTCCCATTTCTCTCTGAAGCAATTATCTTCATAGGAATGAAGCAAAAATGAGTAGAAATGAAGTGCAGTTCACTATAGTACTGTACAAAATACTCTTCATAGCAAAATGTTAAGATATGTCATTTTTGGTTAAAGTTTTGTATAGAGCTAAAGTTTGTATACTACTAAATATGATGATAATCCAATTTTGTTGATTTGGATATAATGTAAGGGAGAGCGGGTAACAGTGAGACCAGCAATAATTAATTTCACCAAAAGAATAGATAAATAAATATTTTATCAAATATTAACCAAACTTTAATCAAACTTTATGAGAGGTAAAGAGTTTATTAATTTTGAATGTGTTTTGAAGGAGAATATTTACTTAGAAGATTCTAGACAATAGTAGGCTATAATAGTATAGGCTTTCAAGTTGAGTTATGCAAAACTCCATTTTTTTAATAAAAGCAGAAGTAGCAATTCTTCTTTAAAGAAAACCATGATTTAAAAAATATGTCAAAGTGAGGGATCTGATACTGAATAAAATTTGGGTGTCGGATGTTATGATAAAACACATGTTTTATTATTGTCTAACACGGAGTTAAAACAAGTAAGTCGGGCTTCAAGCTTCCGAAGTCGATTGTTTGAAGTCGGATAGACAAGTTCAACTCTAATTTAACAACACTAAGTAGAAAGTTCAGCATGATGAGTCCTACAGTAAAGTTAGACAAGACAGAGTGAGCGAATTGGATGAACATGGGAACTCAGATAATTATTTATTGGGGATCTCACAACAGACTTTCTTTGTTAACACTTTGTGCCCCAGATAAGCAAAATGTATGCTTAGTATATACCTCTTACAAACTTTCAAAACAGTGGTACCGTACAGTATATCCTGTTTGCTTTTTGTAATCAGAAATAATTTTCAATTAATCACTTGGAACCCAATCCAGGCACGCCCATCTGAATCCCTGAATCCATTGAACTCAAAAATGAACATCTGCATCTACAAATATTTATTAAGGTTTAAGAATATCATCACAAATCCTACTATAGTAATATGTATAAGTGTATAGTAGACTACTCTACATTCAAAATAAATAAAGGCAACGCTCATGAACTCAATGGAATTCTGCAATATATAAATTAAACAAAAAATCTGTTGTCCTAAGGTTCAATAGCCTAATCATATTATACAAAACTGTAATAGCAAACAAGGAATAAGGAGAAGATAGCTGATTGGAGGACTCATACTTGGAATTGCTGTTGGCTACTTTAAATTATTATCAGCTTAATTGAACCTAATCTTTATATTGAAAATTCTATAAGCTAGCTGTTCATTAAAACTAGCATTACCTGAATAATATCCCAATGATGTTCGAATCACATGTAATGCCATTCATATGACAATCAGAATTGAAATATGGCTCTGTTTTAATTAATTAGAATTATTGCTATATAAATGCAATACATTTAAAACTACCTTCTACATGTTTTTTTTCTATTTTTAGATATCAGCGCTAGTGTTACAATCAGTGTATTTTCAGGTATAGCTAACAATGACTTCTCAAATGATTCTTGAACGTGAAATAACAAGATACTTGAAAGGTGTGCAACTAGGTGGGAACTAGAATATACTCATTTACGATTCTGTGAATTAAATAATTAAGGGCCAGACGAGCAAACATTGCCAAGTGTTTATATTATATTTAGGCAGACGGCATAGAAGGAAATAGAAAAATTCTCAAATTAAGATGAATAAGGTATTATAACTGATAAAATAGAGGGTGCTACAAGATATATGAGGTTGATTTAAAGAATTGTTAGAAGTAAATAATTTACGAGAGAGGACTCATGCATACTACAGTACTAAGCAGGCGAACACCTAAAGAACCTGATAGATACCACTTTGTGTTTTAGCAGTTCTTGACTTCCATTGCACTTTTGCCATTCGTACGAAAGTTAGAGTTTCGCCGCTCATTCTCTGCAAACAACAAACAAATGTGTAAAATGTGTTTTCTCCGTTTACTTTCCAATCGAGGCAATTACTGTGGATTTTGAAACTGTTCTATACCCAATAAAATACTTGTCATGGAATGCAATATTAATAATTAATTATTGAAATAACAGTTTCAGTAAATAATATATTATATCTTCATGTTGTACAGGCCTAACACTGTGAGTATATTGGGTAGTTTTAAAATGTCATATTAATCCTATGAACTTCTGTTACATTTGACCAGCTCACTTCTTCTATTCCCAGAAAAGTTTCTAATTTCTGATTTTGATAACGAGCTGCACCAACACACAAACTCTGCTTTGTTGTTGAAAAATTGTTGAATGTTTTGTTTTTTCCTTCGCTTTCTGTACTTCATTATTTATTATATTTTTTATTTTTGCAATTATTTTGATCAGTCTATTGAGAATGTCTGATGTAGCTATCCCATAACATGGAAATATTTTGTCAAATTATTGTTTTTTACTGTGATTTACATACTTCACTGTGTACAAAGAAGTTTTAAGTGGGCATTTTTTTTAGTTTTAAAAATTAAGGGCACATACCTCATTATCAAATTTCAAGTGCAATAGATTCACCTTCTCTCTTTTCAGATTTGACACTGAAATGGATGGTTCAAAAAATAATATTTCCATGGCGGTTGATAATGAACGATTAAAAGCATGTATGATCATGGATTATGGAAAAATACTCACGATAGTTTACTCCAATAAACAGAATTAATTACAATGATAATGACAACTACTATATTTCCTGAAACTCTGAACCTGCATAAATAGCATGCAGTCTGAATTGCAGGCTTGAAGCAAGAATTGATAGACCTTACACTAACCGTAAAATAATATTTGATAGGAAAATTATCACTGTCAACTTATCAATATTATTTAATCAATAATCTTTTGAATTGATCACCATATTACTTTTTTCATGATTCAAGCTTTTGCATCGCTCATTTGGAACAAAGATGGGATATTTTTCACTTAAAAAATAGTATTTTTTTTTCTCAAAATAGTGACAAAAACTACAATCTTATTGGAAGATTAACTCTGACAGCTTTTGATTTTTGTCATCAAAACAATCATTTCAATTCCATTTACTGAGGAAATTAGCTGAATATTGTAAATGATTGCTTTGTAGCTTTAAAAGAAGTATCTAAACTATGAGCCAAGATGGATCACAAGATGGTAGACTATTTTGATTATCAGGTTCAAAAGAATTTGAATTATTATTTACTTGTTCATCAAAGTGATTTATTTTTTTTGCATATTAAGTTAATGGAATAAGGAATTTGAAAAGAAATTGTAGAATAAGCTTCATTGATCATTCATTAAAGGCACAATGTAGTGTAAATAAGTTATAACGAATAGAGTTCTACCACATCATGTCAGTAAGAATCGACAGAATAATGTTCAGGAATTCTCATGTGAAAATGATGGATTAATACTACTTTATAGAGCAATCAGATCCCTAAAATAGTCTTTGATGAAAATTGAAAATGGTTCATGTTTACAGGGACTTTTACTTTTGTAAGTAGGCTACAGTACATCTCCAAATGGTGTACAATATTAGGCATCTACAAAAAATGATCTATCCTAAAAAGTAGAAAGTATTAGACGTTATAGAAGACAAACAAGCTTTCTATTCCATGGATTAGTTATGTAATTCAACCAAACTATTCCATCATTCTGATTCTATTATATGATTATTTTTCTTTCTAGAATTCATTATTGAATGAAATGAAAATGAAATTTATTGGAAAGAAAATAAAAATATACAAATTACAAAAAAAATAATAGTTTCGTTACTGAATACTCATACCGTAATACAAATATAAAATATTAAAAAAACAGTATTAAATTCAATAACCTATAGATACTAGCTATTAATAAATTGTACAGTAGTGTAATAAGACGAATCAGAAAAAAGTACTCCATTTGCAACCAGCAGTGTTGGAGTTACCTAACCTATAATTTAAACTTAAATAGACATAAACAAGAGACAGATACCTCAATAAAAAATTATTAAGTGATTACTTTGACTAAAGCAATTTACTGAATTTAAGGAGTATGAAATAAAAAAAAAAAACTGAAAAACGTGCTAACTTATAGACTACAAGCAACAGCGAATTTTAACAGTGAAGGATTGAATGAGACAAAAATAACTATATAAAAAATAATTGAATCAATAAATAGATTAATGAAAAATCCGTACATAGTTTTGGAATTATTAAAAGAACTTTTCCTCTATATCATCAAAGTTGATCCCAAACAAAAATATTTTCAGCTTCTTCAGGAAAATTGCCAGTGAAGCTGCAGAAGAGACAAGATAAGGCAGCTTATTATAAATACTGGGTGCAGTATACAAATAAAAACGTTTGTCCGTGTATAAACAAGGTTTCTCGCCCTCAATCTGTTTGAAAACATCAGTGTTTCCAACTTTCTGACCACTTTTCATATAAAAAATTCTTAAAACTCTAAAAATATAGAGATGCCTCAAAGGCCATATTATATTGAATGGAAAATTCAAAAGAAATAATTTATATATGATACTTATGGAATCTTATGGGTCGTCATATTCATTATTGGCAGTTGCCAATCAATTCAATCTATTATTACAACACATGGAATTGCATCTCTGCTTGTTTATAAAATACAAACAGAGAGAAAAACAGAATTTTGGTTTACAAAAAAAAGAGAAGCTTTCATCAAGTGTCTTGCAAGCCCAATAATAGAATAAATATGTATGATATTAAATTCGAATTGAATAATTGGATTGAGGGTTGTGTTGCTGCGTTGGTCAACTCACCCATTTTTGGTCCCATATCCTTGGGGTGGTTCGTCTTGATGGCGTTCATGCGCCGGTTGACGGCGGACGGTAGGCCAGGACAGCCACCGCCACCACCACCGCTGGGTGTTTGGCTACCAGGGGGCGGCGCCCCCTGAGTGCCCGGGGGAAGGGGGCCCTGGCCAGGCAAACGAGGTCCTCGCGTTGGCTCGACGGGCAGCACGCGACGTCGTTTTTTGGGCAGTTTGGCGCGGGCTTGCGTGTGCGAGTAATACATGGCGAAGTTGGAAACTATGACAGGTACGGGCAGGGCGATTGTGAGCACACCGGCGAGCGCGCACAACGCACCGACGAACATGCCGACGTAAGTCTTGGGTGCCATGTCACCATAGCCGACCGTGGTCATGGTGACCAGCGCCCACCACAGGCCCAGCGGAATGCTGTTGAAGTCATTGTGCGGATTGGCCTGGATGCGCTCGGCGTAGTAGACCAGACTGGCGAAGATCACGATGCCCAGCACCAGGAAGAACACCAGCAGAGTCAGCTCTTTGGCCGAAGCGCGGAACGTCTGAATAAGAATCTTCAGGCCGGACGAGTGTCGCGTCAATTTGAACAGTCTCATTATCCTTATTATCGAGAAAAATTCTAATATGTCCGCATTCTCCAAGTGCGACGCGAACTTCTGCAATATTAAATCAATGTAGAAGCTGAGCGTGGCCACATAGTCGATGATATTTACAGACGCCTTAATGAAGTCGCACTTGTTCGGCGACGCCACAAACCGCACTAGTATTTCGAGCGTGAACCAGGCGTTGCACAAGCACTCGATGTAGAAGAAAGCGTCGTGAGCGTTCGTGTGCGTTTTGTCGAGCGTCCAGGCGGCCGTGTGCATCGACGTGTTCACTGTTATGTTGCGTATCACTGGCACACGCATGTCCGGGTGCGTCTTCAGGCAAAATGACAGGATCGATATGCAGATGAAGAACACCGAAATTATTCCGATTATCTGAAACATGTCAACATGGCTTCACTTTCCTGCTCAATCGCATCACTTTAAATACCACACATTACAATCTATTCTACACTGAATCTATCAATTCATTTTCATGATATAATATAGTTTTGATTAGAGAAATTCAAAGTTTCGGCAGTAAGGCAATTCTCAATGTAAATCAATTCTTAATTCGATTCAATTTATTTTTGTCAACGACACAAACACATCATTCTGATACCTAAAAAAAAGGTTGATCAATGCTTGATCAATGAAATACGCTACGTTGCGTTGAAACTCTATAATTGATTGAGTTGAAACTTGACACAACTAGTGGCAGATAGAGCAAAAAATAACATGAAATCGTAACAATTTTCTCCATTGATTATGGATATCTTCTTGAATATCACCAACATCAATACAGGGGAATTAATTTTAAAATCATTTTACAAAAGTATTTTTTTTAGAAAGCTTAGTGAAAAATGCAAAGAGAAGTAATAAATTGCATAATTGATTGGTGATTTCTCTCATAGGAACCATGTATCAATATGAAGAAGCATTTTAAAATGAAAATAAATTAAAATCTCCAAGAGAAAATTTAATTTGAATGATAACTGTACAAGATAATTATTGGCTAATGCACGAGAACAGTAAATTAATTGAAACTGTATAGGCCTATTGAAAACCAATAAAATTTACAATTCCAGAAATCCTGCCAGTCTACATCAATAATTAAATGAGCTATCATAATTGAAGGATAATAATTGCTCAATGTTATTGAACCAATGGTGAATTTGTTACAATGCTATTAGTGTTATGACACACCAGAAAGAAGAGAAAATATTTATTTTCCCTTTCCTGCGCTGTTTCAATAATGGCTTCCGGATGGAGCAATAGACAGGCATGTTTTGTTTACTTCCCCTGCTTTTAACTTTTATCTGTGTACATAGATTTTTATAAAATAATCAATAGACAATTGATTTTCTCTAGTTCTTTCTGGAATGTCAAAAAACTTATATAAAGCGGAAGCTCTTGTGAACATTCAATTCATTCTTTGCTCAAACTTCGTTGACATAACAAGTGGCACTGTCCGGTGACAGTTCCCGTTTCCATTCATACAAACCGTAATCCAGTTGAGTGTTATTACAGACTATGTTATACAAACGTTTAATGTGTTACTGATAAACGCAGTATATTGTGACTGTATTATTCAGACTTTCTTTACAGCTTTTTCAAGTGTACAAAATAATACTCATTGCTATTATTGTAATACGGTGACAGACCTGTGCTGCGTAAGTGTTTTAGTTGTTATTTTTTAACGTTTCTTCTCGAATAATTATTGAACAGTTGTTTGTTAAATGTTTGATCCGCCTATCAACAGTTAGAGATTAATTTTGGAACAGCAATATAGAAAATTCATTATTAGCTGAACATTATTGATTTCTTCTGTGTGATATAACTGATTAGTGCGTGCTGTTGTAAGTTATGAGTGATTTATGTAAATTAAGTGAAGGTGCTAGTTTAGAGATAGAATTCTTAGCAATAGATACGTTATTATAATAAGTTTAGCTAAAATGCTTAGTTTGTCATAATCAGCAATTTTGTTGGAGATCCGAAGTCTATCTGATTTTGTCATGTCCTAACAGAAGAATTACTTCATACTTTTTATATTGGAGATGAGATATCTCAATATCGCATGCCCACCCATAACATTTACGAATACCTCGAATCAAAGCAGACTACAATCGTTCAATAAAGGAACTGATTAGTTGTCACAGAGTAATGTAACAACATAAATTAGTTTATTTATGAATGTTCACAAAAGAAGGAGAGAGCCATTGTCGGAAATGAAAAGAAAAATGATGAGGTCAGTAAAAATTCATGACAAGTAAAATTGTATTGAAAAAGGTTTGGGGCAGTCGGCGTCGAGTACAGGAGCTGGTTACATCTATGGCAGATGACCCGCCCCACTATTCCCTGCTAAGCGAGTGACCGTTTGTGAGTGAATTAAATTCATTTTTGATAATATTCTTGATAAGCTCATTAGCGTTTATTATGTTCTATTATAACTGTCAAATAAATTTAAATTCTTTTTTCTGAACTCAATCTGAAGTCATTTTAATAGTACCACTTTTCCTCATGAAATTAGAGTAGTATCGGAAACACCTCTCGTATGCCAAGCATTACCTCATTAGAAAATAACAAGTTTTATACTTACTCAACCTCCTATTTTAAATAATTTATTACAACAGTTATAACTTAGTCTGAGCTAGGCTAAAACAGGGGAATTGCTTGTGAAATGAATTGCTCTTACCAGGAAGTAGGCCTATCATGAATAGCATTGATGGAATTGCTCAAGCGGAAGGACGATTAATATGCTTGATATCCTAATTTCATGTTTGACGGAACATGAACCACACATAAGGACAGTATACTGATCAGGCGATCACAGCTTTCATGTCAGCAAAGGGAAAAAATCCTTTCTTTTTCTCACTATCCATCTTTCTCTAATTATTCACCATTTCTATTCTGCTTCATCTATTCCCCTGTCATTCAGAAGAGCACATTTCAAAAACCTGGTCAAGTTTATGGATTTGATTCCGGATGTAATTACTGCCGGCAATAAACGTTTACAGAAGAGTTTGGCTTGATATTGTAAATAATGAGTTTCAAGCATCAAAGGGTGAAATTTCCTAGTCGACGTCGGGTGAACTTATTCACCAGGTCCATTAACTTGCAAGTATTGCAAGTTTATTTCAACCTACATAACGTCCCAATCCAGGTAAGCTTGATGGTGACACTGTGGTTAAAGCATAGGATCTCTTGTTCATATCTGAAGTGTGAATGTGAATCAGCTGAATATATTGTGCGCAGGTAGCCTGTATCATAAGCTCATATCATTTCTAGTGTTTGATATAATATGCATTATTATTTTCTAATAATAATCGGATACTCCGAGTGGGTTCTCAATATCAATTATTATTATATAATCTGATGAATTGATTCATATTTGGAAAAAGTTGCAGAAATCACATTTAAATATGATATATGGGAAACCTGTTCTGTATATAATATCGTATCAAATACTAGGCTTATAATTCAGGGCAACTGAGGGGCATTGTTATCCTTCGCAAGTAAAATATTTTCTCAAATAATGACCAAATTGCTATTTTATAACGATATTTTATCATTCAGATCAAAATTAGTGATTTCGAAAGCACATGCTCATGCATATATTTTTGTGCACATATTCTGGCTTTAAACAAGCAACTTCATAGTTTTAAGCAAACTCATTAACTGAAAGTCTAGTACTGTTCAAAGTCATGGAGATACGAGAGCTGACGTATATTTCGCTCATGTGAAAATTGGTGATCGTTTACAAAATTACCAACTGAGCCACTAATTCAACAGTTCAATCTAAAAATGTCCTAGAAACTTTGGCTAAACATAATGCTACATTAAGTTTTAATAGTCATTAATTAGTGACTGTTCTACTGGCATATGTGTATAAAATTGATTCTTATTGATGCCAATGAATTAATCCTAACAGACGATTAACTAACAACATTCACGTGAAACGAAAAGTTTCCTTCCTATTCATTTTAAAATGAGTCTGGTGTGATTAGTAATTTTCCGCACAAAGCAGGCAAGAAACAAGCCACGTTTAGCCGCTTCTGACTTTATCCCTCTCCCATCCCTCCAACCAAATTTCCAGTCTTTGTGCTCACTGCTAATCTTTTTACTTCAAGCGCAGTAAGTCCGCTTAGTCTTCCCTCGTTAAGAATTTCATAACTGCAAGCCTCATTCAGGAAAGGCTTTGTATCTTGATATAAATTTGATTAAGCGCCGTATTTCCATTTATCTCGAGTAATATCGTTTATAATTTTCAATCATGAAAACTCTCAAATAATTCACCATTAGCCTTTTCTTCTATTAAGATTTTGAAAGCTGTATGAGACTAATGAATTGCTTATTTTCTCTTCTTAAAGAAGAACATTTTTCTTAGTAAAATCAGACACAAGAGAGCAGCCTACAAGTACGGAACCAAGTGTAATGAACTATTGTTAAAATTTGAAATCACATTCCTTACTGTTGTTTTTCAACAGTCTAATATCATACTCCTTCCTACCATGTAATAATAAATCGTAAGTATGATTACAACCACATTCCAAAGTCATCGTCCCACGAAATCTCACATCTTAATTATAATCTTTGGGCGATAAAAGAGACATCTAGGTAGATGTGTCAATGTGTTCAACCACATTCAGGATAGGTATCCATTATCCTACTCGATGATAAACACCATCGCAAAATCTGTCATAGCCTACACCATTCCATATCATAAGTTTGATTTTGCGATCACGATTACCATCAGGTGAAGGATGCTCTACTGTGCAAAAACCCTGACAAACTTTGTTAGTTCCAAGATACGCTAGTCAAAATAATAAAACTAATTATAAGCGTATGACTTTTATCAGTGAGGAGGCCCTTACGGATAGTTTCACCTCGCCGTTTAAGCCATGTTATGGGGTATATGGTGGATTATTTTAGGTGGGTTCCGAACCACAGGGTAAGTGATAATAAAGCTTATAACATCAAGTTATTGAAGCACGGTAATCAATCCAGTCTTGAGCTAATAATGATGATAATTGTAGAGCGGAATTGCATTATTCTTGATGCAATCAAATCGTGCACCGCTTTAATCGATCGAAAATATCCTTTAAATATATTTTATCCTTCTAGAGTAGAACTAGAGAAGTATTTAGTGAAGTAGAATTTTTCTAATAGCTCGAAATCGTGAAAAAGGAATTTTTGACAAAAAGTTGTCAATCGCGACGTTTAAATGCTTCGTATGCTTTAGTTTTGTAGGCTATTGAAGTAGGCCTTCTATTATGAAGTTCACTCATAAATAAAGATCCCCAAGATTACTGTGTGTGATTCTTTTAGAAGCAAACCACAATGTATTCAGACGTTTTAAAATATTATTATTTGTTTTCATACTATCAGTTTAAAAATAATTTTATTTTATTTTGTAATTTTCAAGTAAAATATTACTTTGTTCTTTCTTTGCCCACCTAAAACTGTAGGTCCAACTCATCAGTCACCATCATCCTACTCATTACCCACGCACAGGTCTCAGACCTATGTGGGCTTCATCCTCCAAAAAAATACAGTGTTAGTTTTGATATTAGATAGAATATCTTATCATCTTCATCAGAAAGAAAGGAAGAAAGAAAGATGGAATAAGACTGACATGCTACATTAATTAGGATTCACAGAGAAAACTTGCATGACCTTGAGTTTTTTGTAAAAATTTATCAAACCGAAAGTGATAACCTCTAGTCCAATATTAACAAAAAATCACATACTTCAATCTTTAATACACACAGGAAGTCTTAATTTAGTGAAATTGAAACTGGATTTTTGTAATATCAAGAAGGTAATACTGTGAATGCTGATTTCATGAAACCAATAAAACAAAAATCGAATTCAACTACTGGAATTTGCCATTGATTGAATAACCCCCACATCTAATAATTCTCAGCGCTAACGAGGGTCGATATTATTGAATGGAAATATCTCTTATTAAGCAGAGAAAAATTTTACTCATCAAATAACACATATAACATATATTTGGGTACAAGGAAAATAATTAATCCAACCGCACCATTTGTGCGCTCTCATCTCACAGCTCAAACACAGAATTCACAAATAATGAGTTTCTCGGAGAAAACAATAGCATCGCATAATTATGGAGAGCTCTACAAGGGGTGATGAGATCAGTTATAGAAACAATGAGAGGGAGAGATCAACCCTCCATTTCTGTTGTTGTGGATGATAACTACTGTATTATCTTGGAAAGAGCTTTTCTCATGTTTTGATGAAATCAGTGTCGACAATGTTCAGGTCAGGAAGGTCCATTAATTAAAGAAGTGTTTTTTATCTATTAGTTTTTTCATCATCACAATAGCCAGATATAAAATTAAACAGTTCTTATTTCGAAACCTTGCTTATTTAACCAGTTAACCAGAAGGATTCAATCCTTGATTCATTTCAAAAATGAAAATGATAATAAATACTGGTTGAAGATTTAAATGAACTTATTCATCGAAGTAAATAAGAAAATAGATAACAAACATAGAGAATAATTATATTGAAAGAACATGCAACTATTGAGGAAAGTTTTGTATTTTATTTTCCCCGTAGATATTATTTGTCTGAAATAATAAATTATTTGATTGTGATATTATTTTATTTTTATTGAGATCCTGATCTCATCTAAAACCATCTGAAATGAAGACAAATCAAATCATGTTTGAGAAAGGCCCAAGCTATTGTCCATTCAAGCTAAGCTATCCTGTTCGATGGATGTTTAAATCTAGTTTTCAATCATCAAATAAACTGTAATCTCACTTTTTCAACCAATATTAATTATGTAAACCAATAACCCACCTCACCTAAAACTGTAAGTCCAACTCGTCCATTACCATCATCTGACCCATTACCCACACAGGATCCAAACCTGTGAGGGATTCATTCAACGAAAAAAATCTATTGCACTTTTTGTGTCAATTCATTCTTTTTACTCGTAAACTAGGAATTACTAACTGCTTGGAGACGTTTTAAGAGATAGTGAAATAAGCCAAAATAAGTTGGTAACTAATAGAATCGGAGAAGATCCATATTTTCGGTAGCTCAATAACCCCTCCCCCCTCAAAACATTCCAAAATACTTTATTATGCAGGAAATATGCATTCTATCAAAATAGTGTTTATTCGATGACTGATGTCTGTCAATGTATTATGAGTGCGAATGAATTGGCTGCTAATGGATCGAACCCATTTTGAAACAACGCTTTCCATTTTTTAAGCTCTTCTAATAGAGTTCTCACTTCAACAACATTGCTATAAGATAAATCAGGCTATACTTATGTGTTGAGTCAAATTAAGAATAGATCATGACTGATCTTTGTTGATACAACTCAGCCAAAAAGTCTGAAGGCTGCTTAAATTCATGAGCTGAAAATAGATATTTTAGAATATCTAAAAATGTAATATACAACTGATTTACAGTCATTATTTTATAGGTATTGCTGTAAAGCTGCGTTTACACTATCTACTGTAGCAGAACTGTATAGCAGAGTTGCCCAGCTATATAGCTCTGCTGGAAGTTGAAGAAGCGTCTTTACAAATCATATAGCAGCTGTGCTATCTGATAGCAAATAAAACTTGTACCAGAACCGCAAATATAGCTATATAAAGCTACTGTTGGAGCTACATATAGCTGATTGGTTGTTTAGCTCCGCTAAATAGTACAATAAACTCCCAGCTATGTAGTGTGAACGCAGCTTTAGTTAGAACTTACAGGATATCAAAGTTACCACTATTGGGAGAATTACCTCCTAATGATAATATAATCATTATATTATAGTGTAGTAGTTCGAAAATACTATGTATTATTGTGTTCGATATGAAAAACCTTATACATATTTTTATAAATAAAAGTTATTTTTATAGCATAGAACAGTTTTTTTATAATAGAAAGAGCTTTCTTTTGATCAAAGAAAGCTTAGAGCTCTATTGTTGAGAATCTACTGTAGTAAAGTCTTAGGACACAGCTCAATCTTCGATTTTCAAAGTAAATAAATAAATTTTATTATCATGTAACCATCATGGTAATTGACAACGTCAGTACAATAATTATCACCCACACACTAGATGCATCATTCAAAAAACTTGTTTACACTATAAAATGGCCTTTATCCCAGCCAGTCATAGAGTTCTATCTTGAATCTATCCTTACTTAAAACATTTAAGTAACCAATCCAGTTAACCTCAAAACCCAATGGTTGTCAAAAGTTCAACTGAGAAGTATTGGAATGTATCATTTGGCTATTATTATATTGGTATTATTTATGATTTGGCTTTGTTGTGAATAGAAGACGAATTGTTGAATGCGCTTACCTTAGCAGTGGTGGAAGAGTACGGCTCATCGAAGAGGGACCAAAGTTGGGGCTTGGTGCGCTGCCACCAGGACAACGTCCCTGAGAAGTAATCCTCTTCGAAGCCGAACTTGCGAGCCATCTCCTCATCGCTCGGCTTTTCTGTGTCTAGGTCCAGCCTATCCAACACAGCCAGCGTTTCCTGAGTGTCTCGATGCTATACAACAACACACAATAGTTATATCTATCAGTAGACTTGTGGAGACTGTGAATCAAATAAATAAATGCTATTAGGGCTTTACATTGCATATTTAGTAGTTAGCTAGTTAATTAAATATTTAGTTTGATGTTCAGTTACTTGATAGTTAGGTTATCATTCAAGGCTTCAAATTTCTTTTCAAAAATTACTATAGACATTAGAGTACTGGAAGACATAGTGACAAATGTTTCTAGAATACATCCCTCGAAAAGCTGTATACGGTACGCAAAAATAAAACAATCTTTAATAGACACTATATGTAGGTCTACTGTTTAGTGTGTGAAACAGTCCATTGAGTGATAAGTGTTCGAATAGCGAATTTGAAACTCATAGTACAATTCAAAATGGTATTTTGAAATCAAACTTCCTTTAGTGGTTATGAGTAATTGGAATAATGATTGGTAATTGGAAAAATAGTTCGCCTAAAATACAGCATTATACTTCATAACAGTTATGGCAAATAATAATCATACGGGAATGCGATTAGAATAAGGATATCAAGCTGACATGGGCTAATAACTTCATGTACGAATATGATTTAGTTAAGAAAGAAACTACTTCCCAGTTTGTCGAGTATTTCGAGTATGTTCAAATTATGTAGTTTTGTGTTTGTGATAACTTTCAGCTTTTGAGATGGAGGAGATCAAACTTTGACATATTCTCAAACAATGTTTGATAGACAACTTCATTATACTCCTTAAAATAAAAGCTCGAAAGCTTTTCAAAAATGTATATTCCATTGAGTTCAGCTTATCAAATTCTCTAAAATCCCAAAACATGTACTCTACCTTCTGTAAATCCAATTTCACGAGCGGCCTAGCGTGATATTTATTCGAGCTGCAGATGAACTCTGCGTGAAATCAGTAGTTACGTACTTCGTGAAGTTCATTTAGCTTATTCGGGAATTGAAAGAACGACTCTTTTCATTAACTTCCAATTTTAAAATTCAATTTTCAATCTATCTCACCAAAAATTTTGCATATTGATGCTTGATCAAGATATCGAGCAAACTGAAATTGGAACTAATTGTGATGTTGTCAACTTATAGAATTTCGAACAAATAATTGAGTTTTTATATATTACCTACTATTCTATCTGTAATAGATTATCATGTTTTTAAATTGAATGGATAAATTGTGTTAGGATAATAATTCCAATGAGTTGTGACATAAAACTCATGTTGTAGCTCTGTTACAGATTTTTCTAAAATTCTTTATATTGAACTATATTGAACAGAATACTTTATATTCTCATCTTTAAAGTGATATGAATTCCAGTTCAAAGTCAAAGTCCATGTTTTTACGTGCTACAGTGAAAACATCATTATTTAGTTATGTTCTATTTGAGAACTATCGGTCCAACTTTATCTTCTCTTTTATGATATCAAATACTGTATGCTATTAATTAAGCCACTATATAAATTGATAGAAATCTGAAGTGGTTTGAGATCTGAAATACTTTGAATAACTCACAGGAGTTTGAGCTTTAGAGGGTTTGTGAATTGAATATTGGAAAAGTCTCAGTACCAGAAGATGCGACATCAAATGTTTGAAGGGCTTGAAGTGTCTCGAAAGCCTCTTGGAGCTGAGTGTTTGATCCTCTTGCGACAACGTGCAAACAGCATGGCCAAAGATGCGAACCATAACGAACAAATATAGCGGAACGCGCTCCGTTATCAATAGGGTGAGCTGTGCATGAGAATGGGGAGCGATTGATAGAGGAAAGACTCTTTGTGATAGAGGGGATCTCTGAGGGAGAGACTGTGTTTTTGTGGGTGTGGAATTAAAAATTCGGGAACAACTGATTTTTCAGAAAAGGGAATAGATATCAGAACACATTAAAAATTACAATATTATTACACAATTTTACACCTGAGCATTTTGTAATTTCAATTTTTTTCAGATTTGATGAGAAAATTTATGAACGTAGGGGCTTTTAAAAATTTATTCTAGTGTTGGAAAGTTTGTTTTACGCGTTTACGTATTATCAGAAAAAATGATGCGTCGGTTCGTTTATAAGTTTGTGTTTGTCTATGATGTCACATTATCGACCATTTTTTTAAATGATATGAGGAACGGAAAGTATAAGTAATAAGTAATATCGTTGATGTCATCATGTTGATTACGAACTCATATTCGAAGTCATATTATTCATAGAATGAGACAGGTAGAATGATCAAAGGTGGAAGATACAGAAGAGCAATAGGATGATCCTAGTGGCTTGATTACCAAATTAATTTATTACTAAATAAACTAAGAAACAGAATTGAAATAAGACAGTTCTCACAGTCCTTTGCTATCATAAAATATAAAATGATATATTAGTCATATTGGATATTGTATTATTGTTGCAATGGTCCTTTCCATCTACAAGGTCTACATGTCCACATGTATTAACATGGAAGATTAGTTATCTGTAAGTTATGGGGAAATTTCTAAAATATGGAATTAAGTGCACTGTTGAATTTAAAACCAAATGATTGGGAATTTTCATTTTTTGGATAGTAGTCTATATTTTCTGATATGAAAAATGAATTGTTACTTCCTCTAACAAAATTGAATAATTCCAAAAACAAAAGTAAGTAAAGTATCGATCAACAGGTTTATTAGGCTATATAAACAACAATAGTTTGGAGAGTAATGTCTATGCCATTCGTAAAACAAACAAGTGATGCTCAACTACGCTCAGTAAACTATTATGGCACAATTTGTGATTAGTTGAGACTATCGCTTACGGACTCTGTAAAGCATGTAACTAAGTCTACCAGGGTCGTCAGGCACTAGTAACATGTTCTTGTTGAGCAGCTTTGAACTGCTATTAGAATCAATAAGCATGAAGCATAAGCATGTTTGTTGCTCATTTGACCGTAATGGACATGCAAATGCACTCATCGTGAGTAAAATGGACCATTATCATTAACCAAAATCTATATTCAATAGTCTGTGGTATTACATTGGCTATAAAATGCTAAGATATGTTAAATTCGGAGGAGTGGTGTGAATAGAAATTAATCAAAGATGGAATTGAGTCTCCAATAATCAATAATAATTATCATACGCTCCTGAAAAAATTAGTGAAAAGGAGCATCTATAAACATGAATTATTTTATAATGCACACAATTCTTGAATAATTTTTTAAAAAGTAATAATTGTGATTTTGATCAAGAAAATATTGTTGTTGGTGCCGTCTCTTTGGGTTATTTTTGCTTTTCTTCAGAGTTCCATCATATATTATAGCCCGAGTCTGGGGCAATCTGTCTTTCATTGCATGAAACAAGAGAGATGTTGTTGACAGCCTACATTTGGAAAATACATCAAATTTCCATTAAGAACAAGTTCCATAAATAAAGTGATGCAATGGAAATTGAAATATCCCTATTTGATAGCATAGGTTTGAGTCCTGTATGATTATTCCGAAAAGAGAAAACTTTATGTTGTGCTTGGATGGGATTGAAAGGAATAAACGTTATCACAAGAGTTTTTAAAGTGGAACATGTATGAAAACAAATTGTGAGCTTGGTGTGATATTTTTGTTTCACTGATGAATGATACGAAATTTTCAAGCTGCTGTGAGTATTTTTGTTTGATGACTATTAAAAGTTGAGAAGCGTGAACGCAGAAAAGCATTTCTAGATATAGGTCGTAAATACTGTAACATTCTACCATACTTGTTACTTGAAATGTTTTTGTTTCTAGAATTCATCTTGACTGATTGAAGCTAGACTATAAAGTGAACAGGAGAAGGTATCCAACCTGGAGAGTAGTATGGTCATTCGCTATCGATATTCAATTGATGTTCATTTGCTATGAACAGGAGGAGAATACAGACCTCAGAGATCAGACATAGATTATCGGTATGTTGTTCCATTGCCATGAAGCCTGCCTCCCAAAATCTGAATTCTATCCCTATAAATGAATATAAATACTATGTGGTCTAAGCCCTAGACAGAATGTTAAGGTTATCACTGCACTATTACAAAACAAATAATTATTTATTACAACTATAATGACTACTACCAACTATGATGCTTTTTTATTATTTAGAAAAATTGGCATCTTGTCTCTAGCAGCCCCAGTATACTTTAAGTAGCCCACACATCTTAGCTCTTTCCGTAATCAACATCATTCATTAAATTAATAAAATATCAAAATAATTCATTGTAAATCATTATTTGAACCAATTATCACATCTTATTGAAGAGCACGTCATCATGTGAAAAGCTGTCTTGACATCAGCACTGTAGAGAAAGCAACTTGAAGATGGGAAAACATCAATCCTATTTGGGTTGTTTTCATCAACCATGATTTAGTCAATCTGGTTATCAATAATTCAATTCACAAAATACTTCCATAAACTATTATAGCATATAGATCTGAATAGCAATATTCATATACATCCACATAACATATTATATTATACATATTTGTAGATTCATATGTGTATCCACTTATGAAATGGGCTCATGAGTAGCTTAGCTTCTACCTATAGTGCTTAAACAACCAATCTTGTCCTAAGTGAGGAACGATGTATCTTTTCGCCTATCGGCATCAATATGCTTAGTTGCTTATTTTACATACAAGTATAATTCTAAACCGTGTCTCATACAGAATACTTTCACCACAAAGACTGATCAATCTCTTAAATGAGACCTATTATAAAAGAGAGTGAAGCAGCCGCACTCAACATAAGCACAACATATTGCGACGTTACAAACAACCAAACAAGGACCGCTGTCTGCTTTGTCGTCTGATAATTTCAGTTGGGCAAAGAAGAATAGTTGTGTCGGAGGACAAGTGTTTCCAATTTTGAACGCGTTCTATAACCCGCCACCGGAGCGGCTCAACGCACAACGGTGACAAGGGAAAGCGTAATGGTGTGCTGAAAACGTAATAAATATTAGCCCTTTCCTGCTCCAGCAACGCATTTTCCCTTTCTCGTTCTCTCGCGATTGTACATATACGCCAAAATATATACGTACATATATGAGCCCCACATCCAGACACTAGCACTACAATATTCCCCTTCTCATACATTTTATTCTCTTTCTCCAATATCCTCTCCTTCCGTCTCATCCTGCCATTACCTCTCAACACTGCAAACTTGATCCTTTGCTCTCATTTGACATTCGTTAATTCCTTGCTAAACAGCTGGGATTTCCCTAACATTGGATTAAGTGATTAGCTATGGTATTTAGCTCTGACAACAATAGTATTGTTTCACAAACGCCGAACAATGTAGACAGCTTGTCACATTTGTTAATAATATCGCTGAAATCTGACGTTTTACCAGAAAATCTCATGAAAAATCATAAACAAAGAAACCAGGTGTATGAAACATCAAATAATAGATTGATTAATACTGCTTGCTTTGAAAACATTATTGGCAGTGACAAAAGTGTGATCCAGGTTATAACAAATTATAGGACAGATGAAGAAATCTAACAAGCATCAATGCTCATTCATCATTGAACAAGTTTAAATCATTTTTTCAATTTATTCGTTATTTAATTGTACAATGTAGGTTGACCACATCTTGGTTGTCGGGAAGTTATTATGCTATGCCACTGATAATAGTGGTAACCGTATTATTCTGTCTAAGAATGAAACTAATTTTCCTATGTAAAGTAGGATAGCAGTTTTATCACGTTTTTGAAGATTATAAAGATGACTAGGATGAGGAATTGAGAAATATTTGGATATTTTTTGAAACCAGTTATATTATTGTCACTATTGGTTTCAATGTTAAAGTTTGAAAGATATAATTTATTTCTCAAATCGGATTCAAGGAATATTTTTGTAGAATGTTTTATTTTAAAACACGTTGTGACATTGATGAAGCAATAGATGTTGATTAGGTCAGAAGTATTTCAATGCCATAGATGAATTCATTTGTCTTTGACATTGAGATGCTCAAAACATTTTTTTTTCTTATATAATTAATGAAATATTATCAAGACTTGGAATTGGTCTGTAGTGAGTGGTGAGTGGTCAGTTGGTGTCTTGTGTTGATGGATTCAGGGTGGAACAGGAGCTTCCATCTTGCATGGTATCCCATCACAACACGTGAGAACTTGGATAATTTTACAAGTTCATTCATAAGCTAAAGAATAGGCCGACCCCATATTAAATTAAAATCCATTTCGCTCTAGATTTTAAAATATCCAGACGTGTGCGAGTTGCCAACCCCCTTATTTTTAAACTTGCGTAAGATTCAATGCAGAAAATATTCATGTTTTGTTTTGAAGTATGAGTTAGATGTCATGAGGTAAGATGTCAAATTATTATGTTTAAATGTATATACAATTCTACTTTGAGTGAGTAAACTTTCATTTCAATCATCCTGAGCTATGCAGCCGATTACATATTTGGTGCACATGGTTACATTTTACTGTTAATCTAATTGATTATACCGTACCTGATGAATCCTTTTATGAAATTAATAGTCGAACCGATAATCCCAAATTGCTTGTATGATTGCATGATTCAAAAGTGTCATCATAGAGCTTCAGAAAACAAAGTGAATGTTTTTCCTATCTCGAAAACACTGTTCAGATGCAAAATTAAATTTCTCTAGTGAATGAACTCTCTTGTTCATCAAAATTAACTGTTCTATACCAAATGAAATTACCTGCCCGATGACACGAGAAAAGTAAGCAGGGAACTGGAGAGAACTAATTTAATGGGACTCGTTCATTGAGAACTCACTTATTATATCCACGATAAATTGAATCTCCCAATCCTCTCTTGAAATGAAATTAGTCTTTTGATAAGATAAGTGGTAGGTCTTTTCAGATGAAATCCAAATGTGTGTTGAACGTCAGTCAAAAATTAGGTTATTCTACTTTACTCTTCGTATTACTGTGCTGTGAAAGCTAAATACCCTCGAATTTGAATTTTATTCGATTAAGTACAAATAGATTGAAAAGAAAGACACGCCTCATATTTTCCAGACACAAAAAAGCAAATGTATGCCAATAGATGCTTTAGATGGTTCTATCAGATTAATTAAATATTATTAATTACAGATAATTAATTTATTATTATATATCACGCTTGAATTTTTCTGCTCTTTCGTGTGACGAATTAATAACAAAAGAAAATTAATAATAATAATAAAATTAATAATAAAAAAATGTGACGAATTAATAACAGACAAATTGTTTCTATGATACTCTCTATCGAAAAATATAAAATATTTATAAATATAAGACAATAATCTCATCAAAGGAACTAAAAGAGTGGGTTGTTAGATTGATAGATTAGAAATCTATATCTGCGATCTACGGTTGAGATTTCGCGAGCCTACCAGAGGAAAAATTCGCCATAATACTGAAGCACTTCTCTCTGTTCGTAAGATAGGAAACAAGACCTCCACAGATTTTTTGACATGTTGTAAATCTCACGGCATTGAGAAGACCTAGTTGTATCCGAGATGTATCTAACAAAGCTACTGCGACAGCACTCCCGTTCATCCCGAGATCCCGTCATTGGTGGCTCCAAGTTTTTGGCTTTCACGTGCAGCAAGGAGAGCGAAGGGCTTATTATCATAAAGCTCGGGAACGATTTGCTATGTAGAACGCAAACATATGTCTGTTTGCCTAAGCTGGCTGGCTGCAGAACCGGTGCCACAGTCAAGGCTTCTCCGTGCCCATCGGTTTTGGTGCAAATTATTGAAGAGCTCATCGCTAAAGCTGCTGATTTTAGAATCTCATTTGCAGTATGTACAGTGGTTCTTGCGCAAAGTTGATTGGAAGAGCAGAAGAGAGGGTAGAAGTGTGCATGTGAAAGGTTAGAGAAAGCAAGAGATTGATAATAACGGACAGAGTGTGGCCGAATAAAGAGAATACACTGAGTAAAGAGAAAGATTGATTGGCTCCAATTTTGAATACGAGTTGATTGAACAGCATTGTAGTCCGAACAAAGAGATCGCAGAAAAATCACTCGGCAATTTTGTTTCATTATTATTTGAATTGTTACAGAAAACATCGGAATATTGATTACTTGTTATTTTTAAACAATTTATTAGTTATTCGCCTTCCAGCAAATTCAGCTTCAACGTTCATTTGAATTCCAATTGGAGATTTTTTTCTGGTATTTTATCCATCAAAAATTGTGATGTAACAACATTTTTTACAATTAAGAGAATGTAAGACTGAATATTTCACTATCGTAAATTACTATTTTGACTTTCCTAGTCTGTGGAATAGACATCAGTATAGCAGTAAATCGATTCAGCTTTAAAAAAATGACAAATTTCTACATGGAAAGTTTTTAGTGGGCCTATAGGCTACTACTTGTTCCGATATCTTCAACAAAACAACTATATATAATACTATGAATACATACATATATATATATATATATATATATATATATATATATATATATATATATAACTATTGTGATTATATATATTTAAACTATTGTGACGATACTTTTTGGATGGCTAACAACCACCAAAACTTTCCATAATTGAATATGAGAAAGAGTTAAATAAAAATTAAAAGAGTTACCGTAGAGGAAGATTGGGAGGATTATTTTTAAAACTGGCGCCACTACTGTTACGAATTCGCCAATTAAGTCAGCTGTTTCGGCAGGACCATCGATATTAAACAGTCATACCGGCGATAATAGCGGTAGCTTCGATACTATCGAAACTACACGTGATAAATGGCAATACATTTATATTTAGGTGACTTTAAATGTTATTTAAAAGCAGGAATATGCTAAATGATTGTGTCAAAAATGTAGCACATACCTGGATTTCTTCCATTCTCGTGAAATTCTGTATATAATCCGTTGTTGCTTGTAGGGTAACCTTTTACAGGTTAGATTCACTATCACTAGCCTATATTATTGTAATTCTTTGTTGTACAGTGAAATCTATTTGCTCAGTATTATTTTTTATGAATTTAAAATTTGTTAAAATGTATTCTTTATTTATTATTGGCTCGAATTTGATGTTTTCGTAAAAAGCCACAGTCCAAAGCCACGTGGAATTATAATTATCGATTCGTTAAGCAGTCGATGATTAACATCGATATTTATGTGAACTTTAATGTTAATTTTCTATCTTTAAGTCAGTTTTTGGCGTATCTGGTTCTTTTTAAATCTATTTACATCATTTATCACAACCCATTTAAACAATAGTACCGTTTTATTCAATTTTTTCTTTAATTTAATTCCAACCACATGGGTTGAACATCGCCAAATTTGGCATCATTTCCTTTAATTTGGCAAAGAGTGGGGGTAACAGTTACCACTTTTTTGAAGGACCACTGTTACAACTAAAAACTTGCTGTCTAGACTCCAATAAGAAAGGACTAAGTTGTCCATTAGCTGTCATTTTTATGTTATATGTAAATTTATTTTGTACTGTTTAACTTCCGGGAAATTTATCTCCAAGCAAGATGAGAATTTCAGTTTAGACCAGTTTATTTCAAAGCTTTAAAAATCGAATTTCCAAAAAATCGCGAGAAGCAGCACTCCACTACACCTGCGGTCAGACAAAGGCTACTTACACCACAACATTCAAGTGAGTCTATATTTTAAGGGGCCCCAAGTGTGTGCGCGATTATCAAAAAAAGGAAATTTCATAATATAGCTGTGTCAAGTTGTGCAAATTCGATGTCTTGCCTTCCACCAAGCCGACTCCCGGCCACGTGCATAGAAAATTCAAAATTGCAGTAAATTCAGCTATTTGTCTTCACTACCATATAAAATTTATAAGACTGGATAATTATTTTATTATTGAGTTCTCAATTTATTATCATATTATTATTTTTTTTAATACACGTCAAATTTTTGTTTCAAAAAGTTTCCACATCATTTTACCCTTATGCTTGGTGAGTTCTGGCAGTTTGAGCCATTATACTGTGTTTAGACGGAATTTTCGTCTAGCACATATTCTTTTATTCTGTTCAGGCCATCAGCAGGAGAAATTGTGGTTATCTTCCATAATTAGACGTGTTGTCAGAGTGGAGATTTGGGGGTATCTACTCGGTGTCCGGTGTGGTCCAAGGAGACATATAGCTGCACCGAGTGATGCGTCCATCCTCCATACCTGGTAATATTGTTGTGGAGGGTTGCCACGAAATCCTCAGGCCATTGAAAAGCCTTTTCCTACAGGATTTTCGTCGCACCTCCGCAGTAGCGTGTGACTGCAGGGCACACATTGAGCAGCCGAACCCGAGACTTGCGATCGGTAAGTCGATCATAGACGCAAGGCCTCGAAGGGGAGATAATTTTAATTCATATTGTTTTCCCAGGTGTCCCTCAGGAAGCACGTTACACTATATAACTATAACTATATATAATATAATATATAACTACATATATATATATATATATATATATACTAACAATACAACTATTATATAAACAACTATTTAATAATGTCAACGGTCTGAGAACTCAGAACGGAATAGGTTATGAATAGCGCTTTGGTTATAGCGATATCAGACTATTATGCTTGAAGACTATTGTTTTAAAACATATTGCGAACTCTTCAATAACGAAGCAACCAAAATCTAAATGTGGTACGACCATCTGCTTGTCATTCTAAATCAATAAGGTAAAAAATAATAAAATCAAGATACTAGTGATGAACGGCAGCACGGCAGACGGCTCCGCTTTCCGCCTACTCATAACATTAAATTTTTCTCCTGTTGATCACCGTCTTCTGCACGTATCGTGGTCGAGGCTGGTTAATAAATAATGTTCAAAAAAAGAAAGAATTTGCTCAAAAATCTAGGTTTAAGTTGATTTCGTCCGCATTCATAGCGCTGCTTTGTGTTTCCAAAATCATTTGAATTATGCAATAATAATTAATTATGTCATATTTTAATTATATTATTTAATTTTATTATTATGTCGGTTTCGGTGGCCCAGTCAGTTGTGGTGCTTGTCAGACTGGCTGCTGTTCCTCGAGGTCTCGAGGTCGAATCTCGTTCACGCTTGAATGTTTTCACCTTGTCATCATTCACCTCATTACACACGCACAAGTCTCAAGACAGACTCATGTGAGCATCATTGTGTAAAAAAAACAGGTCGATTATAGAAACTTTTTCTTTTTGGAAGTCGGTTAAAAAAGCCCCACATTAACTACAGCAATAATAATAATAATAATAAGAGCGATAAAATAATGATAATATTTTATTCATACTCAACTGAATTTTCGTCAATTTTTTTGTGATATTTTTGTAAATAAGTGAGATACCTGAGTGTAGGTCATCCAGCAGCAGGGCTCCACCTGATTGGCATCCAGCCCCCAGAACTCCAACTCCTCTTCGAAGAGCGGACCGCAAACATCAGTTGGATAGTGAAGTTTGCCCGTTCTGTAAACGCAAATACTGTTTAGACGCAGCCAAAACGTATTTATTCATTTATCTATTCATAGATACAGGCAAAATACAACTGGTTGTGAAGGAGCATACCTTGAAACTCCGTCTATTACTGAATCACTAATTATTTCACAAGAGTCCATTAATTGTAAAAATAGGTTGAGCTTTCGTTTACATTTGACAAAATACATAACTTGAATATTTTTAAAAGCACAATTACCAAATCAAATTCGAATGAAGCACTGATTGATTCGTGAAATGAATATTGTCAAATATTTCAGGAAAACCATACCAATCAGCAACTATAATACTTTGTTGTGGTGCTGTACGTTTTAAAAACGGCACACTGTATTAAATAAACATCAACAAGGTTATACATAAATATTAGTTATAATAAAGTTAATAATCAACTGCGAACATGATAATATTGTCCAAAAACAACCAGAACCAACAGAATAAGTTTAATGATATGAGGTGAGGTGCTTGTCCAAAATGAAACTCTGGTCTGAAAGAAACTTATCGAAATGAATGAATAATTTAACAGACTCCAAGTTGTATATCATGAATATCAGTTATAAGCTTCAAGACTGATATATGAATGAGGCCCAAATTTACCGTTCACCTGCGGTCCCATGAAAGTTCATTTCCCCCAAAATCGGAACTTTACGAGGGAAGGGGTAGGAGAGAGGTCAATTTCGTAGAAGGTCAGAGAAGTCCCTATTTGCTACCTCTCTCCCCACAAAAAAATGTCTTGCTTGGATTCGCTCTTGCGCCTGCTGTCATTACATTTCTTTGATTTGACTATGCAATAACTATTGCATATTGAAAACTACTCAATTACATTAATTGATAAGCATTGGTTGATAAGGGGGACATCTCTCCATATTCTGATAGGTGGAGCCCACGTAAACTTCGTAATTATTAGAATTGAGGACGAGAAATTTCAGCTCAAGGGAAGGGAATGTCGAGCATCAATTTAACAGAATAATTTGACAAACATCAATGTCCGATAATTTTTGGAAATATGATAACATGTTCGAAGCCCGATATCGTTGTTGGTGAGCTCAAGGAAACTCAACGTGTTTCAAGTACATTTAGATAGCAAACAGAGAGACTGGTCGTGATAAGATGGGTTGGGTGGTGCAGAGGCTGACGCGGGAATTACCCCCTTACTACCCTACATGGCTACCGGCTGCTCTAAAATCGCAACTGAGCTCTTATCAAAAATTTCAATCTACGTTAAAGCACTTCAGCTCTTGTCTCTAACGTTAATCACACGATATATAAGTATACACATGCTGGAGTTTACAACGTGTGGATCCAGCCGGGAACGCTCGTTTGAAGATCATGTATCAAACGGTTTATCTTAGTATGAGTTTCTCCTGATTTATTGGTAATATAAGACGCAGAAGTGGAACGCTCCTGTAATGCTCCTCCATGCTTGTCCACTAAGAGGAAATTTATTTTGAGGAACGTTTTCATTATTTTACAGTGCCAACAAAGTAAGGCATTCGCAATGCGTAGATAAAACGATTCCCCCAAGAACGAACATTAATCTATTCCTCATGATTCATGATAAAACTTGTATTAGGTTATATATAATTTCAGTGAAGAAAGTCAGAAAACGCCCTTTACACTGAAGAAGATTGATGATTTTGTCCAAGAGCCAATTGATTTATGAAATTTTTTCCGTAAAATTACAGCTTACTTGTAGGTAATTTTTATATTTTGGGAGAAGACCATATTTTTATAGCCATTGTTATAAGCTCAGAAATTTGTACATAAAACTAAATGCTGGAGCTATTACCAGCAACTACTGACTCACTCACTCACGGGCTCATTAATTAAAGTTCCTCGAGAACGTATCTGACGAAAGTCTCAATTTAGTGAGATAAGAACTCAGTTAAGTTGAGGTACTGAACGCGTGCTTGGACAAGGTAGGAAACATTTCTTAAAATACATCCAAAATTTACATTTTTGAAAATAAAGTTATTATTTTAAATCGTAATAGAAAGAAATTAACAAATTTAAGCAAAAATTAGGCAAAGTAAGCAATTTGACAATTTGGCAGTTGACTCAATTGTACAATTTGGAGGCTCGAGTTTCCCTGGCGAGACGGTTCAGACGTACAAAGATAGAACTGCCAGCTAGTTTTTTGCACAGAGTATAAATATAATTAACAATTATAAATAAAATAAAATAATCCATCTAAATTCCATGATCGTACACAGCGTTTTTTCTGCAAGAGCTTTTTTCATATACACCTGTAGTTCACCATCTAAATCTGAGAAAGCTTCTATATATCCCGTAAACGTACTAAGAAATGCTTTTTTATTGTTAATAAACTATTGTTAACTTCTTATTAACAACTCTTCACTGAAGAAGTATAGTGTGCAAGATTGGAGTTGGTTCTAACAAACTATCACAACGCTGCAGCTTGAAATCTCATAACTGGAAATTTACAAAAACTGTCTATCAGAGAAATTCTTTCTCAAGAAATCTAGTAATATCGTCGGAAGGAAAGTCAACGAGATGAAGTCCTTTTCAAGAGGTTTCATGCGAGAGCGCTACTCATCTCAACGGCCGTCTTACTAGAACGGTCGACTGCAGCTAATAATGCTGCTTGAGATCTCTGAAAAGGCCACACATAAAAACAGTGCAAATTTATTGAGAAATTCTTGGATTTTCTCTATGGTATAAATTTTCATAAATAATAAATTTCATATCGCCAAGTGGCGGATTAAATTTTTTACATAGTTCTTGAAAGTTCATTCAATTCTTTCTCATTTTCTGTATTTGGTAATAGTAATGCCACAAAAGGCAGAATGCGTATGCAAAATGCAAAGCATACCTCATGATGAGATTCTCATTTGAAAGTGAAATCAGAATAAACCGACTTTTAGGCAAAATTGTGCGTGGAAAACACAATTCATTCCTTATTTTTTTCTCAATATTACTTCGAATATCCTATGATTACTAATATTCGTATCAGAAGAAATGAAATGAGATTATTCAAATGTAAATGTAATGCCTAAAAAATACTGGAATGAATTATTTGATTATTTCAAATAACGTTGACCTGTGTCATGTACCAGAATGACTGTGTCAGTTACCAGACTATTCAGTAATCTATGAAAGGTTTTGGACTGATCATTATGACTTTGAGTACTTCTAAGTTTGTGTCATCATACTTTCGAATAAAATACAGATTTTTTTAACCAATACTTTCTCTCGAACCAAATATGAAAGTTCTCAAATTCCCACTTAAACAGTAAAGTCTGTGTTAATCTAGTAATTTTTCAAGAGGGAAATACAAAGTTATTGGTTCATTTCTAGTTATTGAAGATAATTACTACCAATAATCAATTTTATGCATTGATGAAAGCCTGGCTCGATATTCATTCAAGCTGACAGATTCTACTCCTGTTTATTCAGGAATCCGAATAGAATTTCCGACCAGACATAAAATAATGGAGCTGTAGGCGCCACTCTTTCTTCCATTCAATTAAGGAATCCATTCTCCATTCCATTATTGACACAGCAGGCATCCTATCCGTTCTCATTTGAGCTTGAGCCACTAAAATGTTGAGATCATCTATATCCAAACTACTTATTTAATTCGTGGATTCCACGACAGTGATATTATATCAATACATCTTTTCAGATTTTCTACAGCAAGTATGTGAAATTTTACGATGTGTTCATACCAATTGGAAAATTAAACTATTATGGAGTCAACAAGGAAAGATTATAAGAATTATTTCTGGCTCATTTCTGACGATCACGGAAATACTGAGAGCTTGAATTGTGATTATTCAGAGAATCATGCTTGTCTGCATTCATTGGAATCAACCCAGTGCAGTTACATTTATATAAAAAAGTCGATTCAAGTAGCAAAAGTTTCTAACAGCTCAATATGAATCCCAAAGATTCAGAGATTTCTCAAACACTAGCACAACTCTGAGTTTGACCCACTAATCAAGTAGCATTTATTGCATTCTATACTGTTTGGATGAGATAGAGAACGGGAATATGATAATAATGTTACGGGTTCTATGTCTAAAATAACGCTGGCAACACTTAAATTTATCACTCGCACTTTATTAACACAAATAATTCAAAACTCACACTGTTCAGTAATTTCTTACAGAAAAATAAGCAATTAAAAACAGATAACACGATATTGTTCAACTGATAATGAGTTTCCAATGAACTGTACACGAATCAATCACTAAATGTCAAAAGGCCGATCTAATATTAAACAATAACTGTACAATAAACTGTCCAATAATACTCAACAAGAAACGTCGAGGAAGAACAATTAACTTACGTAGCACAAGTCCGTCAATACAGTAATAGATAAAAGAATTATCACTACAGACAACGAAAGTTCATTGCATGGTTTGTAAAAGCGCCAACGGGATTTCACTGTCTGTATTAACACGAACTGTCACTACTGCCACTTATCAACGTAGAACAATAACTGAACTACTTAACTGTCACACTAACTTGTTTATCACATCTCAAACAAGACTGAACTTATTTACAAGAGACTTCCTCTATTAATATAAAATTTCATAATTGAGATATCTCTCGAATTTTCTGTCAACTTCTAAATAAATAAATCAAGGAAACTGGAACTTTCCACAATATTCGATAAGACTCCATTAATTTCTAATCAAACAACTAGAACATTCTACTAACTAACAAGTAAACACCATAAAAGTGTCAAAAGCAGAGTAATTAATGGCTTAAAAGTAAACAATTACACAGCAGATAACACCGAGAACCATTGTCTCTTCTTTCTTTCTATTCTCTCCAATTTAATAATCGCTACAATAATAAATAAATAGTACTTCTCAACAAACTGCTCTTCTTTATAATATTTTCTCAACAAAATTCGTTAGAAAATTGATAAAATAGATAGTTATCTTGGTGGAAAGCTCCCGGTGGTCTACTTTGAAATGAGCAAATTCGCCTCGAGAAGTTCAGTAGGTATTAAATACACTCTCAATGCTTCAAGCTAGTTCGGTTCAGATAACTCTAACACCGTTGCCACTTGCACGAAGACAATTGCACACTTAAACCCTGGTCAAACTGATCTTAGATCAGAACAACCTCGTCACCCACAAAAGGCAATCAAGAGGTGAATACTAATCTCCGGAAAAATTTTGACTTGCCGAATTTCGAGAACGAAACCACTGGTTTCCGATCGAATTCTGTTCAACTTCACGAATAAATGCGAATAACAACTTCACGGCTCTTGGAACATTTTGCTCAAACGCAAGTTTACAATCGAAATAAATGAATGTATTACTATCATTTTCATAATAATGTCAATTTGAAACTTGATTTATAATGTTGTCAAATTGAACTTCGAATCAAAATCGTCGATCAAAAACTGACCGGCCTTTTTGTAACGCAAATCATCATCACCATGAACAATGTCTATACTTGTTAGCCCCTATGCATTGCAACTGGTGCAATGAAAAAACTCAATGTGTAACTTGATCGACGTAATAGTGGGCAGAATGGAAGTAAAATAAAACTCATTCCCAGAGTGAGTGAAACAAACAGATGCAAAAAAGCTAGAGAATATTGAAAATAAGTTAGAGGAATTTTCAGAGGAGGTTCGCAGCCAAAGTTCTGGGAGAACCTTTGCAGAGACTGTGTAGCTTCCTTAGAAAAGGGTTAAAAAAAGAACCTGCGAGAACTACCAATGAAGTGTAAATTGAGGACAATATTAAAAAACAGGTAGTGATCATAGAACTGAAGGACCTAGCGGACGACAAAAACTCAATATTGAAAGTGTCAAGCAAAACATAAAGAAGAGCATAAATCCGGCAAAGAAAACTAAAATAAAATAAAACAGTAAATGTCCTGTTGATGGTGTATCAAGGAGTGGATGTGTCGTCAGTGCTCGGGAAGAAGATCATGAAGCATCCAGATCTCAATAACTGAATTCTAGTCATGATTCATGGGGTAACAGCTGCATTAAGCTATGAAGCGTTAATAACGGAGCTTTATAGTAGAAATTTTAGAAGCTCTTTCAAATTGGAGCCTGAAGATTAAAAACATGTTCACTGGGTAGTAAATTGTTCTGGTAAACTACGAACAGAGCTTATTAATAAAGACAAAGTCTTTATTTATTGACTAGGACTCTTGCCGTGCAAGACTATTTGTCAATATTGTTAGGTGCTATAAGTATCAGGGTTTGAGATATATAGGAAAGTATTGCACGCAGAGAGATAATACTTGTGAGCACATGCTAAAGTGGGTTTTAGTTTTTTATCTTATTGAATTTATGAAAATGGTAAATCAGATTTCTTTTAATATCACGATATCTCGATTTGGCCAAAGCGTTCGTTACTGTACCACATCACAAACTACTGGAGAAACTAGGTCATTATGGTATACGTGGTATTCCACTTGAACTGTTCAAGAGCTATTTGAAAGATACGGTTAAGTCATGAAAAATAGCAGGGAAAACCTATCAATTTTCGGCCTACGCCAAGGAACAGTTTAATCCCCAATTCTCAACCTTATTTATGTAAATGGCATTTTCAAAATGTATAGTGAAAACTGCTTAATTGTTCCATTTGCGGATGACACGGCTACCACAGTGTCCAGGGATAATTGGAAATCTACTTATATAAAAGCTTAAATCGTTCTTCATAAAGTGGGACACTGGTTTCAACATAATCTTCTTACGCATAACGAAAACAAAATACTTGGCTTTCTCTTCTGATTTGATAGAGCAATCATCCAACGATATGATGCTGAAAATTCATAGCCCATCTTGTTTGTGACTATCACTGAAAATAATGTCTGTGATTGTGTAGTTCTGGGGAAGGCTATATCTATGAAATACCTAGGTATTAGTAGTTGATCAGCATCTCATATGGACTAGCCTCATTGTACATGAACACTTGGTATCTCGTCTAAGAAATCTGATTTACCATTTTCATGAATTCAATAAGATAAGAAACTTGGAAATCATCCGTCGAATTTATCATTCTTTCAGTACTGCATTGAAGTGTGAGATGGTGCTATGAATACCCATATTATTCACGCTTTAAAAGCATATAATCAGAGTGGCTTTGGGTAGAGCGAGATTCTATCGAAGTAAATTAATATTTGAAGAACTTAATGTTATGACCATGAGGCAGTTATATATAACAAACTATAGTGTTCTAAACTGTGTGAATAAACATAGACTTTTATCTAGACAAGTTCCTTACACCATAAGACCTTCAAGCAATTATAGTATTCATATTCCAAATGTCCATTAAAAAATCTGCAGACATCAAACTCATTTTATATGCAGGAGATTATTAAATATTCCGATTCATTTTATCAATGGCAGTATAAATGGAGCATCATTCGTTGAATTTATAGGAGGGTGAAAAATAACTTTTATTTGAAAATTGGTAGTTTAGCTTGGTTAAAAAGGATCTATGTCAACTATTTTAATATCTTATTCCTATATTGAGAAATTTGATTAGCCTATACTGTTTGATTTATTTCTCTTTGACTTTGATATATTGTAACGCTTAGTCAACTATGGTTATGCTGCCTAGTGTCTATATGGTATACCTCTTTATTGTTATATGAAACATATTGTTATGAAACATATTAAAAAGCAATTTGATAGAAAATTAGCCAATATTAGCGCACAAGCTTGCTTTTTTGATTTTGAATGGATTTGAATGAACTGACCTGTAGTAGTTGAGGACTTGCGCGAAGACGCCCGGGTGCCGGTCGAAGAAGTACTCGTTGAGGATGGGATCGTAGTTGGCGAGCGCCTCAGTCAGCCGCGACAGACGCGTCGCCGGAATCTTCTTCAGCGTCGCTTTGTACGTTTCGTGGCGAATCCCTCCGACGTTCAGCACCACGCGGTTCTCCGCGTCCATATTTAACAGGTTCATGGTGCCCGTTCACCTGCAGCTAACACTTCCTACAACACAATACAACAAATTTCACTTATTGGTTGGTCTATCGATTGTAAATTTGGTTCATATACTGCAAGGATATTTTATTAAAATTTAAATCTTAAGTTGATTCGATAACGGAGTCTAAGGGCCGTTTTTATAAACGTGACTTGGAGAGTAAATAGATTAGATTTATGTAGGCCGTTGTTCAAGAGACTTGGGCCCGTTTTTATGAATGTGACTTATATGATCGACTTGCATAAGTCAGACTTAGCGGCAATAAGTCGTACTTACACTTACAGGTTCATGACATGAAAGCCAGTGCCAACCCAGCTCCCATAACAAAGATCTGACTCCTGATAAATAATCTAATTAATAGTTTACATTAAACAACTCTAATTTACTCTAATATAAGAATTTACACTACATATAAGTGTTGCATGGACAACTGGGTCGGCTTATAACCTCACTTTTCAGCTCGTAAGCTCACTCAGTTTAAGTCATGCTTCAACTAAAGTCGTATTCATGAACAACACTTAAACATTTTCTTAACTTAAAAGTCAAGTCGAGCTTGTAATTGGAGTCTCGAATCCGTTCTTAGCCAAGCTAGTTACAGAGCTGACTTGAAGCCGTTCTTAGATTGTTGTGTTGCATCATATTTTGGCTTCATTTTTTAGTAAGGAATCAGCTCATAATAATAAAATCATCATATTCCATTTTTGCACCATTGCAATGTAATTCACTGTATATTTGACTTATTGAAATTATTTCTACTTATTTCATATAAGTCTAGTTCTAACCTATGCATTTTTTGGCACTAGGATAGAATTCTCTTTCTATGAAATAGAATGGATGAAGCTCTTAGGTCTGCTGGCAGGTAGCGTTCATTACACTGTCTTGAATGCTCATTTTTCAAATTCGGAAAACAGAAAATAATTATTTGAATGATGTTGGCATGGTAATTATTATGTAACAGTAACTGTAAATTTACATGCAGTGCAGTATCTTTATCTTTTCATGCATGTTATTTTATGTTTATTAGTGCCTGATAATACAGCACAATTTTAGGTTAGCTTGTTCAATGTAAATAGAGCCTTTCCAAGTCAAACTTAGATAAGTCGTGCTTAGATAAACATAAGTCATGTTCATAAATATGGGCCTTGGTCTCCTAACTGTTCCCTGCTTATATGTGTATGAAGCTACTTTATATATGTAAAAAAGAGTGATATTCACCAAAATCTTGACATACATGAGTATAATACAAGAAGCCAAGGAGATTATCACTTGGTGAGTCACAATAGTCGCTTATTCAAGCAAAAACCTAGTTATATTGATAGGAAAATCTACAACAAGCTACCGCAGTTTTAAAGAGTCTTGAAAATATAGGAATATTAAAAAAAACTGAAAAAATATTTATTTGATAAAGCTTTTTTTGTGTATAAGAGTTCTTTCAAATCAAATTTAAGCCTCACCTAAACTAAGCAATATAGTAATTATAGTAACTAGTGTACAAGATAGTATATTTGTTAATCTGACTTGTATTATACTCCATAACTGGAGTCTCCAAGACGTAATCTACAAAAAAAAATGACTTGGAAAGGCTCTACTACATTGAACGTGGTCATAAGCTAACCTAAAACTATGTTGTATTATCAGGCACTAATAAACATAAAATAACATACATGAAAAGATAAAGATATTGCATTGCATGCAAATTTACAGTTACTGTTACATAATTATTACCACACCAACATCTTTTAAATTATTATTTTCTGTTCGAATTTTAAAAATTCGATGCTGTGTAGTGAGCGCTACCTGCCAGCAGACCAAAGAACTTCATCCATTCCATTTTCTAGAAAAAGAATTTTATCCTATTGCAAAGAAAAGTGTATAGGATAGAATTCGATTCATATAAAAGAAGTAAAAATAGTTTCAATAAGTCAAATATACAGTGCAACATTGCAATGATGCAAAAATGGAATATGATGATTTTATTTTATTTTTATGAGCTGATATACTAAAAAATGGAGCCAAAATATGGTACAACACAACAATCTTAGAACGGCTTCAAGTCAGCTGTACCTAACTTAGCTAAGAACGGATTGGAGATTCCGATTTTAAGCACGACTTGACTTTCAAGTTAAGAAGATCTTAAAGTAAGGTTCATAAATACGAACTTAGCATTGCTTATACTGAGTGAGTTTACTAGCTGAAAAGTGAGGTTATAAGCCGACCCAGTTGTCACTACAACATTAATGTAGTGTAAATTCTTATATTGGTGTAAATTGAGTAGTTTAATGTAAATTATTAATGTTTAATTATTTATCAGGAGTCAGGTCATTGTTTAGAGCTGGGTGGGCTTTTAGTGTTACAGCTGCTCAATGGCTTGTCACGTCATGAACCTGTAAAGGTAAATACGACTTATTGCCGCTAAGTCTGACTTATCCAAGTCGTCCGTTGGTAAGAAACGTTCATAAATACGGCCCTAAAACTTGTACGTGGGTAATGAGTGAATGTTAATGATGTTATAGATGGTAAACCTACATTTTTAGATGAGCTCCGAACCCCATAGGAAGAGATAATAAAGCAGATAGTCTTTTTTCGGTCACCCTTTCAAGCGTAGTCACGAACGCTCGTGACTGAACATGACGTTTGCCCTGACATGGCACTTGGAGGGCGGTCATCACTTCCTTCCCATCAATATGGGTAAGAAAGACGGGTCCAAAGGATGGGCGGGGCAGAACAGATTGTGTTCATGGAATTGGACTGGGAAATGAGGATTGTCAATAACTAGAAAAATAAAACCGATGAAATCGTAACTTGAATAAAATAGCCTTTCAACTAGGAATAACAAACTATTCCTGATAACGCTATATATTCTCTTTAAAGTTATGGTGCAACAAAGCTCGACTATTGGGTCAACCTCCTTCTTCTATAATACTTATAAAGTCTTTCAAACAGGAGCCGTATTTTTACAGCCAAAGTGAAACCAACCCAAATCTGTGGAAAAATCGGAAATTTGGGGCTGTCTCCCCCTAAAACAATACATTAGTGTATCCTGGGATTGGTTGTTTTTCTGTGAAAAGTTAGTTTGTGAAGCTATTCCCTCCTGTGTTATTGCAAGGTTGTAGAGCTCATCATGTATGACCATTGAGTGAGTGAGTGGAAGAGGAATAATTTCAACTAGGATTTAAGATAATATTTATGCTACCAGAAACGAGATATTTGGAAAGCATAGCATGGAGAAGACCGAGATTTCAACTTGAAATGATGTTGATTTAGTGGATGAGCTAAGAGATAGGAAATTGGTTTGAAAAAAGGAATAGAATTGGATTGATAGAATGACGAACAGAAAAAGAAACGTATTATGGATGGAAATAGCAATGAACCAATTCGTCTTGACTAATTGAAATATTCTACAGAGAAAATAGGAATAATATATTGTACTGACTTACATCACACATATAGATTCAGACTAAATTATATTACAAACGATAAAAATACTATATTGAATGTACAATATATGAGTTTCTTATTTGGTAACCTTCAACTTAATCCTGTGTGAAGCACCTTATAATCATATTTCATCTTAGACGAAAGTGAGTAAAAATAAAAAGGGAAATTATGTGAAGTAATAATATATAAAAATTAAACATTATATGAGTAATAACATGTAAGCAAGTGCTCAAAAATACAACGTAGGATAATCACTTTGAAAAGACTTTGTGGAATAGAAAACAATACTTATTAATAAGAAAAAAGCAAAAAAAAAAAAATAAATATATTCTAACGCTGTGAATTAAATGAATGGAGGAGATATGAGCTGTACAGAAGTTTTTTAACAGATTAACTCAAATTTTCCAAACATTTATACTGTACTTCTGCAGCTTCTAAGATCTGATTTCAACAGGCCTGAAAGGTCTAAGTCTCAACTAACAGTCTTTGGTTGCAGTTTTGCTAGCTCTTCAACTAAAGCACCAAAGATGAAAAAAGAGAATATTTTTTTGAGCATCGTCTATTTTTCAGGCACTTTCTACAAAGTTTATTTGAGATAAATAGAATCAATGAAAATCATAATATGTAGTATAGAGTATAGAGGAGAAAGGAAATAAATAAAAAGAAATTAATCATCCTAATTCTTTACTCGGCATATCCATCCGGCGCACTGGGGAAATATTTTGAGAATTTTATTTTCCAACAAATAAGTGGTTTTCCGAATGACACACCTTTTCTCGATAAATCAATTTGGCACCGTTGAAAAATTTCCGCTTTAAGTTTGTGATATCAATTTATTGATGTTTACTCGATTTCAACATAAGTTGCTCGGGAAGATTGATTTACCGATGATTTGAGATGGAAATTCGATATTCGAATTTTTAAGAATAGAATTTCCAAAACTTGCTGTCTTTTATATACTTCCAGAGAGAGGAGTTCGTAAAAAAAGTTACTACCACAGCCAGTGACGTAGCCAAGATTTTGAAATGGGGGGGGGGTCGATTGACCGGGGGGGGGGGGGTATGGGGTTACTTCCCTGGAAATTTAAAAAAAAATAGAGGCCCTAGAACAGTCTTTTTTAGCTCTCCTGGCATTGAAAATAACACCAACATCAGTGCTTTGTCTTATTTTACGTTTAATTTAATGAAAATTATATAAAATTTAGGACCGGAAGGGGGGGTCCGGACCCCCAGGACCCCCCTCCCCCCTGGCTACGTCACTGCCACAGCACAGTGAAGAAAAAAGAAGAAGTATTAGAGAGAAGTAAGGAGAAGGATTAGCTCTCGTATTTGCAATAGATTGAGACAGAAGTCAGTCAGAGACTTTCCCGACATGAGGAAAACGGAGAAAAATAGAAAGTAGGAAGTACGGCTTATCCGTTCGAATGATATTGAACTAGTTTTACAACTATTCAATATATATAATTTCAGATTATAGTAGGTCCACCATGTTCTCCATAACATGACTGTCTTAAACGGCGAGGTGGAACCAGAGTCGCACACCCAAGGGGGTGCTTTGGGGGCTCAAGCACCCCCCTCCCCCTGAAGCCAATTTCTAAAGATTTTCTTAGTAATGGCGAAGGTGATATTGTGGAAGGTATCCATAATGAAAAATAAGACGAAATTGTCACAACCACATTTATTAAAACTTCGAGAAACTAGTTTCGGTTGTTACACCATCATCAATCTCAATCAAACTGAAAAAAGATAAATGTGTTTTAATAAATGTGGTTGTCACAATTTCGTCTTATTTTTCATTCTAAAGATTTAAATAAAATACTTACTTGAAAAACTCAAAGTTTTAAAGAAAATAGAAAGTTGAGTGATTCTCAACTTTAATTGAAAATTAAAAATATTTTCTCTAATCTGATTCACGAATTCAGCAGTATTGTTCAAATGGAGGATTGCTATCCTTATTAATCGCAAGACAGTTGCCAATGACACAATCAAAGAAAACAGGCTGAATATAATAGCAAGTTTTGTCTTTAGTCTACAATATCAGAAAATAAGTAAGTGAATATCGGCCTTGTGCGGAAAAAAGCAAAACTCGTTGTGCTAGAGTTATGTTTTGGCATATGAACCATTCAAGATTAACATTACAGACCGTTGAGTGAAAATAAATTATTATTCAATGGTGGAGAATATGAGAAATAACAAAATGATGATGATATTCTATTGAATTTGTTCGTAAATGGCTATCGATTGGGAAAATGTGATTAGTCACTCAATACCCATGAATCTGTAATAAAAGTGTTCCGGTGTTTCAGATAGTGTGTTTCGTGTCGTTATGATAGAAGTCTTTGTGTTGTGATATGATAAGCCTGAGGCTAGCTCGATCGATGCAGTCCAAGTCATATACGAATTGATGTACTAAATTTTTCAAACGTTCAGCGAACGTGAGTTTCACTTTGCGTGGATGGCTGAAAAGAGGTGGGGAGCGAAATTGTGGAATACGTGGGGGCAGATTTTTCGTTTCACCTTCTACCGCAGGCTTCCGTGCAAGATACGAGAATGAGCTCTTTTTTGATGGATGATGAACGCTTTACTTTTTCGTCAGAAGCGTTATACACACATCACAAAAACGCCTCACAATGGAAAAATTAATGCCCTCTTCAAAGCATCTTCTCCCAACTATAATTGAATTTGTTAATCTCACTAGAAAATGAAAAATCCTATTCTTAGTAATAGCCTACTGTCCGATCTATTCGAAAAATTTAATCATTTCTATCATAGTTCAATTTTTACAATTGACAGTCAATTATGTATAATCAATTCCACTTTCTATATATATATTTTTTTTTTAAATAATAAATTGATCACTCGTATCCCATGGTTAAATGTTACATTACTCATAGTGGATAATAAGGAATCAACACTAATAAATCTAAATGTCGATGATGCAATCAAATTATTGAAATTATTTACTTGTTGCTATAACGACTATGACAATGATGATAGATGATAATAGCCTAATATCGATTTGGAGGTAAATAAAAATGATAATCAAGCATGGAGATATTTAAAGTTGAAACTATTGACTTGAAGTAGTGTTCTGTTCATGCTGTTTATTGCCACAGACAAACACTTTACAATTTGTATCGGCCACGTCAAATTACAAATTATATTAGAGATCATACTTCACATCAGCAATTACACAAAATCTAGATACAATCCATGTTAATATTGAACCAATGCTTGTAACGAATCAAAGTACATCATTCTCAACGGTTGTCGGCTAATATTGTATATTTTCAGGTTTAATCAAGCTCACTTTTGGGCTAGAAACTAACTAGAGTCCAATTACGGCGCGCGGGTAATAAAGGGGTGCTTGAACACGAAAACATAGTTTCATTCTCCTGTTTCTGTTGCTATCTGCCTTCCAATAAACATGAGAATCGCTTCATATTATACAAACACATCTGAAAATTGTTTCACCAACATTCAAATTTCCATTAGTTAACTACATGAATACTCTGTAGCGCAGTTGGTTGAAGCACTTGTCTGAGATCAGATGAGACTCTGACTGGCATCGTCTCCTGCAGCCTAGATTTCGAATCTCATTCAGCCATGGAAGTTTCTTATCATTCACCTCATTCATGCATTAGTCTTCAAACATCATGCGCAATAAAAAATAATAACAAGCATATTGCTCAATGAACTAGAGGAAATCTTGATAATGGTGATAAATTTCATGGTCGAATTGTAAGGTTTGATGGGATTTGAGACATTATTGATTTACAATTTGAAACCATTTCCATGATTATAACTTTAAAAACTAAACTAAATAATTATAACTTCAACTTCAAACGTCCAAATTAATAAGAAACTAGTTGCCTTTTTTGTGCTTATTTCAAACATAAATCAATTTCAAAGTTATCTTGTTAACTAGAATCGAGTTCCCAGTATCTTGCGAGAGACTGTGAAGGATTCATGGATGAAAGGATTCCAACTTCAGAAGAGAATTTTACTAATGTCTGTATCGAATGTGTGGGCTATGTATCTGCAATTTCTTCAGACACCATTAATACAATTCCAACCCAATCACACACAGTATCGATAATTCCTGAACTAGTGAATTGACAATCATCGTCCATTCCAATACAAACAACACAGAAGGCTTTCGCTTTCGGATAGGTTGAACTCACAACAGATAATATTCAGTGTTGAGAGAGGTATGTGACCGTGTAAGTAGTTTGCCGGCAGTGAACGGATGTTTGAATGTTGATAGCTCAATGAACTGTGCATCGTCGCTGTCGCATCGCTTGGCATGCTGATAGGCGGGTGGCAGCGGCAATGGGACAGCGGTGGCAACGGGGTAGCAGCGCCCGGATTCAGCGAGTGAGTTACAACCGAAGGGCGGACGTGAACAATGCGGTCTCAGCAACTGGTGGCGGCCCGAATGCCGCACCGATTCCAACCAGACACTCTCCAACTATTCCTAGGTAAGGCAGGAATCACGCGCACCGTCTATTCTCTACATCATCTCTATGCATAGCTTAGGGCCCTATGACAACGCACTCGAGCTGTGTTTGTTCGATAAACGTTGATTGCGAGCAAGCAAAAGCAAGCACCACTACAAGTGGCCCACTGCATCACAAGTAGATCCTCTCATTCGTAGACCAGAGACAAGGATGCGAGTATTTCATCAATATAAATAAATAGAGAGTGAAGTTGATATATTGTTTACTAGGTCGAATAGTATCCAAGATACCCAAAACCAGGAAGTTTTTGATGATTCAGGTAATAGATTTAAAGTTGAAGATACGAATGAGTAAAACTCTTTAGGACGAACCCGGCACTACATCAATTTGTGTTACATAGAGAGTGGCGCACTGCTTCTCAGGCCTAGTAATAGGCTATCAAAGACTTCCAGAACCAGACATTTCTTAATGATTGAGGTAATAATGAGCTGAAGTCAGATACGACTCCAGAACTGTATTTGCGTTAATATTGAAAAAACCTCAAATTTTGCTGGTGCCGGCCCACTTACTGGAGCCAACCCTGGCTGAAGACGAATGCCAGTATTCATTATCCTGTGTTAACGGGATAGTAGTGTAGTGATAAAGGCGCAACTATGATACCAGTGTAAAACATTGAGATCCTTTGTTAAATTAAACTGAATTTCATCTGAGATTGATTCATCTTTCTCATGATAGAGAGAATAGATGAAGAAACAGTCTTTATAATTATATGTTGTACAGTTCTCGAAGGTATGTAATGAACTTTTATTTTTTGATGACCGAACTTTCGGGAAGGTTGGAAAGGTTTTGGAAATGGGGTTTGAAAAACTATTGAACGCCTTTGGATTCGTAATCTTATAATAGCGTCTATTGAAAAATAATTTTATTTTCATTTACTACTGTTTTGCATCCGCGTGTAAATGTAATATATATGATGCAAGATGCAAAAGCCCGTAAAAGCCCCCTGCACAGAGGTGTATTGTTTGACATGAAAATGATGGATTCATGGTTCTGTCAAAAAAGTTATGAGATTGTAAAAATTGAATCAATTTATGGTTGACAAGAGTCAGAACATATTAAGGCATTCTAAAAAGTTCTAATATCTCAAGTTTTATGTTTTTTCCACTTTTTTATTGACCATGAAGAAAATATGAGCGTGCAAAAGTCACCGCCACTAACGCGCGCCGGAGCCCGGCTTGAAAAAGTGGGAATAGCTCTATTTGATTTAATACTAAGACGCAATTTGTCCACTTTTGAATGAGTCGAAGGGAATCGCCAATGTTGGCGTTCGACGTACGCTCAAAAAGTGGCGTGGCGCCTTGGGAATGCTCCAATTTAGAACAAAGCTTCGCCACACGGGCCGCTGAAAGTGGGGCGTTCAAAAAACGCCTCGTGAAAATGAGCCCTTAGGCTATTTTTTCAGCAATTACTCTCTCTCTTTCAGCCCGGCTGTTACAGCGTGGGTCAATTGGGGTGTCTTGGTTGGACATAGTTCTGTTTCTCTAATGATTGTTTCATGGTGAGTAATTCTAGTGACTTTGTTATAGTTTTGTGCGTGTCTGGTACATGTGTGTACATAGAATTTATTTGACATTCTAATTAAAATTAATTTTGTAAATAAAGTTTATTCTCTAATACTGTTGGTGAAGTGGTAGAGGGGGCCGCAATGCCTTACTCCACCCCCAGCACTTATGCTTGCAAATAAAAAGACTATCTTTGTATCTATCCATCTCTCTCTCTCTCTCTCTCTCTCTCTCTCTCTCTCTCTCTCTCTCTCTCTCTCTCTCTCTCTCTTAAGTTAAGTTATTCTAGTTTTAATTTGGTATTAGTGATCATGCTTTGCTTCTGGGTTGGGTCGGTGCAGGTCGGCAGTCCTCTAGATGTCGCTTCCTAACACACCAGCTCGCTCGGCCTCAACCTCTTCCATTACTAACAGTTCAATCGGTACTGGGCTCGTATTATCTAATGATCTTTTGCCTTATGATAAACATTGTTTTAGGGCTTGTCATCTCTACGATGTCACATAGACGAACTCAGAGCAATCTTCCAATTCAACAACTTCGATGTAATGGGAATTTCTGAATCTTTTTTAAAACCAAGTATTTCATCATCTCAAGTAGCTATATCAGGATATCATCTTTTTCGTAACGATAGGTTGAATAGAGCGTGTGGAGGCGTTGCAGTGTATGTTAAAGATGGTATCAAGACAAAAATACTTACTGTATCCGAATCCTTACCAGGTGAAGCTAGGCCAGAATACATGTTATTAGAGTTGACTTTGTCTAGGTCTGATAAATTGTTACTTGGGGTCTGTTATCGGCCTCCAAAGATTGGTTACTTTACTGACTTTGAAAATGCTCTGCTGTCTTTCATGCCTAATTACAGTCGTATCCTACTAATGGGAGATATGAATACGGACCTCAACATGGCCCATCATAACTTCGACTACACCCAACTCACAACTATTTTTGAATGTCTCAATCTGACCATGCTGCCACTAAATCCCACTCACCATACTAACGTATCTGACACTTTTATTGACTTATTAATTGTTAGCGACCCTGATGAGGTGATTCACAAGAGCCAAATCTCAGTTCCAGCTATTTCTGGTCACGATCTGATTTACTGTGTACTCTCCTATAAAGCTCCTAAGCCTGTACCAAAATTTATAACTTTCAGAGATTTCAAACATATGGACGAAGAAGCATTTATGACTGATGTAGCTCAAACACCATGGAACAAAATATTAACTCTGTTGTCAGTTGATGAAATGGCAACTACTCTAGAAAACAAGATCTTGAATCAATATGTAGCATGCACCAACTGTGACTGAACGAATTAATAGCAAACAACCTGTTAAATGGATAACTGATGAAATATTGCAGCTCATGGCACAAAGGGACTCAACTCATAGGAAGGCTAAAAGAACAGGTGACATTGACAATTGGACCACTTACAGATGCTTACATAACAAAGTAAAACAAGAACTTCGTTAGTTTAAGATTAGGTACATGAACTCTTTTTTAACTGAAAATCGACTTAATTCATCATCGTTATGGCGTGGTATCAAACAGTTTGGAATTGGGAAACAAAAATCACCTACCCAAATCGACCTTTCACTTGACGATATTAATGAACATTTTGTATCCCAATCTTCTCAACGTGATGAGACAGTAATTGAAAACCATCTAGAAAGCCTAATTGATCAAGTTTCCAACTCTCCTATTCCACCAGCCTCCCAGTTTCAATGTTGTCCAATTTCTGAGCATGAGGCTCTCAAAGCTATCCAGCATATTCATAGCAATGCGATGGGAGCAGATAAAATTCCTATCAAATTTATCAAGAGAATTCTCTTTGCAATTCTACCTGTCATAACTTACATTTTTAATGCTTCCCTTCAAAGTGGTCTCTTTCCTAAAAATTGGAAATATGCTCATGTTCGCCCACTTAACAAAGTTTCATGTCCAATTAAAGTTGAAGACTTTAGGCCTATAAGTATTTTGCCAGCAATTTCCAAAGCACTTGAAAGACTTGTTCATTCACAAGTAGTCGAATTTCTTGAAAATAATAGCAAACTTCATAACTTCCAGTCTGGTTTTAGAAAATTCCATCCCACTGAAACAGCTCTACTGCGTGTTACTGAAGATATCAGGTCGTCCATGGATCACAGAAAGTGTACCATACTGTTCGATTTTTCCAAAGCTTTTGATACTGTTGACCACCAGATCAACATCTCAACAAATTACTCCTCCTTGGTTTCAGCCACAAAGCTGTAAAATGGTTTCATTCTTATCTTGTAGACAGAAACCAGTGTGTCACTGATTGTGAATTGCAATCCGAGTGGAAAAATATAAATCATGGCTTCCCCCAAGATTCAATTCTTGGCCCCCTTCTTTTCACACTGTATGCAAATGATCTTTCTTCCATAATTAGGTTTTCCAAATTCCACACCTATGCTGACGATCTTCAAATTTATTCTAGTTGCTCTGTTAGAGACCTTCACCAAACCATCCATAATATGAATGAAGAAATAGTGAAAATCACTGATTGGACTAAAAGGAATGGCCTCAAACTTAATCCACTTAAAACTCAACCTATAATAATTGGCTGCTCTCGTTTAATCAATGGCATAGACTTCCAATCAATTCCAAAAATCACTGTCGATGGGACTAGTATTTCCTATTGCAAATCAGTAAAAAATTTAGGAATCATAATGAATACTACTCTGGACTGGACTGAACATGTTGTCAGCACCTGCAAAAGAGTTTTCTCTGCCATGCACTCTTTGAAGAAAATGCAAGACATCCTTCCTAGGCATATCCTACTATTACTTGTCAAAACTCTCATTTTCCCATATTTCATGTACTGCAATTCAGTTATAAACGATATGACAATAACACTCAATGAAAGGTTGCAGCATAGTCAGAACTACTGCATGCGTTTTGTTTACTCCCTACAACGTCATGAGCATATAACCCAATCCTACATTCATAGTAGCACCTAAAATTGCCTGATCAGAGGCTTATCAGAATACTTAAACTTCTAAAAAGCATTCTCAATAGTGGAACTCCTAAATATTTTTAAAATGATTTTAAGTTTGTGTCTGAAGGTCGGAGAAACAACGTTTCCCACACCAGAAATGGTGACAGAACTCTTAGGATGCCAAATCACCGGACGACACTTTATACTAAGTCTTTTGTTGTTAGCGCTTGTCGTGCTTGGAATCTACTCCCTCTTTCAATTAGGAACCATGAGAGCCGAGTGGGCTTCTCCCTGTCTCTGAGGAGACATCTATTGGAGAAAATGGCAGCATCCGTCCGGCCTTGGGGCAACTGCATGAGCAATGATACTATAATCCTTTAAGTTAGGTTAGGTTATTATCTATAATCCAAATTATTTATCTATTCATTTTTATAATACTTTTTTTAATCCACAAATTATTTTCAACATGCTTTAATTTTTTGTTCTTATGTATAAATGTAAAATTCTTTAAATTTAAATTTATCTCATTTGAATTGATTTATCTTACTTAGATAACCCGTATTAGACGATTTCATCTAAATCAATTTAAACTAGTAGGACATGTTGAGGTAAAAGGTTAAGTGTAAGAATGGCCTCAATGGCCAAGACTTCGCCTCTTTGTGTAATTCATCTTTCAGATCCAAGCTCTATTTTCATTATGTTTTTTTTTAAACAATTTCAGCTGTACTATACCTTAGAATATATATTTGTTGTATTTATAAACTTTTCTACTCAAACTATTCAATCATTATGTCTACGATTCAAAATCAACTGTACTTAACTTCAATTAGGGGATCTGAGAGTTGCTAATATTAATAATACTTTTATCATCAAATAAATTGTAAATTTACACAAATAAAGTCATCTGAATCTGAATCTCTCTCTCTCTCTCTCATTTTCTCTCTTTCCCATTTCCTCGCTCTCTCTCTCTCCCGCTTTACATAGAATCTCATTGTTAACATCGAAACTTTTCCTGATATATAATCTTTTGTGTTGTTAATAATATGCTTTTTAATAAGTCACCATTATATTTTGTAAATTTACGTAAATAAAGTAATTATATCTTATGTATCTTATCTCTTATCAGCTTGAGAAATTTATACACTAATACAGTACAGGCTTTTACAGGTAGTAGTAATATAATACAGGCTTTCTATAACCTTTCTTGATTGATATAAACGTTAGAAAATCACATCGTTCGTTGTAAGAGAGATGAATAGATCTTAATCAGACGTTTTTCCCCATATCACCAGAATCACTTAAACATTGATTACAAAATATAGCCTCATCAGTAGAGAGGTTTTGGTAATTTTTTCGGTATTAATAAAAAATCGCTGTTGACTTTTCGCACATTCACACTATGTTCATTCCGGTAATTATGAGTTTCTATAGGGTCCAGCAATTGGGATGGTGTGCGAAAACATTTCAATTACTCTCTTATATGGTCTCTTGATGTCTTTTTATTTATTCAAGGTGTAGCTTCTACAAGAATAATATGGTCAAAGAGAAAGAGGGGAAAGAATATGTTTTGCGAACAGTTGACCTTATTCAAACTTGTAGGAAAACTCAATAAACTCCAGCCCTATGTTAGCCTACAAGGCGACCTTCCCAACCCCCTTTCGTGAGGTGTTTTCCATATATTTACTTGAATAGTAGTCTGAAAGATGATCTAGGAATGATGAGAGCTATCAGATTTTTAATTTATTGTTCATTTAAATGAACTGGTTTTGTTATTGCAGTGAGAATACATTTTGAGCACTATTCCAAAAATATTCACTCTCCTCAAATAGCTTTGATCGTTCAAAATAATTTTCATTCACAAAAGTTTTCCAAACAGCATGTTACTTATTTCAAATGACACATGATACACTTTATAGTTTTCAGATGAAAGTATTAATTCGAAATTTCTAGAAAAAGAATGAGATTATTGAGCTCTGATTAAGAGCTCTAATGAGACAAAAAGATTTCTATGTGAACTATAACAATTTGTAATGCTTCTGACAACCTCAGGAGTTGCTGCAATAAAGATTTATTTATTTCAACATAGAGCTCACTGTCATTGTAATTGGATAAAGCTTCTTGGAAGCCTCATCAAAGCTTTAGTTGAAATTAATTAAAAACAAACTATGCTATTTTTCAAACAAAACTGCAGTTTTATTATTCTGAGCACATTAAAGCTAGAGGTTCTAGAATTTGTAGGTTTATTCTTGATGTATGCCATGAGCTTTTTATTTAGTATTTTATTTTGAATGTTTTATTGGATATCCAATCAATTTATTTAACCAGAGTTATTCACTCCAAATCAAAAAGCGATCTAGTTCCAATTTATATAATATATGCTATTCTATCTCAATTTCAACAGTATGCAAAGTTATTCTCGATCATGAGCCATTGTAGTTTTAGAAACGAGTCAAAAAAATTGATCGATTGAAAAACTGTAATTGGAAAGATAACAAATTGCATGCAATTCTTTGTTTTCGATTACACGTTTTTCATGACAGACTGATTGAATTGCTAACGTTCGGATAGAATAATTTTCAAAGCGCAGATCATCCTGTTCACTATTAATTCATTTGACCTAGATTCAGGCGACCAAACAAATATGAGCTTTGACATTACTGCAGAGTAGAGACCGAGCCATGCAAATATCATACGTCATATTAGAGCACATCATGTCTTATATTGCATAGTTGCCTCTGCAACTTGCTTCAGTGCTGTATGTGTCAAATAAGTGAAGACGACCCAATGAAAGCTGAACGTCATTCTTCAGTAGCATCACTTGTATCATCTTATTCTGAATAATTCATTTCCTCTGTCATATAGATGATATGTTCAGTAACATCAGTGTAAGCTCTCACAGTACCTACAAATATTTGGAACCGAAATGACATAAGAAGGTTATATAACTCGTTTCCTCTAATATTTCGTTGGAAAAAGTATGGTAACTGATCATTATAACATATACTTTTAAATTTTTATAGTTCACTTAATCATTAAAGAGCAAATGAATGATTTTTAATACCAAATAATCAATCGACTAGATCAGTGAAGTCGAACAAACAAATTTTGGAAATAGAACAAAAAGAAAACGTGATTGAAATAGAGTTGATACTTTGTTATTCACTTTATCATTTGTTTTGGAATTTTGAAAGTAGATACTATCGTAGATAGAAAAGATGGTACTTTTCATCAGACTGTGTTCATCAGCACTCTGAAAACTTTGTGATTAGACAAACCTGAGTAATACTTAAAACCCATCAGTTGTTCTTGATAATATAATTATTCAATGACGACATTATTAACAAAGAAATAGACCAAAAATGAGCCTGAACCTCTGGCTTACTTTTTACGTTGGCTTATATAATATAGTTTCACAATACAGCTACTTCTGGAAGTTACAATATATACTCGAGTAAATAGAGCACTTTAAGAAGTTTATGGGTGATGTTTTCATAGGAGGGCCGGGGTGACATCAATAAAATAAGAAATTGTCACGTAATTACTCTTCATGAATCTGATAACAAGAAGATCTGACATTTCCTAAGACGAAGAAGGAACAAAAATATAATCCATGTAGGACAAAGTGAGATTGGAATTTGAAGTTTCAAGCTTTTTTATATTTCCACCAATCTTTAATACATAACTACTCACCGAATATAGGATGTGCGCTGGCAGGGGGCATTCTGGAGTGGAGGTCTGCGCCCCCGGGGGCATTTTCGCCCCCATAAGTCCTCCTGGAACACATTAAAAATTAATTCAATAATATATAATGCAAACTCTATTCATTGCATCTCAATAAAATTGTTAAATCTATTTCTCTTAATTAAATAACTCTTACACCATGTGGCTAAAATTTTGTCTTTCTGGTATATTTAATATTCTGAAGTTTCTTATTACTAATTCTTAACGACCTCATGACATTAATATTTTGATTTTTCATTATTTCAAAATTCGCAAAATGAATTTGATGAGACCATTACACAGTTTATAATATGAATACTTCTATTGTTGGTAGATCCCCTCTAAAACCAAAAATAATGCTACATAGATTGAAAAAAAATTCTTGCTAATACTTATGACGAAGAGCCACACTCTGGATATTATAATAATTCTCAAATAAGATCTGATATCAATTAATGATGTCCATGTATAAGACTAGCCGCTCACTTTAGATAACGTGGAACCTATTAAAATTTACGCTAAAACATTCTGTTTTTCTTGGATTCCTTGTTCCATAAGGAACTGTGTTGTAAATATTAACTTTTTGTTGTAAATTCAACGACTTTCAGTCAACGTTTTCGAGTTGTTGAAACCCAGTTGTTGGCCTTGAAGATGGGTTTCAACAACTCGAAAACGTTCGGCCACGTGTGAGTACATTTTTATATATATATATTCGCAATCTAAAACTGACTGCAAGTCACTAAATTTACAGCAAAAAGTTAATCCTGTTTCTGTTATCGAAGTTCTGTTATCCTCGATTTCATCATGAATTCATATTCAATTTATTGAATGTGAGCTGCATAATTATCGAAATAAAGGTGACGCACTATATGTCATTCAATTGAATTTCATTTCTACAATACTATTCAGGCATAATTATTCAATTATGTCATGGAATTTAGGTGCATCGCATAGAAAAAGCAAGCACTAACAAACTTTAAAAGGCCAAATTCCAACGAGTCGCATCATATAAAGCAGATTATCTGATAAAGAGAATTTCGGTTTTCAACCACTTTTCGACAATACGTTATTGTACTTTTCATTGTAATAGTCACTAGGCGACTAAGCAAACAAATTGCTTGAAGGTAATTGCTTGAGAGGAGAATCAGATAGGTAGCTTTATTAGCTCAAATATATTATAAAACTACTAGATCTATTATAAATTGGGAAGTTTTATGAACATATAAATTTTTCAACATGATAACGTTGGTCATGAAGTTTTAACAAGGTGTTGGCCATAATATATAAATTTTGAAGAGCTAGGCCTTGAAGTGAAGCAGAACTCATATTGTTTAGTTAGAACTACTGAGGTAGCTTATGAAGATTTGCCAGAGAGTGTATCTGAGTGAACCCCTGCGTGGAGAGCTGGAGAGCCTTGAAGAGTGATATATGACCTGTAACTGCCGAGTACTCAATTGTAGCTGCTGTCATAAATCTACCCTTCTGTCAACTGGAGTGCGCTTCCAATATTCCGCTTCTAGCAGATTCGCGCCAAAATCTAAGGAGCAATTATTATTAAAACCCATCTTCTGTGTTTGACAACGCACAATTCCATATTAATCTTCGAGTATGAGGAACACGTGCCCAGAATAATGTTTCAAAAAGCTAATTCTCATTTAACTGACTATACATTATTTTATACTCGCAAAACTGTTGACACCACTGCACAAATACAACCATAGAATAGTTTCAATTGATTGCTATACGCTATTCTACTCGAAGTTATCTGGAGAGGAAAGCCATTGGTTTCAACTCTCTGAATGTAAGGGTTCAGTGGAAGAGAGGACAATGATCCTTACTCCGCCCTTATTTCAATTTCTACTCTTTCATGAGCTCTATAGTTATCAAAATACGATATTTTATCAAGTATTTATTATTTATTAATAAAATATATTTTATCGACATCAAGCCTACAATTTCTGAAAATTGAAATTCAAGAATCTACAGAGGATGAAACTATTTACAATATTTCTATCACATTTATCACTTAGCATTCCTTGTTATATTCTACCCTAATGATAGTAACTCATCGAAATGGAGATAAATGAGTGCATTAAAACTTATTGAATTTATTTGGGAGCAACTCTCATTATAAATGAGAGAAGAATCGGGTAAAAATTGAGAAATTGACGACACATTTTTCCGGGGAACAAGAACTATTCAGTTGTAAATATGCAAGAGCTTTGATTTGTATTATCAAAAATGGAGTTTTTTCATACACCATTAAAACAGAAATTTCGAGGTTGGTTTCCAATTTCAACTATCCTATAAGTTACATAATTAGACAAGTTACAATTTAATTAAGGCATCGTCAAACATACACAGTGTTTGTCCACAAGTTGCAAAGGCGCTACAAGCAGAAAAATTGGATGTTTCTGGCGTTCTTTTGCGAGATTGACCTCTCCCACCCCTCCCATAATAGTTCTTCCACGCCCCCCCCCCCCAAAAAAAAAAACTAGGATCGCCCATGAGGTTGGTTATCAGTTTATTGGATTCATTGTAATTATTTGTGGCTCAATTAGTGGAAGAACAATCAACAAGTCAACATATTATTTTCGAATAATAACAATTTTCGGCTCAGCTCGTTTTCATTGTTGCAGTGGGGCGACAGCATTAATAGAATCTGTCTACCTTCTATCCGATTGTTTGCAGTTGCAGCTGCTGTTAGCAACGGTTGAACAATGGAAGCTGTGACGTTGTAGCAAGAGAAATGAAAGGGAACTCTGTTTACTAGCAGAGCGCGGCACGGCATGGCGGGACATGGTCGGTAGCGGAAGGGGTGAACCAGACACGCCTTGGACGGTGCTAAGTGCTTTTGGATAGGCCGACAACAAGCTTTGGGCAGACGCGCGCTCTTCCTGGTCCTACCCTGCATCCCAATTAGCCAGTCAAAATACGACTATTTTATAGACAAAACAGTGATTGCACCATACTAAAGCATGCACAGTAATCTGCTGATTACTCACAATTACGTCCATACTACTCTGCTGAGCTCCATTTGAAAGGATAGTGCTTGCATTTTGGGTACAAACTCAGTTGGCAAGGTGAAAGTGCGAATAAATTGGTTTCAAAACACGCTCATAACCACCAAACAAGCCAATTTAGGTAGCTAAACTTCCATAATACGTTCGACCGATTCGAATGAATATTATGCATGCATTGCTTTCAACAATACTGTCGATGTATTTCTGTAGAATTGGAACTGCACTGGTTTCCAATTAATTAGTGGAGCTCATTTTGGACTGAAAGCTCTTCTTAGCTTTTTTCGGTAGGCTACGATTTTCTTGTGACAGAGGTTCCTCGCCTCTGACAATAACCTCTGTAAGTTACTAACTACATTAAAAAGATCATTAATAAAACTTGATTTATTACGTAATACTTTACAATCAAGCTTGAATACTCTTTGATGGGGGAATGTACCTTCACTAAAGAAAGTTACCGACCGCAAAGTGTGCTCATACAAATATTTTATTCGAGAGTGCTTGCACAGTGAAGCATCCAGTAGGCCTACTCGATAATGACCATCATCGCAAAATCAAGCACATGCAGTGGAATTTGGAAATATTCACACAGTATCAACGCTTCTCCAATACGTAATTTATCATTTCAAAGCATGAGCTTGAATTCACGGTAGTAATTATTATGGAATATGAAATGTTTCATTGTGCAAGCACCGTAAGTAGACTTCTACATGCTTCATGTTGCAGTACCTCACCATCTTAAAGGTTCTAAATAGAAGCTACCAATAGCAGTTTTTTTGTTGTTGAGTTGCAAATTCTATTCCAAATGCTGTTTTTTAATGTAGAGTTGAAGAGATGAAAATGATTGAATGAGTTGCCAAGGTTAAAAGTTTTATGGAACTAACTAAGTATGAAGAAATTGTATAATGGAAGCTACCAATAGCAGTATTTTTGTTGTTGAATTGCAAATTCTATTCCAAATGCTGTTCTTTAATGAAGAATTGAAAATATTGAAATGATTGAATGAGTTGCCAAGGTTGAAAGTTTTATGCAACTAACAAAGTATGAAATGTATAAGCTATGTTTGAAACCTGTATGCTTTACTTGTAAAACGTGTTATAATAACATGAGTCTGGTATGTTTGTTATCTCCCCAAAACCAAGGTGTGGGATCACATTTCCTGTCCATTCTTTTTGATTAACACCGATTTAATCGACCTATTATTATATGGAAAGTTGTGTGGAACTGAAAAAGTACAGAATTGTAAAAACAGTTTAGTGTTTTCTGTACTTGTAAAACGTGTAATAAGAGTCTGGTATTTTTGTTATCTCTCCGAAACTGTGGCCAGGCAGCCCCTTTCCTACCCACTTTCACTAATCGCAACCGATTAATTGACCTATTAGATTATCGACCGAAACCAACATACTATTCATTTGTACTGCCGATTATCGACATGGCTTCACAGTGAACAATCGAATAATAGTTTAACTTAATTGGAAAATGAGCTAGGCAAAGTTTGCTACGCTGATTAAAGTAAGAATGGGATGGCAGAGGGGTTAGTTTGAGTTTTGTGAGGGGGGGGGGGTATTGCCGCAACAAAACAGGCCGGCATTTAATTAGCGTATCGTTGATGGTGGTTGAAATGCCAATCGATAGTGCACATGCTCAACACTTCTACCTACACCTACTATGTCGTGGTGTTTATGTGGCCCGTGGCCCCTCTGTCTGCGTGGCTGTGGCCCTCCGCGGCTGGCGTGGCCATTCCACACAATAAACCACGCAACAGTGTCGACTCACGCACCGACATAATACGCATTTAACGGCATAATAGTTCTGCCTGCTCTCGGTCCAACCACAATAATAGTCAACAGCGAGCCTATCAACAGTTGAGATCTTCGTAAGTTGAAAACGGTTTTAAACGCAAGTTCTACTTTGTCGGGCTGTTGCTAAAGTGCTTATTCTTTACAATTTTACTTCACATACGATTCTTATCAAATGTATTATGTAAATATTGCACAGTAAGGGAAAAATCTTTCTCTGTTTCAAACCTCTAGTCAAATGGGAATTTATTAGAGAAAACGAAAAAGATTTTTATATTATGTGATATTGTTTCCCTTTTAACAAATCATAATAAGTAAAAGAGCACAATCAACTCTAATCTGCTATAACTTTGTAACTTGAGCTGCTGAAAAGCTACTATGAAAATTTTTATTTGAAACTAGAGTGAAACTGAGTGGGAATAACACTCACATATTAATGTGTGACAATTTTTTCACTATGATGTAAGAGCATCATCAGAGGCTGCTGATACCTGACTGTAGATTTGGTTTCTATTTTGTCAATTCTATTTATTAAGGACTAAATGAAATTTTATAAGTTTTTACTACATATCAGTCCCATACAAATGTCAACATTGGATGTAATACCATTATTTCTATGAATTAATGAAATGATATCAATTATATCAAAAAATAGTTCATGGGAAATAACTCTTAATATGGTCATTCCGTTTGAAATATAGAGCTCAAACAGATATTATAAGTTATCAGCTTTCAAGTAATTGAGTTATTTGGCTGATAACTTATTCAGAAGATTATTCCGAAATAATAGCAACATGTACAAAAATTGTAATAATAAGAAAATGTATCTCTTCAATTTAGATACGATTGCTTGTTGGAGAGACTAATTACCGAAGAGCGCTCCAATGGTTTTTGACAACAGAGTACTGTAATACACTTTTGAACACTTGCCCTCTAGTGTAATTGCACACTAGTGTAATGTCTCCTTTTAGAGCAGCCTTGAACGGATGCAATCGACTATACAGGTGATTGGAAATCAGTTACGCTCTTCTAAAAATCACTTTATCATACGGTATCCGTTCAAGGCTGATCTAAACGGAGACACTTATTGCTAAAAATGCCTAAAGAGAGCCTCTTGCTGCATTACTCCGTTAGAAAAAGTGATCAGTAAATTGAAGCCATAGTTGTAACAGAAGTTGGGAAAACTCCTGGCTTGATAAACAATAAGATGAAGACGGCTCATCGTATTATGGGACAAAACAAGATTTCATTAGAGATATAGTAATGTCGAGCCTGGGTTATTTAAGCGAGTTTTATTAGTTCATTTATTATATTATTTTAAACAACTGATATCACTCCACTTGATCATCATTACAGTCGAATACAAATTCATTAGGTATTCTCAAAATTGGATTTTACTGAATTATTAATCGCTGTCTAGGGGAGTGATGAATGAGATTTTATCTAGAGATAAGATTTCATCACCTATTTATTTGAGATAAATGTTCGCTATCAACTCCAGCAATTCTTCAATGACATTCAACTATTACTTGATTTATTTGTTCAGAATTCACAAATACTTTATCTCAATGTCACTCGGATCGGAAAGAAGCCTCATTTGTTTAGACAGTTTTAAACAACTTGAGAATGGAAACAGTGCCACCATTGTTTATATTCAAGCTGTGACGTTGCGCCGCACATTTCTAGCAAGACGTCAAAATGCCAGTTGATGCCAAAATGTAAATTAGAGCTTTCTAGTCTGGTGGCTGAGTGAGTGAGACATGAATCTTCCTAGGTATGAGGCAAAAGGACTGATGAGAAAAGCTTTTATTATGAATTATCCTCAGAAAAATGAAGCCACAGTTGTAACAGAAGTTGGGAAAACTCCTAGCTTGATAAACAATAAGATGATGAAATATTGTGTGGAGGAACTTTCTATTGAGTACAACATGCTGTTGATTGTCTTTTCTTCTTGTTTAGAAACTTTCTTTGTCGAACAGGAGTAACAAAGGATGCCAACTTGGTTAGGCACTGTTCACGAGTAACAGTGACTGCCAGAATAATTGTATTGCGCTCCAAGGCAATAGACATCTCCATTGTTATTATTTCCTATCCGAGGAATGTTCTGAAATAATCAAAAATATGAAAATTGATATCATCATTATTTTGAACCTGAAATTACTCTGTATAATCTTCTTTGGAATTATTGTAGCAGTTCTATTTAAAAATTGCCCAAACATTTTGGATTTGCAGGATTGTTGGGAAGTTAGGATTTGCAGGAAGTTAATGCACAACCAGCAATAGAATAGAACTGATGAATAAGATAATATAAGTGTTTACTTTTATCAAAATTACTTATAAGGTATACTTGCGCAATCTATCCTACCCAAGTCTCCTATATATTTTCATACTGGGTTATGATCATTGACGAATGATGATGAAGCATTAGGCAAGGCAAGAAACTCTGACACTTATTTCTGTTTCGTAAGAGACTTTCTACCATTTTACTGCAATTATTTCAGCTTTCAATTCCGAATAACCTATTTTGAAAACTAAATTTAGTGAAAATACCCTAAAGATAACATTATTTCATATTATTTTCATTCTAAAAGTATTTTAGAATCATTAATTACTTTAAGAGCTTCGATGTAAAAAGAAGAAGAAAATTAAATTATATGAAGGAATAGTAAATCAATGAAACGGATCTTTCAAAATAGAATTTTTTCCTTCACTTTCTAGAGGTATATAAAAGAACAGAGCAGAACCAATCAATAGCTCAAAAATGAGTAGAAAGCAGAGAGTTGAGATTTTAGTAACAAGGCTTATGAGGTGCGAGATTGATGATTTATTGTCACTGAATGGCTGCCGTTCAAAATTGGAGGGATGACTGTGAATAACGATGTTGAATGTCAGCCTTGCAGCTAGGGCTGGAAATCCACTCAATTTTTCCATTCTTTAACCTTCTGCAGTCTTGTTACCACCCGAGTTGAATTTTGTCCTACAATGAATGAAACGCTTGGAGCGAACGGGACAGAGGACACAGAGGTCGGGCCGAAACCGATAAACCGGCAAAGGCACTTGCTCTTGGGCATTAAACTGATTACTATCCTGCCATTTGTCTGCGAACCAAATTCGTCCACTTAGTCTCTGCCATCCACTGCTCTAATCACAAAATTCTTCCATCTGTTTGTTCTTCCGAGTCGCATCCATCTTCTCGACGCCAGGCGAATTGATTTGACCCAATTTTCTATCTGAATTAATTGTCTCCGGCATCCACTCATCCTATTCAGTCAGATTCAATCACCGAATTGGAATCTCAAGCCGTATGTGCCTAAGAAGACTTATGAGCGACAGACATATTCAATAATGATTTGCATTTGAATCCAATATAATTACTTCACCAGCCACACTAAAAAATGCAGTTCCTCATGATCGATTGTTGACTTTATCAAAACTCATGCTATTATAAATTATATCATATCATATTGAGTTATCCAATGTTCAAGAAATTCGAAAAATTTTGTAATGACTCCTGTTTGTAGGAGCCAATCTGTAACGATTGTAACGATAATTCTCCAGTACAAAAACAATGTACAGAGGAACAGAGGAAATCTCACTATTTCACTATATCTATGAACGGAGTCGACTCTTTTTCTGCTGCACTACATGATTATAGGGGGGGAGGTAGTTTGCCTCTACTTCACACATAGAACTAATTTATTTCTTGTGAAGTGCAAAGGATAAAGAACGTTATCTATGTGCCCATAAGTTATGTCTAAATTTCAATTATTTCAGAAGTCTATAATGTACATGTACGAAGCTGTTGGTAGATCAAGAACCCGTAACAGATATTGGATAAGTCATGAGAATATGTTGATAGGGGACTATTACCATAGATTCTTTCAACAAATCATGGAGAATTAGTTTGGAGTTCATAAAAATTTACATTCACAGAAATTGAGGATACAATCTCCAGTGAAATTACGTCATTGAGATGTGATACTTATCCTGCGATATAGAAGGATACGGATTCAATCAGATAGAGATAAGCTGCGTTCTCCTAGGCACTCTTTGTAAGGGTGACCGATTAGATTGTCCAGCAAAAAAGACACTGTTCTCTGCTGTAAATTCACTTCCCGATGGTTCGGAGCCCACCTAAAACTTTAGGTTCAGCTCATCAATCACCATCATCCAACTCATTACCCACGCACAGGTCTCAGACCTATGTGGGCTTCATCCTCCAAAAGAAAGGTGTCATATTGGGCTCTGGAAATCTAATAAGAAACTGGTAATTTCACAAGACCCTTGATATTGTCTATCATCTTTCAAAATTGCAAAGATTTCATGCTCTATTTCAAAGAAAACTTCGATTCTCATGTACGATAAAAATACAATATGTTATTTGAATTCATAATAATACTAAGAGAATAGAAAGAAAGATGTTGAATCTTGTCTTCCGTACTGGCTGGAGTTATGGAAAATGGACTACGAGGGAGAAAAATTGAAAATTTTAATATTGAAGAAGTGAGGTGAGGAAAAGCTGAGGTAGGATAGAATAGCAGGAAACTCAGGGTAGTCGGTAATCTGCATGAAAAGGATTGAACGAGAGAAGATAGAAGAGAAGACAAATATATTAAATACGACTTGTAGGAAGTTTAATATTTTTCATATCTTCCTAGTAGGTCTCAGTGTTGTGGCTTTCATGCACCAAAAAATTCATCACTCTATGCTCTCCATGATATTGCAGTTGTGCATCATTTCATAAGAATGCTCTCATGATGTATAGATGTTGAATGAAGTTTTCCTTTTATTTTTTGGCACTACGGCTACGAGTATACTATATTCTAGTATATAAAAGTTGAGAAACGGTAATTTAGAAAATAATGCTTTCAAATTTAGGACCCGTAAACACAACCATATTATGTCGTATGCGATGATTATAATTATTTCTCGGATTAAGGCAGAAATATAAAATTAACTATATCTAATGGTAGTCACAGTAGAATACTAGTTTTCAAACTGGACTTTGGGATTGAAAAATGTATTAATTAACAAGAATCGTGTTGACCAGATCAAACGTTTAAACAGCATTCGAATTAAACAAAAGTAAGAGGAAGGGGATTAATGTAAAGAGCAGTGTACTGGCAAGGTATTCGTTGGCCACAACTACTTTACTTGCTTATTCACAGTTAGAAATGGAATATTTTATGATATCTTTGTAGAATTTAATGGGTTTCGTTTGAACGGTCCTACGAGCCTCTTCGGTTCGCTTCTGTCCGGCTATTATTTAGAATTCTATCCTTGGTCCTCGTCCTTTGTGCAGTACTGGGCTCCCTCTCTTGTAATCTCCCTGTCTCGCGTACAGAAAAAGGAATGCCCCCTGAGCGATCCCCGAGAACAGCATTCCTATTCATGCTACTTGCAGGGGCAGTTGCTGCTTCCCCTCTTTCGCTTTAGCAAACATTTTTCCTCGAAACTTTCACGACTAACGACAAATTTGGCTTCAGTGGAATACATGGCAGATGAGCTTTCTGAGAATTCAGCCCTCAGGCTTAAAAAGAGAAGATTTTTCGTGACTTAATCAATAATCCCTTGGTCTTAGTGGAGCTGGAAATCTAGAAAACAGCCAGAGAATTTTAAGTTGGTCAACAACTATGACAGAATAAGTTATTCCTTATTCATGGAATAATATGCTTCTTATTTTATGGAATAAAATAATTAATTCCAAAGAGAATCACTCTTCGAATCATTGTCGCACCCAGAGAGGCTTTGAGGGCTTGAGCCTCCTCCTACCCCACCATGGACCTGAGATCCTCATAAAATGTTGATATATTTTAAGCAAATAGACAGTACAATATCAGTGTGATAAGTGTTTAACAATATTGTTACAACCCTTCAATAACGCATTTTAGGCATACCGTGGGTGAAAAAGGCTGAGTGGCCTTGAGGATTAATAAAAGAAATTTTAAATAAAAAAGAAACTGACTTCAAAGAAAGAAGAAATTTCTCATGCTTTTAAAGTTTGAATATTCAACTAAAAAGCTAACAAAACATATTTTTTAACAAAATAGACATCGACTTCAATGAAATGATATTCAAAAATGAAATACTCACGTACTAAAAAGTTCAATATGAAGTATTTACTTTAAGCAGAGATGATTTTAAACTTAATACCAGTAACCATTTGAAGTCGGCGACAAAATTTTCATAAACTTCTAAAATTTTACAAAGAGTTTCTTATAAACTTCATAAAATATTTGGCGCCAACTTCACAATATTACATACAATAAATAAAAAATGTACTCATTTTGAATTAAAAACTTAATTTTAAACTATTTAGTACGTGAGTATTTAATTTTTGAGTATCATTTCATTGAAGTCGGCGTCTTTTTTGTTTTAAAAAATGTTTTATTTAAAGTTTTATTTTTCAGGAAATATTTTGGAACCCTTTCTCACTACAAGTCTTGGCCCTTGTGTATACCAAATTTTAACTTTCTCGGTAATTTTGGAAATATTTTGGGGGAAATTTTAAATCTCTTTCTTAGCTTGCGTATATAAGTCCTCAACAGTAGTCGACATGGATACCAAATTTCACATTTTTTGCCCTCAGTTCTTGTGTAAAGCAGAAAGAAATGTCAATTTTATTTCTGGCACTGTATGGTAAAATTTTCCAACGTCTTCCTACGTCCTAAACCGAACATGTTGCGTATTTAAAAAAAAATTTTTTTGCCCAGTTGTTCAAGAAATAAGTTAAAAACTTACCAAATTATGAAAACTGGGATGGAAAGCGCTAATCTTGAATAAGAAGACAGCAAAATCGCAGATCGCCTTGGGTAGGTGGTACCCCCCCCCCCCCCTCAAACGAAAATGGCCCTGCTTCCAACACAAATGCTTATGCGTCTTATATTCGTTTGTTAGTCAGTCTTGGAAGTCTTTGAAATATGATATGGTTTATACCATGCTATCGTGTTGAGTGGAAGAGAGTACCAAGAGTTCTCACTCCACCATGAATCAATGCTTCCTCCCTCAATCATTCACATCTCGATCTCAATATGAAACTTAACTTTCAAATTATAAATAAAAATATAGAATAAAATCTTTTATTGAACAGTATTTTTATGCTTGTATTGCATATTATTTTTCCTTGTGCAGGATTTATGAATGCATTTATGAATCTTACACAAGGAAAAATAATTTAATATACAAGAAAAAAATACTGTTCAAGAAAAGATGTACTCTGTTTCATTTAAATCCAAGTATGATTATGTAAGTCGGAATAGTCTTCATAAATATGCTGTTACAAAAATACATATATTTATTATACATACAATTCTTCAATTCAAATCCAAAGTTCTACGTCATTCAGATGAATTGAATAAATCATCTGGAATTTGCGGGTCTTGCCTCATTATTATTATTGAATTTATACCAAAAAACAATCAACATTATATTATATCACCTGAATTAAGATGAATAACCTGAATAAAATAAATTAACCCTTCTAAAACACCCCAATATAAGCTAATAATAGCTCCTTTAGGCAGCCACAAAAAATACAATGACTTCCCACAAAAATCTCATGTTACGGAAAATCATACACTGCAGGATTATTACTATTTTTATTATTTATTTATTAAAAGATATTGTTCTAACTGAAATGTGAAATATTCATTATTATTATTATTATCATTATTATTATTATCAAAATCTGCTAAAAGATCTATAGATTTTGTAAATACATAATACAGTATTATGTTTATTGAAATTCGTGGTTGTAGGACTCTAGATAGTCATGAATCCAACACAGTCATCCAACAGTAAATAGCGCATAGTTGGCCACAGAATAACATCACTGTGCTTATTGTAGCCTATTGATGCAACATACATCCTATCGAAACATGAAAATTGAACATCAGCTGCATGCACATGAACCTACTGTTTCAATATGCTCTATGTTGTTCCTATAATATATATTGTATCTATTGTGTGTCTCGAAAGGGATCCAGAAATGAGAAGAGAACAACATAAATACAAGCTAGATTCAAGTTCGTCTGAATATCCACGAATATGGTGGATGTAGGAAAGACTTACCGGTATCTAAAAAATTATCTTCTCAAATATAGCACAGATACGTCAAAAGTTGTTCTACAATATAAGACATGCCATGAAACCATCAGTCTATTGCCAATGATGAAATAATATCCATGTATCGCAGATAATGGAATCATGCGGGCTCACGAAATACGTTATTATAAAAAAAATTTTTAAATATGACAAACTTCAGCAGAAATATTAGCATCGATGGCTATTCTGTATTCAATTTGGGACAGAAGATCACAAAGTGACTGATAATGAAAGTTATAATCATTGAAGTAATCCTAATTGAAGAAATTAATCACATATGATAGCATTACTATTAATTTAAAAAACATTACTTGCTCTCACGGTATTGCGGGTATTGAAGCACTGTACTGTACTATTTATACAAATGTATTGATAACATTTCTATCTAATTAAATCTTGTTATTCTTTTTTCAATAGTTGAAGAATAATATACAAGATAATCAGAAGAAAATAAGCAACTAGTCTATTGAAAATTCCAAACAGCCTTCAAGATATAAGATAGGGATGGATAAACTCTATACGCGGAGAAATTCTACCAAAGTTTACACTTGACAGAAGAATGAAAGCCATGTATTAATTTGAAGAAAGCCCCCGGTAAATTATAACGATCTTCGTTGAATGAGGACTCAAAAATGTATTAAAGGCGAACTGAGAGCCTCTAGTTCAGCAGTTTTATTTTCCCCACAATTATTCCTTTCGTTGACAGAAAAGTTTAACTTTCTCGTCCTATTAAAATGTGGATGCAACATCTCAGTCATCAACACAAACTTATCTGTACAATAAATTAAAAAATAACTAGTGCTACGAAAAACTACGATGCCACTTATTTATTCGTACTGGTATACTATTCTTATATACTCTAGGTATCATTTCCATGACAATCCAATGATTAAACTGAATTTTATTTTTAAATAAAAAATGATTATCGATATATATATATTTCAGTTCAAAATAATTAATTTGAGCAATTCATTATTGTTCCAATAAACTAAGGAGATTATAAAATGAGACCTGAAAGCCATTCACTCATCTAGTTTCTGTATATTCGCTTATCTGTGATGAGAAATATCCAATAATATAAACTTAATAAAACAACTTTTGAATGGAAATTAACTCACGTTATGGCGTGACGGCCGTTTCGCCCACAGTACACTGACTTAAGGTATGAGTTTGAGGGTTATGTATGTTGGAATGGTGGTGGGGTGGGGGGGATGAGTAGGCGGGAGGTTTGAAATTGGGATTATTTTGTCAAATAGAGTATGTGAGAAGAAGTTAAGTTGATCATTTAAAATGTTGTCAGGTTCCTGCTTTGCATGTTTGTAAATCTCATATTGTTCTAAAACATTGAGTTTCTGGCTTTTGTGAGTGAAGTGTAGTGTGTCTAAATTAGTGTCAATGTCTGTACAACTGTGGCCTGTTGAAATGATGTGTTCAGCAAAAGTGGAATGTGTGTTTGGGTGTGAGATGGCTCTTGTGTGTTCTTTGAATCTAGTGGTGAATGTCCTGCCAGTTTGTCCTATATAGAACTTGTTGCAGTCATCACATTTCAATTTGTAAATTCCAGATCTGTTGTACTTGTTTTGAGATGTTGTCTGAGAATGCAGGTGTTTTTTGAGTGAATTAGTTGTTCTGTAAGCTATTTTATATTTGAGTTTCCTGAATGAAGCTGCTATTTTATGAGTTTTGTTGTTGAGGTAGGTAAGTGTGATGTATGTATGGGGGTTGTCATTCTGTTTGTTGCTGGTGTGAGTGATTGGTTTTGTTGATATTCTGTGCAGTAGTTTGTCTATTAGTGTGTGTTTGTAACCATTCTGTTGTGCTATGTATTTTATAGTATTCAATTCTATATTGTAATCTTCTTGTGACATAGGAATGTTTGTTAGTCGGTGGAGCATGTGATTGAAAGCGGCATGTTTATGTTGGGTTGTGTGATTTGATGTGTTATGTATTACTGTATCAGTTGTTGTGGGTTTCCTGTAAATTCTAAATGTTTTGAATGCATGTTCCTGCTTTGTTATAGTGATGTCCAAGAAGTTGATGCTATTATTGTGTTCAAGTTCTAAGGTGAATTTTAAATTGGGATTGATTTTATTGAGATTGGTGTGGAATATTTCAGTTTGTCTTTTATTGCCTTTGTATAGAATTAGAATGTCATCAACATATCGGTGCCAGCTAATGATTTTGTCTGTATTATGTAGAATATGTTTTTGTTCTATATTGTGGACAAAGATTTCAGCTAGGATGCAAGAAATTGGGGAACCCATAGGAAGGCCATGAGGTTGTGAATAGAATTTATTATTGTATGTGAAGTAATTTTGTGAGGTAACTAGTGTTGTGAGGTCTAAAATTTCTTGGAGCTGTTCAGGAGCTGTTCAGCTGTTAACAAGAATGAGTCCCAAATATCTGTGTTATTAGTGATTAGAAGGCCTTCTATGTGAGCGCGCCCCTCAAAATCATGATGGGCTCAAAGAAATCGCAGTGTCATGTCTACGAACAAACATTCCACGCAAGAACTAAGAGCTCACTGCTCTATTTCAATCTATTTGGAAAAATCAATATCGAAATTTTATTTAAAGAAATTCCTAATAATTATCATTTTAAAAAATCAATTATATTCCAGAGCTATATCAATATAGCGATGGCTTCATCTCCTATTCCACTCAATCGTCTTGCCACTCAGTATTCCAATAAATTTTTCAAGTGTTAACGAGAATTTTTCTGGTATTATTTCTTTTGGTTTGGTATATTTTTCTGTTCATTGTAATATTAGAGAGAATTTATTTAGCGCCGCTATGTTTGAGAGGAGTCTATGCGCTTTTCTCGCATTAGCTAGTTTAAACTGTCTTCCAACAGCGCACGGCACCCGGCAACTTATTCGTTGTTTAAGGTTTCTCAGAACTCCTGCCTTTGGCCAGCTAATCAGGTGATATCACAGAACATATCAGATATCCCCTGATGTTGACATCGGTGGTGACAGGAGCACAAATTCATAGTAATGGTCATGAAATAATTTATGAACTATTTATCCAATTTAGTAGCCTACCTGTTTCTAAGTGCAGTATAGAGTGGAAAAGAGATCCACGCCTTACTATATTTTTCGACTTTTTAGAATAAAGTTGGGAGAAGCGAGCACCCTGAGGCCACCCTGAGGACGGTGATCTATATTGGAAAGGAGTACTTTAGAAACTACCCAAAGCTTACCAAATTGGCGAAAGCTATCATTGGTTCAGCTTTGAAGGGAATATTATTTTATATTTTCAGGTAAACACCATACCAGTATTGTATCATTCAATACTCAATTTTATTTTGTGTGAAGTTTTAGTATTTCGAAGGGAGTCGTATTGTGGTAAGGAATTACCTCTTTTTATGGTAAGGAGACCCTTTACAGTCAGTTCTACCTCGCCGTTTATGTTATGGGAACGTGGTAATCGGTTTTAATAGATGATAATATTTTTTCATATAAACTTGTCCAAATTTTGATTATGTCATCGTCCAAAACTGAGCATTCGCCTATTAATAAATTTTGAAATGAATAATTTTCAAATGAAACCACTTCCGTTCACATTTGCACAATTGGCACTATATTATCCTAACACGCAGACATTGTAGCAAAAGTTGAACTTTCCAAAAGAGAGATGAATTGATGGCGACAACTTGCTCCAGCAAACGACTAGGTGTAATAATTGCAATTTAATTGAGAATAAAAGTTTTCACCTCTTGCCGCACACAAAAGTTGGAACGAATTCAAGCTGCAGACATTGAAGCCAGATGGGCGGAGACTGACTTCCAAAAAGGAATTCGCTCCGCGTTGAGCGTGACTCGCCGTTTTAATGGTCTTTTCTCCATAATTTTCGGACTGAAACTGATAACCTACAAATAAAAAAGGCGTACTTCCTGCAATATTATTTTCCCGTCTTGAGCATTCATTCATTAGAGTGTTGGCAATCGTTTTTCCAGTTCATTAAGCTTTCAAGCTCTTACACAATTTTGAAGCTTTTCAAACGGGTTTTTAATGAGTGTGGTGAATCGCTAATTTAAACACGGTACTGTTCTGAAACTGAATATCATACTTCAAAAACATGGTCCTATAGCTTCAATGTTTGTAGAGGAATCTCTTCTATTTAGCCCTATGCGAATATAATAAATTGAAGAGCTGAGTGTTTAATTTAGAATTATGAGAGTAAATGTCGATGTCGTTATGAATTCATGCATTAATTGCATTCGATTGCTTTCATGTGAATTCCACTTCTGCTAGAATATGGCGAAAGTGAATACTCAATTTGTTCAATTAACTTGTTGGTTCAGTGAGTAGTCGGGTGGTGGCACACCACCGACATTCTTCGGGGGTTCCATCATCATCTCACAAATAAATAATTAAATTAAAAAAAATATATATTTTTTTTGTGGGAAAATGATAGGAACATAACATAATGCGAGTGTCTATTTTCACACAGAAATATTATTTCTTGGCTCAATCAACTACCTTCTGTTACTTTACTGTTACTGTTACTTCAGGTCATCATTCACTCATCATTTTATTATGTTTAGTACGGTAATACACTTCATGAGTGAGATTTGGTATTCCACATTGCATAAAGGGTGATATTCATATTCATAAATGGATAGGCTCATGAGCGATCATTACTGAAGAGACTGCGTTTGCAATGAAAATCTAAAAATGATTTGAAATTTCTATGAACTTACTGCCCTGAAATATTATGATCGCTTGATCGATATTAGGAAATAAACTATATACTATCAATTCATTGAAGATATAACGATTGGATAACGATCAAACTGAAGAGAAGAAAAAAATTATTGTCTCATTTAAATACTGAGCATTGAATAAAAACTTCATATCTGCATAACTGCATTTTGTTGAAATAATATTTTAGAGATATCAGATCACTCATCAATGATTTATTGTCCATCACAAACGCATCTCTTCCGTCTCTCTTCTCTACTTTTATGGAAGGCACATCCCAATCAGTTTATGGAGCCATTATTATTATTAGTAATGAATAATAAGAGAAGATACTTTTTGAGAACTCAACTGTTCAGTATATATTGATCTTGATATTCCGCCTGAAATAGATAAACGCATCCACTCATCCACTCTAAATGATTCAAATATCTTAATGCATTTTGTTGAAGTGATATTTAGCGATATCATATCACACATCAATGATTTATAGTTCATCACAAATTCAATCTGAACCCAGCTAAGCTTGTTTCAATTAGCGTGATACCTGGGTTGGATACAGAAAACGTATTGAGATAAAGCCAAGATAGAGGTACACTTCGAGTTCGGTACGAAATAGAAAATAAGACCAGCTGGAAAGATCAGTATACGAGATGGAAGAGAAATCTTGTTATCTAGTGAAAAGACCGATCCTCTGGGAACCCTATGCCATATTATTATCTATTTCACCCTTCTCCAGTATTGGTTTCTCATTTGGCTCTCTTGGCTCTCTTCCTTCAAGATTTTGTTTCTCGCTGATGAGGAAAAACCTCTAATCAAGTATCAGTCTTCTTAATGGAACTAATCAGCGAAGCACATAAGACTCTTCCTAATTGATTAATTAAAAACTGATCTTACAATGAACGGAATTAGTTCATGAACCTATACAGATATTTCTCAGCAATTTTAAGTTAAAATAGTATATTATACAAAAGATGCAGAACATCAATATAATACTGCGTATATTAGTGAGTAAGAGACATTGCTAATCAATATTGATTACAAGAGTATTATAGGCTACTTACAATAATGATGTTTGTATTATTTGTAAAATACGAAAATACATTTCAATAGCGTATGACTGTAAAATAATATAGTATATCACTAGATAAACATAATCTATTATCACTTATTTGGTGATCCGAAATCACCGAAAATTGTAGGTTCTCCCGCGAATTTTTTGGTGAATATCAGCTAAGAGACTATTTTAGGGAATACCACCTGAAAGAATAATCTTCCATAAAATACATAAATACAGCTAAATTTTGTTTGAAGATTTCGGGGAGGGGTATATCCCTTTTCTCTCGGTTCGCACCTGGGTCTACGATGTTTTCTCATGAAATGGAATGAACTACCCATGAGATACTAAAGCCACACGTTCATCATAATAAAATTCGATGATTTTAAACAATCAGCTATGATTCTCCAGTAATCATATTGAATCACTTCTAATAAATTGGAAATTCAATCCGTATTATTGGAATAAATGAAATTGAACCAGCTAGTTGCAGTAATAAATGAGTTGCTTATTAAACTCTTAAATGAGGCATAAATAAAGGTTTAATATTAATTGATGACTCCTACATCAATATCATTAGAATAAATAGAGAATTAATAAGAAGCTCATTTCAGTCATTGATACGTTCTAATATTGAATTTCTGAGGTATAGTTTAATGTGATCAATTTTGGTTGTCAGTGAAGAAGACACACAAATACAGTAATTATTAAGCTATATCGAAGAGATCACTTCAGAGAATTAAAACATATATACAGTTTAATATCCGAAAAAAATAATAATGAATAAGGATAGCAAATCACGGAAGGAAATTGAAGAGCCCTGCAAACCGAAGATGCATCACATAACATGAGACCACGAGGATCCCACAACAATTTCTTGTGGGATCTGTGGTTGCGGTAACCACTACAGCTGAGTATTAGTGTTGAAGCTAATCAATCTAATTTCGGCTGACACCTGTCTCAAGATGAGGTTGATATTTGAGACGTATAAACACTGAAAAGAATAATCTTTTCTCTGAACTATTGACTCAACATAACGGATAATAATTAGATAAACAAAAATTACTTGTCATGTCAGAGCTGGATACTGTTTTTTCACACCAGAAATGTTGAGTAATATTCACACACTAAAATTGAAAAGGGGATTATGGAATTCAAAACATTATTCTAGCTTCAGTCAACTATTACATTACTTGACCGCACAGGCTATGTTAATCTGTAATATTTTTAAGCCGTTTTGTGCTTAACGTCTATTGATAATAACGAAGTAAAGCGATTTCTACATTCAAATACATGTCATGTGAGAAAAAGGAACCATTGATTTCTGAAGTTATTTACAGTCTAAATATCACTCTATAAGCCATTTACATGATTGTAATAATACATTTTCATGATTTCTAACATAAAAAATCGTAAGTTTGAATTTCAATATTTTTAGTGTAGGTATTAAAATCCGGAGACTACTCAATTGAGTTCCATTTACGAATAATGAGAATATGGAATTATTGTAGGCTGCATTTTTTTTGGAGCATGAAGCCCACATAGGTCTGAGACCTGTGTGTGGGTATTGAGTTAAATGATGGTGATTGATGAGTATTTTAATCATTCGATTAAGAGAATAATACATTGTTCCATTCTTAAGACATTTGTCCATCCGGGGCTCAAATTGCAAAGTTTCTTGTTGCAACTGAAAAGTCAGAAATGTTCAAAGCCATTAAATAGAAGAAGATAGGAGAAGAGCACATACTGTTCTTGTTTGAAAAAGGATCAATTCAAAATTCTCAAAGTATATGTTAAGCTAAAATGCTATTGTATGACCTAAAAATTTATCCTGAGTCAACAGGAGAGCGTACAGGAGAATCGTCAATGTATTCGGAGATGAAAATTGACTAATCAAACAATGTATAAGAGTGTTACGAATGTTGAATCTGTCCTAATCAAACATTCTAATGTGATATCTCAAAAAGCGATCAATATTCGCGGAAATATGGATGGAAACAGAGGTTGCGTTGTTTTCAAGTAATCTTGATGTCATCTGATAGCTTGATATGCGTTCATTTTTGTCATTGAGAGAATATTTAGAATTCACAGACAAGGATAACAAGAGGACAAAGATTGATGTCCCTTCTCATGGCAGTAAAAAAGCTGTTTACATTTTCATTTTCCACATGCTCTCTCCTGCAGAAGATTGATTACCGGGCCACTGGATCTTCTAGTGGTCAGGGCCAAATCGATTCCTTGTCTTTTTTCTTATCATAATTAATCTCTGGATGCTCAAGTAACTTGACTCGAAGTGTTTTAGGCATATTACTTGATTTCTTGTCACAATGTTTGCATCTGATATCTTGAAAGCTTAGTATTAAATAAAATCGTTGTCTTGTTGAAAATGTAGCATTGAATAGTCAATTTTAATTCGAAGTTGCAAAATCACAAGATTGAGAGTGAAATTTCCAATAAATTTTTGATTCCTCTGAATTCTTATGAATTGATTCAAAGCAGTTGCAATGAGTCGGACTAATTTAGATATTATTTGAAATCAAGTTCGTTCTAAATCAATTTGATGTGTATCATCATGAGCTCTTTCCTGGAATCAAATGGAACTGTATTTGTACCAGTAAACAATATTGAAAAACAATTTTGAACTAACTTTCCAAACTTCTTCTAAACTGATTTTTATTTATTTTTGCTGATACAAGGAATGTGAAAAATGTTGAAAAAATGTATCTAAATCTTATTCAACAATAGCAAAAAATTGGAATTTATGAATAAATGATTCTGTTTTGTAATTTCTATTAATTGAAACATCTGTAGTCAGCTCTTCAAAAAGCTTCCAACTAAGTATACTGTGAGAGCTCTTCAAATTGCTCAAGCGAAAAAGTCGTAAAGAATGTAATTGAGTTGGTATTAAATAAATAGATTAAAAATCTTTGTGTGTTATCCTTTGATCCGGTAATTTATTCCAATTACTTTCATCCTCTCTTATTCTCCTCCAACGTATGCTCCTGGTTTAGATAACATCAAGGTTATTCCACATTCCAGAATAAATGTAGGGTGAGAATCAGATTGTAGAGGTTGAAACGATGGAACAAAATGCGCAGCACCTACAGCACGAGACTTGGCTCCCAAATTTCAATTTTGTTGGAGCGGCGTTGAAAATCTCGATGTAGTCCGCGACTGCTCTGAATAGATGACGATGCTACACGATCCACGATATTCGAGAACCTTATCAGCGCTCTGTGGAGACCGCAATGTGTGGTTTACTATGGCAGGTGAGCAGTTGATTGGCTCAGTCGTAATATATATATGTTCCAATGGACAGAGGGGACAAGACTTGAACCTCTGAAGGGACAAGATCCCAATGACCAATAACGATACGAACTATAGTCAATTGTGAATCTTCCTCTATTCAAAAAGGTTATTCTACATTCTCAAATGAACTCAGAAAGCCATAAAACTTACGGCTGAAGTGATAGTTCAATCAGAGAGAGATAAGCTGCGTTCTCCTGGGCACTCTTTGTGAGGGTGACCGATTAGATTGGCCAGCAAAAGAGACACTGTTCTCTGCTGTAAGATCACTTCCTGGTGGTTCGGAACCCACCTAAAACTGTAAGTCCAGTTCATCAATCACCATCGTCCAACTCATTATCCACGCACCATCTCCTTTTTGGGTTTTCCAATCCCTGATTCATTTATTCTACATTTGAAACTCTCCCGGTCTGACCCATATAACAAGCATTACAATCACCGCAATTCAATTTATAAATCCCACTTTTATCCCAGATATCAATTTTGTCTTTACTACACCCGAATAAACTCTTTAAAATAGGTTTGGTTTAAAAAGCTACATCATAACCGTTCTTTTTTAATTCTTTCCCTAATAGATAATCAGATAAAGGCAGACAATTGAACATTCTAGAAGCTTCGGAGATAACTAGGTTGGTAAAAAACGATTCCAATACTAGTTAAAATGACCATGACCAATTATTTATTTATAATAAATATAATTATAATTATAATTTATAATTTAATTATAATTTATTTAACCAATTCAATACTACTAGCTTAGTTTCATCATAATTCCAGCCTACATTTAAAAAAACAGTTCTTTCGTGTATTTCTCGGTTGACCTTGACTGCATTTCAGTGAGCTTCTAATTTCTTGGTTTTAATTTGATTCAATTCAAGCTTTATTTCGTATTTTTCTTCTTTGTTGCTTTCTAGATGTTCACAGTTTTTAGTTATTGATTTGACTCGTATTATTTCTTGTTACTTCTCCCACCAGGGGGCGTGACTTGTCAGCCAACTACAACTTTCGATGTAGGTCAGCCTCGTTCTCGCTTAGCCAATAGTATCATTCCATGTTCAGTATATATTAAGCTTCTCTGTACTTTAATTTTAGTTTGATTGAGATTGATAATCGCATAACAACCGAAACTGGGTTCACAATATTTTTTAATAAATGTGGTAGTGACAATTTCGTCTAATTATTCATTATGGATACCTTCCACAATATCACCTTGGCCACTACAAAGAAAGTTAAAACAACAAACTCAACTTCACTTTCTATATCAAACTGCTGAAAAATCTGTTATACCAAATTATTCACAAGTTTTTATCAAAATTTGATGGACTCTACCCTTCAGTCACCATCGGAGACGAAAATGAAGCAATGAATAAGTAGTACCAATATCAGTTTTTAGTAATGAGTTACTGAGACAGAACTCCACGTTTTCACATGAAAAATGATACTTGTAATCGATAAAATGAGAAAACAAGAGGTGGTTTGGAAAAAGTATATTGAGATATGAATCTGAATGAGGATGAGTGAAGATGAAATCTGTCTCAATGAATGATCTGCTAAATCTTCTAAGTAAAGCACTGTGCTTTCCAAGTTGAGTGGAAAGAAATAGATAACTTTTTTAAGCCAATAAGCTGCTAAACGAAAGCTTCCTCTCTTCGAGTCCATCATTCTCTTCGGTTTTGTTTCTCTCTAAAAATTCTATACGTTGACTGCTTCTCGATTATCATTTTTCTCTTGAACCTTCTCTTGCTTCCTGTCTTACTGAAAAAGATATGAAGCAAGACTGTAATAATATGATTATCTGTGGAAAGAATGATATTGTGGAAGTCGAGAAAAGTTTTCAAGGTGTACGAAAAGTTTCTATCAACTCCATACAGGTCAGTCAAATGATGTGATGAAAGACGGGAGTAGCTTCTCTCATCCTTGTTTCTAAAAAGTTCTTCTGAACTTGCAAGATTCATCAACAACTTGAAGATGATATTTTCATGCAGTAATAAAAGCTTTCCTTCTTGTGGGAAGTCCAAAAAAGTGTTATCTGAGTTTCTTTGCCGGAACACTTCGCAATAATTTAATCCAAGCCAATGAATAGTCAGTGTGGTTCATCGTGAACTCATGAACTGGCTTATATACAACTTTTATGTAAAATAAAAGTCCTCCTATGCCAGATGCCTTGTAAATAATTCCAATTTACTATAAATCATTCAAAGCTCTTTCATAACACATAATAACTCTCACTTCAAAGATGTATAACATATAGATTTGTTAATGATTGACCCGGATTTCTATGAAAAATTATTTTGTTTGGACCAGCAAACAGAATTTTTAGCATGCTAGAACTTTTCTGTTTTGAGAGGTACGTTTATGATGTAATTAGAAAGCTGTTCAGAAATATTTGTCATATTTTTTCGAATGTCAAAAGTGATAATATGAGGATCTGTGAATTGTTTTAGAGATTTTTTATTGCTGATGATGTCCACATGAGTCCGAGACTTGTGCATAAGTAATGAGGTGAATGATTACACATAAATTCCAGACGGAGGAGCGAGATTCGAACCCACGACCACTTAAACGACAGCAAGCTGAACTTGCGACGCCCCAACCGACTGCGCTAAGCGGCCCGCCAGTATGGATTTAAGCATGGAGTGGTTAGAATTCAACCCTATTTGAATAATGGAATTCTCTTCTCGAATATATAATCGAAAGAAAGACAGTTTTCAAAATGTACTCGGGCTAATTTCTAACAAGTAGTTTTTAAAAGGGCAAAGTACAAAAGTGAAGTAATAATCCTATTGAACTTCCAATTTCGGATTCATTTTGTTTTGCTTTACTTTTACCTAAAAATCATTTCAAGTCATTCGAATGCATTAATCAGTAAAGACGAATGTTAACTGCGTTACCAATTTCATGGCCTCATTCAATTCTCTTACATGAACTGAGATCAAAATTTCACCTCATTTGCCAGCAGTGAGCAAAAGGCTCAATTCATTTAATATACAGTAGACCATAGTTGATATTTTGTAACATGTTTTTGAGTTTCTATTTAAATCCAACTAATTTTATCCGATTATTATTCGACTGAAAATAAGAATATATTGATCTGAACTGTTAACTGCAAAAAACAATCTCATTCATCACTTTCAGATAAAAATGGAAGTGGAATCTATTCTACCTGCAATTCCTATATAGATTCATCAACATTGGAGAGAAATGAAAACGTGTATTGTTTATAGCTCATAGAATACTAGAGCTTGCTGAAGGTAGTAATAGTTTTTTCCTACAGTTACCCGAAAAAGTGCCTATTTTTGCACTAAATGTAGCACACAAAAAAGTCTATTCCTGCACCACTGCGGGAAAGTACTTTTCCGCACTCAAAATTTGCAACCTAACAACACAAAATAGTGAGCATGTAATACGCATGTTCCCTATTCTGCATTCAAAAATAGGTTGGCTACTCTGCTTCAGCTGCGAAATAGTTGTTGTAGTAGTTGTTGATGAAATCGATTTGATTTGAAGGTTATGTGAGGAATTTTCAGGTTATGTATGCCCTGTTTTGTTCTGTTTAAATTACTTTATACATTACTCTAGGAAAAATTCATTGTGTAATACGAGCGCAAAGTATTGTTTCTGCACTCGAGAAACTTTTTTCATGAGCCGAAGGCTCATGAAAAAAACTGTTTCTCTCGATGCAGAAAAACGCTATTTTGCACTCTAGTTACACAAATAGCTATTATACAATTTTGAGATCTCTTTAAAGTATTGAATTTCATGAGCATTACTTGGCATCTCTGTCACCACAGTAGCTTCACATTAATAAGCTAGTAGACCAATATTATCAGTGAAAAGTTCTACAAATCTTACAATTCATCGAAAAACTATGGCAGATAAATAATGATGCCTAATATAAGCCTATACATTATCCTAATATTTTGTATTTTTCACGGACTGATTAAGACCACGTGAGTCTGAGACTTCTGCGTGAGTAGGGAGTGGATTATGATTATGGACCTACTGTTCTAGAAGGACTCAGAACTATTAGGTAAGTGATGATAACAAAGAAGGTATCGTCAAGTGTTGTTATCTAAACGGTCACCCTTATTGAACACAACGATCGCCCTGGCACCTGGCATTGTGATGACATAGCATTTATATTGAATTGAATTGAATTGAATTTATTGCCACATAAAAAAAAAAAACATTACAAATGTCATTTTATAATATTATAAAGAGTTTTTGGCTCTCATGATCACAAAAATAATACAACGTCCTGTTATTTTCATTTGTGTTTGATTTATCTTAGTGTTTTCCAAGTTATAGACATGCTATGATATTTTCGAATGGATTTCAACTAAATTCCCGTGAATCTTTTCCTCTTGCAAATTTAATCAGAAAATCTTGTTTGAAAATCCTGTTCGGCGAAGGGCGGAAAAGTTTTCTAGTTCGAGAAAGGGGAGACGATAGCTGCTTGAGTGTTGTTTGTTGGTGCGAGAGGGGGGGCGTGTACGGGGGAAGAGGACGCACGGCCGCCGCAGCGTGGCAATCTCGTTGGCTGGCCGTTAGTGAGGCAGTGAGGCAGTGAGGCAGTGGTGCTAGTGAGTGAGTGAGTGAGGTGGGTAGTGAGGTTAGTGAGTTGGTGGGTAGTGAGAGCACTGTCGGCTCGCGCTGAAAGGGTGCTCTACTGAGGAGTAGTATGCCGTACGCATGCGTCGTTCTCAACTACAGCAACAGAGAGCAGCATTTAAATCAATAGAATCATCCAGCAAGTTACTGTGAACTGTAATACCGTATGACATACGCCGCGGCGCGTGACTCACACAGCTGGACGTGTTCTCACCGACCGCCAAACTTTGTCCAAAGAACTACTACTGTAACTACTACTGTTAGTGGTCAACACTCAACTGCGAAAGACTGCTTTTCACATCGATTTTCTTAACTCTTGTCGATTCACGCAAATATTTTCAACTACTTTAGAGAAAATTTTGAACGTCCTGTAAATTTCTATCATAAGTACAATAACATTCATTGGTAGGCACAGAGCAGAAATAATTCTACGTATCTTCGTGGAGATGGATAGTTAAGACATTGACTAATCACCACTACATGCACTATTTCCACGATATGCTTTATGTGTGGTTTAGGATATCGCAAAGTACTCGCACATAGGCGCAAGCATTTTCCAGCGGAAAGTTTGTACGTCCTTCAAATTTTGACCAAACCTACAATAACCTTTCCATTATGACACTCAATGGAAAGCAGAATCAAAATAATCACATGCGATCTATAAAGGGTCCATGAAAAAATAGTTAGTTTAGGCTAATGATGGACAAAATAGGGCTCGCTTGCTAAGAGTTCCCTGCGAGTTAGTCTAATCCGGCCCGCAACATGATTTTGAATAGATCCCTAAATAAATAATTTGGAATTTCAATACAAAAAATATAATTTAAATTTGTAATATCATGTAAGATATATTTTATGCGCTTTTTATTTACGTTTTGCTATCAAGCAGTCAGTCATATAATTAAAATGAGTTTTCAATGAATTATTGAAAGGTAGGGCTACCACTCATAGCAAAAATTCGACAGAGAGAAAAACTCAAACTACAACTTTTAATTTGTATCATGACAATGAATACAATTGTATTATGCAATGGTTCCACAATGGTTCTGACTATTGATGGTTCATGTCAGTGGATAAAGAAAATCACAAATATGTTAAACCCAATAAATGCTTCAATTTGTTCAAAAATTATCTAGTATCATTATTCAACAAAAAAAGGTCTACACATTCAATAAACGGCTTATTTGTTCACAATGGAATTGTGAAGTCGTTTTCAAACCAGAATATGTAAAGCTCACGAAGAGATTAAAGACAAACTTATTAACTTGTTTTTAAACTAAATATATTTATTGACATATTCATTTATTCATCGGAATAAATATCATGATTATTAGTAAGAAAATCAAGATATAAACACAAAACGAATGCGATGTTGGATACAAATTCAAGTCCAAATATGCTTAAAATGTTTATTTTTCAGAAATTTTTCTCTTGACTTTGATAAGAATTGGATTGTCTTAATAGCTGATCTTAGTTGGAGCATCTCTTTCTTTGTATCGTAGTACATAAACAAGAGTTCTTCATTGAATTTTTAGTTATTAAGAGATAGTCTTTATTGAAGCTCAAATTGAAGATATGTACCCTGTTGCTCCGGCCTTGTTAGGAAGCGTATTAGTGAATTATAAAAGACTATTATTCTATAAAAATGCGTATGCTTAATTTTTTGGCCCACCTACATAATTTATCATTTCATCTGACACTCTTCTTGAAAAATTCGCCCATGTCCGGCTTGGCATTTACTGATTACTACGAATTTTAGGCTACTTTACACTTTACCTATATATAATCCCTAAATACCAGTACTCACACATTTCTATCGGTACCAGCACCAGTTGTAAACTAAACTTCTTATCAGTTATGATATAAATCACAATAGATTTTTTTTTAATTATATTCAAAGACTTTGATTTCTGTGATGTTTTCCATGACGAAATACTTGATTAACAATCTAATATCAAAACTGACACTGAATTTGATATTCATTGTCTTTACTCACTTATATTGGAGATCCTGAAGGGATGCATTTCACTTCTGAATCCAAACACAATTCATATCAAACGCAATTTCCATCTATAAAATATATTAACTTTTTGTTGTAAATTTAACGACTTGCAGGCAGAATATATATATTCACAATATAAAACTGACTGCAAGTCGTTAAATTTACACTAAAAAGCTAATATCAACAACGCAGATCATTATGGAACAAGAAATCCAGGAATATAAAATATAATGGCCGCTCATCCTAACCTCAACAAAATATAGCCTCTGGCGGCAGGCTGAAGAATCTTTTTTTGAGAAGTAAAATGCTTCCCTCCATTATCTTCAATATGAGTGAGTTAAGACAATATATCAAATTGAAATACAGTGTCATTTTTTATATTAGATTGACATTTATTTGGACTCTTATGTATCTACAAGATACTATGACCAGATCCCAAGCCTTCAATTTCTAAAAGACATGCAACTACTTGCATCATTTAGTTTCGATTTTTGCATTAATATCCCTCAAAATTAAAGCAAAATTACTGATGTGGGAAATTCCATTCAAATATTGTCAATATCTTTTTTTAATTTATTTCTTGCTGATAAAGCCAACATGAGTCTATGGCATGTACGTGCGTGGATTACGATACCATGATTATGAATGGTGGACCTATAATTTTAAGCTGGTTCTGTACCACCGAGTGAGTGATAATAAAGCTGATAACGTCTTGTCATTGCAGCCGGTTACCTTCCCAGGCGCAGTCCCTAGCGCCCGTAACTGAACATAATTTTTGTCCTGACACCCACGCTCAACAGGCAGCCAATCACTGCACATTTATGATCTAGTTGATAGATTTCAATCTATCAATTGTTTTTAGAATTCTAGTATCATTGTACATTCAACATTCAGCTTGATTCCTCTTTTTTTCCTAGTTCAAATCTAGAACTAAGCAATTGTTCCTACTAGCTACTAGGAGCCTGATGAAGAATCTTCTATTTCAGAATTCTATTGTCACTTCTATAGCAGAGTATGATTCATGAGTCATGATCAACCCCGTAAAAACTGCAAACACAGCTGAGCAACTGAGTATTAAAGTTCAATTCCGTGATGAATAGTGTTTTCTTTCCATTACAGTCGGCAACCTAGCATGATGGATTGCACTACACTTCATATTACTCACAAGCTCCGAATCGTATTGAGAGTTACCCGAGTTTGACAAGGTAAAATAATAGAGAATACGTTCTTTATTGAAAAATTTGTTCTAGTTTCATACCGTTTTGTATTATGTATCTTGTCATTCTTGTATAGACATCACACTCCTTCAAAAAATTTTCAGTTCAATCAGTTGATAAAAATCCTCATAATATTAATTGAATTAGTTCTTTATGGTTTTAAAAATTTGAGGACAGTAGGGACTCCTAATACATTGAACTAGTCGGATCGCTGCGCCAATCGTTTAGCCATAGGACTCCGCGTCCCTGACAATGGGAGAAGGATTTATCATTGTTAGATCACTGCCAAAGACATTGTAATGCTAAACCTGATCAATCTATATCAATGGCTCCCATTCAATTTACAACAACCATCAACTTGGAAAAGACTTTTGAACTCTTTTTAGCACGCGACTAGAGCGCTAAAGCCCCAACTGCACACATGAACAAAATTTCCCACAAAGGCTCTACGTAGCCTTGTGATGCAAACTTTTTTATTATGTAAGAAATTTTTTGTATTTTTGACTACTAAAAACTATTCGTTCATTCATTTCAACTTTCTATATAGTAGTTCACAATACTCAGTTTACCCAGTCGATTCCCAGCTAGGCTTAGCATTTCCAATTACTTTTTATCACTTATACACAATCCTTTTATTTCTTCGAGAACCATCAGAAATATTTATGAAAAAGCATTGATTAGGATCAAGGAAAATAGCTTTTGATTAATAATTGCACGCAGCAAATAGAAAGTGATGAGAAATACTCCTAGATTTTGATCCAAAATAACGTACTGTGGTTCTTGGAAACCAGAATGATTGTATTGATGATTTGCTTTCAGAAACGGTAACTTTTGGAGTGAAACTCAACTGATTCATAGCCGAAGGGAAAGTGAACCTCGTTTTTGTACGCATGGTGCGGAAGAACGCTTCAATTTATTGAATGAAGTGAGCAGTGATGATCACTGATCAGCCAACCTCCCTTCTAAAAAGTAATAGCGGTTGGATCTGGAACCATTTTCTCGATATTTCATTGGTTTGGATTGAAGTTGGAACTTGTTATCAGTGAATGCTATTTACCTAAAATTTGATGGTTTACATTTCTCCACATCTCTCATGTTGTAGATTGTGAAAAGCCATAACCGTTAACATAAACTTGAACTAATTTGTTCATCAAAATCCGAATCAGTTCTCATCACTTCACCACTTCCCTCACAGAACTTCCAACTTGAGCTATAGAGCAATCTCAAACTGGATACCCGACGCCAGATTTCCCGTTCAAAACTTCTACTTGAAACCGTAGTCTTCATCGCATTATTACTAGATAGTATGAAGCTCACATCCAGTACTCCATTATCCCAACATCAACTTGGAATAATAAAGTTTGATATCAAGATCATTCTCAATATCAAGGTTCAAGGATTTCCGGTATCTCAATACTCCAGTGATGAGAAGCTAGCGCTTATGTTAAAAATGGTCCTTAATAAGCAGAAACTGTTGAAATTTTTTATGAAAACTCATTAATGAAAAAATTAGATTAATAGGTTACGTATTAAGTATTGGGAATGCAACATTATTATACACTAGTAACACCGGAGATTTTTTCCAAATTAATTATGCCTATCTTGAGGGTGCCATAATTCAAGGAAAACTTGGAAAACTTTATGAGGGAATGCTTTTCAAGTCCTGAGCTGGGTCTTTTGAGCTCAAAAGAAGTTTATGACTGGGTTGGCTCCAACAAAGTTGAGGTTCCTCCCAAATCAATTAGGCCCGCATTTATAAACCTATCCAGAGGCTTCCCTAACACTCAAGGTAGACTTGAAAAGGTCATAATTACGAACCTTAGTTCTTGATTCAAGGGTGGTCCCAACAATATTGTGTTTTAGAGGAGGATCTGAGGAGTAGGGTATTAAATTACTCACAGTTAAAACAGGGGCCAAGTACACCCCCTGCTTTATTAGGAAATCAGAAGCAAGAAAACGCTCAGTAAATGAGATATTTAAACTTTTCTCAGTAGAATTCCGATTAATATAAAGTACAAATCACCCCCTGGGAATCAACTTTGCGTTGATTGATAAGATTATTGAATTTGAAATGAAACATTATTTATCTTAGTACATGAAGTATAAGTATGAATTAATTAAGTGGGTGAAGAAGTAATACTTTCCTAGTCCACCAGTTACCTAGTATGCTTTAAACTTAGTATGCTTTAAGCTTACTAAGTGCATTTATAGCACTTTTTTGTTATAGAAAGCATTCATATTTATTCCCAACAGGCATCCATCTTTTGAAGCATCCAATGATGAAGATAGAGCCAGTTAGTAAATGGAATAAGAGGAGGAATGAGTGGTGAAAACAAAGCATTTCTCAAAATGAGTGGTTCAAAAAATTTAATCGCGAAAAAGGTTTGATTGGTGAAAAGTGGTCTGCAGTTCCAATCAAATCATTCGCACAACGTCAGTATTCGAGAGTTGGAAGCTTCAACAAGTCTAAAAACGGCGATCCTTTTTCAGTGAGGAATGTGAGGCTTTTGCCTGAGAGCAGGTGCAAAGCGAAAGAGATACTCCATTGAAATTCCTATACCAACTTAACAGCACGTAACCAAAGGAGAACGTACCGATTAATATGGAGCATCTCAAAGCCGACAAATATAGGCACACGCGTTTCGTCAGACCATCCATTTTCCCCGACTTTTTCATTTTTCCCTCCATTCTCCATATTTCTCTCATCATATTTCATAATCGCAGAACTTACTTTCAATCCAGAAGATGATGGATACTATTTTATTTTGATAAATTGAAATGAATATCAGAGATTCTGGGAAAATATGACTATGTAAATCTGAGCAACATGGAAATTTGTGGAGTAATCTCCATTGTGATAATTTAGGTGGAAGACTATAACATGACGTTATCAGTTTTATAATCATGTACCTGTTTGGTGTAACTGTAGGTTCACCATTTACAATATTATTGTATCATTTACGTCATTGCCTGCAAACAAGTCATAATCAGCAAGAGAAAAAAATGCGATGGCTTTTCGCTAGTGTGGTCAGGTGGATTATTTTTTTCGTTATTATAATAGTTAGCTCAGTATAATGATTAGCTTGATCCGACTGTGTGTGACTCATCAGTCCTCTACAGTATTATTTGGTCTAAACAACCAAAAATGTTTTGGTTTGAGTCTGCTACGCAAAGAGGAGTGAGCTAGGTTGCGTTTGCTTTCCTCAGAGTTAACAAAGCTCTCTATATCAGTACGCCAAGCCCACCGAAACAAATTCTATAGCTCTATTCTATAGCACCCACCACATCAGTGCGTCTGACTACAGAGGTGAGTGTGCATACTATCTGAGATACTTCCTGTGTCCAAACCATCATTTGACAGACGCGATTGGAAAGTAACGCAATTCATATAGCCTTTCTTGTATCTGAGATGAACAAAGCTTAATTCACCTCAGACCACAATAAGGACGACTTAATGCCAATTTATAATTATTATGAAAATTCATAATCATACAGTATATTATAATTACTCATGAAATGATAGAACGCAGCATAGAACAGGTCTTGGGAGTATGGAATGTAGAAGCAGCCCACATGAATGAACAATAAGGGGGCTGAAATTATATAAATACTAGTAACAGTGACTTGGAGATGAGAGAATAAGCAATTTGTATGCTGAGGCCAACCTCTAACTCAGGAAGAACCAGCTTCAAACAAGCGCTTACGAACACACACTGGAAGCTGTGACAAACGCCTCTACATTTTGTTCCACATAGGAAAATTCTAATTTGTGCCACGCAGAAAGATTTTCTGTTTTAAAAAAATAATGTTTTTTTCTTGCAACATCCTCTAGCTATTCACAATCATATGGCCCATAGATTAACAATTTTGTGCTTTTATGCACCATAATTATGAATTTTCTGAGCATAATTTTCATTTATAGCTACAAACCCACGTTCATTCACCACCTATCACTCATCATCATATGAAAAAACGTTTCTTGATATATAAACTCCTTCCATCAGAGTAACTTCCCTTCAAAAAGTGTTTACAACCTTTTTCAACTAACTTTGATGGGAGTAAAATTTATGAAGTGTTTCTGGAGTGACGGACATCTATTGTTCATCCCTTCACTATAATAGGTAGCTTTTTTATTATTACAGTATTTTAATGGCAAAGATAATGCTTTAGATTACCTCATAGTGTCATGCACTGTTCAGGAACTGATTAGCTCAAGATAAGGAATAATTTCTGCTCTCTCACTACATATAACATATAAATAAAATTTACTGTTATACTCTCACCCAAATAGATTCGATTGGATTCATTTCATCTGAATAATGCAATCAGTGGAACAGCAACATACCTGTAAAAAAAGAAAAGCATAGTTTATTAACATTTATTGATGAAAAATAATCCTGAAATCTCTCTCAATTAAATACTTCTCTATTATATTACCTATAATGAAAGTTGAAGTGATTGTTAATCTTCAAATAGTTTGTTTAATTTTTTTTCTTAATAAAATTTAACTTAAATTTATAAATAAAAATTTAAATTATTCACCTTGAATCAAATAACTAATAGTGTTTATTCCGTTTCTGCATAAGCGCTCAATTTTTCCACGAACAGAAATTAACTTTCTCGTTAAATAATATGCCATTTGAGATAAAATCCATTCTGAATATTGGAGAATTTATCTTATGTTGAGGTGAATTACATTTGATTTAAATTTGTGAGTTACATTTTTGTCTAGCTTGCAACTCACACCTTGTGCAAATGAGAGAGCCACTCATTTGAAATAAATTATTGAGCCGGTATTAAAAACCCACTTATTGAGAAGCCTATTTTACTAACGAATACAATATAGCAAAAACGTTTCAAATTTTTATCCCTTCACTATAACAGGTAGCTTCTTCATTGTTATTTTATTGTCAAAAATAATCCATTGAATTATCTGTAGTGTCTGTCATACATCTATTCATTATCATGTGCCAGAGTCACAATATTGATTCAGTCAATTCCTTCCTCCTTTTTAGACTCCGTTTCAAAAACATTCAAATTTTTATTAGTGGGAAATTTTCCCCGATTTCCTTCACTGGCCACATAGTGGAATCTGCAGTAATTCATCCAAACGCTGTTTTAAAGAAGGGATTTTTCGCAGCTTCAGACTGATCCTAAAGTGAATATTGATTCATCCGCGAACAAAGAAAAACCAGAAGTCTTCGCACTATTGTTTTTCCATAACAAAAGGATAAAGTAGAATTCCGAGCTCTTTTTATAATTCAAGCTCTGTAGTGAAAAGCGTCCAATCTCTGGCTGTCTATCTTCGAGTTACTCAGTTTTCCCCATTATTTTTTATTTATCTCCGCCTTAAACCGAAGCGAACAAGATCTATCGTTCCTGTCGTTGTACCGGCCATCTATCCTCGCAATGTCAGCACTCATTTGCATATTAATGGCCTCATAGACACCCTACGTTGATACAGTCGAGCTGCTTAGAATGTCAATCCAAGACAACAGGCTGCTCATAATCACCCATTGCGCGCGCCTACAAGGCAGTACCCATCATCATGGCTCATTGGTACAATGGACTAGTTGGTTTGATTTACGATGTTTTCAGGCTATTGTGATTTTCTAGTCCCCCTTTCATGGAGGGGTACAATTTAGCACAATGATAACAGTGAAATATATATGGGCAGATTGACGATCGCCGAAATGTAGTGGCTAGAAAGTCTGACTGTCCCTCGAATCAAAAAAATCAATCAAATCAACTTTATCTTCTCTTCACGTTACACTGAAAAACACAACATATTATAATAAAGGAGATTAATACTCACAAAAGCAAAGCCTGAGCGTGGGTATGAGTCGAAGTTTGATTTTGCAGATTCATTAATTCATAATATGATTAATTTGTCACTCTAATTAATTAATTGACACTCCGATTGTAATGAGTTCAATTCTCTTTCTAGCCTGACGTTTCTGTATCTTCATCATCCACCTCATTAACATCGCCCAAATCTGTTACTTTTGTGGGGTAAAATAAGACTGTATGATATTATTGAAATGATAGTAGTTATTACTGGAATTCGTGTTGGATGTATCATCTATTATTTATAGAATTTGTTACTATTCGTGTTAAAAAGTGGTACATAGTTGAGGTGTCACCTGTTTTTGATATCACTTCATTTGATAGATCGCATGGCACTCCAATATGAAACAGGTATTTACAGTATTATGTTTGACGAAGTTGAAAACAGACTAATTATTTATTTAGGTTGGCGGTATTCTACTTCCTGCACATTTCGCATATTATGGCTATAAGTTATAATAAATTTATAATATTGATGACGAATTCAATATTCTTAGAAATAATGCAGTAGTCTCTTTTTCCTTTGGTTTCTAGATTTCTACGCCGTTGCGAAGGAATATTCTGTTCTGCGTGATGTGCGTCGGTTCCAGTTGGGGGCTTCGGTGGCACTGTCGTGCCCTTTAGGCTGTGGTCCAGTTATTGCCGTCACTTCTCGTTCTTATAGCCAAGCCTTTTAAAGTCGAATTCAAAGTTGAAGTTATTTAATGCAGAAGATTTCCAGTGTATCAACAGCATTACAAACGTCAATTGTCTAAACCTGATAATGATGAATTAAAAGGTTAAATAACTTTGAAGCTCATATTCGACTTGAAAATTCATATTAATATATAATTCCTTATTATTATAGTATATTTCCGAAATAATAAAATCTTTTCCGTTCAAATGATTCGTAGAGTTGTGATTTTAATTTACATCCACAATCAAGCATTCTCTAAAATCTCAACCATAGTTATTTGTTTATTTCGTAAAATTAATTTGCATGCCTGATTGAAAATTCAGCAGTTTCTAAATTCTCCAAAAATATTGCTCATTTCTTGACTATTGTTTCATAGTGCTCAAGATTTAATATTGTTCAACTACCGTGACAGAAACTTTGAAAATTTTTAAAGAGATTTTCAAAAAGTTTCAACAGTGATCATGTTTAGTTGAGATGGCACAAGAAAATCCGAGTTGGAAATGTCAGGAGAGCTTTACCGTAATCGGCGTAATACGATTAAGAAATTCTCTAGACAAGGACTCCATTCTGTTCAGTTGTTAGCTTTTTGGCTTATTCACTTTGAGGACGTGAACTTTATTCGTGAGAAGACTGAAGTTCTCTAGAAGCTGAGGGCCACACAAATTACGTGATGCACGAGGTATTGCAGTATGATCTACAACAATATACGCAATATTAGCTGTCAATAAACCTGCACTACACAAACCAACATAATTGTCCTACATAATTCTTACCAACTATTTTATCTGATGATTATGAATATTTATTGAATAAAATATACTTAAAAATTATAATAAATTGATTCAACTACACTCAAATAAATTCAATAAATCCATACCATTATTGGTTATTATGAATGAGTTTTTTAAATTAACATAATTTTGCACAAAAAATTTGTTTTGCATATTTTATATTATATTAAAACTCCTACTAGATGTATACAAGAATTTGATTTATTTTTCATTCTACTACTATATTGATGTGAATGAGAATAATATATTAATAATCTCTTGTTGAACTACATCAAATTCGTAATTTAATAACGTTGGAAGCATCAAAATTTGTTAAATTAAAAAAGTCAAGGACTTCTGATTCGATGGGATACGACGGGAAATTGGATGGAATTGTTTCATGCGTAACTCTGCTTTGTTCCCTTATTCACTGATATTTGTTTCAAATGAAAACAAGAATGTTCGCTACCAATCTCTGTCATATGACTATTACTAAAATATCTGATAAAGTTCCAATAACGTCTTTACGTGGACAATTTTTTGCTTTGTCATTATGAGACGAAATTGAGACGATATATATGATGTTAATTATGAGACGATATATAAGACGAAATTGTCAACATTTATTAAATATTTTCAGAAACTAGTTTCGGTTGTTATACCATCATCAATCTCGAACAAACAGTGTGTTTGAGATTGATATTGGTATAGCAACCAAAACTAGTTTCTCAATATTTTTAATAAATGTGGTTTTGACAACTTCGTCTTATTATTCATTATGGATACCTTCCACAATATCACCTTCGCCACTGCAAAGAAAGCTTTGTCATTACTTAGCCTATATTTTTTAGCAGATCTTTCACTTGAGTGATCTTTCTCTGCACACCGACTGACCATCAAAAAATATTCATGAAATTTTGTTTTAAATTATGTATTTTGTAATCCTTGAGTGAAGCTGAATTTCTCATTTGAATTTCTATCACATCCTTTTAAAACCTCGGATTATTGCAATACATTTATTAAATGTGGTTTTTCTTCAAGACTTGTGAGACCTAGACCCTTAAAGTAAATATTTAGAATTGTCATTGAAGAGAGTGCAAGGCTCCTTCCGAAGTTAAAGCGAAAATAGAATCTGTGAAAAAGAGACTTGAGAAAATGAGATTCAAACTCATAATGGAATGAAGCAAGCACCTGGCTGTCTGCGTGTGATCAATGATCTTAGAAATAAAAGTCAGATTGGACTCGCAGTCGGATGCGACGGGAAATTGGATGGAATTGTTTCATGCGTAACTCTGCTCTGTTCCCTTATTTCACAGATATTTGTTTCAAGTTTTTATCCGACTTTAATGACATTATTCTTAACGAAGTGAGTATAAGTGTTTGAGAAGGCCCGGGCAACTTTCCAAGCATCATCACCGTGAAATTCATCCAGACAATTTATAGCCTCAATTAGCTGATGGAATTATTATTTCAAACTTTTTCTTCAACGCCAAGATTTATATTGTGAATTTTCAGTGCCAAGTATAATTTTTATTAAAATTTTGATTATTTTAACGATTACTTCAAATTTGGATGTGTTCGTAAGAGACAGATTGCAAGTTTTTAGCTAAAAATTAATAGTTAACATATTATGCTCCACTTCTAATGGAGTCAGCATACATGATTGAGTAACTATGAAAATGTTAGAAATTAACCTTTTCTTTATAATCCAGATTCAGTAATTAGGGTGTTCTTCTTATATTATGAATAATTCTCATCCCCTCTAGATATTATTTTCATAACTTCTATCATTATAATTCCGTCTTTTAAATCAAAACTATAGAAAGGAACTTTTGGATCGAGAGGCCCATGTCTATAAAGATGAGATGCAGGCTAAGGAATCTATGTCTACAAATAAAATTTACAGGCCAAAAATACAATGCATAATTACAATGTAATTCCTTCTTTCAATAGATTAGGCAAGTTGCAAAACTTTTTTTTTCAAAATTGATATTTCAATTGCTAAGACATCTATCGTTTCCAGTCTATATAAAGATGCAAAACCCATTATATCCGTTGAAAATCAACAGTAAAATCTTCACTAATTTCCAAAACCTGTTAAATCCTCGAAGGCTGTAGAAACAAAACTCGTAAAATTCAACAACCATTCTTCCAGTTACAAATGTTGTTAAATCCATGTTGTTAATTCAGTGTAAGCTAAATAACAGTGCCCTCATCTGGCTTCCGTACGGTACTGTCATATTGCTATATCTATATCTCTAAGTAAATCCGTTGTTCAAATGTGGGTAAAAAGTTAGTGTTTTTTTTTACTTTACAAGCACTAGAGTATCAGATTCTCTCAACTGATGAACTTCAACCACAGTTTTGTTAATTTAATACTTTCTACTGATCATTATAAGAGTGTGAATGTCGAAAAATAAGAGGACGTAGTCAGCGTGGAAAAAATAATACTATAGTATTGGTGTAAACAGCTGTGTACTAATACTTATACTGTTTGTGGATTTGGATTAACAGAGAGGAAGAATTTTCAATACACAAATATAAAATGACAAATAAAATGTTAAAATTACAGTTACAAAGTTAAAATGACACAGAACAGAGCTTATTATAAAGACATTTTTCTGAGAATTTTATTCATCATTATGTGTGTATATGCATTTTCTGTTGTGTATACATGTTTATTTTGTATGTATATGACCATTTCTAGCTTTAAATGGAAAATTTAAGTTTTTTGCTCACGTTATACTACTATACAACTGAGATTCACTTATTTTATCGAAGCTGGCTTCTGGAGCCTCAATAAGAATGGCCTCTCATGCAGAATCAAAAGCTGTCATTCACATTTGCATATGCAAAACCTGTTAAATCCAAAATATTTCACCATTACTGAATTAATTAATTCAGGAGATTAAAGTTACTTTGTTAGAGCAAACCCCTAATCTTTGTTATACCAGGATTAAGACACTTTTAAAGTTTTTCTGGATTTCTTATAAATTTTTTAATTTGGATTTAACGAGTTTTGCAACTCGCCTACTCAATTGGAAAAAACTTCAATGACTGAAGAAACCGATAATTTCCTGAATCAATTGAATCAGCCATGCTCCATATAAAATCACAGAATTTGGTATTCTCCCGTAATATTTTTGAGAATATTTTGTATTTGAGGGGAACAAAATTTATCATTCAATAACTGTATTAATATTCCAACATTATCTTTTTTTTGAGATTACGTCTTGGAGACTTCAGTTAAGGAGTATAAGACAAGTCAGATCAACACTAGATACCATAATTACTATATCAATTTATTAGTTGAGGTGAGGCTTAATTTTGGTGTGAAAGGAACTCTTGTACACTATAAAAAAACTTTATCGACTAAATATTTTTTCAATTGTTTTTTTAAATATTTCTATATTTTCAAGACACTTTAAAAACCACGGTAACTTGTTTCCTACAATATAACTAGGTTTTTGTTTGAATAAGCTATACTATTATGACTCACCAAGTGATAATCTCCTCGGCTTCTTGTATTAAAATCGCCGTGTACGTCAAGATTTTGGTTAATATCATTCGTTTTTACATATAAAGTAGCTTCATACACATATAAGCAGGATACAGTTAGGAGACCAAGTCTCTTGAACAACGGCCTACATGAATCTAATCTATTTACTCTTTCTATACACCTAACCGCTTTCTTTTGGATCTTAAACACCTTACCAAGGTTTTGTTTTGATGAATTACCCCATACTAAGATAGCATACCTTATATGTGACAGTAAGAGCCCGTGGTAAGCTGTAAAAAGTAACTTTTTGTCATTCAATCTAGCGAGCTGTCGCTGGACAAATACCCCAGATGAAATTTTATAACATATTTTCTCAATGTATGGAGCCCAATTCAATCGTCTATCCAACAAAACTCCTAGAAATGCAATGTTTTCTTCCTGGTCTAGTTGGTTATCGTTTACAAACACGTTTATAGCCCTATCTTCATTTGAATTATATTTGTTTTTGAATTGGATGTATTGGCAATTTTTACTATTTATTGTTGATTTCAACTGATTTAAGAATTGAACAGTGGACTGCACACCTATATGGGCACTTATTTCTAAATTATCTAAAATGGAATTGCTGAATGGAATGGAAGTCTGAATGAATTGGATTGGTTCCAATAATTATTAGAATAGTTGGAACACAACTTAAGTAAATCCGGGAAAACATGACATTATTCATTAGTTTTCCGTCTTCACTTCAGATCATAATTTAAAGTTTTTTATCGTTTCACACGATTAAATTACATCAAGCTGACTGAAAAAAGAAAAAAACTGAATCAGTTCCGTAGCTGATATTGTACGGTAAGTGAATCAAACATCAAACAATAGAGGAACAACTAGAGAAAGCTTCGCTAATGAGCTGGAAAAAAGGCGTTGGAGCGTATTTCAAGTTTGTAAAACCCTTGCAGAAACTCACACCTGTAAATGTACACACAAAATTCAAAGTCTGTTATTGACATTTTCAGCTTCAAAAAGCTTTGCGAGCTTTAAAAACTTAGAATATTTGTTCAAGGTCTTTAGCTCATTTACAAAGCATAAATTTTGTTTTTTTATTCATGACATAGAAATGTTATCATCTACATTCTGCAGGACTTCATTCTTCAACAAACTAGTTACACTTGTATCAGTCATCAGCTGAAAAGCTGATCGTCAATGAGAATGTTTTAGTTTTTAAATCCTCAGTAGAAGTCTACTATTATTGATGTTACGAAGAGGATGATTGAAAAAGAGAGCAGAAAATGATAGATCATTTATAACGTTGATTATGAGTATATGATTTCACAAAACAAATTTGGATAAGAAATTGTTCAATCGGTAATCAAAATGTTCTCAATAATATTAATAATAAGAATGTGCAGTTGGTTTGAGCGCTTGCCTGTGACTAGATAAGACTTCCTGGGTTCGAATCTGATTCAGCCATGGATATTTTTGTCATCATTCACTGAGTCACCTCATTACCCACACACAAGTTTCCATACTCATGTGAGTGCCACTCGCAATATGAAAAAAATGTTATTAATGGTATGAACTAGTTTATTTGATACAGACTAAGAAGTAGAAAAATTAATTTTCACTGTCAAGAATTCAAGAAAATTTGAAGTGTTTTTTTTTTTCATAAGTCGAGACTGAAAATAATGTACTCATCAAATCGAATTTGAAGTAGTTTGATTTGAGTGTTTAAAGAACTACAAATGATGAAGGAGACTCGAATAATGGTAATAATTGTAAATCTAATGGCAATAAGAAACAGATAAAAAATGGAAAATATCCATGAAAAATGAAAGTCACTAATACAAATTTCATGTCTGGAAAATCACTGACTTTGATCCCGTAAAGTTAGAGCTATTGCTTATTATAAGTGATTATGAATGAGGGAAGCTTTTATCAGAAAATTCACTGTTCTAAAACTTGAGAGTTGCAAGCTGATCGAAACTCATTGGGCCTACTCTTTATTCCATAAATCGTCAATTAATTTTCTATAGGCTGTATTAAACTAAGTTTAGTGAGCACGTCTACTGCATCAACAAGTTCTGCTAGACTGTGAGGCTACGTGGAAAGGCTCTCTCATCATTCTCTTCTCAACTTTAAAAGCTTTCCATATTCTTTATCAACTCCAGAGATTGGAATTATAATATTAAATTCCCTATTCTCGCCAAGTTTTACTCACTAGCAGAATCATATAGAGCAGCTGAACGACGTATCGACAATAAAAGTACTTGTATTAAAGGTTTTCGTTTAAAAACTTGCCAAAAATAATTTCTATTGAAATATGATCTGAATTCACAGAATTCATATAAATTCAACAATCACAGGTTTCAATCAACAACATTGAATTCGTTTCATTGAATCTGTTTCCTGCACAATTATTTATGTGTAGGCCAAACTGATATAAATTATCAATTATGAAGCCAAAGTCATTGGAGCAGAACACAATTGGTAATATACAAAATATAGTTTCTATCATACACTAATATCACCTTTGTACAGGTTCACTGTTTCTTTCTTTGGAGAACTATCACGAGTTCAAAATTTTGACGCTCGATTGAATATTTTCTATAACGTCTTAGTAGATGTGAGCAGGAAATTATTGTCTACAATAAGAAAAAATGTGGTTTATTAAAGGTTTAAAACCAGTGACCATGACTAGTGTCAAAACCATCTGTCCAAACCATCATTCAAAACCATAGTGCTTTATTGTTTGAAATGAAAAAATAATATTCTTTATCTACAAAAGACTTGTAATTATTGTGAATAATTATTGTGCCTCAAGGTAAAGTTTCAAATGAAACAGCGACCTAACCTAAGATTTTGATCCTACTTTAAAATTTTGTGAAGAGCAGTTTTGGGCAATAGCCTGTTGTATTCACATTGACTGTATTTTAGTAAATGAATTAATAAATCTTCACACAAAATTTATTAAATTTACAAAAATACACTTCCAATGGCAATTTCAGGATGGTTGAAAGACATCGACGATACCCAATACTCGATAATAATAGCAATCGTGAAATCAAACATGAATTATATAACTCATGCTGTGAGATGTTGTATAACAGATTGGAGAAGTGTGCATGCCATCATCTTTTCAGCAAGTGTTCTGATTTTCGATGGTGATTATCATCAAGTATTGGATGCCCCTATTTTGAAACTGATCAATGAAGCGAAAGATTCAAGCTTCTACTATTTTTAATGGATTTTTTTACTGATTACCATACACTCAATAAACCCTCTTTTGCTTTAAATGACCCATCTATTAAAATGATACTCACTCACATATTCTGGTAAATTATTTCAACAAGCTGAATTTTCATTTTAATGAACAGTTTTTATTCATTTTCAAGTCGAATGGGCAGTTCTGAGCTGGTAAGCATGCTGTTCTCCCAATGTGGTTATGTATTGATGAATAGATAAATCTATATGTTATGCGCCCTTAGAATATTCAAATAAAGTAGTTATGTGTGAAGTTTTCAAGTGAAGTCAACGACTTGCAGTCAAATTTTCATTAAGAATAAGTAGAATTTACTTACTCTGTAGGCCGAACGTTTTCGAATCTTTGAGATCCATTTTCAAAGATTCGAAAACGTTCGGCCTACAGAGTAAGTAAATTCTACATATTCTTAATGAAAATTTGACTGCAAGTCGTTGAATTCACTTAAAAAGTTAATATTAACAACGCAGTTCGTCATGGAACAAGAAATCTAGGAATTTAGTTATGTGTATTTGAATAAATGAATTTTATATGTCCTCACAATATTCAAGTCACCTTGTTTAATTCAGTATTATGTAAGCCATTTTAGTAGGCAATCGAGATTTACCGAGCCGAACCCACAACTATTAGGGAAAAAGGAGGCAATAGGTGTGTAGTGATTGAGATGGCATTGTGCTGCCAAATAGCGTTGCCAGCTTCACGTCGCAGATCATGCCCATTGAATAGCAGCAGCCGCCTTTAGAAAGGTGAAAGGCCACTCCTGACTACTGAATAGGATTCATTCCAAGGATCCAACACAAATCTACTTGCCTCAGGAAATTGGCACAGGAAAATTGAATCGGAGGTGTCCAGCTTACAAGTAATCCGCAAGTAAATCCTGGCAGCTCCAATCTGTGCTAGCGGACGTTGTTAGTGACGGCCCGCTACGAATTAAATATTAATGCTTGCCACTAGTAAATCTTGAGATGGTAAGCTTACAGCTTCAATAATAAACGTTATACAACTGTCAGAGACAGATTGATACTCCAATTTAGAACAGAGCCCATTTGAAATAGCAATCGGCTCCTTCTTTCATAATAACGGCCGAAACAGAATGTCACTTCAATTTAATCTAAATTGGATTTCATGTAACGACTAATAGTACAGTTTCAATTTGAAAAGAAAATAGAAAATGTTGATAGAAAGATAATTTGGTTTTCAAATCTAATCTATTTCTTTTTCCGTGTATTTCTATGTGTGTATTAGAACTTAAACTTCACATCGTTTCATTTAGTGAATGGAAATTTTCACTAGCGTGTCCAAATAAGTGAAAGTTAAATAATTATGGAATACTATATAGTTTATGATGTGAGAAAAGTTTATTTTAAGTTTATACAGTTTTTGAATCTGAAATATTGGGGGGAGAACAATATAAACAGGAAATCTAGTAACATTAGACGAACTTCGAAGTTTTCTTTCACGATATTCTTATAGTAATCAAACAATTTAGGATTAAACTATGGTGGGACTACTCTAAATATTGATTCGATAATCAACTCTATTATATGGTATAATGTATAAAATACTGAATTGGTATTATACTACGATATTGAATATTATACTTTATAATGTCGATCGGCTAAATCAGTTTCGTGATTTTGTCAATATCTCAGATTCCAATGAATCTATAATCTTTTCTTCATTGTATGAAGTGAACAAAAACTTTATCTGTTTGTCATAAAATCAAATTCACTTGATTTTTCAAGTATCTGATTACAGCTTGATAGTTTCGAGGGTTGTTCAGTGTCATCAAGCAATCAATGGTTGTTTGGAACCCACCTAAAACTGTAGGTCCAACTCATCACTCACCATCATACAACCCATTACCCCGCACAGGTCTCAGACCTATGTAGGCTTCATCCTCCGAAAAACAAAACAGAACAAATAAGCTCTAACTCGCCTCATCAACTATACCAACATAAAAATAAAATCACATATAAAAATAGAATCTCAGTGAGAGGTTTGATTCAAACAATCAAAAATCATAAAATGAGTAAGAAGTGAGTTCGTGGATTTCTTTATTCATCGTTCACAATAGATAGATTCAGTAACTGTTGTTTGATTTTTACACTAATTTGACCGACTTGCAGTCGGATTTGGATGAATTAATGTGAACTCATAAAGACTCTTTTCGCATTACAACGACTGTCATGTGTCCTTCATCCGACTAAAGGGCAAAGAGGGATACGTTTGAAGAAACGTTTCAGGGTCGTTTGAATCAAAGGTAGATTTAAATGAATCCAAAATCATTCCATTAATCATAGCTTATTTGAATCTGTCCTCAATCTATCAGTACAATTCTACAATAGATCAAGTGAGTTCAATTCCTTCGCAGTTGCATATTCTTGATAGTAAGTCTGTAAAACTCGATTTTCGGTTCGTGGGTGAGTGAACATGAATGAACGGATATTTTGGAAGGAGAAAATTATTCATTCCAGACTACCTACTTCCCGGAATACCATAACTGGAGAGAATTCATAACCCGTGCAACTGGAACTCACCTGAGAGATATTGGGAATCATTGGCTACATGATGGGGATGGTATTGGGAGGCTGATTCCTCGGAAAATGTCATCTCGCTCTAACTGATTTCGCCATAAAACTCATATCTCCTTGGGGAATATCATTCCTATATCTTCCTGAATCTGTGCTCACTGACGAAAAAACGTTCTGATCTGCGAGATATCCGTTTCTCCCCAATGCATCTGGTGCCTCAAGCTACTAAACAATATCGACTTTCTTTTTCACAAGAAAGTACTGCATTTCATACCTCCATAAAGTATTATATATTATACTCCTGTAATGCTATATTCTGGATAATACCTGGTAATGCCAAGTTAACCTCATTGATTCAGACTTTTAAATAAATACTTTATTCTATTCAATATTCAATAGACAACGTCATTTTTTCACAATTTCATGAATGGAATGATCGCTTTAGTTGAGCAAATATAATTATTTTGATGGGTTAGTAGCAGCACCTCTCTTAGATTCTACTTGTCTTGGTAATATAGTATTATAGTGTTAAGTTATAGTGGGCCTTGAGCTCCAATTGCACCCTCAAAAAGGCAGCTAATCAATCAATATATCTCTTTAAAATCTAAATGCACATCTTTTACTCTACGTGGAATAATTTTTCGTAGTTAAAAATACTTTCACATTTCGCCTCCATTTCAATAAGTGTAGTGAATCCAGTAAAGCGTGATAATTCAATGAGCAGATAGTGTCCATTGATGTAATCGAGATGAATATTGAAAAATCTGGACTCGTTTAAAACATGAAAATATGCAACTTAACTTTCCTTGCTGCTCACTCGAGATGAAGGTAGATGTTTTGTAAATGTCCGGAACCAACTACTTCACCCGTGAAATCAATACTCGAGGAGTTATCAGCAGAGAGAGAATAAATAAAATAGTGTGTTATTTATTGCCAATAGATGGAAACGGACTATTTTTTATTCGAGTCGGCTTTAGAATAAGGAAATAAGAGAAATCCAAAATAACTAGGGTGATTTCGATTCCTTATTTCAGTTCTTTCTTTAATGATTATCGTTCTCGTGAAATTCCAATTGGAATAACGTTCGGATTTGAATGATCAAGATTGCCTTTTCTTTAAAAATACAATTTTATCCGTCAGCATTATACCCTAATCATTGAAAAATATCCATTTTAATTTATTCATTTCCCTAACAACTCAATCAATCATTAAGTAAATGTGAAGCTTGAAAAAATAATTTTTTTAAAAAGAGGATGAATAACTTACTGTGTGAACTGAGGCAATTTTGCCTCAGATCTGGTGTGAAAACCAAAAATGGAGCTATATCCTTTATTGATAGAGAAACCTTTATTATGAGAACAGTAGTTCCAACCCATCAATTGAACAACAGGTTAGTGACAATAACCGAAAAGCATGATTTTAATAAACAGTCAAAGCTGCCACCGATTCCTAACCTAATCCAGGCTCAGCGTTCACGATCAGTACATGGAGTCTTGTAGATGAGAACCCATGATAAACTTTGTTCATCGTTTCACCACAATGCTTGCAATGCTTGTTATGAATTAATCATGCAGTTGAAGTGTGCCTTTGAGAGGCTCCAACTGACCAGGAAACTGGATGGCACTCGATACTTCTCAAGAGTGAAGTTGGCTGGATTATTCCGAAGGAGACCTGGATCGGGAAGATACATCAAAGGCTTAGTTCAAGCTCGGCTCGAGTCGATAGGACAAACTCCTTAAAGTTTGTTTGAATTGTTAATAGGAGCTCTACTTTTTGGAACCACTACCTTCAACAAATAAGATGCCTATTCGACACTTGAATTTCTAATCCATATACGCATGAGAAGAATCATTTCAGATATATCTGCAGTGATTTCAGAATAATTTGAAAATACTGATCCATGACCCCGAAAACCTTAACATGGCTTTTTATCGATAAAGAGTCAGCTTACTCCTCAACATTCAGAGACCCCAAGCTAATCGACTCATAGAAAATAGTTTATTAAAGAAGGTAATTGATTCCATTCTGGTTTTATGGTTTGAAACTTAAATATTCAAACTTTTTTAACGTATAATAGAAACAGAAATGCATTAATTTCGAATTCCTCTAAATGCTATTAATTTATACTGAAGACTTCCACAATGGCGGAAATTGACAACAGCACTGAATAGCTGATGAAAATCAATGAGTGCTACTTTACAAAAATATCAGTCATCACCGGGAATCGAACCACGGACCTCCCAAAATTGCCGGTCAGGCGCCTTATTCACTAGAGACTAGACTATAGTGACTTCTCTGCACACAGAAGCATTTTAAAATGAGTGCTGCTGTGCAAAAAAGTCACTATAGTCTAGTTTTTAGTGTTAAAGGCACCCAACCGGCAATTGGGAGATCCGTAGTTCGATTCTCGGTGGTGACTGATATTTTTGTACAGTAGCATTCATCGATTTTCAATGATCCTATCCAATGCTGTTGTCAATATTGGCCATTGCGGAAGTCTTCAGTATAAATTAATAGCAGGAATTCAAAATTAATAAATTCTGTTTCTGCATATTTGTCAGTTTGTTAAACTGAAACTAAAATATTAAAAGTTTTTACTGTCTTACTGACTTATATTTTAGTGTAGTATAATATTCGACTGTGATCATTTCCTTGAACTTACTGTTTTTTATTTAGATAATTCTGACTATTCTTAAAATGACGATTGTTTTTTCATTTGTAATGTTTATGGCAATAAATGATTGATTGATTGATTTTTAACGTATAATAGAAACATAAATTTATTAATTTCGAATTCCTTCAAGTGCTATTGCCTCAAATGCAAGGGTGATTTCTATATCAGTATAAATTAATTTCTATTAGTCACTTCAAACTAACTTGTATAATAGAAATCACGGTTTTATTCCTCAAATTTTGTTGAGTTTACAGATTCATTTTTTCGTAAGTTGTTCTCTTATTTGAGATGTATAATCAGTTTTGTCCGTTCGTCCTGTATGCTCAACTATTATAGTTTTAGTTGGATCAGTGTAGGCCTACATTCTCAATTACTATTATTCCACAGCAATCCATTCGATTTCAAATCAACGGAGTTTGGATGAGTGCTCGTTCTAATGACGGATGAAGTAGAAGACGATGAAAGGTGGATTCAATTTGGTGAGCACAGTGTTTTCTTTATCATCCAGCACGGCAGTGGTTCTGCAGCGTTCTTTTGAATGTGGCACCTTCTTTCTGGCCAGAGAAGAATAAAAGTAATTCCGTCGTTGAAAGCTGGAATGGAGGCTCAAGTTGACGAGATATGGAGAGCGGTATCGGTGATGGTGTTGAGTTTTGAAGGGTGGGTGGGGGTGGGGAGTTGCGCTTAATGGCTGCTGTTTTGAAGGAGTGAGGCTGAAGACGAATGAAATGGATGAAAGGAGCGCATCAGGAAATTACTTTGTAGCATTATCAACACAGCGGTTACCATACTGGATCAATTCACCGAGAAGACGCTATATGTACAGTCTACCTGTCTAAGGATCACTACTATTGTTCAATGGAGGAAAACGCTCAAGTCAGTATGTGCGCTTTTGTTATTGTGGATATGAGTTTTTGTGTAGCTGTTTATCTCCAATATAGAATATATATATATCTAAAACTCCAATATAGAATTCAACAAAAAATTGTATAACCAACTCAACTATGAAATAATTAGCAATAAATCTGATTAGGTTTTCCAAAAGAAGAGCAAATAATTTTTGATAACTTCTGCTATTTTCAAGTTGGAATTGAAATACAGAGAACAAACAAAACTATATTAGTACTATTGGAAATTACTCACTTGCCATGGTCGCCTAAATCGTCGCACTCTTCATCCTCAACGTTCACTTCTACATCCTCCTCAGGATACAAAAGGAAGCACAACTCAATTAATTATTTGTACCCAACAAAGTTTTATTTCAATAGGAGAAGTGGAATTTTTTATTCAATGATATCAAATAACATATTATATATTTTTAAAATTGTGTTGTATTCAGTTGTATTTTTTCGTTCCATATGAATTTCTAATGTAAATGCAATGTTTCATTGATGAAAGAAATGATAATTATAAGCAAACAAAAAATGTATTCATCGTCTGTGTAAAAGTCTCATAGACAAGCTTTATTTCAGTTGATGAATCAAGTGTTATAATTACATTCCTTGAGTGTTATCTCAATTTTTCTGGAGCCTATTCAACTATTCAAGGATTCCCTTGCTGATAGATTTTGAAATGTCTTCAAAAGTCCGTAGATAATCTTTTTTGTCCTCTGGAGGAGCTCATTCAGAGGAAATACCAACACCAGAATTTGGTGACGTACCAGCTTCTGCGTTTTGCGTTTGCTACAAATCACTTGCCAATAGTCCACTAAAAACGAAAGATCTGGGATAAGTGAGAACTCACTTCAGTTAAGTGAGAACTTACTAGTTGGCGCGTAGCGCGTTGCTGCGATCTCAAAAGAAATATTCTTGATTTTATTATTCATCACCTCCCACTGAGGCTACATTTTACATTTCAACCTTCTAGGACTATTAGGGAAGAAATTCCAGCTGATCAGAGAAGCCTTCTTCGTTGTTTTCTCACTCACCACCTCTCAATGAAGGTCTATTTCAAATTTAAACCTCCTATGACTATTAGGGTAGAAGTTGGTTCTAGGCTCTAGTTTTGCGCTTCGTGTTTATTTATAACTAGCTATTGTGCCCGTCCTTCGTACGGATTATGTTTAGAAATAAGACTAAATATTTTTCGGCTTTTTTGATAGCAACGGTCATGAAGTTGTTAGCAGATTAGTAAACAACTTAGAACGTAAACAATTCAGTGACAGTTATCAGAGAGAATTTCGAGAACAGCTGATTGATATATCATGATAAATTACGTGATTTGTTCTTATGTGGTAATAAAACTTAGAAGAAATGTATTCAAAATCGCACAATACTTGGTTTTTAAACGTTCATTATTCTGTTGAAAAAAGTTAATTTAGTTTTTTATAGCTAAAAACATTGTCAAAAAGGTTTTCAATACTGATAAATAACTTTAATCCCGATCGATGGTCTCGTTTTTTCAGGAGAAGGCCGCGTAAAATGCCTTTGAGGCCGTGACAGACAGACAGACAGACAGACAGAAATTGAGATAAGACTTGTTTCGGCTTCTTTAATGTATAAAACGTAAAAATAACCAGAAAATATATAATTCTGATAAATGTACAGACAAAACTCCAATTTTATTTATATAGAAGATATTATGATGTTCAAATAATCAGAAATATGATATTCTTCTTAATATTCTTAATTCAAATTAAGTTCACCTGATTGGCCAAAACGGGACTTGTGTCATACATTACCAGCTTTGGGTAACAGATGTCGTCATCCAGGTGTAATTAAATTGCACCATATGATTTCAAAAATCGGGTAAATGTAAAGCGCTCCATATGATACAATGATCGGCCTGGTAAACGACACCGGTTACCCGACTGCCGGTTAGTGTGAAACTGTCCTATTCGAACAAAATTGATACCTGGTGGGGGTTGACTGGTATCAGCTGGTTGGGATAACTGATAAAAATTTATTATCACTTGGGCAGTCACCGACCGAGGTCAAAAATTATTAAATTAAGAATATTTCACAAGTTAGTTTGAAATGACTGACAATTGAATAAACTGACAAATATTTCAATGCTGTTCAATGCTGTTGTCAATATATGCCATTGCGGAAGTCTTCAGTATAAAGTAATAGCAATTAAAGGAATTCGAAATTAATAAATTCTGTTTAAGAATATTTATTAAACAATAGCACTTGAGAGTATAAAAAATTGATAAAAACCTATTCGCAGACCTACCGAATGTGTATACAAAATGTCATTAAAATCGTTTAAGCCGTTTGGGAGGAGTATGGTAACAAACACTGTGACACAAAAATCTTATATATTAGAAGAAGATTGGGAAAATATTGTATGTGCTAAATTTGTAAATTATAGTCTTATCACTTTGGATTGTTTTATTGCTGATGATTCTATTACTCTTTTTAAATATCAATAAATGATGAAGGGTAGATGCAATAATAAAAGCGATAGATAATAGAAGTAGATCGGTACACTTTTAAACTACTAGAATACTAAAATTCCAGAACACTAGAGCACTAAAATACTGAAATACTAGAATAATGGAATACTCACTTCAATAAAAGAAATGAGACAGACCCGCATTAATTTATAAACCTACCTTGAGGTTTTTTCAACTCATTGGAGACTTGAAAAGCCTTTAATATAGATAAAAGCTTTCTTTCAAAGATGAGTCATCTTCAAGGTAGATTTATAATAGGTTTCACTTTTCAATTTTAATTTCATGATTCGGAAATAAAATAAGGAAATAAGGTTTGAAACAGATTTTCTACAACAATAAAAGCTTTCAATTTTTATTAAATCTCAGCCATTTTACAAATCAGTGCAACTGACCTACATTGGTACAGAACAATTTATGGAAGTATATTATAAAATCGAAAGTGTATAGAAGTATATCGACAGTGGTTCACTACTAATTTGCCTTGTCCTACCAACATCTCTACCGCAGTTAACGAAGAGCAACTTGGCTTGGGGTCGATCCACTAGACAAGCCCACTGGGTCGTCCCTAATAAGTCCAATTAAGCGTCATGATCCCCATCGATTTTTGGGCAACAAACATTGCATCCACGCTCAATGGTTGGTAGATTTTCTTCTCATAAATATTTCATCCGCATTTTCAGTAAATGAGAGATTTCCACTATTTGCAAGTGCAAATTAATATTTATGTACTAAAAATAGTGCAGCATATTTCCTGAATATAATGGTTAACTGTACATAACTGTATGAAATTGCTTGAGATGAATTATTTCTACAATTTAGCTGGATAAAAGTTTTAAAGGACGAATCTCCAAGAATTTCCCTACACGATAAATTTGCAATAAATTATCGCATAAATGTCTTAAAAAATTCGAATACAAAATAATTTATATACTCCTGTAGTCACCAGTTCGATTCCCGTTCAGCCTGACATATTGTGTGTCATCATCACTCACCTAATTACCAAGACACAATATCCTCAAACTCATGTTTGAATCAACAAAAAAGTCAATATCTCAGTTAATTCTTCAAGAGTGTCTCCGCAAGATAAGTTCTCGAAAAATTATTGCAATTAAATTTCAAAAGCTATATTCATGATTATGCAGCCGCAGTGTTGTAACAACTCAGGGCACTTGTTTTAACATCTTTATTAAATTTGTCATGGTTTTATTTGTGCGAAGAATATTTCAATCAAAAAGCTAGGTGAACTAGATATTTCAAGGCAACTTTCCATTTCTTTCAATCGAATTTAAAATTTGAGTGGTATTGATTTTTTCTCTTGAAATAACACTGTCAGTTGGAGAGGTTTGAAACAGATTTTTTACAACAATAAAAGCTTTCAATTTTTATTAAATCTCAGCCATTTTACAAATCAGTGCAACTGACCTACATTGGTACAGAACAATTTTACTCCATTAATCTTGTTTTCTAGTATTCTACTTCATATCAGGAAAGTTATCTTTCTACATCCATCATATTTATACGAATTATTGAGATGCAAATTAATTCTAATGGAGTTCTGTTCCTTTATTCTACTGAAAATTCACAAGAAACACAAAGAGCGATGTAACGCTGAGTGAACCTATTCAGTATTCAGACTTGTCCGCCCGTTGTTCGAACGCCCGTCCCAACAACCTGCAAAGAGAATGCTGTTGTATTTTATATTTCCTCCATTCGCCTGACAGTGCTAGAATCGGAAGAGGTTTCGAATGATGGATCGTTTTTCTTCTCATCTCAATTTCTCTCTCACCGAATTGTTGAAGGCGCCGGGATTTGCCAAGAAGTTTGCCAAGACGCCGTGTACGCAATTCGTTACCGAAGATACATTAATATCCGTCCCAACACTAATTAGCGAGCAGTACGGCTCCATTACACCAGTCGACTCCATGAGAAGTGTTTTGCAAGGTTGTCGAACAGAGGGTGCTGTTGCTGAGTAGAGAGCGAACAGTGAACGTTCGACAGCCACAGCTGACAAGATCAGCACAGGAGGGGGCTCCTGCCCATTCCCCCAACTATCACACAGTCTTGAGCTGCCTAATTGTTTAACCAAGCCTGAGGTTGTATTAATCAGACGTGTCTACGGAGCGGCTAGAGTGCACTTCACTGATCTCTCTCGTCTGCCAAGTGGCAAATCACATTCTGAATGCTAACAGATCCGGTCACCACCAGCCAACCAGTTCAGCAAATTCCACTCGAAAACTTAACCCTCTACATAATAAAACGTTGCTACTCAAAGCAAGTGATCTATCAAATTCCCGAGAATCTTCCGCACATCAGCCTTACTAATTTCACAACAAGCTTGTCAGAGCACTAGCTTATCGAGATAACTGTATCTCGATGATTCCAGTATAAGAGGTTTTGAATGAGACTATCAAAGCATTCATTTGACCTATTCATTACCAAACATTTGACCAGAACTGTCAAATTAGTAGTACTCTTGAAACCGAAACAGCAGTCACTGCTTGCCTTTTTCAATAATTCTAAGTTAATCTGAAGTGAGGTTTTATAGTGTTGTTTGATTTTTTTATCAAATTTTATTGTTTTTATAGTAATGAATTGAACTATCAATCACCATATTATTTTAATAAGAAGTTATGGAGAAGATGGATTTTAAGAAATTATTAAAAAAATGCTAAATATTAGAAAAGTCAGAATCATTGAAAAATACATTCGAAATTGATGTATTCTTGCTCTTCTTCTTCTGCCTTTTAAGGTCTAGGCTTTCCTGCCTGTCCCAAACCTCATATTCCTCCATCTTTTTCTTGGACTCCAGGTCCAAGCTTTCTTTATCCCGGTGTCTTTCTCCCTCTGGGTTGTAGCTCAAGACCAGCTTCGGTATTCGGTCTCCCCTCATTCTATTTATGAGCTCATTATCATTTCAGTTGCTAAGTTGTCTTCTTATATCATTTGTATTTCTTAAGCCATCTTCTCTACTACTGGAGAAATCTCATCTCAGATGCCTGTAATCTACTTTCATCTTGTTTGGATAATACCCAAGTTTCACATAGAGATTTCTATGGATGGTTCCACATAATTATGCTTTGAAAACGGTGTATCTTATTGGAAATATAACTTTCTCTTTCATGTAAAATTTATCACAACCCAAGTAATTGAAGTGTGATACCTGCTCTAAAATACAATTATCCAGGACATTTTTTCTCTTTTTTGGTTCCTTCCCTTTGGATGGTATCACCCTTGTATTTATGGTTGAAACTGTCAACTTATAATCCTGACACAGATTGAAAAGCTGATAGAGTGCTCTCTGCAAGTCATCATCACTTTTTCAAAGAATTATCAGGTCGTCGGCAAGCAACTTACAGCAGTTTTTCCTGTTATGGTGATTCCAGTGTGCATTTGAGACTTTCATTTCCTGATCACATCATCTAAATAAATATTAAACAAAGTGCGTGATAATCTACACTCTTGTCTTACTCCTTTATTGTCTAACTTGTCAGATTTGGAATGTCCCATATCTATTATCACCTTTGTGTCTTTGTACAAGTTTTAACTGCTTTAATGAGATAAGAGGCATAGCCACACTCTTACAAAACATCCCATAATGTTGCCCTATCCACTGTATCGAATGCTTTTTGAAAGTCAACAAAAGCTATCATTATATGAGTCCCAAGGTTGAATTTGCCTCTTTTTTCAATAATTTGCTTGATGGTGAACGAATTGTCAGTACATGATCGTCTTTCCAGGAAGCCACGTTGCTCTTCTAGTAGCAATACTTCAGAAACAGTCTGCATTCCAACTTTTATCATCATTCTATCTATCTTATAACATGTGTTGAGCAAACACAGGTTTATTATTATACCTCTGTACTTGTCACATGAGCTTCTATCAACTTTTTTGAATATAGATTTCACCAAAGCCAACTTCCAATCGTCCAGGTTCATGTGTTGTTTCCAGCACATACTTGGTAATTACTGGAATCTGAGCTTGAAAAAATCCAACACATTTCAGCAATTCCATATTTGTGCCATCTGGTCCTGTTACTTTGTGATTTTTTTGCTTTCCTGAGCACTTCCTCTAATTCCTGTATGCTTAGCAAATCAATTGATGGATCCTCCAATGTTCCTTCTGTTGCAAACATTGGAGAGCTCTCATAAAACCAGAGTTTTTTTTTGTAATGCTGTACCCATTTGTCTATTGATATAACGTTGATTTGAGATCTCTTTCTGTTTTATGCAGATGCTTCATGGCTTTATATTATGCAACTTTTTGTCTTCCATGTAAATTTTATAAAAATTTTCATCAAAATTCCTTGTTTACCCTTTTAATTATCCCTCTTGCAATATTCTTTTTTCTGTATATTTCCGCTTTGATTTATCTGAATTCTTCTGTAAATGTACTTTGTAGGCAAGTTTCTTTTATTGCTTGAGAAATATTATCATCCCATATTTTCAATCTTCTCCAATGCCCTGGTTTTCTTTTCTTTCTGAGAGCATCGTTAGCTGCTCTCTCCAAGCAGTATTTTACGGAATTCCACTCTTCATTTATGTTGTTGGAGGTTGGCAGTTCTGTGAGATAATAATGCTGTAAGCGCTTTTGGTATAACCTCAAGACACTTTGCTCTTTTAGGAGATGTATTTTGAATACTTCTTCTTTTGGCTCCCCTCCACGTTTTTCTGCTTTGTTATTTTTCCATTTTGCAATAATATGTATCTTTGATGCAATAAGGTAATGATCTGAGCCAATGTCACATCCTCTATAGGCTCTCAAATCTTTGACATCCATACTTAGCTTATCATTCACAATTATAATATAATCAATTAACGACCTTGTTCCTCCTGCATATTTGTGGATATCTTTTTCCTGAAAATGTGTTGGTAATCCTTAGATTGTTGAAAGTGAAAAATTTTCTCAAGGCATGGTCATTTCTATTTACATATTGTTCTACAAATTCTAGGAATTGGTAAGTTGCCCACTCTTGCATTCATATCTTCTGCAATTATGATATACTTGTTCTTGTTCAAGTTGTGCAAACCTTGTAGGATCTTGTACAGCTTGTCAGTTTCTTCTTGTGATTTACCCTCTTCAGGCGCATAAACACCAATAACCACCAAATCTCCTCTTTCAACTTTGAATGTTACCATTTCTATCCTATCATTGATGTGCTTATAGCTCTTTATTTCCATTTCTTGTAGAGAAGAATCGCAACTGATTGATTTACACCACTATGAATCATTGTGGAGTCATTGAAATCCTTGGTACCTTTCAATTTCTTCCTGAGCTCTTTATTCAATTCTGTTTTTCTTGTTGGTGTTCCTCTTATATTCCAGGTTGCTATATTCAAAGTATCCATTATTCCAAATCGTTTTTTATTTAGTCATGTCATAATGGTTTAATCCAAAAATCCAGGTCCAATTCCAGGCTATGTGAGGTTCTCCAGTAGTAAGATAAATCCTCTGGCCGCGTTACGAGCACTGCGCAGATTAAACTCATCAGTGGAATCGCCACCTTACTGCATATGAGCCTGCAGTACAGTTCTTTCAAAATGAAGCTCTAGGCTCTTCCGCCTCCTCTGCCAATGAACAAAATTTATTTATCCGTCATTGGAGCCGTTGGCCGATTAAACTAGGAAGAGTTCGAAAAGAAAGGAGGAAGAGAGTGGTAAATGGAGACCAGATAAAGTGAAAAAAGGAAGAGAAAGAGAAAATGGCACAAAAAGCAAAGTTAGTGGAAACAGTGTCATTCTAGAATTGAACGCTCCAGAGAAAGAAGAGGAAGAGGAAGTTAGCAAGTAGCAAGCTACTGGGTGATGGGATCCCCAACCCCTACGCCATAATGTATTCTATAATTTAAATGAATGATTCGAATGTTTTTTTTTTTAAGATAATGGAGAGAAAAAATTAAATATATTGAAAATAAATGGTGAAGCGTGGTGTCTTTTTTTAATCTCAAGTTTTTTAATTCGCAGAGATCCCTCATTTAACGTACCGAGCACTCTTCCAAAGGCACTCTTTATCAAGAGCTATCTGTAATATTGCTTTTTTCTATAAAAATATGCATCATACTTTCAATGTTTGCATTTTCCTTTGTAATTATTGCTTCCTATTTTGCCGTTTTCTTTTGTAATTATTGCTCTTTATTCTACCTTTTTCTCTGCAACCATTCCTTTGCATTATTGCTTTTTTCTCTGTAATTATTGTTTTCTATGGATGCCCCTTCCTCTTTAGTAATTGCTTCCCATGCTTGCCTTATTCTATATAATTATTGCTCCCTATGTTTGATTTATTTTCTCTGTAATTATTGTTCTCTTTGTCCGTAATTTTATCATCAATTACTGCTTTTTATGTTTGCCTTTTTCTCTGTAATTATTTTTAATTTTTTCGTCCTTTTCTCTGAAATTATAGCTTTTTATGTTGCCTTTTTCTCTGTATTCTCAAAATTTTTCATTGGATTCCCTATATTATAAAATTGATAATGATTGTCATTAAAGTCAATGGGAATAACTAACAATCAAAATGTCTCACACACTTGTCAGTTAAGGAGTATCCATCCAACAGTCCATTCTCTTCAAGAGCGTCACCGAAGTCCAAAGTAATTGAGTGTTCAACTTCGAAACACCATTTTCTTTTACTCGAACCGATAAATAAGTCCGATGTTCAAAGTGTAATGGAAGCCGAATTGCGTGGACCGCTGCTCGTGCTCATGTTCTCCCTGTGGAAACCACCTCCAAGTTGTAGAAGACGTTGATCTCGTCTCTGAACCAAGTCACCAAACTTTCCGGAAAACTTAATATAAGTTTACCACGAGTTGAACACTGGATCCAGGTAGCCGAACTTGCCAACTGTGTAGAATCTGGAACGTGTTATGAGAACTGAATTACAAAATTATTTCCTGGTCCCATTCGAATAAATGGTGGCTCAATTCCCAACTGTATTATAGAGCAATTTTAATCTCACTAACACAGTAAATTGTTTCTTTGAGCTTTTTATATTTATTCAATAAACTCCAAAACAAAACAAATTAAATTTATTCAGTACTAAAACATTCCAAAAGGCAAATTATTCTTCTTTTAATGATTATTCATGAAAATAAAATAACTTGAATGGAAGATGAAAATAATGTATCTTCACTGTCTGCAATGATTAGGCTGATAACATTTGAAATTCAACGTACCAGTTCTAAGGAGACAGATTTTATGTCATTTAAAGATATTCTATTGTAGAATGACGATATTATGCAGATGGACGGGTTGTAAATATCAATATTTGATATCACTCTCAATTTCAAATACATTTAAATTCTGGTACTATGCAGAATAGGCTTTACTTCACAAGTTATACGTACAAGTTTAAATTTGTTGTTGTTCTCCCAATAATTTAAATGAGCTTTGAAGGCTCAATCATAAACTTATGGAATTTTTGTCTTCCCTGTGCCATTTTCAAGCCTTATTCAAGCCATTTCAAGCTTATCTAACTTGCAGTCTTGAAGATCTCAACACAACCTAAATCCGCTTATGTATCCATAAATGTGTTATGGCTTTCTTCTACAGTAGTATGACCATCACTGTAATATGTCGTACTACTAAAACGTTACGTAGTACTATTACCGTGATGCAGTAATTGATAATATAGCTGTTTAAAAATAATTATGATTATTGATATATTTCTTCTTTAAGTATGCAATTTTTAAATTGGGAATAATTAAAATCGTTAACTTATCAAATGGAAATTCAAATAGCTCATATTGAGAAACTCCGCTGTTACGTTCAAGCAACGATAATTGCAAGAAGCTGTGTGGTGTATGATTATTTTGCACCCTTAGGAAATATTTTTGTGAAGATCAGCTAAGCAGTATAACGATTCCCCTCTTTAGATCTACTTCAGGCTTACTTGGGTGTTGGATCCGACTCCATTTGAACAAGTCAAAGCTGTCCAACTGACAGAGACAGCTTCAAGTTTTTGGTATGATGTTTCGTGACCGGAGACGCATTAGAAAAGTTCGGATATGTTTAGCAACTGGAGGAAAAAGTTCCAGATTTCGTCATTTTTGGGTATCTATAGCATAATTTTCTGGGCTGTGTAGGCCTAATATTCGACTTGAAATATTCACCATGTTTTGGAAGAACTTTCTCATCCCATAATAGTGCAGCTTCCATATTATTTTCAATTTTCATTTCGTAATTATCTATGATTATCACTTATCAGACACAACCACTGAAATACTATGAGCAAGCCAAAGATTTACGTTCAATGTTCAATTTGTGAAGCAGCTTTCTCAAACTTTTCTCTTTAAACATGAGATGATCATATTTGTTAAGAAACCAAATACTAAAATACCAATTACCAAATACTTTTAACATTCAATTCAATAAAACAATATAAATAAACTAAATATCTACGTAATATTGTCAAGTTCAAGCAGTAGTACTAAAATAAAAAAATAGGGAAATCATTAACCTTCAAATTAATGGTACATTAAATTGAAAAAAGTGATAATTAACTGTCACAACTCCAACATTTTATTTTTAGTTATTACTAATGTTAATCTTCAAAATATTTGAAATAGTTTCAAATTATTTGAAATCGTTTTTTGAATTAGTCACCGAAGAAAGTCTAGTGATTTTTTTAAATCTTTTCCGATATCAAAGTCCCAATTCAAATAGTTTTCCTTGTACTGTACAAGTGAACTACTAGGGAAGCTCACCAAAGTTAATAAATTAATGTTCTATCACAACAAAAGCTACTCAGAGTAACGTCATTGCCAATATCAGTGAAAATTGGAGGATATGAACATTGGACGCTCTGAGAATTGGAGCACTTGAGACGCTGTACTGCATGTACTTCCAGTAGTCTCACTTGCTCCAAATTTGTACTGAAATAGGTCTTGGACCATCTGAAATTTGGAGGATGTGAGACACTCCCATAATAATGAGGCCTATATTCAAGCAGAGACACAAGGTGTTGATAGAGAGCCAGTACTCTTGAAAAATGTTCAATCAGTATCCTATGATAAATGGAAAGCTTGATTTTAAATACACTACGCTAAACTAAGCTGCTGTGGGGTTCACAGAAAATAATCACGAAAATTATTGATTTAGTGTCATTGGAATGAGTTGAATTGTTTGAATTGTCTTGTTTTGACATATTGGTTTCTACTTTCTTGCATATTTGACGCCTAGTGAGATTGGACTCCCCCCGGAGTTATATTTATAAATCAGGATCAGGATAACAATAGGTCATATTTAATAATATAGATTTATCTATGCAAAAAGTGAAAATTATTCATACTTATGCAATGGCAGCGCCCATAGACTTTTAGACAGCGCCTAAAATTTGTATTAATTTTGAAACGGGCGTATTAAATTGCTAGCAAGAACTTCCCAAATTCATTCCAAATCAATTAGAGCAAGTTTGGAATTGAGCACAGCATTATGGGTTAATTATCTTCATATTACATGAACAACCCATAATGCGAGTATGTGCACATATAATATGTAGATTATGTTCCACATAATCACGAACATGACTGATTTACTGACTACTAACCGCATAGAAATACCAATCATGGTTCCAGGTGCAATCGATTAATCACTTCTCGAAGAATTATGTGGGATTTTCAAGAGAGTAGTCATTGAGAATCAATAGAGATATCATCGCAATGTTTGAAAGTTTGGGAAGGGAATCACAATGGAATTATGCTGACCTTTTTGCAAGATTGCGCCTCCTTCCCACCCCTTCTCCAGTGAATTCAATAAATTTCCGATTCTGGAGGACCCCTGGGATAGAAACGCCCTTGCATCTTTCTGAGGAAACTATTATTTTACTATCACTTCATTCAGAACTTCCAAAATGCCTCGATCCAAAAAACTGTGATCCTTGAATTCAGCAAGAGTTTTTATGCTTACTGGAGCAATAGTTCAAATCTTTCCCAAAAACAAAATGGAGAGCTCCTGCACTCTACTCAGTGTCTACATGAAAAAACTTAAACACGAACGACAAGATAAGATTGGTAGTGTGCAAGTGTACTGTGATATGAAAAATTGTATTGGGGCTACCTAATTATACATAAAAAAGCGTGTCAAGCCCGGTACTCCGCCTAAGCATAACAAATTGAATATTATAATCTGAATAAGAAGTGCCTTCAACCTCAGCCAATTTTTTATATTATTCATGTTTATAAAAAATTGTTCAACAAACTTTTCAAATATATTTTCCTCAACCGGTTTAATTTTATTCCACATTTTTGGAGCTGAATGGTCAAATGGTTTTTATATGATTCTGCTTACGGTCTTGGTACTACAGTTGTTTGGCAATTCCATCGTCTTTGAGAATAACTTAAAAGCCATCAGTTATAGCTACTAGGATGACGAAGATTCAATTATCTTAAAAGTTTTGGATTAATTGCTCTATGAAGCTCGTTCTTTAAATAATAATTGTATAAAAAATTCAAACAATAAAGCACGATGAAATTCAATTGTTTTATACCATTCCACATATAAAATAATTTCTGTAATTAATAAATAATATGAATGACAACAAACATGAATATCGTAAGTATTCATAATCAAACCATTTTACCTGTATACGGGTAATAATAAATCTTAATGTCGATATTTTCTGTTTCCTCAGATTTTTTTTATTATTAAAAATTCATATCGAGATAAATAATTAATTTGTGAGCTTTTCTCGTTGTATTGTCTCGAACTCTATAAGGGATGAATCTCCAAGCTTATTGGTAGAATAGTGAGTAATAATAGTGGCGTAGTAAATCTATATTGATTTATCAAGATAAAACGTATACTGTGCTGTCTAAAGCATCTGGTGACAATTTTTTGACTGGTATAAGCGTCAGATGATGGTGATACTGCTCTGCTACACCAGGATACAGTTCTCTTCAGACCTGACAAATAACTTCCTCAATCCCTTGAAACTCTCCCTTCACTGCGCAGTCGAAAAAGATTAACCTTCCAGCACAGCAGTTTTCCCCCCCTCCTGTTCACTCACAACCATAATCAGTCACACACAAACACTTTCATTTCTCACGCGACTTACAGCTACGTTTTCTTCCTATTTTATCTATTACGTCACATATTTCATAGTATCCCCAGAAAAGTTCAGCAATACTCATCAATCACCATCATCCAACTCATTACCCACGCACAGGTCTCACACCTATGTGGGCTTCATCCTCAAAAAATAAAAAAATAAAATAATAACTGTATTTACTTATGTAAATACTGTATTAACTGTATTTATAACTTTATTCAATCAGGTTATTGAAAATACTACTAATTAGATTCTCAGTTATTTCCAGAATTAATGTTCTCATTTATTGTCAAAAAATACCGAATGAATCATTCTTATTTGACTTTTTCCAGAATGTGCTTCATATAAGGTTAATAGATGTTTTTCAAATAATGGTTAGCAGGTTAGTAACGTGAGTAGATGTTTTTCTATAGATGTTCTTCAACAACGAGATTCATTGCATATTTGACACACATTGATCAGACTCTTGCATTACCACATTCATTTCAGGTTCATTGTTACAATAAATTTGATTTTTATTTTCTCCAATAGTGGCAGATTTCCAATAAAGATGAATCAATACCCACTAGACACAATGTAATTCAATGTTATCTAAGAAATAGTCCATTTGATAATATGATGATTCCCTTGATCATTTCCATAACCTTCTCATTTTGCAATTCTTATTAAAGTTTTGAATAAGCATACATAAACCACATAAATTTCTCTCAAATATTTCTCAGTCAAATATATCTGCGAAATGGATTTTCTCATTTCATGACAAAAGTTTTAGCAAAGAGTCTTTGCTGTGTAAACCAGAGCACGATGATTTCCCAAAGGTGAAAAAGACCCATTACGCTGAATTGAAATAGAACAAAACAATTTGTTCGCTTCTCCGTTCAAATCATTGAAATGTCATCTATTCATATAATGAATTTCGCATATTCTCAAGCTAAAAAATTTTATAGGAAAATTATCACTAATCCATTCCTTTTCATCCAACTTCATAATATCATTATAATAAGTAAATAAAGGAAATTAGAAAAGCGGTCATTCATAATCAAAAAATATTCGAGACGCCGTGATAGTTTTTGGAGACCGCAAGTGATGAATGAGTCTGTAGATTCAAGAGTATGAGAAATTCAAAACTGCCCCGTAATATTTTTTAGAGGCTCCACTACTCATTCTGTTTTAACACCAAAGGTACTCTACTCATTCTGTTTTAATACCAAAGGTACTCCTGTTGGCTGGCATATCTGTCTAGTAACCGCGATTTAGCACATCATTCAACTCTGCAAAATAATGAATAATATTTCTTTCTAAAATGTAAAAGTAATATAAGATAAGCACTCATGTTATCAATATGCCGAGATTAATGGAATCACTCCATTCAAGCATTTAATAGGATTAGATTAGATTAGAGCTTGTAACATTTCATGAAAGTACCCATCTAGTTGACAGGGTACTTTTGAGAACTAGTTAATGATACTAGCCTTTAATGATAAGTGAGCATTGCCCTTCACAAAAGCGAGCAAATTGAATTGGGGGAAGCTTGTATCATTCCATTACTATGAAAAGTATCAAGTAGACAAGTACTTTGAAAATGTTTAATGTGAAAATGTACTTTTACAAACTTGTGCAAGCAAGAGCGAGAGCAGGTATTCGGTTGTCTGCTGGCATGTAAGAGCAAGACAGAGCTATAATGATCAATCTTGTTTACGCGTTTCGAGCCAGATTAGACCCTATTCATCGCCTCCCATCGCCTCTGCTCAACGTCAATCGGGAGTGTATTAAGGGAGCTCCACATATCAATGCCTCAAATCATCCCTTCACCTCTTTAATATAACAGACTTCTTTTTATCATGTTACAACTTTTTTACATGAATTATGATTAATAACATTTCACTTGCACTCCTAATTCGAGTGTTTCTCGAGTGAATGATGACTACAAACATAATTACGTTTTGTGAAGAGTGGAATGACACAAATATTATTTATCAACATTTAAACAACAATCTCGCGTACCCACTATTTTTCAGCTTAAAATATTTATTGAAATCATAACACAAAATAATTCATTCATTTTAAAAATCAATTTAATTAAATTCGAATTCAAATACAATTAAACTAGCCTACTTGCAACAACATCGTTTTATTCAGCTATTATTATGTTTTCGATATTCACTGGAACTGCCAACACTTTTCAGGTTCCAAATCGTAGGAGGATATACACTGACCAAATCATCATAGCACAAAAATTTTTCGTACTTGAAAATCAGGTCACTACTTTCTGGGTCCAGCCTAATTGCAACTGTTAAAAGTTCTATATGTATGAATGGTGTGATTGCCGGAAATTGTATCTCGTTTCTCATAATAAGTCATGTTGTGCAAAATCGAGTCTAAGGTCGATTTTATACGACGTGTCGAATGGCGCAGCGTCGGTTCCCAATAATGAATTAAACGACGGAAGTCGGGCGCGCGCCCGTCGAGCGTCGTCTAAAACACTGTTTGGCATTGCGTGACGCTGGAAAGACACAAGAAAATTCTGCCTGCGTCGGCCGACGCACGCCCAACGACTGGCGTTTGACGCGTTGTATGAAAGCAGCCTTACATTCGACATCGAAATACATTGACATCCACAACAACATCACTATCATCAATAAAATGAAGAAAAAATATGTTAATGAATAATGGAAATTTAATGTGAAAAAATGGAAGTAAGTTAATAATGTTTTAAACGCATAGATTAAGTTTTCCACATTCTTATTTCTGATTCATTGTACTCATTTTCAAATCACTCACTCTTTTGCTCGCCCTCGCTATTTTGTTCCACCAAATAAATGGTGCATCGAAGGTACTCTCCATGCCGTGTCATTGTGTTTATGGTGTGCTGTTGCGGGCTTGAGGGACGATGTTACGATCAGCTGATTTTGTGTAATGGGCGAGTTACGTTACGGGGTTACGATGCAGTCTGGACGCACCTAAAGATACTTCTTGCATTTTCATATTCGTTGTCTGCAGAATACTCCGACATGATTCATCAATCGCAGTTCAAGAATTATACTGTAGCCAGTTTCTTCATATAATTATAAAATCGCCTATCTGAACATTATATCCGATATCAATTTCTCCCCCTATATCAGCAGCAATATTCCGGAAGGTAATATTGCTTTAGAAATGAAAATCAGCCTCTATTGGATTCACAAGAGGGGAAAATGAAAAATGTCAAAGAATTTCTTAAGCCTATTACAACTTAGGTAATCACCTTTATTGAAAAGACAAACTTTTCAATGCTTGAGGGGAGAAGTTCCTTTGAACTTTCTACCAGTGATATTCGTTTTTTATCAGCTTCAACAGCGTTTAAAAATCGAAATAGCACAAGCTATTATTATCATCATCATCATCATCATCATCATCATCATCATCATCAATGGAGGAAAGGATTTAAAGCTTATGCACTCAAAATATTTCATAATTAGTTTATTATGACAATGAGCCGATTGATCAATGTTTTTCCAACTCTCCCATCAAAAAGAACGAGAAGATATGAAAAAGTCGTATTGGACATAAAAGATAAAATGAAAGATAAGATGAAGATATGAAAGTTGTAGATATCAAAAGTTTTACGATTATTTCTTCTAAAAGTGGTATTAGTTTCTGTGAAAAAAATTAAGAAGGCTATTATTTTCTGTTTAATGTTTTCCTAGTACGATGAACCACTAATAGCTTCAATTTCATCTGTCTGTTAATGATTAAAGTCTATTAATTCAGTGGTATCGAGAGCAGACTCTTTAATACAAAATTTCAAGAGTGAAAGCTCATGCAATAAGGTGATACCAATTGCACTCATGGCAGCGTAGAGTTGTCCATAGTTCTAGTGTGTAGCTCTAGTTAGACAAGTTGAATAATATTCAATATTCTACTAATTGGAAATATTGAAGAGATGTGATATTTTAGAGTGTTGAAAGCTCCATAGCTCTCACAGTTAGTCTAGGTTGAATTCACATTACTCTAATTATAAGCTCCTGATCTGTCCAATTATTTAGTGTGACTCTCCAGCTGCCACCGTTGAACAGGCTTCTGTTTATGAAATATGATACTGAAATTATTGTTTCAACATGGTTGTATTTTTACTAAGAGTCTTACATACTTATTTTTCAGATTCGGTGGAAACGTTAGTGCATGGATAAATTATGTTAATAATAACAATAGTAATAATCATAATAATATTATTAATAACAATAATTAACCCAGCGTATTGACGTCTCCGTTGTCGACCGTTTTGCAATAATTTTTTCTTTTTCTTTTTCTTGAGGATGAAGACCACATAGGTCTGAGACCTCTGTTTGGGTAATGAGTTGGATGATTTCGATTGATCAGTTAGACCTACAGTTTTAGGTGGGTTCCGAATTGAGGAGAAGTGATTTTATCAAGAAGTGATTTTACAGCAGACAACCGTGTCTTTTTTGCTGTCCAATTGTCTGTTTGCAACGCATTTTCGACTAAACGCGTGAACCAAATTCTATGAAATTGTGCATGGATGTTTCTTTGAGTAATGTACAGCGATGTTTATGTGTGGATTTTCAAAATTTTCTTACATTTGAAAGATATTTAGAAGGAAAAAGAGAAAGGCCTTGTTCCACAGAAAACAAAAGTTATGATTTAAGATTGGCTATTCCATCATATAATAATTATATGGGATCAGCATAAGATTTCAAGGAAAAACAGCCATAGCTCTCAGGCCCTTTTATTCATTTGGTCAAGCCTCCATCTAGGCAAAGTTATTTCTCATTAGAATAAGAGTTTTGTTTAAGAGAAATCAGATAATTCTTAATTAGTGAAATAAGTAAAATCATTACCGAATAAATAATAATCATGTGAACATAGCCAACCAATCTAGAATTTATTCACCAGAAATGTGAAAGAAGTTCGGATATAAAATTCATCAGTCAACTGTCTGGAACAACATCAGTAAAGATGGAAATAGAAACTTGATGATAATAGCAACTTGGTGATGTGATAAGTGATTTTTTTGTGAAATAAAGATTTAGAGTAGACTGCGCAAATTCAATCAAGGGTGAGGTTCAATTCATGTCTGTGTTCCACAAAACACCAACTTGCAACACATTCACCATGCCCATTACATTTTTCTATTGAGGGCTTCTTTATCGCTCCAGAGACATATTTATGAAGCTCTATTATAAATATAGAGCTCTATTTATGAAGGTGAGCAGTGGCGTAACTATTGGGGGGGGGGGGATTGGGGGGATAGATCTCCCCAGAGACCCTAAAGACAAAGGACATTTTGGATTTTTAACTTTTCTTGTGAGTCAATTTTTGACAAAAGAATCGAAAAAGGTGTCTTGAGCCGCTAAAAATATGGTTTTCGAAGGACATTTTTCTAAAGTTTCCGGGGGAGTACTTCCGAACCCCTCTTACAAATGATTCCAAGTATATAGTAGGATATTTTAATAATCCAATAAGTGGGTGAGTCAATAATAGCAGCACAGAATAGATACTAATAGATGCTTGAGTATACTATTCTGTAAAAACAGAGTGGAAATAGTTTCAATTAGGCCTAGGGCTCTATAAATACCAGGTACACGCAGCCGCCATTCCGTTCCTCAACTGAAGGAGCCAGAACTGTATAGTTGCTTGTAGGTAATACTTTATTGCAATCACAAAATTTGTTGAATAATTAACAAGTAATCTTCTTCAACTCACATAAATATAATGCAGGAGAGATTAGGAAAAGTTGGAACTTTTCAAAATCAAATAATTATCATTCCACCAACTTATATTTCCTTCAACTTCCAACTACATCCCCCCCAAACAGACAGTTTTGTGTTTTTAGAATTGGATGGAATATCCCATTTGTCACGCCTACAATTTTGTAACCAAATTTCTCTACTAGAGTTATCAGTGAGAAAACGGAACGTTCGAAAACCCTTGACGTCATTATTAGAACTTTTTAGTGCTGAGCGAACCCCTAATTGTTTTTTTATATTAAAAATACAGCGGCATACGGTGATGCATACGGAATATCCTAACTCCAAGGAACAAAATGGCGACTGCGTGTACCCAGTCTTTATAGAGCCCTGATTTTTTAGCTCTGCTTTCAAGTTCGTCCTCTTGAACAATGCTTTTCTAGCACAAGAGTTTCGATTCCTAATTGATAATGATGCAAAAACGAGTATAAAATCACTTTAACTCACAATGTGGGTTAAAATTTATGAATTCAGGTCTAGAACCATTAAAATGTGGTTTTAAAGGGATTATGTTTCAAAAATTTCCCTAGGGCGTATCCCAGAAACCCAACTTTTGAAATAAAAAGCTATATATATTTATCTTGAATTATTACTGTATTGATAGAGTATCCCTTCTTCTCTCCTCCTCAGCAAGATCAGAAATGTGCTGTAGAATAGTGTAGGCCTGACATTCGAGCCGCAAGGATGCAACCATTCCACAGCATGTGTTGAAATTTGAGATGTGGCTATCATCGAGTATTATCGATTATCGTCGCATCATCGATTTGAGTGTGCAAGCTTCCTAATTTCTTGGGCGCGAAATCTACTGTTCACAGAACTGCTAGTAAAACGTTTTATTGTAAACTTATTCGCTACACTATTTATTTCCTAGCTTATATTTCACTCAAATCGATAGCAATTTCAAACAGATTACCAACGCATCGATTTTGTGGTCTATCATTTTTCCACTAAACAAAATCCAGTTTCTGCAGTCTCTCATTATCAAAATTTCCGTATCGGCTGATAATTATAAAGAACTTCCTTCAAACAAGCTGGCTACATGTCAGCTTCCACACTCTTGAAATACAACAAAATTCATTCCTAACAAGTTTTATGGTGACTTGGCTTAAGTAATAAAACGGCGTAGTAACCTGTGTTGTAAAGCACTTCCTCCAATGCTCCAAGGTTCAATCGAACGTTGATTTACGAACCGGCAAAATTGGAAGGCTCTACGATCGATAGTCCGTCTTTTCCTGTCTACGCCCTAAAAGTATTCTGTCGGCTGCAGAAGTGAATTGAATGTACGGGTTTAGTAGCTATGATTCATCACAACCCATTCTGCTACCAACCGAATGAAAATTAACTTGCTAGATCATCCAATTGTTAATCCACCTCCAATATGGGTAATCATTGTTCATTGACATTTCAAGAGTTGCACTCTTTCCCAGAAGACTTTGTCTTTATGAAGATTCTTGATCTAAAATGAGAAAAAAAAATTCCCAAATCCGATCAGTTTTTAATTTATTTCTATCATTAAGCTATTATGTGCTGTGTACTCAGAAAGAAATGCAATAATTCAGTCCCAGCTCAAAACCTTGTAATGAATTGGATGATGATGATTGATGAGTTGGGCCTACAGTTTTAGGTGGGTTCCAAACCACCGGGAAGTGATTTTACAGCAGAGAACAGAGTCTTTTTGTGGCCAATCCAGTCGGTCACCCTTACAAAGAGCGCCCAGAAGTTTCGTAGCTTATCTCTGATTGAACAGATACCTGCTACGGCACTCGGCTATCACTTACTGCATATTGATTTTTCATAGTAAGTCACAAGGGGAATAAAAATACTAACAGAGATAGTAAAAAGTACTCAAAAAACCAATATTACTATTTCATGAATTTTGGTGAATTAAATTATATTATTCACAGTAATTGAACTACCAAATCAATTCTACCGGAACGCGATTATTGTTGGAGGGGGTGAGAAGCAATAATTATAACTCCATAAGTTCATAGAAATAAGTGAATATTCATCTTTTTTATGATAAAGTCAGAGCTGGAATTTAATTTGCCTAACTTAAGAAACGTTGAGAGCTCATGTAACAGCATCATTTTTCAATCAACATCACTATGTTTCATCAAGGTCTGAATCATTGTTATTTTTTTCTGATGAGTACGAGTCTTGTTTATGGGTAACATATTATAATATGAATATTCCAGGCTGAACGAGAATCGAATGCGTGACCGCATGAGTAGCAGACAATCAGGAATAAGCGCACCGATTACAGTCCGGTAGTGAGTTTATTAATAAATTATAAAGCATATCAAGTGCTTTTCATTTGCGAATGTAATTCATTAATCTACTCTTGGAAAACACAGCATTAAAATTCATGCGAGAATATCAATCAATAGAAGACTGAAGACTGAATCCCTAATACAATCAATTTATTCCTTGTAATTAGCCTTGATCCTTGATAACTTTTGATATAAAATGTGAAATTGGATGCATATAAGTGATCCAAATGAGTGTTTCCCCCCCCCCCCCCCCCCCCAACTAAAAACGGCCGAACACACATTATCATTTTGAGAGAGCTATTATCAATTCTTTATCTTTTATCACTTTTTCATCCCTTATCAGCTATCCCACTCTCCTTTTCAACATTTCTCAAAATATTAGGTTTATCTGCTGGCTATCTTGCAGTCGAAATCCCAAATAATAATGCAAGCTTGTGTTTCATGGGGTATAAGCAAGACTTATGAACAAACAACACACAATAGCGTGACTAAGCAAAGTTTTCTTCGCTTCGCAGAGTGCAGCGAATACAGAAAGCACCGAGGTGATTAACGTCAACTGGGCGTATTTATAGAGATTTCAATGTTCTGTATACATTGAATTCACGGGTCTTGGAATGTTGCCGCTCCAGGGCGTTAACTGTTTAGGAATAAATTCCTGATTACTATGTGTAAGATATTGCCTGATCCATGCCCCTTCGAATGAATTCCTGATATCAATTCCCTACACAATGACAGTGACCTTCAAGCTGTAATGAGGAAGACTACACAGGAAAGCCTGGTTTACACGGGTCGAGTACTTCGGGCGAGCTACTCGGCCCAGTCACTGGGCCCAGTTGTTGTTTTGTTTGAACTCGCCTCAGTACTCGACCAGATGTCCACACGCATCACATTTCAGAGCGTGACTGTTGACAGACAGCTTTAGTTTTAACGTTGTGAGTTTATATAATGGCTCGCCAAGAGTTTAAGGCCCAAGTTAGAAAGTGTTCTAAAAGAGCCTATGAGGTTATATTAGAAGAAATAGATGACGTTTTGGAAGAGGAAATTAACAAAGAACCTAGGGTATGGATTAAAGATTGGTTAAAAAGAAGAGACACTCTTGGGGCGTCCTCTCTTTTGCTACGCGAACTTGCCGTAGAAGATGTGAAAGAGTACATATCTGTGTTGAGGATGACTCCTGAAATGTTTGAGTCACTTTTAGATATGGTGGTAACTCCTAGAATATCAAAACAAGATTCTGTTATGAGAGATGCTATCCCCTCCCAAATCAAGTTAGAAGTTACCCTCAACTTTTTGGCCACAGGCAATAGTTTTAGTTTTATTTTTTTATAGGATGAAGCCCACATAGGTCTGAGACCTGTGCGTGGGTAATGAGTTGGATGATGGTGATTGATGAGTTGGACCTACAGTTTTAGTGGGTCCCGAACCACAGTTTTCAACTGTTCTTGGTTGTAAGTTGATCTTAGGTTTTTGATTTTTTGTTTGGCTTCAGCTAATCCAAACCCTTTTTTTTTATTTTATTTATTTAATTTATTTTTATATTGTGGAATTCGCATATTCCATAAGCATTCATTGTCTTGGTATAAACCTACAAACATCACTGTCTCCTCTTCAGTCCACTTCATTTCTAGTTTCCAGTTAAAACAGTGAACCACCAGACAAACTCTTCACCTAACCTCAAAACTGAACAGACGTTTCGCTGTGGCAAATTGTGGTGGAGGGGGTAGCTACTGGGCCGAGTAACTCGCTTCCCAACTAAACCACTCGACTCGCCCTGCAACTGACCCGTTTTTCCGACTCGCCCGCTACTCGACTCGCCGATCTGTCTACATCAAGCGAGTAGGAGGGCGAGTGTCAACTCGCTTACTGACTCGCCCACTCTACTCGACCCGTGTAAACCAGGCTGAACTCTCGGCGAATTTTATGGCTCTACAAAACTAAAGTGTTAGTCTCCAAATCCGTTTTTAGTTGGGGGGATTACTCATTTGAAGCCTTCCAAGACAAGCTATATTGGGGAGCAATATAGTCCATGATCAACGTCGCTTTCAAATATAAGCATTACGAGTCCACTTGTATATCTATTTCAAAATATCAGTATACAATATAACTAACTCAGATACTTTCACTTTCTTTAAATTTAAATTTGATATTACTTGTCACACAATAAATATAAAATATATAAGGTATCCAAAAATTAATGTATTTATCAAGTATCATACTGACACGCTATGCTATTAAAATGACATGCCTCAGACATTAAATGTCTGATTGTTTCATTATTCATCTAATCATTAAATGTTTTAACAAACAACGAGAGATTAAATAAGACACGAGCGTTTACGAAAGAAGCTGCAGGTGAGAGTTATTAAGACAAGGATTATACTGGCATCTAGCCAGGATGAGAAAAAACACGAAACTTTGACAAGACAATAATGGAGGTAAAGACTCAAAGAAATAAATTTATTGAAAGGTCAGGCATAACCTGAATTGAATTGAATTTCTGCCGTTATATCAACTTTTATTGAAGAACCTCTATTCTGACGTGATCCACCATCATTTTATAATGTAAAAATGCAATACAGCGAAGTAAAAGGGATGAAATTTGTTTATTTTATAATAGTCTGCAATTTGATTATCTTGATCATTGGAGACCCTGTTTATTTTCATTTTTATTATGTTTATTGCCATTTTGTTCTATTATTCTTTTTTCCATAACTTTCTTCAATTCTGTAAATTTGTTACTCATGAAAAACTTTCTTTGTTCAAGTTCACTGTACAACGCACTGATTGTACTGTAGCTATTCATGAGATTATAAGTATAATTACTATTCTCCGTTTTTATGACATGTGCTTTATTCTTTATTCCCAGACAAAGAAATTTAAAAATATTAGTTTCAAATGCATTCAGGATCACATTCAGTTGACAGGAAAGACGTATAATCAAGAAATATTCATATATCGTATTAAAAAATAAAATAATAAATAACTTGCTGCTATTCTAATTAAAGGAGCGAAGCTACTCGCGTGTCTGAACTCCATCACGGGGGTACAATGCATTGGATATTTGGCCTCAAAACAATATTCTATTACTTACCGTACTTGAATCATGCCAGAGCTTGTCACTCTTTAAATGAATATTATCAATTAGGAAAAGTGCATTCCTACTTACATAATTCTACATACATCATATTCTAGATAATTTAGAAATAAGTGCCCATATAGGTGTGCAGTCCATTGTCCAAATTTTAAATCAGTTGAAATTAACAATAAATAGTAAAAAATGCCAATATCTTCCATTAAAAAACAAACATAATTCAAATGAAAATAGGGCTATAAACGTGTTTGTAAACGATAATCAACTAGACCAGGAAGAAAACATTGCATTTCTAGGAGTTTTGTTGGATAGACGATTGACCTGGGCTCCATACATTGAGAAAATATGTTGTAAAATTTCATCTGGGGTATTTGTCCTGCGACAGCTCGCTAGATTGAATGACAAAAAATTACTTTTTACAGCTTACCATGGGCTCTTACTGTAACATATCAGGTGTGCTATCTTAGTATGGGGTGATTCATCAAAACAAAATCTTGAGAGGGTGTTTAAGATCAAAAAGAAAGCGGTTAGAAGTATAGAAATAGTAAGTAGATTAGATTCATGTAGGCCGTTGTTCAAGAGACCTGGTCTCCTAACTGTACCCTGCTTACATGTGTATAAAGCTACTTAATATGTAAAAACGAATTATATTAACCAAAATCTTGCCGTACACGATTATAATACAAGAAGCCGAGGAGATTATCACTTAGTGAGTCACAATAGTAGCTTATTCAAACAAAAACCTAGTTATATAGGTAGGAAACTCTACAACAAGCTACCGAAGTTTTCAAAGAGTCTTGAAAATATAGAAATATTTAAAAAACAATTGAAAAAATATTTAGTTGATAAAGCTTTTTATAGTGAACAAGAGTTCCTTTCACATCAAAATTAAGCCTCACCTCAACTAATTGATATAGTAATTATGGTATCTAGTGTATAAATGTTGATCTGACTTGTCTTATACTCCTTAACTGGAGTCTCCAAGACATAATCTACAAAACAAAAGGTCTGGTAAGTTCAAAAAACGAAATAGTTGTCTTATTGATGTAACTTTGTTATTCTTCTACTGCTTGTTCAGAATTCGAATTATTGAAAATATTTGTTATCTATATAAATAAAAATAGAGTTTTGTCTGTACATTTATCAGAATTGTATATTTTTTGGTTATTTTTACGTTTTATACATTAAATAAGCCGAAAATAGTCTTATCTCACTTTCTTTCTGTCTGTCTGTCTGTCTGTGTGTCTGTCTGTCTGTCTGTCACGGCTGCAAAGGCATTTTTCGCGGCCTTCTCCTCAAAAACGAGAGCATCGATCGGGACTTTAGTTATTGAACAGTATTGAAAACATTATTGGCAATGTCTTTAGCTATAAAAAACTGAATTAACTTTTTTTTTAACAGAGTAATAAACGTTTAAAAACCAAGTATTGTGCGATTTTGGATACATTTTACGCGGCCTTCTCCTGAAAAACGAGAGCATCGATCGGGATTTTAGTTATTGAACAGTATTGAAAACATTATTGGCAATGTCTTTAGCTATAAAAAACTAAATTAACTTTTTTTTAACAGAATAATAAACGTTTAAAAACCAAGTATTGTGCGATTTTGGATACATTTCTTCTGAGTTTTATCTATATAAATAAAATTAGAGTTTTGTCTGTACATTTATCAGAATTGTATATTTTTTGGTTATTTTTACATTTTATACGTTAAATAAGCCGAAAATAGTCTTATCTCACTTTCTGTCTGTCTGTCTGTCTGTCTGTCTGTCTGTCTGTCTGTCTGTCACGGCCGCAAAGGCATTTTTCGCGGCCTTCTCCTCAAAAACGAGAGCATCAATCGGGATTTTAGTTATTGAAAAGTATTGAACAGTTTATTGACAATGTCTTTAGCTATAAAAAACTGAATTAACTTTTTTTTTAACAGAGTAATAAACGTTTAAAAACCAAGTGTTTTGCGATTTTGGATACATTTTACGCGGCCTTCTCCTGAAAAACGAGAGCATCGATCGGGATTTAAGTTATTTATCAGTATTGAAAACCTTTTTGACAATGTATTTAGCTATAAAAAACTAAATTAACTTTTTTTTTAACAGAATAATAAACGTTTAAAAACCAAGCATTGTGCGATTTTGGATACATTTCTTCCAAGTTTTATTACCACATGATAACAAATCACGTAATTATTATCATGATATATCAATCAGCTGTTCTCAAATATAATCTGAATGGTGGGCCCTCCGCGGCGTTATTTACGCTGTCTGCAGACTTGCGTAATCGGAGCATTGCAGTCTTTTAGAAAACATATGACTGGTGAATAAAAGCTCATGTTATGTTTCATCAATTATTTCTTTGTTGAAAAAAAAACAAAATTTTCTAATTTCAATTTATCAAAACAAAAATTAACATTTTAGGAAGGTGCGGTTTGTGCCAGGCTCTTGGGAATTCGCCAGGTAGCACTATTATTACCACATAAGAAAAAATCAGGTAATTTATCATGATATATCAATCAGCTGTTCTCAAAAAATATTCTCTCCAATACCTGTCACTGAATTGTTTACGTTCTAAGTTGTTTACTAAGGGCCCGTTCACACGTTACAGTTTTTGTGTGGTACAGTAAATTTGCTGTATCAGTGTTATTTTGCAGTGCTTTCGTTTGCATGTACATTTCATATATGTTCACACAATACTGTTTCGACTGGATCCAGTAAAAAAGCTGTTCTAGCCGATTTCTACATTCGGTTTTGTCTTCCAAAACTGTATCACTAAAATCAGCTGTACCGCAAAATAACTATCCGTATCCGGTGGCACATGTATTGTACCGGTAATGGATATGTTCAAATGATACGCTTATTATGGTGGAAGCAGTCTTCAGATCGTCAGCACTGATCTTCTTCATTGATATTCTTCAGCATTGATCTTCTTATTAGTGAATTCAGTGTCCAGAAATGGAAGATATTATTTGTGAAAATTTAATTTCTCTAATATATGAGAGACCCGCCTTGTGGGACAAGACTTAAGATTAATATAAAAATAAAGAGTGAAAAATGTGTGGAATATTAAAACCAGAATTTGCATACTTTGAACAAAATTTAAGAGAAACCTTCAGTAAGAAACTTATTTAAAAAAATCCTGGACTGGAATAAATAAAACTGAACTGGAAGCGCAATGGAAGAAGGAGGAGAGCACAGCAATAAGCAGCAAAGCCGGACTGTGTGAACATCGCAGTACAGTAAAAAAACCGTACCGCAAAAAAACTGTATCGTTCTATAAGCTGCTAACAACTTCATGATCGGTGCTATCAAAAAAGCCGAAACATATTTAGTCTTATTTCTAAACATAATCCGTACGAAGGACGGGCACAATAGCTAGTTACCACATAAGAACAAATCACGTAATTTATCAATCAGCTGTTCTCAAATATAATCTGAATGGTGGGCCCTTCGCGGCGTTATTTACGCTGTCCGCAGACGGAGCATTGCAGTCTTTTAGGAAACATATGACTGGTGAATCAAAGCTCATGTTATGTTTCATCAATATTATTTCTTTGTTGAAAAAAAAACAAAATTTTCTAATTTCAATTTATCAAAACAAAAATTAACATTTTAGGAAGGTGCGGTTTGTGCCAGGCTCTTGGGAATTCGCCAGGTAGCACTATTATTACCATGTAAGAAAAAATCCCGTAATTTATCATGATATATCAATCAGCTGTTCTCAAAAAATATTCTCTCCGATACCTGTTACTGAATTGTTTACGTTCTAAGTTGTTTACTAAGGGCCCGTTCACACATTACAGTTTTTGTGCGGTACAGTAAATTTGCTGTATCAGTTATTTTGCAGTGCTTTCGTTTGCATGTAAATTTCATATTGTATGTTCACACAATACTGTTTCAACTGGATCCAGTAAAAAAGCTGTTCTAGCCGATTTCTACATTCGGTTTTGTCTTCGAAAACTGTATCGCTAAAATCAGCTGTACCGCAAAATAACTATCCGTATCCGGTGGCACATGTATTGTACTGGTAATGGATATGTTCAAACGATACGCTTATTACGCTGGAAGCAGTCTTCAGATCGTCAGCATTGATCTCCTTCATTGATATTCTTCAGCATTGATCTTCTTATTAGTGAATTCCAGTGTCCAGAAGTGGAAGATATTAATTGTGAAAATTTAATTTCTCTAATATATGAGAGACCCGCCTTGTGGGACAAGACTTAAGATTAATATAAAAATAAAGAGAGAAAAATGTGTGGAATATTGCAACCAGAATTTGCGTACTTTGATCAAAATTTAAGAGAAACCTTCAGTAAGAAACTTATTTGAAAAAATCTTACACAAATAAAAAAAATCCTGGACTGGAATAAATAAATCTGAACTGGAAGCGCAATGGAAGAAGGAGGAGAGCACAGAAATAAGCAGCAAAGCCGGACCGTGTGAACATCACAGTACAGTTGACGCCGTAACAGTAAAAAAACCGTACCGCAAAAAAACTGTATCGTCTGAACGGGGCCTAAGCTGTTAACAACTTCATGATCGCTGCTATCAAAAAAGCCGAAACATATTTAGTCTTATTTCTAAACATAATCCGTACGAAGGACGGGCACAATAGCTAGTCCAAAATAAATTTCTCAGACATCTGTATATTATTAAAAAATTCAATTACTTCTGCCCCTTCAATTTTCTAACAAGTGAATTGAGATTGATCTTTAAGGTCCAAACACTGCAATTACGAAGATCATTGAATGCTCTATTACTGTTATTCAACATTTTAAATCATAATGTTCATATACCATCATTCATTCATCAATTTATTGAATTTTTGTGTACCGTATGCAAGACCAAGAAAAAATATATTGTTTAATATCCCATTTGTAAGAACTACCCATCATTATAATTAATTTCTTCTCAAAACCTTAATATTATTTAATAGCTTGAATGAACATATAGATCCGTTTTCGAACACATTCAATGTGTATAAAAAGAATTGTGACTTAATTTTGTCTTGTCGCTCGGTTGAAGGATGAATTTTGTATGCCTCTGGCTGAAACTCTCTGTTTCTTTTCATTGTTATTTTTTTTGTGTTATTATTATTATTATGTTTATTGCTATTTTGTTCTATTCTTTTTTTCATAACTTTCTTTAATCATGTCAATTATGTAAATTATGCCAATAAGGCTCTCCATGACATTGTCTGTGAGTCTATATGTATCTTAAATGAATAAATAAACAAATAATTACATTTAACAACAGCTTCCTTGAAATATCATGGAAATAAATGTTGCGATAGGATCACGAAAAACATTCGATATGCCCCATTCAACGAGAATTCTGAATGAGTTGATGATTCAACGTTATTATTAAGTCCAAAATGATCAACTTATGTCAAATAATCATGAAGCTTCGCTTGAAGAGGGATGAAGCAAATATTCATAGATTATTAATATGAGTATGCATTATAATTAGAAAAGATGTATTTTTAGTTTATATATGAAAATGAAATTATTGTGTATTGCTGACAATATTGAATAGATAAAATTTAATTGGAATGACTTATTTGCTTTGATATCAGCACCGGTACTCGCCTAAAATTTGGGCTCGATATAAATATTTCTCATTACAACGTCGAAGTGAACCTAAGATACTCGTTTTAAGGGGTTTCCAACCTTTGAAGACAATATGCTTTTCTGTTTATATTTCATTAGAAAAATGAATTGAAGATACAATCTTATTACATCCTAAATTGTTAAAATTAATTCAATCGCATAAGCTTTTCATAATTTACTATGCCAAGTATGCATGTGTACCATTGCCGATTTTGCTGTAAGTGACTCTTCAGACCACAACGCTATGTCCAAGGAGCGTACTACGAGTAGTAGTTTGAGCTACTTACTATAAACAATGTTATAGGTTGCGATTGCTTTCCTCACTGAGCCAACATATTTATATGTCAAGTATAGCAGGAGTAAAACTCATCTTTATTGAAATGATACGAAATGGATTCAAATCATTGTTAATACGAGTACTGAACTATGTTTCTGGTGGTTCCATCAGAATTAGGGATAGTAGAAGACAAATAATATTTTTTCACAACTGGCATGAAAGTTTATGGAAATAAACTAACAATTAGAAACAGGTGGTTGCCGTGAGTGGATGCTTTAAATGCAAATTATTCCGAGAGCGTTTCTTCATGAGTTTGTTAGGCAAGCTCTTTTATAAATTGATGAGCTTTTTTGTGGAGAAAGCAAACTCTTTGCATATCAAAATTATTATTGCTGTTCGTTCTATCCGAACACGCAATTGAGTTGTAAATGTTCGAAACTGTTACAGGTAGATTATATAGAGCATGCTATCAACTCTTAACCTCCTACTAAAATCATTTTTTTCCAATGTTTGAGAATTCTCTTCAAGTACCTATTGAAGCTGCCTCAAGTTAGTATTGATTGGTTCAATCTTCATTACTCATATACAATCTGCTTTTGTTGGTTGATACAGTAGAATAGTTGGTTAGTGGTAGATTTGTGTGTTCTTCTCTATCAAATTGAATTATTCTTTCAATTATTTATGTAAATTCACAAATCCATCATATGAGTGATTGAAAGCAATAATCCTAATAACATCACATAGATGGTAAATTGTGGTGGTAACATAGTGAACAAAGTAGAAAGAAACTAATTACTTATCTGTCAAGCGAATAATATATACCACTAGTGAGCCCAACGGGCTGGAGAACTCGCTTGCAAACAACTAATTTTGGAAAGGGAAACTCATTTGGGGAGCTTATCGTAGGGGAAGGTGGTAACAAAAAACGGCTGTTTAGAAAATAGTGATTTAGATAAAATTCACAAGACATCTATCAATTGAAGTTCAATTTCATTGTTGCTCTGATACACACATCTATTTTCCACAAAGAAGACCTACCGTACTCATTCATATACCAAAATATCAGGGCAGGGCAATGGAATTAGTGTATGAATCTATAGAGAAGATGTATTTACCACATGAAAAACAGCTATTTATATATCCATATATCAGGGCAATGAAATTAGTATGTCAGCTCATAGAGATCCTATAAAAAGCCTGATCGCATATATTCACCTACAGCTGATGATAGCTCAATAGTTATTTAAGTATTAAGAGCGTAAAGCGCGACTTTATCGCTCGAGCCAAAACATTTTGCGAAAGCGATGAAGAAGCTTCACGCGCGCGCGCATTGCATACAATATTTTCCCTACAACTGCAGTTTCGGATTTCAACACAATAAAAGCTTGTAGTTTGTAACATCACAGACCATGCGCGGATTTGGTTAGCGTTCGCCATTGTTGAGGTTATGTGAATTTCATGGATTCCGTGATCCACCAATGAGAAGACATCAAAATCATAACAGAAGCGTAAAGAAAACAGCTGGCGAGCGTAAAGTACTTTACCGCTTGCGGAGCAGTAAAGAGGAATTTTACAATTAGTTTTAAGTACGTAAAGAACTACTTTACGAGCAGTTGTAGGAAAAATATATTTTGAAATCTAATGCGAATTCCATAATGGTGAAAACAACTATTTTCTTAAATATAGTAATATATAGATATATTAATGAAAAGGTGAGAACCTATACTTTTGTTTCGCCTCAAAAAGGATGAAGGAGTGGGTTAATTTCATTGGCAAACGAACTTGACCTGTCTGAAGATACCAAGAATCTGTGTTTCAAATTTGAAGTTGATTGATAAAGGCGTTCGAAAGTTATCGTGGAACAAACACACAACGCCTCGAGCCTCAAGTAAAAATGAAGAACTCACTTCGCTCGTTCAATTAAGAATTTAAGTGATACATTCACATAAAACAGCAAGGCTGAAACACTTGAAGTGTTGATTACAGACAATATTGAATTCCCTATTAAATACATATTTCATTTGCTCTGATAGTTTCATTTGATCTTAGTAGCCTTTTGGATAGATTATGATCCTATAAAGAATAAAAATAAAAATTTTCCAAGATAATAAAACTGTGTAATAAGGCAACTGAGAATGAAATGATGCAGTTGCCAGATGTATATATTGTACCAATGAAGATTAGAAAAAGTTACATTTCGTTCTAATCTATAATTTTATTGGTGAAAGTTCTAGTGGTGCATATTCCAAGAGAGTAAAATAAGATAGACGTAGTGTGCCCTCAGGGCAAAAGATAAACATTATTCTGCTATATCATTTCTGTAAAAATGTTCACGCATGTTACTCCCAGACTATATAACGGCTTTTATTATAGAGAGAAAATGTGAGAGAGTACACTGCTCCTGCAAGGTCGCTTGCCCATCAGATTAAGCCCCTATCAGGAGGAAAACATAAAATTTATAGCCAATAGATAGCCGTTAAAATTGACTAGAACCAAATCTCAAACCAGTACATCAAATATCACTTCAAGGGCCTCCAGATGAATGAATGGTGCTCGTCATAATCTTTGTGCGTTATAAAATTATTTACAACCTATATCCCCATGCTTGAATTCATAGGCCTGAATAAGCTTCCATAAAGTTGAACTAGTTATGAGTATTGAAAATCGTCTTACTTCGTTTCCTTTTGAAGTAGACAAATTACTGAATTATCTTAGTTTTGGTCGCTGAGATAACATAATCTTGGAAATTTTATTTAAAAAATCATCTTTTAACACGGTTTAGTTCATTCTTAACGCACAAGTTAAAATACTCATGGACTGTCTCATTCAAAATTCATCGTGTATTGCTTTCTGATAAGAAAATAATGTAAATAAAAAAATAATTTGATTGATCTTTTTTGTGAAATTGTATCATTTACTTTTATTTGTAGGAGAAAACTTTCTACATCCTATGATACAATATCAATTCCGATTCTAACGTCTATATTTTCCCCTGATATGTTTTCAAATCATAGTATAGGAATTTGAATAAAACAAGGAATATTGGAACTGGATATAAATGGAATTTTCTAATGAGTTACTTTTTAAGTTGAAACCATTATCATCATTCAGTGATTCAATGCGTATATTTTTACAGTCTCTCCAGCTGAAGACTAGAGCTCTTCCACAATAAAAAAAATAAAATATAGTTCACATATTGCAGAGTTAACAGTTTTTGGGTTTATCATCAATCGCATTAACATGATATCCGGTTGAACTGTGAAAAAGATTCATCAGAGAAGTTTTTCCATAACCTATTTTGGAAATATAGAGGAATTTTCGTGATACAATAGGCGTTAATAGCCTTTTTGAGTGTATTCCGCTCAGACTGATTGCTGCTTATTATAAGGCCAAGAATTTTGTACTACTTGTATTTCTACCACAATAATAGAAAGTTGTTTACTTACTACACTTTCCTTATATGTGCATATATTTACAAATGTCTTTACTGATCAGTTGTCTAGCTATTTCAGAAAATTACGGTGAATTTTTAAAATTCACATTCTTAGATGGCTCCGAAATTTTATGCCTGATTGTGAAGAGATTCTATTTACTGATATTTCTTAGTTTCTGATATAATTTGATCATAATGGTGGCAATCATTAACTTATGAAATCAAGCTGAAATTGGAAAAGTGTGGAAGATGAGTGAATGTGTGTGTGTTTCATTAAAATGTTTTTTTTTCTTTCTTTCTTCTCCGGCTCTTTCAATTATAAATTATATTTGATATTGATATGCATTCCTATTTGCAGACGTTAAGCATTATGCTTACAGCAAGTAGTCTACATTATTCTGATTCACACTATTAGGTAATAGGTATTAATTAGTGATATATCATACAAATGAATTCATAGGGGTTCTACTAACTCATTTAATATATTATTCAGTATTATTTTGTTTATCGTATATCTTGATCTCTGACCATTTTGTGTTAAATTTGCATTGTTGTATTGATCTTTTGAACTTGTGAATCGTAATAAAGAAATTTGAATTTGAATTTTTAGTAAATAAAGCATTTCTGATCTCTTTAATTCTCTACAACTGATACAATCTATCCATAACTAAAATTTTCAGCATTCAGTCAATTTCACTAGATTAACTAAATCAATCACAGACGAAATTTGTGGAAGATTTTACACATTTTTTGCTGTACTGAAGCACTAATAGTGATAGTTTATTTCATTTGACAAAATTTATCTCAAATCTAAAAACGTTTTGAAATTCCAAAACAAATCTTTCAGTTGATAGAAATTTTTGATCCACTATTCAACAGGAAATAGTTAGTCTTGGGTTTGGATTAAAACTTGAAGTTTGTTTTTAAAATAAAAAGATGGGTGAGGAATGGAGAATGTAGTATAGTAACAGTGAGTAAAGAAGAGATGGAAAAATAGGAAAATATTAACGCGTAAAGATAAGCGCAACGTTTTTAATACTCCACTCGGCCGGTCACAGAGCTCAAAAAAATCCGCCTTTGGAGCAGAATGTGCATGTTTTCGTTTGACGACGGCAAAAAAATGCGGGCTGGAAAATGAAAAAAGGGTCACCGCGCTCGACTCACTCCACCCCCTTCTCTCAACATCGACCTTAAATCGTACCTTGAAATTCCTCACCCAGCCGCAATCAGCTACTTGTTCGATGAGGTGGCGAATGGAGCACGAGCCCACTCAACCCCCCATCACCACCATCTACCACTCTAGATCCAATTTGCAGCTCCATGGACGCTCGCTAATAATTCAAATTACTTCTTCCGTTGAAGTTCATTCTCTCCAACATTACTACAGGTTTCCTAATTGAAACCGTTTTCCAGAATGCACTTGCGAATCGAGAAGTGTATATTTTCAAGTGTTATCTGATCATTTGCATCTAGAATTGTGTGTTCTCAAGAGTTATCTGAGCATTCGACATTTCCGGAGTCGACATTGTTATTCAATGAATAAATTGCTGAAATTTGGAGCTCTTACTTCTAAGACAGCATATTTAAATAGGAAAGTCAGATAGTTGATGTTTATTAACCTGATCGATTCAAATTACAGCACGCAATGGGGTAATAATTTATTTAGCACGCAATTGGGTACATTTTAATAGTGAACTATAGATTTTAGAGCTGTTTCATCATAAAGTATGTTACTTTTTTAATATTTTCTTATTCATACTCGATTCCCAAAATACAATGGACAACCTTAACACTCTCTTGATCTTTCAATATCAATCTGTGATGAATGCAAAAGCATTTAGTAGTTCACTCAATATCATTAGAGATAGAATGAATAACAGGGGATGTAAATGGAAGATATAGATTTTGATCTTCTTTTAATCTTTATCAATCTATTTTTCTAGAACCTTGATTCCATGGCTGAAATACTTGACCAACCAGCTATTCATATAAGTAGGTTTATTTATTGATTCAATACGCAAAGCCTTTTGAAAGTCAGAGATCTGTTTTTTAGCAAACCCCTCCTTTTATTTAGATAAATAGCCCCCTTTTTTCTCACAATACTTTCATGAATTTGAGACTTATACCGTGCATGGTTAATAAGTTGAACGATGGCTCGGAATATGTCAGGCTGGACGGGAACCGATCCCGTTACCGTAGAAGTAGCAGTCAGTCTAAGATAAGCGTGCTAACTGATTTCACCACTGAGGTCACCACATTGAAATGTACTGTGTCGAACCCAATAAAGATTTTTGAACGAGCAGATTCGGCTGAACTACCCTAGACTGATTCCTAGACATATAGCGCCAAAATAGTAGAATTTTCACTCAATCCCTTATTGAAACAAAATAGAAGATGTTCTCACCTTGGGCATATGTGCATGTAGCTGGATAAAATTTTACAAAATTCAAAAACTATAGTTTCTACTCAATTTTCTCATGCTGAATTAGTATGAAATGAAAAAAGTCTCCTCAATGCATTGAGAGAGTCGAAATATTGACGGAGACCATCTTGGCAAATAAGGTGTGTGTGTGTCACTATTCATACACTCAAATAAATTGTTGGTCTTTGAAGTAATGAAACGGAACAGCTGCAATGACAAAATATCATTTGAAAGGCAGCAAAACGTCGCCTTCTTGATGTGACCTATGAATGGGTCTTGCTTTCATCACAATATTTAGAGTGGAAGGAAACGTGCGAGTGTTTGAATGGACGAAGAGAAGGGAGGCGGCATGAGTGATAGTGAGTGAGAAGAAGCGTGTGCAAAGGAATCGACTTCAGTGTGACGCGTTTATATTTGTAGTTGTGTAGTGGTGGAACGAAGAAATGAGACGGGGAGTTTGGAAAAGAGGTTCACAGGTGAGCCAGGTTCAATGGTACAGGGTGCAGCTTCTATAAAGCCAGAGTCAAAGCAGAGAAAGACCGTTTCACAAGCAAGCAGTACGAGTGAGTGTCATTCAATATTCAAGACGGCCTTCCTTTCCGCGTTTAACCCTGTATCGTTGCCTTGCCTTGCCTTGCCTTGCCTTGCTCCCCTCACTTGCATTGTGCGCTGTACTCAACTTCCAGCCCACCACCTCCAAACACCCGACCTGTGTTAAATAATTGAAGGACGCCGCTTTCCCCAACCTAGGCTACCACCTTTGCATCTGCTTTCGACTCTATCTATGCAGTTGCGGTGACCAACTTGCTATAATGAGCTCACTTTAGACTCAGACATGCTACTCTCTAAAATTTTATTGATAGCTAAGATTCATTTGAATCTGTAATGATCTATAATTTTCTGATTGATCTGTATTGTATTACAATAAAATAATGACTTATCAGTCCTCTTTCTCTCTAAAATTTCATTAATAACTAATAATAAGCTTAGACTTTTAATGGTGGGGAGACCCTTACGGGTAGTTCCACCTCGCCTCGTCTACGGTGGACCTACAATTCTAGATGGCTACGGAACCACTGGATGTAGTAATAATTTTATTATTATTAAAATGTTAATGTTATCCAATACTTCGACCAAATGTTTGAGTTTTTGGTTATTAATGTGGCCAAAGGTACCAGAAACTTAAACAAATGCCAGGAGGTCCGTAAATAACTTGGTGTTTTAAGAATTTGAAACACTTACTTATAGGGGCCGAGAACGGCAATAAACGTGCGTATAAACGCCACGGTTTGTGAGACGTTTCACATGAACAGACTATTAATACGAGATATCCAGGGTGTTTCGCATACAGTAAACTTTGTGAGATTCTTGAACTCACTGGAATAATGGAAAATGTTCATATATAAACATAGGTCCGGAAATGCTTCGTTACAGAATTAAAGATGGCGGAAGCAGAGTGCAAGCCCCAATAATTTACTCGTTCAGAAAATTTAATGCCTCCATTTTAATTGTGATTTGGTTAGATTGTATGTAATATAACCTGAAAACAAGTTAAAAGTCTGTACCTAAAGCAATTTTTGAGATATTCAATTAGATATGAAATATTAAAAATAATAGAATAATAGTATAATAGTAAAATAATAGTTAAAATAGAAATATTAAATATATTTCAAGATTAGAGTGAATTTACTTGGTTCAATGTACAGTAAACATCAAGTTTTTCTTACAAACTTTGTGGACAATTTGATTCCAAACAAAAAGTGTTGATTAACTTATTGGCTGAAAACACACCTAAACTTCATAAAATCAGGATTCAAATGAATGAAACTACATAAAAATATGCCGGGTTACCGGCATATTTACAATGCATCATATGATTTAAAAATCTGGTAAGTGTGAAGCGCTCCATATGATACAATGTCCCTACGGCCGAGTAAACGACACCGGTTACCTGACTGCCGGGTATGAGAAAAACGCCAAACTCATAGCATATCATACCACCTTAGTACTAATACAGTTCTTCTTATATCCTTCTTCTATTGACTTCAATACTCACACCTTTCTGTGTGCATGTAACATCGTATTCGTGAGAATAAGTAAGACATGTGAAAGTCCCTACTGTCTATCCAAGTCAAGAGTGATTGACATAGAAAAGGCAGACAGCTAACAGAGAAACAGTTGTGTGTGAGCCAACACCGAATAGACTGTTTCCACTGCTGCTGCTGCTGCTGCTGCTGCTGCAACAACCGTTTCGCCAAACTGTTTCCGTTTCTTTTTAGTATAGAGTTGCCACTTGTACAAAACATATATTACGGTGTGAACTTCCTCTCAGACCTGTCAATCGGTTTTGTTATTCCTAAAGAAGGCCATTATATCTTTCACCGAGACTCCTACTTGTGTACGTTCGTGCTTCTATGAAGCTTATTCTGGATTCAGTGTGCAATAAAACAATTCATATTTTTGTAAAACAGAACACACTTAGATAAGAACACAGTTCAAAAGGTGTAGATAATAAAGTGTGAATCCCCGTAGAATACCAATGAAATAAATATGGAGATTATATAAAGAAAACAAACACTCAGGAAACTCTGAACGGTAAATCGTTGGAGGTCTTGAATTTCTCATTTCTATTTTTTTTTCTTATTCAGGATACAATATTAGTTTATAGAACTATGTAGTCATGTATTACTGTATTGAAAAATACTATGCCTTAGGGGCACAACTGTTATTGAACTATTATCATTGTATTATTGAAATATTATCATACTATATGAGCGTAATAGATTATCACTGTACTATTTCAAAGATAATATTATTTATTTTACCAAGCAGAAGTAAGTAATTTTCCAGGATTGAAGGGTAGGCAACTCTCGTATTCACATATTTTACAAATTTGCAAACTCAAATAACATTTGTCATATGAAGATGGAGCCTACAAACGTGAGATTGAAGCCACAGCTACAAATATGTGCTATTATAATTCCTTGTATTAATTTGCAAGTGCCGTATTATGAGCAAGGGGTTGGGAACCGGAAAGTAGGGCATTTTGAACGTTGGCTGTATTAATCTGGTGATAAGAATATCAAGCGTTTAGCCATTGTTTTCTAAACGACTTGCATGCGTGCTTTAGCGCACCCACCCGCGCGCGCGTTAGTGCGTGCGAGCGTCGCGTAATGTGTTGCGACATGAGAGCACAGAGCTGCCGCTCGTCTAGTTGTTGTAGACCAATGAGCGCAAAGCTTTCCAACAAATAAAGCTCAACAACACGCCACATGCCTCGAGCATCAGAGCCGGAGAAGTTTGTTCAAAAACTGACTTGTTTCAAAAATTTAATCAGTCCGCTCTAGCAGTTTCCACTGCAAAAAATCTGCTTGGTTGAAAGTGGCCGCTGTAATTACAACCAGATTGAAAAAAAATTGAACCGAGGTATTGCTTCAAGGCACGCTATCTGATCCCCGATTCTATGTCACCGTGTTTATAAAGCTTTGACTCTGTCACTGATGGAAAGCTCACATTTTTATTGACAAAAATTCAAAAGCTTGTTTGTCGATAATTGAAAAATGTTCATAAAATTATTTTTAGATCTTTTTAATTTATTAAGCTCACTTATTACCACACATACAATATCTTTGATCAAAAGCATGGAAAGTTGATATTTATTAACTATCAACGTGCTGATAATTGATAATTCAATCTTATCAGACAACAAATTTCGCAAACATTTGTACAAACAGTTATAACAAACATTTGAACAAGCAGTCTAATAAGCAGGTTTATGTTTTTAAGGGTTTAATTTGCATAATTGAATGTTTAAAAGGAAATGAAATTCTTGAAAGGTTAAGAGCAATTTATAGTTGTAGGCCTAGTGTTGGTGATAAATTCAACCAAATTCAGAGCCTACAAAAATATTTCTCTTACATGAAGACACTTTAAACAAAATTTATCTAATGTATCTAATTTACCCCGTAAATTTAATTATGATTAATTCTACTTCCTATCAGTCAGAAACTCTCTTTTTTGTAAATTTTACTGCTTCAAGTACAGTATTATGAGCAATGAATAGTTGAATGAATATCAGACATTTTTTCAAGTGAAAATGAAGAGAAAAATTTTCAATTATAAAAATATTAACAGTAAATGAATTTAAACTAACAATTTTTATAACAATTGTAATTTTACTCATTGACAAGATTATTTACTGAGAGACTCTGACCAGGTTTTATTTTACAGCTATAGTTTATGCTCTAGGCGTGAAACCTAAACTCTCGATTGAATTATTCTTGAAATAAAGACTGGGATTATTTTTGTTGAATTTTTCCCTTCAAGCACATACCATAACACAGAGTGTATAAAGCAATGTAAATGTGATCAAAATAAATAATTCATTTTCAGTTAATGAATACGAATTTAGTTTATTTTTAGTAAGAGAACTCATAGCAGAATTGCAGGCTATTTGTACAATGTGCATAACACACAATGATGTATTGGTTACTCAGTGAATAGGTACTCGGTAAATCTTGCATGAACCACACTATAATAAAATAAAATTTTATGGAAAAGTTTCCTTCCCACGTATGTTTTTCGCCTCATCACAAACTGGGAGCAACATAAAAATATCAGCTTGCAAAGAGATTCCAATTTATAACAATGAGACCACTGTGAACATTCAATACAACTGGGAAAGCTGGAAACCATGAAAAAGTCGGCCGTAAGCACTCTTCGGAACCAATGGCAGAGAATTTCCCAAATATTGCTATGATCATTGAGCATTATCGGTAATATCAAGTACCGATAATGGAAGTATTCCTAGCGTAGAAATGGTACCGCTATTGGAGGCGTCATTTATCAATGATGGACAATCAATAATAGCGGAAAGACTTGGCATCATTTCAAATGGGAAGGAAAAAATTGGCTATGCTTCAAAAAGGGTCGCTTTCTATTGACGACCGACGAATTGAAGCTGGAATTTTATTTTATTTCTTCGGAATTGATATAAAAGAACCATTAAGATATAAATAGGTTCCGATATCTTGGAAACAATTGGTGTTTAACATTTTCAATTGTGAGACTATAATGTTTCCTTATAGAAGAAATCAGGTATTCAGATATTCTTGGTAACGAAATTTGAAGTTTCTTGAGTCATTGAAACACTCTAATCAGTCGAATATGATCAAAATTGGGAGTAGCGTCATTTTTGGAAATAATTGATGATAATGTAATTTCAATAAAGTATTAGAAGTATCATTGTTGAATTTCTATTTCACGTTCTATGCTTCAGATTTTATTAATGTCTTCGGTCATTATAATAATTTTATTTATTATTATCATTTATTTTTTTTTTTTTTTTTTTTTTTGAGGATGAAGCCCACATAGGTCTGAGACCTGTGCGTAGGTAATGAGTTGGATGATGGTGATTGATGAGTATTTATTTATATACACAATTACAATGAAGTGAAAACGCAACATGCAAATTGAAAAACTATTGATTACACTATTTAGCAATTTTATGAAGAGCCTTTTTTTTGCCTTTCGCCGATATCGTAATTCTATTCAAGAACTGGTATTTGATTGAAGAACTGATATGCTAAATAAGTAATAATAGCTCTGTTATTTTTTCCTTTTCTCTAAATTTATAATTTTTCAATATAGTACTTTCTTTTCATTTAAAATTTTGGTTATAATTCTATTTTCTGTATGGAATTAATTGATTTTACTTTTCTTTATTCTTGTACTTTTGAAATTTTCTTCCGTATTGTATTATCTAAACTTTCATATTGTACAGGAGGCATAAGGGTTTTACCTGTTGTATCCATTATTATCAATGATCAAATACTGTTGGGTTTAGACTCAAAAATGATAATTCACAACTTTGTATTCAAACATTATTTATGGTATACCGTTAAGATGAGCTTCACATACTGTTAATGCTCATTGATAAAATACTCAATACTAAAAATACTGATTGGAATTTTAGAGAAAAGGAATCCGCCTCTCTCGCAGTTCAATTCGTTTGAACGCCTTTTTTACTTTTTGAATTATTGATACCATCCTTCCTTCAGAAGTTATTTGGTTCAGTCGAAAGATTTGCTAAGATTATTTTCAATCCATATCAAATTCTAATCTATTGAAGTGGAAGCTAGGAATGCTGTAGAAAAATTCAAACTGGTACAATGAAAGGTCTGACACGATAAATGAACACCAGACATTTTCTATTCACTCTTTAAAAGTTGGAGAAACATAAACTGTTGAAAAGATAATTATATTTTGAGTAAACTTTATTTAATACATTGAAATTTCTAAATATCACAGAAAGGTCATTGTGCAGTTCTACTGATTGCCTATTTCTGATATTACTAAGGATTTTGTACTTACCAAAAAAGCACTTTCTGTGTTTGATGAAGAGAACGGTGTAAGTTTCGTTAATAAACAATAAATTATTCTGTTCAATCCTATTGTAATTCTATTAAAATAGAATCAAAAGTAGTCAGTTTTAAGTTCAAAAAATTCACGGGACTCTATGAGTGATACAGTTTCGCCTCTAATGTCAAGACATCCTTCACAAGCACAAAGCGTAGCGGCTTCAATGAGCCAGTGAAAGAAAATGAACTGACCTAGCTAGAAATAGAGCGAGACGCTCTAAGTTACTACCTACTAGAGTTTATAGGTCTGTTGAGGATTTGAGTGCAGGAAAATACCAGATTCCAAATAAATCTGAATCAAGACTAATGGCAAATATTATGATATACTTTTCCAAGTCGTAGCAATGATGAATTAGTCTTTGAAGATAAATGAGACGATTAAATGAGCTATTCAAGATTATTAGCCGATTTAAAGAGTATTTTCATCAAGCGTTGGATTTTTACGGCTAAATTTGCCATAAAGTGATGAGCGCTACAAAGTATCATGATGCATTATCATATTCTTGGGCAGTGTCATAACTTATAGCGGCGAGATGTATGCCGAGATTTTAAGACACTGAATGCTTGGCCTTCTGCCAGAATGCAGGATCAGATGCTACTGTACTTCCTTCCGCTCTATAAAGGTCATCACTTCAAACGCCTCTCAAAAATAGGAGTAGATGAGGTACTTTACTACCATCATTTAGTTTAGATGAAAAATTTTATCGGCTAAAACCGTTGTTCGTCTATAATATTTTTGATCGACTTGGCTACTTATTCGGGAAAACCGCGTAATTGTTCCTTTTCTATAAAAAAACTATATGTTTCAATAATTTTTTCCCGCAGTTATTAATGATCTAGCAGATGTATTCTTTCTACAGTACAATATGATTCTGATTAAATCATATACATTAATATTATATTACTAATAAATGAGTTATCACAATCCCTAGTATGATTGAGCAGTGATTGAAAAGTAGTAGCCGTGAACTGAGGCAAGTATCTGTTCAGTCAGATAAGGTAAGTTATGAGTGCTTCCGAAAAAAGGCTCAAAAAGGCGTTGAAATCAATTCCCGGTAATTTGGAACCCACCTGAAACTGTAGGTTCAACCTATCAATCATCATCCAACCCATTACTCACGCACACGACACATTATCCAAGATCTACGTAAGCTTCATTCTCCGAAAAAAGTCTACGAATGAGATAATAGTCTACAAAGTTTATTACAGTGATCTCTAGAATTCGTGCTCCTCGCATTGGCATGAACCGTTGATACCATGTTAAAATTCCGATTCATGTTGGTAGAAAAAAACTAATACAAATCAGAACAATACTGAGAAATAATAAAGAAGTTCATTCATTCTCATGATTCCTGAAACTATTCTTTTCATCAGTTGAAACTCCAAAACAAACCTAACAGAGCATTTTAAACCAAAGGAACAGTTTTAAGTATCCAGACTATTGTGGCTGTAATATCTAATAGCTCAAGCACAGTGAAAAGTTGAGCATTTCGACTACCTTATTCAGGATTCAACAAATAAATTGGATTCGTGATAAGTATAATGGCCATGAAATTTATTAAGGCGCAGTGTAGTGGTTGAGTATGGACGGATGGCAATCCTTGATTCTTTTTTATCACTTGATGATGTGTAAAGAGCAAATTATCGAAATGATGTTTTGACAGGAGGGGATGTTAATAGGATGACTAAGACAGGAAAAACAGCCCCAGACCTTAGGTGGAGGAGTGGTGGAGGTCTGAAGATGGGGGGGATGATTGAGTAGAGAAAGTGGCAGAAGACGCAGTTGATACTCAGCTAGTGCTCATCATGAGTTGGTGAGGGGTGTGGGGGCCCGCTCAATTATCGTGGAAAGGTCGCCTTATCCGATCAAGACGCCCTAATAACTGAGCAGCGCCGCTCTTTCATAAAGAAAACTGGAAAACATGCCGCATTAGCATACCTGACAGCCAATAAGAACCGAGCAGCACTAGAAATTGTGTCTCGACCCATCTGCATTGGGGAAAAGAACAGCAAGACAACATTCAGTTTACTATCTTGACTTGACGCCATTATCAAAAAGTCAATTAGCTTCTATTCTTAGATAAAACTCGAAAATCAATAGAGAACTCGACAAAATAAGAGACATTATTGCGAGAGAACACCGTTTTATTGGACTGATATAATATAATGATAAAAATGGAATTAATTCCATTATAGCATAGTGCTTTAAAAATATCATGGCAATAGCATGAATGAATAGTGGAACTCAGTAGGCTCAGCGGTGGAGAATTGTGAAGAGCTCTCAATTTGACGATTATAATAGATTCATTTTTCTTATACCACAATTAAATTTTTGTCAAAAGAAATCAAACAACCAGATTGAAAATTTCTTCTAGAGAAAAGTTAGTTCTTGAGTAGTATAAAGGTGATCATGTAGCCCACAAGAGCGCTCCTGATCTGCTGCGGTTTCAATGCCCACTTTTAGGTTATATCTCCTGAAGTGCTTTGGATCATCATCACACTAAGCTGTGGGAGTTGTAATGAATGCCAATAGAATCGACAATATTTATTTATAGAGCATTGAATATTGAATGACAATAGAATTGGATTGATGTTATGTAAAATCTTTTGTTATATGCTCTATGCATTTAGACAAATAAATTAAAATCTATATATATGGAAATCAATTTCAAGCGAGAACTCGAATTCATTTCCATTCACATTGGTTCACCGACTTTTAATAATTATTGTAATATCCTTGGTTTACTTCCACTATTAATAAAATCTATATATTTTTATAAAAGCCTCTGACTCATTGTGATATTTTTATAAAAGCCTCTGACTCATTGACTCATTCATCACCGTTTCTCAAAGTTCACTTGGCCACGAAAGTTGAAATACGGTACACATGTTCAGTTGAGAACTTGGCGCGTGCTAAGAACCGCTTTTAAAAACTTCCCGAGAAAATGCCCAAAATTGATGTTTTTCTTTTATCGTTTTCAAGAACAACTTGACTAATAAAAAGACAATATTGCGAGAGACCACAAAAAAGTTATATTAATGGAATTAATTCCCGGTGAATGAATATCAATAACATAATTGGCACCTCCAACTATATCTGTCCATCACCTCTTCAAAACACGTTTTGGTACACGAGTGAACGGCGTTCCTGTCGCTGATGATGACAATGGCATAAATTGAATTTCAGTGAGATTCATGAGGCCAGAGGTCTGGCTTGTGGCTATACTTGCATTGCCATTCCTCATCTCTATCGATTCTGATTGGAATATATGAGTGAGCGCATACATAGTAGGCCAAATGCCATCATGTACTTTGTCATTCGAAGAATGGTGCAGTAAAATACGCATGATTCCCTGGAATGATCGAACTTGATAAATAAGCATGAGCGCTAGTTAAGCACGCAAGCCATGTCGGCTGACCTATTTTCTATGTTCATGCTAGATTATTATTCAATTTAATTACAGAGCTACGACCCCTCAACGATTATAAATATATTGATCCTTATAAACGACATAGCTGCTACTGAACACTTCTGTAATTAATCAATCTAATCACATATGAACTACTTTTTATTAGATAATATGAATATTATTTTTAAAATTCTGATTGCTGTTCAATTATGAAATTGAATCGGAATTTCATATATAAAATTTGTTTTTGTTTAGTTCATCAATGTGGAGAAAACTGCTTGTGGCAGTAGAAGAATCGAAGAAATAAAATGGAGGAGGAAAAAGGTGGAATGAGAAGAATAAAACTAGGTGCAGAAAGTGAACTAAGCAATCTAACAGTACAGATACAAATGGGCTGAATAAAGAATAACAAAGAAGGATGAAAAGGAGAGAAAGAAGAAGAAGAAGAAGAAGAAAAAGAAAAAGAAGTAATTGTGTTCTTGTAACTGGAATGTGAAATGTTTTTAAATAACTTAAATCCATGAATTGAAATAACTTCCGATTATAAATGTATGCTTCCAACTACAATTGAAAATTTCTAAGAATGAAAAATATATTATTCTTCAAAATGCACCTTTCCGAAAAACACTCCTGTTATATTCTAGGTGTAGAGCATTGGTCGAGTTCATTGATTACATGCCTTATTCCACAACATAAAATAAAGTTGAGGAACCATTTGTTTAAAAATAAAAATAAAATTGAAACTAAAAATTTACATCATAACGAAACGTGGGAGAGATGGACATTATTGAATTTTTTCAAGTAGATTTTCCAACATGGCTCTCCGTCCAAGAATGCTGTTACTCTCACGCTATGAGACATTATTTAGTCTGTAGTTCTTAGTTACAGCTTAGAAGATCGAAATTAGCACTTAATAAAAATTCGGTAAATGAGCGTGCATTATTGAGTTAAATGCACCTTAGCCTTCTATTTCACAGTGAGAGATGAATAACCACTGAAGCACCTATAATAATAAACTCAGTGAGTGACGTGAAATTGAAATCTCTCAGTTTCAAGTATTTTTGACACTGAGAAATGGCAACCGTAATAAAATCACTATTGGCTTCAGACCAATCTTACTGTTTTGAGATCTGGAATGTAATTCACAGATGGATTCGGCTAAAATCCACAATGAAAATTTAAAATACCGTATTATTATTTTAAGGTAAATTTATCTCGGCTTCTATGGAGCAACATCTTGGGTCAGATACATAAAAAATTTCAAAATGAATTACAATTTACAAGTAAAAATCACTATAAGATTCTATAGTAACTACATTTAATACAAGCACTGGTATAGTTCGTTAGTAATTAGCTATGTAACATGCCCTGGGGGACCCGTTCTAACAAGCACTGATAAAATTTGTTATGTAACATACCCTAGAGAACCCATTCAAAGAGAACATTGACTACAGTGCCTGATTATTTAGATGTGTTGAGTAGACTTAGTTCACTTCCATTCTCAATGAAAGTCCAATATGATTTTCTGTATAACAAGAACCTCTTTATATAATGGGGTAGTGACTTGAAGTTAATTATAGTTATGTCAAATGATTCTCTTTTAAGTATGAGTTGATATAAAAATAGTGAGTGATCTGCATTTTTGCTCCCTATTCCGCCTAAGAAGTAAAAAATTTACAAGTAATTTATCAAGTAAACGCCTATGAAGGAAACGCGAAACCAAATATCTCAAAACTACTCAGAATAAACTTCGTTCACTTTTATTCTAAACGGCTCATATATTATGATATTCCATACTCTGTACATAACGGCATTGTATTACTAGATCAGAATGCGTTATTGATTAATGTACTTGATCAATAACGGAGATACTTGATATCAGAAGTACTTAATCAATTATTGTATTCGTTGTTTGGTCAATATGCTGATATTTTATTGATAACGAATCATACATTGTGGTTTTCTCAAAAGATTTAGGTCTGTATGTACAAACCTAATTTGTGGTTTCCTTAGCTCAAGACACACTTGAAAGGCATTCAATTAGAAGGATTTTGAAGTCTTCCTTGAGTTGAAGAAGCTTCAAGGTCGGTTCACGAATACTGGCCTTATTATTCATAAAATTCTGTCATTCATATTTATCAACCAGCTTAGTAACAGTTCGTGAAAGAAATGTAAATACATCAACTTTGTGTTTTTTACAACTACAGATTGCTTAGCTTGATCTATTGTATTGTTATATGAATAACTAGACATATTAGGCAGGAGGATTATTTTTACTTGCATCGTTATTTCGATATTTATGAAAAATATAGATTTCTTTAAGCGTGTTTATTTTATGGTGACGATACAATCAACAAAGAATATTTAATAAGTGGCTGCCACTCTGATGATAAATCTTTTATGAAGGTGTGATTTTCACTTGAGGCGAACATTGCGTGATTTCTGGTTATATTTTTCTTTGTGAAATGCAAACTCGAACACGCTCTCGTTTCGATTGTCGACTCTATTTTCAGCAGCATCGGTCACTCCGCTCACAGGCTGGCAGATCAATTTTTACGGATTTATGGTGATGAAGGCTTTGTTTACGACTTGGTAGCTACCTTGCTCGTAAAGAGACTTAACGAGCCATTCGACGAACATCGAACGTGCGAGCGTGCTCGACTGTCAAAGCCCTTGATTTCCGTGAGAAAGGCTTTTACTGAAGGTAATGCAGAGTTGTAAAATTGCATGAAAACTGAGCTGATCAAGTCCGAGCGTCACGGGAAGCGTCTATTGAATGCACAATGGAATTGAATGGCACCTGTCACTGCTTCTAACTGACTACGCCTTGAACTTATACTACCCGCTCAACAGCTTTCTAATAGGAAAATGCTTCTCTTTTCTAATAATCTACAAGTAAGTTAATTTCCTACTCTTTATTTTTTCTTCATTAAATCTCATTCTTAATATATAATCTATCATTAAATCGGCTGATCAACCATTTCAGCTCTATTTCTATAGAGTATTCATGATCCTACCACTAGTTATAATCTACTGGATTCTGACAGCATTTTGATGTTTTATTATGTGGTTTATTCGTTATATTTAACATCAGATACATTAATCAGTAGTGGTTAGGCAATCAAAACTGAAAATAAACAGTTTCTTATAACAAATTTACATTAATACTGGGAAATATCGATAATATTCAACAATTGACAATATATTATGATCATGAAAAATTAATTATCATCTAATATACTAATGTATAATATTATTTTGCAACATACAATCAACAACCTCTTAAATGTAATTCCTCGACACATACTACTCACTCACTCACCACTAACTGACTCATTCATCATTGTTATTCAAGAATCAGCTGTCAAAAAGTTGAAATTTAAGACCCTTTTCTAGTTGAGGCCCTAGACGCATGCTAAGAAAACCTTTCTTAAAAGTACGCCCAAAATTGACGGTTTTTTATCAAATTAAAATATTAATTGTTGAGCGGAAATTAGTGAAACGAGCCTATTTACTTGATTGTATAAATGTCTCTAGCCCCCGTGGGGGGGGGGAGAATTCAGGGCGTGGAGCCGCTTGACTTGATGAAGGTACGAAGATGAGTGAGAAGATCCTGCTGGCAATTAATAATCGCAAAAATAATTTAATATTCAATTTAATCGTTTAAACTATATTGAATTTGATTTCAAATGATTATATTTGATATTCCAGCCTTAGGAGCCAGACATTGTGTACACTAATTATTATTGCGGTACGCTGAAGTATAAAATGATCAATTGAAACATATTGTGATCGTTCCCTGAGAGGAATCTGTATGGACAGGATGAATATAGAAGGTTACTGATGATCATTGGAAAAAATCATATCTGGCTGCCACACAAGAATAAAATGGCAAGTTGTGTTGGAAAGAGTGCGTAGGGGCGTTGGTTCGGATTTGCTTTGCTTTGCTTTGCTTTGCTGACAGAGACTCAGGCCGCAACTGATGCAGACAAGTCGATGATAAATGAGCCTTCCAACTGGTGATTGCAGCGGCAGCAGCGCGGTAGCACTAAAGGAGGATCACATGACGTGTGTCTCCTGTTCAGCAGCACTTTGCGTTGGCATTTGAGAAGGGCAGCCAGCCTCCATCATTAACCACACACCAGTCAGCCACCGTCGCTCTAAGGATTGACCCAGAAACCAGACCAAACCTAATCTTATCTTGCTCTAATCTTCCTATCTCACCCTTCCAACACCACTTCAATACTGAATTGATTACGGATTACAGTTTATCCAGTTCCAAAACTACAACTACTACTATTAGTATCGCGTGGATGGATGTGTTTCATCCCCTTTCAAGCCTACCTAATCGTCTGTAAAGGCAGAGAGTCACCTCTATTTATGATTGTAGAACATAATAGTGGATAGATTGCCGTGTTACATTGGATGGTATGAGCTAATTTTTTATGAAACTTTAAAAATCTAATTTTTTTATAAAAGTTTTCACGGGTAATTTTGTGATAACTATTTATTGGCACGTTTAGTCTTATATTATTCTCTTTTCTCCATTCCCGTTAAGAGAAGAATCATCTTCCATCATCTGCAAGGCAAAGCCTGAAGTAAACTATATATTTATGTAAAGTATAATCATAAAATCCAATCATGTAGTCAATCATAATTCAGGGGAATGTTTTCCCCTCAAAATTCTAAGCCAACCCTGAAAAAAGCTTCATTTGTGTTTTTCAAGAGGGGGGAGGGTTATCAGATCTTTCTTGAAACATTTCTCGAATCGCCCTTGAGGATGACTCTATGCTTTAATAAACGTTTTCCTATCATCACAACAAGCTTCACCGAAGCTACTGTGAATTTCGTCGAAATGTTCAAATCAAAAAAAGTAATAATTTATTATTTATTATTTAAGATCCACTAGCTAAACAAAAAATTTCTAAAGCAAATTGCGTCTGAGAAATGAAAATGAGTTAATGAGGTAGTCCAAATCTGATAGTATTACGCTCAAGAAATAATTAAACCTATCAAACTTTCAATAACTCCAAGTAGCAAGGAATACTTAAATCACAAGATTAATAATATTATATTCAATAATTCTCAAATTACTGTCAGAAAATTTATCAGTATCAATTATAATTGAATAATTTTTAAACAGTATTTGTTGAATAATTCAAAGAACAATTCTGATTTAATTCTGTCGTATAAGTGGGAATTCAAAAATTTTCAAAAAAAATTAGTATCAGAAATTACGTCAGAATGGAAGAGCAGGAGAGGCAAGAGGATGAAAGATGTTCGAGATAAATAATCACTGATCAATTAGCTAGTAATATATCAGCTGGATTATTTTATTATTAACTTGAATTACTTGAATTGACAAGTAGTATTACTTGAATGAGCTAAGCATTGTGGTAGAATTCAGATGAGTTCGCCTGCTATGAACTTTAGTAATAACACCAACAGCCAATATAACAGGATTGAAGAGGTTAAAGAAAATGAAATGTAACAGGTATTGTAAGAATATTAAATTCCTTGATCAATGTGGCAATGAATTTTCATTTCCCTTGGTCAGGTAAATATAAAACACGACTCCGACATATTTTCCCAAAGAGTATTAAAAATACGTTTCAGTTACAGGGATGTTGAAACCAGCTGCTAGACAGACTAATTTTTTTGATGCAAACTTTTTGATGAAGTCAGAAAGCTGAAAAGAAAGACGGAACTTCGGCTTGAGTCATGGCGTAAGAAACATGTTCAGTTCGACCATGGCTTTGGCTGAATCGATATTCTTTCCTTAGTTGAGGCAGCCTTATTTGAAGCATCCAGCACGCCAATCTTTTGAATAAGAGCCAACATACATCACGTTTGGTAAGAGTCTGCCCCTTTTCAGACGTTAACACACTTTTAATTCAGTTTTTCACAACCCACAGCTCTTCATCCACTGTATAAATATACAGAGCTTATTCCAAGTAATCTCAGCTCTCATTGGCACTCGTTTAGTTATGAATGGAATTGTCAATCTGCAATACCGATGATCCTCTATGGAAAATTCCCAACTGGTTTCCAACAAGCCATTAACTAAACGAATTTTTGTTAAATGAAAATGCAATCTAAAATATTTATCCTAATTGTATACATTTATAAATTAGAAATTACAATGAACTAATGAGCTATAAATTGAACTAATCAGACAAATGAAATTTAAATTACTCGATCTATGTAACAAAATGGAACCGATTCTAAAAAATTCTATTTCAAAACTATGGAGACTCCGGTTGTGTTGGCAATAATTTGTGTTGACTCAAACTGACAACTCGAATATTCCATCATCCTGGTCACATTATGGCAATACCTCAATCTTATGCAACATGTGAAGAATAAATGTCTAGATAATGATAAAGGTTGGGTCCTAAATTATATTGAGAGATTAATTGAATATTTTCAGTCAGATTTAGTATATCATCATAATATATAGGCCTATTATATTTATAGGCTGACAATATTTCGTACTATCAATTCTTCTGCCGACTGGCATCGCAGACTCCTGGACTTGGAGAACGCTTTTAAATCACTATTAAATAGTGTGTCAAGAAGAGGAATAAAAGTGGAACAGACTAAATAAAGGAAGTTTCACTTATCCATCATGCTATGGAATAAATATTATTTCCGTAACAGTAATGTTAACAAAAAGTTGATGATTCAAAGTCTGATTTAAAAATCATTAATCGTTAACAGCGGTGAACTTATTAGACGTTCTTGAGTGCACTCAATGAATTTCTTTGTTGAGAGGGTCCTTGCAGCTATAGGCAGCTATAGGCAGTTTGCTGTCAGCTGTATGTCAGTAACTGTCAGCTATAGGCAGTTTGCTGAACAGTCTAAAGTTCAAGTTGTAAGGACAGATTCTAATTTTGTTTAGCCTTATAATTGTAGGACAAGTCGATCAACTGTCTACTCTTGGTGTTGAAATTACGCATATCACCTATAAGGCTTAGACTATCTAGGCTAAGTTAGATAATTTTCAGGGTTATGAATATACTGTATTATACAGACAGAACAGTATTAATAAAAAATTATTCAGCGTAGAACAGTGGAAGATAATGATCGATAATACCAGAGTAATTTATTATTCTGATCGCTTTTTTAGTAGAAAAACTCTTCCAACACTACTGGCTACACCCCAGAGTTGTGAAACATAGACCCATATAGACTGGAAGAAGAAAAGATAGGCGGTTTTGACATAGCTACTTCGGACACAGCGTAAGTTGCCTAAAGAGAAAAATAACCCTGAACTGGTCAATAGGTGGGTTCATTGTTAACTTTATATCCTGATGGAAACCAAGGAGCCAACACCTGATTCATCTACAGCACTTCTCAGGCCAAATATCAAGGTTTGTGTATTCCCCTTATTAATAGTTTATTAATTCCCTTCAAAATAGTTGAATTGGACTCAAAGCACCGTGAAACCGTGTCCAGTGACTGATTTATGGGCTATAGAAAGATTGGCACAAGAATAATTCACAACAATAGATAACGTTCCTACCAATGTATTTTTGAAAGGCTAAATTCATGTATTTGTTAACGGCTGCCACCAAATATGGCATGCTTATGGAGCCACACCCTAATAAAACGAGCACAAGTACAGGGTAGTATGAGTCGATACATTCGTATCGGTCGGCACATCAGAGAAGGTCGATAAACGACCCTTCAAAAGAGGTGGTTATTACGAAAACCAACACTTAACTCTGTTTTTATTAAAACTCTGTCTTTACTCAACTCTGTTTTCTTAATCATAGTTGAGAACATTCGATTATTTTGCTATCCAGTCTGCCTTAGTTACTGTATTGAACATTCGCTTGTGTTCTTATATGTTTGTTAAGCGTGTCTCTTAGCTTTCCAGTAAAGCTCAATATTAATCTTGAAAATAAAAATCTCATGCTCTACAAGAAGTATTTTTGAATAAATCGCCACTAATTGCTCCATTCATCTACCAATTTTAATCACACAAGATGTGAGTCTCTCCACATCGCAAAAACTGGATTAAGGAGAATATACTATTCAATAATTTAACACTATTGGTTGATAATGAAGGTTTGCATTAACTTAAAAAGTTTGATCCTTTGTAGAGTTGAAAGTAATAAGAGCCTGGATTTCTTGTTCCATGACAAACCGTGTTGTTAATATTAACTTTTTAAGTGAATTCAACTACTTGCAGTCAAATTTTTTTATTAAGAATAAGTAGTATTTTTCTTACTCTGTAGGCCGAACGTTTTCGAATCTTGGAGATCAATTTTTGGGAAATGGATCTCCAAGATTCAAAAACGTTCGGCCTACAGAGTAAGTAAAATACGACTATTTCTTAATAAAAACATTTGACTGCAAGTCGTTGAATTCACATAAAAAGTTAGTAATAAGAGCTTAAAATGCACACAGGTATAGAAAAAACAGTCTCACTCTTTCCTTCATCATCTTATTTTTCAAGTTGTCTTTTTCTTATTTCTTCTTCGTCTTCCTCTTTTTCTTCTCCTCCTCCTTCTCCTCCTCCTCCTTTTCCTTCTTCTTTTAATATTCGTTCTGTATTGAAACATCGTAACGGCCGTACTTGAATTGAAGAAATAACTTAAAACAGATTTGGAAAGTGGTTGGTGATGTTTTTTTTATTTTGATAGCGATAGTAGTTATAAGTGATTTTTCTCAACAAAGTATATAGTCTAACAGATGTCGCGTAAATATAGACCGACAATCAACAAGAATAGAAGTTTTGTAGGATGGCTTTGTAGCATTGACTTTTGCCTACACTGAACGGATATAGTTTCTAGCTATGAATAATGTAGAGGCACAACTCGAGCACATTGTAGTGTCCGCTGCTATGGAGACAACAACTGACAAATCGATGCAAGAGCAAAAATAAGCCGCCTAGAAGACAGCGCAGCGCTTGGCCTGAGGCCTGCTGAAGCTGGAGGACCTTCACTGACCAGTCACTGATAGTCTACATCAACCAACGATTGTAGGCCTTCACTCTCAAAACTACTTGGAGTTTATCGATTCAAGCAACTGCTTCAAGTGAGCAGGCCTGCTCTTTCAGTCTGCCTAACATTGATTCGATTTAAACACTACAAGATATTCCGATTTTCGCAAATCATGACAATCGAAAATCACACCATTCTTATAGCAGATTTTTGAGTCGATTGATGTTTGAAAAATTTAAAGAACTGGTAGAATTTAATCACTATATCAACCTTACCAGCTCTGGTGTCATTATCATGAATCAGATAATAAAATTACCGAAAGAATACAGATAAAATCGTTTTAACACTGTTGATTGATTTTTAATTTAAAAATCTAGCGCACTTTTCATTTGGATTTTGATATTCTCAAACAGAAACTTTTCTACTTGCTGATAAAGCCCACATGCGTCTGAAACGTATACAAGTATAATGGTGTTATGAATGATGATTAAAAGTTTTTGATGAGTTCAAAACCATAAGGTAAGTGATAATAAAGCAGATATGACATGTTTTTGCTGCCAGTCACTCTCTCAAGTGCAATCGCGATCACCTGCGACTGTGCTTCATGATCGCTCTGACATCACGCTTAGCAAGCAGCCAATCACTCAATCTTATTCTAGTTTGACATTCAAAGCTTATCTACCAACAACAATATTGCATAAGAATATGAACTATTGTATTTTATAAGAGTTTTGGCATTGGTCTAGAAACAAGTTAACACTCAAGTCGTTATAAAAATCAGGGTTGCTGTGTGAATGTGAGTACATAAAAACTCGTCATGCAAGATGACACAAGCTATAACAAAAACAATACATTTTTTCAAGGGTTGTGCATATGTCATATATATTTTGCTAGATATAATTATCTTACTTGCGAAATTACCGTTCTTGGAAGATTCCATTATCGTAAGAAAAATAGGAAATATAGAGGAGATATTTATGAACTGAGAATAATATCAATATGGTCATGAGATTTTCAAGTTTGTTCTAGATAGATAAATTATCAACTACCATTGATAGATCCTGTTCAACAATAATGTTCATCCACTCGTACACATTTTATAAATGTATCCAAAGAAAACAATATCTTAATAATAAAATATTCGGCATAATTAGCTCAGTGGAAATAATATTTTCAATTTCCATATTTTCGCATTTTCGCATTTGTGAACATTTTTTAATAGGGGCTAAGAATAGCACAACAAGGCTCACTAGACTAAACAATTACAGCTGGTGGTAACCGATTTTTATTGCTGAAGCGTCTATTAATTGCATTAATGCTATATTATAAGCTTCTCGCCGGCGAATTTACAATCAGACTGCCAAATCGCCGCCGAGCAGCTTGTGAACTCGCTTAATTTAATCAACGCTATATTACTCGGAAGCATAAAACTCGGATACTGCATAAAATAAACATCAATCGGGTAAAAGAAAGATGCACTAATTTACTCAATGATATCAATTCATGCTATGTGGTACTAATAACATGAGGATATAGCCATTCACAATAATCAGTGATGGTAGCATAATAATAAGATGAAATTCAATGAGATGCATGATGCAACACCATTTATTTCAAGTTGAATAATACAAAGTTGGATGATCAGGATATGAACTATTATAGGTATTATAATTTCGATAGAACAGTTTGGATTCAATTAGTACTTAAACTGATGAAAAGTTGGTTGAAATTAAAATTTGGATTTAATTGAATTCAAATCAACTGGAATCGTTAATGCGATACTGAAGAGCGCTATTGTATTAATTAATCAGCTCTATCGTACAGTAGCATAATTGAATATCAACTCGAATAACCTAAAATAGGATTTAAATGAAGGAGGTACTCAAATGAAAATCAGGACAATGGAAGAGATTGTGTTTATACATTCCACAAATTTACTCTATCGCTCTCATACCTAAAGCATTTGTATAGAATAAAAATGCAAATGCAGAATAGAGAACAACGAAAGTACAAATGTGAGCACACATATTGGTGGGCAAAGTTAGCTGGCCTTTTTCTATATATCGCTCTATTCATTCGCATTCATTGGTTAAGAGAAGCTCACTCCCCTCACCAAGATATGACGGTGGGTGAACCAAATTCTAAACTTTGTTTAAAAACTTTGGGTAACTCCGCTTTTTTTCATCCCATAATTATTATTACCCACTCCAAATACTTCAAGCTAAGCGTTCGACTGAAAAGGGATGAGAAAATTTCCCATCGATGGAGAGCTTTAAAAGCCTTTTGGCTGGCATATTTTTATATATTAAAATTATTGACTTCATGGAACAATCGAATGCAGAAAAAAAAAGTAGTTAAAAAATTTCGCGTTAGCAATTACAACATTTTAATTTATAGCTAGTTTATTGATTTCTTATTTCATTCTCAATGCAATAAAGTTTTACATCCAATTCATATTGTATACAAAAGCTTCGGAATTTGAAGCTTTACGATTGGTCTACATCTAGTTCAACAAGATGTACGCCTATATAAATGTTTAGCTACGAAGGTTCTGTAAAATAACCATCAAACTAGTTAGGAGCAAAACATGCTGATTCCCTCAATCGTAACAATTGATGCAACAGTTAAGTTATAGCATGTGCTCATAACCATTTACAATCAGGTAATACAGCATTAAAATCTACATATGAAATGGGTTCCAATAAGCTGAAGTATAAGGCGACACTATTTATATTTACAGTTGTCCTCTTATTATAAAAAAATGGATAATTTGTCAATGAATGAAATATTATAGACTAATTCTTCAGAAACTTCAATAAGCCAGTTAAAGTGTTGATGATTCGACCATTATTGAAAGTAATAAAAAGTTAACTGATATGATATTGAATTGAATCCGAATCAGGTTGAATCATTATTTATCATGATATTTAACTCCGTGAATGTACGTGGATTGATTTTATCTATTGAATCAGCGTAAAGAACATCAAATTCTCACAATTTCTTAAATATTCAAAATCTCATCCTAGATCAGACAGAATAAGTGAACTATTCAAACTATTCTTACATATAGTATGATAGATTAATTGAATGAATGTTCAGAGAATATGATTTTCACTTTATTCCAGCCTGTCTAATATTGTTGAATTAATAATCATGACACGATCATGACAAAGTGGGAGGAAAAGTGTCAGATCATTTCTCTGTATTCACACGAAAGTGGGTACCATTGATGGAAAGAGAGATTATTTGTGAAATATTATTAATATAGGAAATTCATTAGGAAGGGGAGATTAACTCAAAGCTACATTAATTTATTGTATCTTAAGGTAGATTCCGTATACCTGGGAAAGCACCATCATCATTTATTGTTATTATTTAATTTTTTCTCTTTTTCTGAATCTCTTTGGGGTACGTTGAATCAATTATTTCTTCATGGATGCTTCTTTCAGTACTCCTTCAATGCATCCCTTCAGTGCAGTACTACATCCCTTCGATGTTGTATTTCTTCTCTCCTGTGATACTACAGTACCTCTTCTTGTTTTAGAATGTTCTTGGAATATTCTATTTTAATCTTTCAACAAATGTATCAAATGTTTTGGTTGTATTCCATGTAATATTCAATTCATTGAAATCAAGTTGAACTTGTTTGAACCAGTTAAATTTTGTCTTTTTGTTTTTGAAAAAGTCGAATATTAGTTTAGTGAGTCTTTTCATTCATTCTGAATATGTGACCGTAAAAACTCATTCTTCTTTTTTTTAAACTATCAATCTTCACTGTTCAATCTTCTTATGAAGAGTTTTATTCGAAGTCAAATGCACTTCATAGTTTTTAAGTTTCGGTCCTAATATTTTCCTCAGAATTTTTCTTTCTTTTTTCAGATCATCTAGTAAACCTGAATTTGTCAAAGCTAATGTTTCTGCTGCATAAATTACTTCCGTCCTAATAACGGTTTTATTATGCCTGAATTTTGAGTTCCAAGACAGTGATTTTTAATTATTATGTGTTCTTGGTCAACCGAAAGGCAATTTCCATTTTTTGCATCCTGGATCGCATGTCTTTTTTTCTCCTGAATTCCAACTTATCCATTCACTTGGATATTTAAAGTGACCCACTCTCTCAATTCTCTGACTATTATTAATTTTTAAAAGGTTGCTGAGTTTTTAATATTTGTTAGCATGTTAGTTTTTCAAAGGAGATGTTGAACCCAACATTTGCTGCTTGTTTTGCCAATTCTTTAATTTGTATTTCTGCTTCTACCCAATAATATTATATAATAACAATATTATTATTTTTATTATTATTATATTATATTATACATAATATTATATAGTATAAATTATTATTATTATTATTATTATCATCATAGTCATCATTGTAGCATCCACTTATTACGTGAATACTTTTCTCGTATTATGCAAGTTTTCTAGTTGAACTATTTATTTAAAAATATAAAAATACCTCTCAGTTGAATAATACAGAAGCAGCTATAATAACTCTGAAATTACTATCTTTAGTCAAGGTTTTCTACAATAGCATAGAAAACTGTGTTACTACAAGATTTCTTGATTACAGCCTACTGCAGGTAAAATAATAACTATTGCACAAACTACCGTGAATTATAAAGGTGTAACAATAAACTATTATTGTTTTTCAAATAGTAGGTGTTGCGGTGTTGATTAGTGGAATCATAAGCGATCTGTTTTCTCAAATTCATCTGCATTCATGGGTTGTTGAGATTTTATTCATTGATATTTGAATATGCACATGTAAGTTGAGAGTTGAAATGGATAAAATCGGCAATCAGCCAAACGTTTTAAAAAATTCAAGACGAATTCATCTAAAAAAAAATTGAAGATTATTCAAAATAATAGTATCAGAAATGAATGTTGTGATACTATTTACAATAAATAATAATCTTCTACTAAATTTCATCAGTAGAAAATTTCATTGCTACAATGAGGTTATGAGAAGATAAATATCATTAGTGTTGAAAAAATTCGATATACCGGTACATTATACACTTGCACGAATAAAATACTCACTATCGGAAAAAACTGTTTTGCTCGTGTAGATTTTAATATTTCATAGTATTATTCAAAAAATTGTGTTGTACTTGAATTGAAAAAATTATTTTAACTTTAATTTTAATTCCAAAGGCTTGGAACGTGATAAATAAATTGTGCTCATTATAACCGAAGTTAGGACTCTACTATATTACTAACCACCCCTAGTGATGGGAAATAAAAGAGTGAGTGGAGGATTGAATAGTTGCTGTGCCATAGGCTGTACTGGGCATAAGGGTACACCCACCGCCCGGCAAACGCCCACGTCTGATTCAGTCTAGTTACGTCTAAGCAGGCACGCTAATAATAAATTAACGAAAGATAGTATTTTGAGAAGAGAGAAGCGAATGGGTTGTTGAACGATGAGTATTTGTTTACCTTTCGTTTCCTCATGAAGGCGTCGGAAGATGAAAGAAGTGATGGGGAGTAAGTTGGGGGCACTTCACAAGGAGCACTTCACTGAGTAACCGAGCACAGCACTTGAGAGAGTGTTCGACGGCTTACTGAAGAGTGGAGGCTTCTCACCGCAGTTGGAGGCCAGTCATCACACGCTCAAAAGGAGGCGGCCGCCGATCGGGCGTCACCTGACGTCATCGTCACCAAGCACGATGTCTTCTTGTCCGAGAGTAAACGTAAGTTCCAGATGGGTGTGTTCATCCTTTTCGTGACTCTTATTAAGGGCAGTTATTCGTGATGAAAGGGCAGTGACGGCAAGTGATGTGCAGCCGAGAACAATAGCACCGCACGCTTCGACCGCTGTCACGTAACTGATGAGTTTCCCCCCTTCCTGCGCACGCTCGTGTTGAAGAGTACGCGTGCGCGGCCGTTGCTAAGATACAAAACAGTTGATTTCTGTACTTTCGAACGATAACCTTTACCCGTTAACTTTTTAGAGTTGGAAATTACACCGGCCCATACGCGACCAGTCGGGCACCTGTACCGATATCAATTATTATTATTGTTGCATTGTATAGGCGGTTGATTAGCGGGCCTCGGGGGTGACACTGGCTATCCAGTCAGCGTCTTCTTCAGCGACGACCGGTAGTCGTCAGCGGCGGCGATCGTTAGCGATAACCGTCTTGTCCTCCGCATTCGCCGGTCGACGACGCCCTCCAACCCCCTCCCTTCCAACGTCATCCTCGTCGTCGTCGTCATAATCATCGGCATCGATCCTTGTCGACCCCCCTCCACCCTCTGCCGCGCTCTCTCAAACCCTCCACCCACTCGCACTTCCACAACGGCACTCGCTCTATTTTCTTATCATTAAAATCAAAGCGACATGATTTTTATTTTGTTTATGAAAACCGAAAAAGGTACTGGTTTGTTAAAGTTTTTCTTCAACTTTCAAGTTTGTTGTGTATATATAGTACGAGAGGAGGAAGATGTAGATAAAAGACAGAATTTTATAAACACAGATTTTATGAAAAAGAATGGATTATTGGAATAATTTATTATGTAGATAATATTATGTTATCATTAGGAAGACTTCAATTAAAAAAATTCCACTTATTTGGAAATCACACAGTCGGTGAGAATCATCTAAAAAACTTTTGTGATGAATTAAATTAATGTTTTTACTGAGGTTCTCAGGCTGTTGTGGTTTTGAAATTGGGATTTTTGAGGTTTTCAAGAAACTACATATTCCAGTGTTGGACATCGATAAAGAATGACTTTTTCAGGAGTCTTATTCTATTGTATAGTAGCAGAATAAAAAATGAAACCCATTGAATTTCTGACTTGCTATATATATATATATAGGTGCTTGCAAGAAATGAATGGCTGGCTCAAGCAAAATGACCTCAGTTTGAATATAGGTAAAACTAAAATAATCTCTTTCAGTAACAGTTATGAGAATTTCGATATAACTTTGAATACTTGGTGCAAATTGAAGACTTATGACTCCACATCCTTTTTGGGGTTGAAAGGAGAGAGTGATTCAAAATGGAAGCTGCACATTTCCCATGAGACTATTAAGTTTAATATAAAGCTCTGTTTGTATTGGGATTGTTATACACACTGCGGGGGGGGGGGTGAAAAAACGGTGCTTGTGGTTTATCATGCTCATTTCCTCTCTGTTTTCAGATAAGAGTTCACATTTTGGGGGGGAATCTATTAAAAGTTATGTTATTTCTGTTCTGCAAAAGAAGACTTATAAATAGGCTGATATAGAATAAACAGACGCTTCATGTAGGACTCTCTTTATGAAACAAGGGCTCTTGACAGCTCACTACCATCAATATATATGAAGCTCTTTTTGTTTTAAAAAAATTATAAGGAAAGTCATCAGAATTATTAACATGATGCGAAATTCCGAGGATATGTCTTTCCAATCCATAGACTGTCATTGCAATTCTTTCAATTGAATTCAGATTGTCATTTGGAAATTCCTCTCTCTTTTATAAGTCACAGTTTGGATTTAGAAAGGGCAGATCCATTGAAGATGCTGTTTTTGAAATCAACAAAGAAACGCTTAAGGCTAGGGATGATTCTGAAAAGGCTCTAGGTGTTTTTTGTGACTTGTCAAAGGCTTTCAACAATGTTCAACATGACTGCTTTTGCTGAAATTGAGTTATTAAAGTGTAAATGGAAGGGCATTCTCATGGTTCAAGTCATATCTATTGGAAAGGTTGTATAGATCTGTCAGAAATAAAACATATGACTCATTGTGGCTGCATATGTCTCAGGGAGTGCCACAGGGATCAATACTTGGCCCTCTGTTGTATCTAGTCTATGCAAGTGACATCGAGAAACACAAAAGTTTTAAACTTTCTCTATTTGCAGATGACACTACTGCACTAATTAAAAGTGATAATAGAGAAGATTTAATAAGAGAGACAGAGAGACAGAGAGGTGTCTTTTTGAATTGGACAGATGGTTTGTGCAGAATAGCCTGAGTTTGAACTATAGAAGACAAAAATAATCCCTTTCAGTAGAGATTACGAAAGTTTTGAAATAAACTTGAATACTCAGTGCAGATTTAAAACTTCTAGCTCCACTACCTTTTTAGATTTGAAAGTAGAGAGTGACTTGAAATGGAAGTTACAAATTTCACATGTGACTAGTAAGTTAAATAGAACTTTGTTTGCATTGCAAGTGCTAGCCAGATTGGGGAGTGAAAAAACTGTTCTTATGGTTTATCATGTTTTTTTGTCTGTGATGAGATATGGGGACATTTTTTGGGGGAAAACTATTGGAAATAATGGAATTTTTATAATATAGAAGAAAGCTGTAAGACTTATTTATAAAACTAATGGAAGGTGTTCATGCAAGCCTCTCTTTAGGGAAAATAAATTGTTGACTGCTCCAGCTATTTACATTTATGAAATAGCAATTTTTGCTTTTAAAAATAGGAGGATATATGAGGAAAATCAGTTAAATCATCCTCATAATACTAGGTTTAGGGGCTATGTAAACCCAATACTTAGACTTAGTCTACTAGAAATTGGACTATATTATATGGTGTTGAAAATATTCAATGTGCTCCCCAACCAAAATAAAAGAAGTTGATAATATTGATACATTTAAAAGAAGACTTCGTGAATTTCTGATTGATTTATGTCCTTACAGACTAACTGACTTCGTGGAGCGATGATTTTTGTGTGATGTCTGTTTCTTAGTGTTAAAACCAGTATAAAACTTTGACGTGTCACATGCTGCTGGAGCGCTGCTCCCTAGTTGCGGTTTTGTGTGACGTACAAACAAAATAAAATAAAAAATAATTGCTGGAAAGTGGATCTTATTAAATGGGTATATTCAATGCTCTTCCCAATCCTCTTTATTTGTTCATTTTAGCAGTTTTGAATGAAATTCTATCAAATTATCGAATTTTATATTTTGCTAGATCATTGTAAACGAAAGGTCCAGGCCCTTGGGCATGCTTAAACTTAATAAGTTTTTGATAATTATTATAAAAATCCAATTTTTAACACTTGAAGATACTGAAAATGTAAGGGTTTAGAATACATGACTAGCTGTAAACTTTGTATTCCAATATGAAAACTCTGAACTCTTGGGAAATCTCGTGCTCAATATTGGAAAAAGTATTTGAATCTTCAATTTTGTTTCAGTCACATTCGTTCAGCCTTTGTGAGTGAAATAATTCCTTTACTTTGCCTCAAGCGATTCAATATGCTATGCCTAACGAGATATTAACGAGTTCCGCCTAGTAGCCTCCTTCGTACCAGGTATCAGAAAAGAATCAACCAGATTATTGTTTGATAGGCACCGCAGTACAACGGTCTAATTTATTCGATTGTTCCTCTCTTCAACTTTCAAATGAGGTGAGAATAAAAGATGTGAGGAAATATGTTTATAGTGTGATGATGGGAGAAGATACCTTTAAGTTTGTGCACACATTTATTTTTCAGGTCGTGATGATAACTAGATTGATTTTTATGTCAAAAATCAAACTTATAACTTACCGAACGCTCAATAGTCTTGAAATCTTAGTATCAAGCAATTCTATTAAAATCATTCTTTTAAAAACAAATTTTTATCTCCAATAAGATAGAATACAAGAATAGGAAATTAACATGAAAATAACATCAAATTATACTCTTTGTTCATCCAAAACCTCGTAGGTTATACATAAAGTACTAAATCAAAGCATAATGACATTTCAGTAATTTTTATTACTCACTAACTGCTACAAGACATTTTAACAGAAAATGAAATAATTTATGCGAAAGTGTAATATTTATAATTGAAGTTGAAGAATCATATATTTCAGATATTTTAAGTAATTAGATTTAATAATTGAATATAAAAAATTTAATTGGATATTTATGTGTTAGTTTGAGTATAGTAAACTCATGAATAATAATTTGGAAAACCATAATTTACATTCACTTCTTGAGGACAGATCACTAAATAAAAGTATCTAAAAATTTGAAACAGTCAAACAGATTTCAATGACGTTGGATTCAAACTGTTTGTTGACACTATTGACAGTTGATACCACTCCACTCATCTAACTGTTGATAGAATTCAGTACATTGAACATGGAATAAGTTGTATTCAAGACCTGAAAAAAATAGTATCTCAATTAACAAACCCAGTTGATGACAATGATTCACAAATTATGTATTTTCAAACCGAATTTCAACTATTAATAGTTTTAATGTTTTTATAATAAGAATATCTTTAGAGGATTTCGGTCATTGGCGAATATTACAATGCATTTTGGACGCACAATAAGTTAAGAAGAATCGGAGTAAGTTTGTTCATACAAGATAAAAACTCAGTATTACAACTAGATGAATGTTTTTTATATAAAAAAAAGTATAAACTTCATTGAATAAGTGGATCGCTTTTGATCTGGATTCGTTCTGGATCATTCAATTCAATAATTTCAATAATCATTGTCACAAACAAAAGAGTAAGAGAATAATTTATTTAGGCGCTCCCTACCGCAACGAACCGCCATGAAAACTTAATAGATAGATATTTATTATTTATATGAGTTCACCTACTTATAGACGGAGGACTGAATAAATAAATATTGCAATCTGATAATATTTGAGAAAGGCATTCTAGAATACACTTGGCCTATGACTGTATATACAGATTTTGCTAACATTCTTTATAATGGAGAAAGAAAAATAGTCGTCTCTAGATTCTCCTTATTATTCAACTCCAGGCCAGTTTGGTTAACCCTGACAAGCGCTTGAAGCAAGAGCCCGCAAAGTAGCGGTTATCACCAGAGTCCCAACTAGGAGCAGAATTCCTTTTGTTCGATGGAAGCAGTGCTAATGGAAAACCACTGGCCAATCTAAACAATCTAATCGATGAATTAACTGAACTGGAATGACTACAGAGCTGGTAGCTGGCAACTTGAATCCTATAGTGTGGAAACGTAGTTGAAGTTGGATAAATGTGAAAGAGCCAGAGGACTAAAGATTGGGAGAACTTTTTACGAGATTTCAAGAAAAAGCAATAATGGATTTTTGTTTTTGAGCTGATTCATCTCCAATTGTCATCAATTGAATAAGGTTTTGGCCACGATACGAGCGACAAAACGGCAGAGCGACGCTGCTTGCCTCCTACTCTTGACATTAAATTCTTCTTCTACCGCTTGCCGCTTTTATCGTAGTCAAGGCGTAAATACACTATTGATACGTAATCTGGAAAGGGAGTGCCAAAAAACAATGAGAAAATTAATATAGCTGGCAAAATGTTGAGAATTATTTGTATAGATATCAACTTAACAATTTAGTTATTATATTATGAGTTTGCCTTCATAAAGGGAGCCAAAGTCACCTTTTCATAGATTTATTTTCAAAAACCGAATTGTAGAATGTCACGTTAGAGCCATTACAGTGCATGAGCAATCAAATGGTTGGATCAAAGTTATAGGTTCATGATTGATTTCTGCAAGACCTACTAGGATTCAAATTGTATTTCTTTCGCACTTCTTTATTCTATGTAACTAGTACATTTGATAAAACTCGTTTATTGAAAATATTATTGTTTGGTAGAGTTAATAAAGAACATAAAAAATATAAAGGTTATTATTGGGGAACGATAGCGACATGAGACTTTAGTACAATGCCGTAAAAAATCGTGATAATCGACCAAATATACATGAATTGTTCATAAAACAATACAAGATATTTTACAAAACAAATTAAATTATTATTGTATTCTTATGCACAAACTGAAACACTTAAATGATAAAGAAGAAAATTATTGATACTAGGAGAATCTTTTAACCATCGGGAGGAATCTCATCTTTAATGAATAATAAGGCAACCACATTTATTAAAAATATAGAGATGCTAGTTTCAGATGTTACTACATTATCAATCTCAGACAAACTAAAACTAAAGTATCTCTATATTTTTAATAAATGTGGTTGAGACAATTTCGTCTTATTATTTATTATGGATTTCTTCCACAATATCACCTTCACCACTCCAAAGAAAGGGAATATCATCTTTCTTATATTGCTTTATTGCGGCTTGACGTGAACTGGGTTTTGTTCATCTCAAATACAAATAAAGTTATATCAATTGGGTTTGTTTTTCTAACGTATCTGTTGAATGATGGCTTGGGCACAGAAGGTAGCTCAGTAACATAGAGCTTCAGACCTTGTTTCGATGGGCTTGGCATACTGATATAAAACTGGAAGCTCAGTGAAGAAAGCAATCACAAACTACCTCACTCCTCGTTTGTGCAGTACGCTCTTTGGACTACAACACAGCTTTGAGGTCTGAAGAGTCACCTACAGTCGTATTTGGCTATGGTACTATGAGCATACATCTTTCTTATAACCTCCTTACCCTATTTTGTAATTTAGGGACGTAGCCAAGAAGGGGTATCCTGGTCTGGACCCCCCCCCCCCGCCATTGGCTATGAAGCACTAGATAGAATTCACGTTGACCCATAACGTTCGTTAAAATATAAGAATTTAAGTCCAGCAACGCTCAAAATGTGGTTTTAGAGATATTATTCATCCAATTCTTTTCGGCGGAGAACGACCCGACCCCCTTTTATACAGGAGAATCATACTTACGTTCACTATTGTGAGAAGACCCCCTTTATACTTTAAGGTATATACAAGTCGATTTAATCGTGTTTAAAGCTGGGCTTTGAAAGATAACTTTAACCTTTAAAGTATTAAGGCGGTCCTCTCACAATAGTGGAGTTAAGTATGATTCTCCTGTATAAAAGGGGGTCGGGGCATTCTCTGCCGAAAAGAATTTGATGTATAGTATCTTCAGGATGTATAGCATCTATGATGTATAGTATCGATGTACAGTATCTAAAACCGCATTTTGAGCGTTTCTGGACTTAAATTCTTATATTTTGAAATTGTGTCAATTAATATATGATAGATCGATATATGTTGATTTTTAAATTTCTTGTGCTATTAAGGACTACAAATAACTATCAACAGTGAGCCGATCAAATGGTTGGCGTGTTGGACGCCACAAATGGGGCTGGACGGAAACACTTCGTTGAATGAGTTTTGACCGATAATGTGGGATAAAATGAATGTATTTATGTCTAGAATCGCTTATAATGTAGGTTTGAGAGGATTATTTTTCTATTTTTTCGTTCGGGGAAGACCCCGTACCCTGTAGAGTTTTTTTATTATTATTATTTTATTTTTTTGAGGATGAAGCTCACATAGGTCTGAGACCTGTGCTTGGGTAATGAGTTGGATGATGGTTATTGATGAGGATATTCATGTTGATATTCTAGTTAAGACTTCCATCTTAATTATTTCAGGGCTCCTCTTCAATACTGGTTTATCTTATCAATACAGTTTTCTTAAGAGCTACAAGGTTCTGTCGATAATAGAAATAATTGGTAATTTTGATGTGTATATTCCAAGACAAACACTATCAATCAACTTACTTATAGACAATTTTCTTAAATTCAAGAGTTGTTCCTCATCTGTCAATTATTATCAAAGTATAATGAGAAAATTCTACCCAAAAACGCTCTAATCAATTGAAGCATCCCTTCAAAATAGACAAAAGTTTCATTTTTCGACATAAAAGTTGCATAATCAATAAGAATTGACCTTAGTTATGGTTATGGTGTACTTGTTACTCAAGGGGGGTGACAATGCTCTGGGACATGGAAACTACATTTTTAAAAAGTTTGATATGTCCAATGTGATTTTGTAACAGTTTTATATTCTTTATTACCAGTTATATGATAGTAATTGGTATTATTTGAAAACGAACAAAATAAATTTTATAAAAAGCCTTACTATAGTGGAATTATTTCCAGTGAAAATGTGTAGTTTAATACAAAAAATCTCCTTGAAGAACAATCATTCATCCAATATATGTTTTTTTTAGTAAAATATTCTAGTGAGTTTAATCCAGGTTTGAGACGCATTTATTTTAGTATCAATATTAATGGATACGAAGTGGAGAATATTTGGAGATTCTAGCTATAGGCCTATGACAAAAGATATATCAAATATTGATCAATAACGTATTAAATTTTATATTTTTGTTCAGCTGAAAACAAGGAGTCGAAGGTAATTTATTCATCTTGATATTCTTTTTATGTGCGAAGAAATTTTTATTAATCCATTTGTAATTTCCAGGTAATATTAAATTGAGAAAAATTATTATTTAATACAAGAAAAACGTTCCACCTGTAATACTACAGTTTCAATGCTAGAATATTGATTGTAAAATGTGATTTTTAGGTGACTATCTTTTCAAAATTTTCCCGGGGGAATACCCTTGGGCCTCCTCCCCTTTCCTGGGGGGTAGTACCCCCAGACCCCCCGGGCTAGCCGGACCTTCCACCCTCCCCCCTGACAAAATGTCATTAATCCGCCACTGCAGCTTCCCCCGGGACCGAACAACTCTCCCCTGTTGGCGATGACTCAAGCACTAGATAGAATTCATTTTTACTCATAATGTGTGTTAAAACAGAATGATTTATATTTAGAAACGCTTGAAATGTGGACCCCTGGACCCTCCCTTTTTTTACCAAGAGAGTCATTTATTTAGACAAAATGTTTGGAGATTATCTCCTTTCAAGACATTTTAAGGCATTAAAGCTCACCTGTCACAGTCAAGGACAGACCTAACTCACTTATATACATGGGTATTGTATTTGAATTTATTGAATTTTTCTGCTGTAAAATACATTAAAATGATATATTTACAGTGTAATAAGTAGTAAAAGTTGAAGAAATAATTATTAGTCGAGTTTGCAAAAAGCAAGTTATAAAGTGATCCAGATTTCAATATTTTTCTGGCGAAAAAGTTATCGTAGTTTAACATAAGTACTGTAGCACATTTTTGAGAGTGCATTTTATTGGTCATTATTTGGGGGGGGGGGGGGATTTATAATAATGTCTCAGTATCTGATGTAGTATATTATCGATGATGTTGTAGGTGGGGGGGGGGGGGGTTGTATTTGACTGATGTCAAACTTGAACTTTTCTGGCTACGCCTACGTATATATTATAATACTCTACTATGTATTATAATGTATTACACTGCATGTAATAATAATTATTATGACCCTAAGATTACTTGACCCTATGTAAAATTAAAACTAAAATTATTTTATTCTATGTAAATATAATAATTACCCTATGTGTGATTAGTTAATTTCAACAAAACTTTTGATGCATCTGGTTTTTCTCGTCTTTGTAATTTACTTCTGTTTACAATTCTGGATGTGCTGCTAATGAACCAGTGACGAATCTCATGATCATGATTTATCCTTCATGACCCACCATAATAATAACAACGTGACTCAAGAAAATAAAATTAGCAGAGGACGATCGAAATGGGAACGTGACTTCACACATCAAAACCACGAGAGAAACATCCAAAGGATCGGCTTCCTTTTTGGATAACAGGTTTACTCCCTTCCTGTAGCAAACAGTTCTCGAGAAATAAAAGAATCGGGAAGCGATAAGAAGTATCGCTTGGAAAGTAAACAATGGGTGGAACTGTGAAAGTGGAACTGTGGCAGGAGGGGATGTTAGTCAATATGTGGAACAATCTAAAAGGGCACCAACATTCTACCTGTTGATGAGCATCGCTTCGATTCATTGAATAACATACTATAGCTTCTCCACTCTCCCAATCTTGGAAAGTTTTTTAGAAAATTATTTGCGAGAATCTTTTAGTGGCGGAATTGGTTATGAAAATTGTATAGCTATGTACTTTCATCATATTTACTATTTTTATTCATTTTTTATCCTAAAAATTTCATTAAATACCACTGCCGAAAACTTACATCTGTGAGGGACTCTTTTTACGCTTTTTAGCTGATAGATTGATTCTAACGAACTATGCAGAGCAATAATAATAATAATAATAATAATAATAATAATAATAATAATAATAATAATAATAATAATAAAATAATAATAAATAATAAATAATAAATAATAAATAATAAATAATAAATAATAAATAATAAATAATAAATAATAAATAATAAATAATAAATAATAAATAATAAATAATAAATAATAAATAATAAATAATAAATAATAAATAATAAATAATAAATAATAAATAATAAATAATAAATAATAAATAATAAATAATAAATAATAAATAATAAATAATAAATAATAAATAATAAATAATAAATAATAAATAATAAATAATAAATAATAAATAATAAATAATAAATAATAAATAATAAATAATAAATAATAAATAATAAATAATAAATAATAAATAATAAATAATAAATAATAAATAATAAATAATAAATAATAAATAATAAATAATAAATAATAAATAATAAATAATAAATAATAAATAATAAATAATAAATAATAAATAATAAATAATAAATAATAAATAATAAATAATAAATAATAAATAATAAATAATAAATAATAAATAATAAATAATAAATAATAAATAATAAATAATAAATAATAAATAATAAATAATAAATAATAAATAATAAATAATAAATAATAAATAATAAATAATAAATAATAAATAATAAATAATAAATAATAAATAATAAATAATAAATAATAAATAATAAATAATAAATAATAAATAATAAATAATAAATAATAAATAATAAATAATAAATAATAAATAATAAATAATAAATAATAAATAATAAATAATAAATAATAAATAATAAATAATAAAAAATAAATAATAAATAATAAATAATAAATAATAAATAATAAATAATAAATAATAAATAATAAATAATAAATAATAAATAATAAATAATAAATAATAAATAATAAATAATAAATAATAAATAATAAATAATAAATAATAAATAATAAATAATAAATAATAAATAATAAATAATAAATAATAAATAATAAATAATAAATAATAAATAATAAATAATAAATAATAAATAATAAATAATAAATAATAAATAATAAATAATGAATAATAAATAATAAATAATAATAATAATAATTTAAAGATCTGAAAAAATCAAAAAATATTTTTATGAAAAACAGTAGCCTAGCTATCAAAAACTTCCGATAACCTAACAAACTGGTGCAAAATCGGCATTATAAAATTCATAGTGGGAAAAATAAATTATGAAAATAATTTCTAAGAAATAATTTTCTAAAAATCAGTTTTTCAAGATTATTCAATGAATCGAAGCGACGCTCATCAACAGGTAGAATTTTTGGTGCCCTGTTAGATTGTTTCACATATAATAATTTTTCAATCCTTAAACAGCATCACAGCTTGGCGCAATCATTTTGTAAATTAACGTAAACCTGAGTCATTGATTTTTTTATTGCTGATGATGCCCATATAAGTCCGAGACTTGCGCGTGGATAATGAGGTGAATGATTACACATAGATGACAGACGGATGAGCGGAATTCGAACCCACGACCGCTTAAACGACAATTTATATTATGAAAGCACAATGAAAATACGACATTTAGGTGTGATAGTTTGAGTATCGTGACTTATTATTATTGAAAAGAATCAATTATTGGCGGTATGGCTTCATTTTCACTGTTTACCAGAGATAGCCACCGTAATGTATCAATAATTAATATTTAATACATTGTGATGGTTGGAGATGGAAATAAATCGTTTGCATGCACTTTTGCAACTATGTGACTATTCTCGTAAATTATTTCACACTTTTCAATGTCCTACGTATGCTGTACCTTAGATTATTTACATCGTATCTAATCAGATCAAAAAAATTATGTAAATGTAAAAAAACTTCGTAACCTAAGGTTCTAGAAATGAAAAAAGTAAATTGATATGTTTACGTTATTTCTATTGTATTATTAGAATAGAATAGAATAATAATTTATTGATAGTAATAGTACCTTCTCAATTTTCTGTAGTAATTCTAATAGAACCTTCAGGCTTTTGAGTTGTTTTATTTTCAACAAAACGATTACTTAAAGATTACACATATCCCCAAATTTGTAATGAAAATTATATTGAATTCTCATGTACTTATACCGTGGTAAAACTGAATCAAATATTTGCACGTATGTAGGCAAATTTTAAATCTTCCACTACTGTCAACAATATGGATTTATTGACTGGAATGAGCATTATTATTATTTCAGTAGAAACTCTTTTGTCTGTTTCCCACTATATTGTCTTGTTAAAAATAAATAAATAAATTTTTTTATTGTCTTGTTATATTCATTTCACAAAATACAGAGATGTCAAAAAAATTCTAATCAATTAGAAACAATTAAAGTTATAAATTGGTAATTTAATTTTACCTGTAAAAAGCAATCCAAATTGATTTCGAACATACCAGCTCCTTTCAAAACAAGTGGTATCGTGCTACATGTCTGGAAAATTTGCAAGGACTTCTTTGACGACTGTGATAGCTGAAGCCAGGAAGAGTGGAACAGGGCTGTTTGCACACTCAAACTCTAACAAAAAGAGGAAGGTCATTGAATAATTGGCAGACTAATCTAAATATAGGTTCTATAGTCTATATATGTTATTCATTGAAATTCAACAATCAAAATGCACTCAATAATTCAAATCAAATAATATTAAACTCAATACACTCATGATTCGCTAACTGCTTTCATAGTTCTACAAATGCATGTAATTGATATTTTAGTGTTACTGTGTTACTTAGTGACCACTGAAACTCCACTTTGGCTGTTGGGGGTATTATACAGAGCTTTCTTTGAAACTGGCAAGTTTGTGGTGATCACAAAATAATTCAGCATTGAAGCTACAAATACTTTTATAACTTACTTGTTGAATAATGAGTACCAAATGCTCTGATGCTCCCCAAAATAAATAATAAATAGGAATTCATTTCTCCAGAACTTGTTTGAGAAAAATATGATTACTGTATCCAAAATATTCATTTTCAAGAATATCAGAGGATTGATTCGTCCTACTATGTTCATCAGATTTCTAATGCAATTATCTATCAATTTAACTCTGGTTTTTCTACCGTGTAAATAAATAAAAATAATACTGCTATCAACTGAAATAAATAAAACAAGGTTCTTCGAAAGTCAATTACAAACTAATCGCTTTGAGGAATTTATTATGAGTTAAAGTGGATGAATTGTTTTGCCGTACCTATTATTATCATGATTTACTTATTCATCTTCTTTTAAACAGATTCTCCAAATTTATACATTTTCCAAGCTAAGATAGAAAATAGTGATAGAAAAATAATAGAAAACTCTTTCAAGTGCAGAGATGAAATTCACGTACCTTTTCTTTGACAAGAGTTCCACAAAAGCAATAAACAAACAAATTCAAGAGCTCACAACCCAATAAAAAGGCGAGCTTTAAATTATCCGGAGACATGGCAGATTCACTCTGAAAAATGTTTCAGCAGTCAATTACATGTAAGTTGCACTATATCTATATATGCCTAGATTATCTAAACCTAAGGAAAGGTAATGAAGACTTTGAAGGTCAGGCCCGCTCAGAGGACGAAAAAATCCCGCAAGGGGGCAAATGCCCAGGGACCCGGCTCAGGCCAAAAAAAATGATATTATGATTTGGGAAGCCAGCAATCAGTTTATACAGATATTATAAGTGAGTCCGGATTACCTTGTTTAAGATGAGACTGAAATCGGAAAATTCTGCCAAGTGCTGATTTCTACATATCCAGAAGATATATATCAAAAGCTCTAGTCGAAGAGCTAATTCACATGAAATCTATTCATGTAGTAGGTTTTAGAGCTTCTAGTTTACCACCATTCAACATACCAACGGTTGTTTTAAACTTAGCTGTTTTTAACAGACTTTAATTAAAAGAGTAAAAGGTACCTATTATTCTGTATGTCTATGTGTTTCAGTTTGAGAGAAGAAGGCAATATAATAGATCTAATTGTTACTAACACTCAAAAGAAGGTGATATGGTTAAGGCAATTACTCATATTTGGGTTTGAAGCGGTGGGGGGGGGGGGGGAGAGCCCGAAAATGGCCCTCACAAGATATTTGCCTAGGGGCCCGGAATTCGTTTGGGCGGGCCTGCTTAAGGTTATTTAGGTAATCAAAAATTTGGACGACACGAACTTTGGTCCAAATAATTATTAAATCATATTGTCATATCACAATATTGCATTAATCCTAACTTAACCCCATTTATAAGTACTTGTTTTCAAATTAAATAAATATATTTTGAAAACGTTAAATAATAATAACTCAGTAGAATGATGCTATTGGTATCATATTTCAGGGAATCTTATTTGCTGAGTAAAATGTGCTGAATAACTCTTCCGTTCAACCCAGTTGAGTTGTAGTAGAAAGAATTAAAAACAAAATGCAGCGGAATTTTCATAACATAAATGATATATTTCCATGTGCAATTTGAGACTAATGTTTTATTTATATTTCTAGTAGTTCCTGAGTTGGAGCTATTTCAATATTAGAAAACCTCAATTTTCCAAGTATAGGGAATACTGAAATTGGGAATACTTTCATTTGAAATTCTCAATTAATTATGGTCGTAATTTTACTTGTTACATTTGAATTTGCTTCAATAGTTGTAAAGAATGAGCTACCACTCGGAGGGGTGCAACTGACCGTTCAAAAGTGAGGAGCGGGTCCAACATGGTGAGAGATATTCAGTCCAAGAATACAAAGACTATCAAACTACCCATCTGTATGAATAGAATTTTCTAACCAATATTACCTTTGTCAAAGTTAGAGAAACAGTCACAATCATGAAGCCACTAGCAACTAGCACATCACCGAGGAAAATCCCACTGAAATGCTGGAATGTATAGTAAAACCTATAACAACAGAAAATTACTCTACAAAAAACTATTTGGACGAAAACAAAAAATTAACTCAACACTTTTACAAAAATGTATAGTTTTATTATAGTTATCTTAGCACTAATTCTCAGGTTATAGAACTTTTGTATTGATGAAATTCATAAAAAAGTCAATGCGAACAAATTATTCTGTTTCAATATTTGTAATAAACTCATGTGGAACTCACATCTCTATATTGCCATTCAGGTTTGGAGTTTAAAGCACCCTTTTTATGCCAATATTAATCTGCATCTGTTTCTCTTGCATAATATAAAAAGCGATGTGTGGTATTGTGGGCGTGAGCTGGAGGGTGTGCCTTTTGTGCACTTGAATCTTTTAAGTTCTGGTGGCCGGTTGCTGCAGTCGGTGACAATTTCATGAAAATTGTGAGGACGCACCGCTCCAACTCAAACTTACACAAGAAAATATCAATCCTTGCGGAATGGAATCGTCTACACAATTCAATCCAACAAGGACAGATAAAATTAAAGAACAGTAGATTCTCAGCTTAATCCCTCTCGCGAGCGAGAGTTGGGTGCGGAACGTGCAATACTTGCTAGTTGCACCCCTCTCGCAATTCACGCTAACGAGGTGGAAAAGCTATGGGAGAATTCTATTGAATATTGCTTTCCAAATATTGTTTTCCTTCATCAAGATCATATGGTAGTAACAACAAAATAAGTGATTCCTTTCGGTAACACAGGCCATTTAACCTCTGAAATAAATTACTAGTGTAATCTACAGCTAGAACAGAACAAGAAGTTGAATTATAACTATCATTTAACATAATGGTAATTTTTAATACAATTTCAAATTTAAAAAGGTTAGCAGATTCATGAAAATATGAAGTTTTCAATAAATAGACAATGTTCTCGCTATTTGAATGAATTTTTTCAGAATAGTTCTTGTATTATTAAATATCATCAAATTATATGAACATTCAGGACTTTGCCTAATGGTACTCAAATATGAGAGAGATTGCATTGATTGCAGTTCACAACTGATATGCCAATCAATTAGGCTGAATAAATTTGTGTAATAAATTTCTGTATCACATACCATACACTCGTTGGGCCCAATTATTCGCTCACTTGATGATAATATTTTCACTTTGGCTTCTACACCTCAGGATCATCGTTCGGACATCATCTTTGGCTGGTGGCTCCTCGTGATAGTCACGAATTTACTTTCAATCGTTGAGTTAAAAAAATATTGGCAATCTAATTTACGGCTCTCATTGCAGCGGGACATAAATAACATTAATCAGCACTGGCTTGACTAGAATTTACAATTTTAAAACATTAAATTGTTATTTTTTAGAGAGAGCTTTAGAACGGGGCCTGTCCCTCAGCTAGCCAAAAATCGTCTTGTGTCTTCTTCAAGCTCTGGGAACAGAGTACTTGAAGAAGAAGCATGCGTCATGCAGCAAATCCGCCAATCGCAGCAAAGTAAAAAATTTTCCTACAATGAGGAGCTTACACCCGACTTTAAAGCACAATGTGCCAGATGACGTAAAAAATTTAATGTTGGAGGAGAGAAAAAATTAAATTAATAGGGTAATAATAAGCAGATTTCGCAAGTGGACCAAAATACAGGAAAATAATTCGACGAATAAATTAAATTTGGTTGTTTGATAAGCCTTAAGTTGGTCAAGCATTTGACAAACTAACCCTTCTAATTGAAGTAAACAATCTTCACACACTTCAGCCCATTGCATGACGCTGAATATCATTTAAACTGGCAAGTATTTGTGCAAACTGAATTTCATATAATAATTGATAGACAAAATAAATACATTTGAATACGGAAAATTCTAATTTCATTCATTATCTCGTAAATTTAAAAATTGCTTTAACAATTGATGTAGGTGAATTTTTCCCTAACTTCTTCCCTAATAGTCCTAGAAGGATAGTCCTTGAAATTTGAAATGTAACCTCAGTGGGAGGTGACGAATAATAAAATGAAGATTTTTTATGAGATTACAGCAACGCGCGTCGGGCCAGGTAGTAATAAATAAATTATAAGAGTCTTGCTTAGGCGTGACCAGTCATAATCTTAATAGTGAGAGCATGATAGTTATTGCGGCTGAAGTTATGCAGGCGGATTTGGAAGGTTCTACTCACCGAGCATATTCTATGCTCTGTAGGTTATGCTGGACCATTTCTTATACAGTACAGAATAATGAAATTCTTTAAAGCACATTTATATGTATCTTATTAATGTGCATATAGTTTCCTCACCTTTCTTTCTCACATGTGTAGGCCTACCCATCAGAGTACATATTTATAATATATATGCCTACCCATCACAGTACCCCTTTTCCTATATGTACCTTTAGTTTGTAGAACGTAATTTGAAAAAAAATAAAATCAAGTCCAAGTATCCGGGTTTCCAGTAATACCTTCTCCCAATGAATTGCATTGTAATGGAGGTTTTACTGGTTGGAAGGTTAGAACGTCTATACCGCTCAACGCTCAATAAAACTGTGATCATGGCTTATATCATAACAGGCACAAATCCAGGGAGAAATAAAGGGAGTTCACCCCTGTTCCATAATATTAATAATATGACTCGTGGTATCAGCCCTATATTCCAATCAATAATAGCAAGCTATCAAGCAATCAATATTATCATAGCTATAATAGCTATGGATTTTTGAAAAGTGCCATACTTTTTTCTAATAATTACTGATATTTTACATGAACAAAATTTAAAATGTTGCATTCTCAGTTCCATTGTTAATTATATCGAAATTTGATAATTGGAGTTAGTTCTCTTCAAACGTTTGATAGGCCTTTTAATAGTAATTTTCGTTTCCTTCCAGTACCAGTACCTTACCCTTTTTGTTCTACCATTTTCTTTTGACCTTGCCTCTTATTCCATCGGCTTTTTCTCATTCGGGCTTTTAAGAGGCCTTAATACCTTTGGCAAAACTCGGTGGTGGAGTCCGATTCTTGTAATCGACCTCAGTGGAGTCAGAGTCATAGTCGGTAGGCGAGAGGTGGAGAACGGGGCAGCAACCGTGCCGTTCTGAAAACTACAGTCTTTCCCCCACCACTCCGCCTTGCCATACTACACTCCTCTCCTACAGTCTCATCTCTTCTCACTTACTCACAACTTCGGTCTCTCTTCTTCGTTTTCGCCTGTACGTAGAGAATAAAGTTCTCTGTGTGTTTATGATTCCCAACCGGTGGGTCGTGATCACTATTCACACCAAATTATTCAAATAAAATAAAATAATTTTTATACCTCAAAATAATTTACTCCACAGTTGCAAAAATTTAAAAACATCAAAAGGTGAGTCGCCATACATAAAGTGGTTCCTTCCTAGTTTTCCAATAATTGATACGGTTAGATTGATGGCGGCTATATTTTATAATCAGTGGAAGTTGATCGGAATTGTGAATAAAATTGAATCTAATAAAAAATGTTATTGCAATGAAGACTATAAAATATATTTTAGAACTCACAGAACAAAAAATAAAATAATAACGATAACAATAGAAATAATAATAACAAAAATAATAAATTGATTGTAACACAATACAACAAATATACATAATACATATAAAAGAAATAGCTCAACGTAGTATCAGTACCATCAATTACAATTACAAGAAAGACTTGAATAAATTACGCTTGCAGTTATAATATTTGGTGACTTATAATAATAATAATGACTTTCAATAAAAGTGCTATAATATTCAACAATAATGAAAAATGAGCATGAATTATTTTCTTTAAAATTGATTGATTCATGATTATGATATTAAAAATTGTATCGGAATAATAATATTATTATTACAGACAATTTTATATTATAAACAGACAAGAGACTTAGAATCGCCCATTCTAACTAAGATTTCATCTGTTTTTTGTAAAATAATGAAACAGCTGAAAAATAGAATAATCAAGTAAAATCAAGTAGGGTAGCCTAGTTCAAAATGCATTTCATTTCTTGGATACCAAGACTCTAATCTCTTAATGGAAGCAAGCTAAAAGGTACTCTCAATAAAAAGTAAAATCATATTGGAAAAAAATTAAATGATGACAGTAATTTAATGATGTGGACTATTTTTTTTTTTAAATTAAATGATATGGTATATTTTTTTATTTTGTTTCCTTTTTGGAGTGCATTCACTTTATAATCAGAATTCCTTATTTCCATTAAATCTATAGGATGCCGGGGATCCACCAATTCCGGTAGCAAACAGTCCATATAAAACTTATTTAATTTCTCTTCCATCTGGTTTTTCCAAAAGTCATCATCTCTGAAAATAGTCTCAACTATGATGCCGTGAGGTGTCCGTAAAGCAGAAAAACATTTATCTCTCTTTGTTATGTGTAACTGCCACCTAACTTTATAGTAGAAGTTGTGGTTTTTATTTACTTCAAATCTATCTCCCACTGAGTTGAGGATGATGGCATTTATTTCATTTCCTTGGGAGCTATTCAGGTCTAATCAACCATAAAAAAGGAGTTTCTCTTTGGATTGAAGGCATAAACATCGAATAACAACAACAATAATAATAATAATAAAAATAAAAAAATACCAATGACTAATTCAAATTTATTGATTACAAAATATAACACAATTGAATGCATATAAAGTGATATCGAAGGTTGTTATAATCACACAATTCATATTGATCTTTGCACAAGCTAAACAAAAAGCTTGATCGCTGATTCAATAGAAGAAGGTTTCCAAATGACTAAAACTCAGAAGGGGCTGCGTTTTACAAGATATGTTGATTAGGAAATATTGGTTGATCTCCAAAGCTTTATTTTTTCATAAATGTAAAATTTCACATTTCTTGAAAAGGTTAATTCACGTAGCCCAGGGGTTCTCAAACTGTGGTACACTTAGGGGTAGGCGAAAATTTTCAGGGGGTACGCGGGGCAGGTTAATGCATAATTGAACCATTTTCATCTCTTTCCAGTCCATTATCTCGCAAGGTTATAATTTGATAATGGAATCTAATCGAAGTGTGGTCGAGTTACTTGGAACCAAAAGGTGCAATAGGTTTGTCTCACTATACTTCTGACCTTAAAACTCAAATTGGACATCACCTCAGGTCATTGAAGACCACTATAAGAGAAAACTTTCCACCCACAGACAAAAAGCTTCATTTTTTTTATGTACTGGATCCGTGACCTCTTTTCGTTTGATGCTATTGAAACTTTGAGCAAACTGACAAAATACCAGAAGGAACAACTGATTGAACTTCAAATTATACTTTTGTAAAGATTCTTATTGGGGTTTCAACTACATACCTATGTGAAAGAGGGGTTTGGAGCTTAATAAATTTAAAAAGTAAGTACAGAAATGTACTTGTTGATGTTGGAGACGATTTAAAGTTGTACCTAACAAAACTTGAGCTGAACATTGAGGAACTATGTAAAAGAAGCAAGCACAAACTTCTCATTAATTTTTTGTAATGCGTTTCAAATAATATATTTCCAAATATATATTGTTTTTTTTTTATTGAAATAGCTATTTGTGTAACTAGAGCGAAAAGTGGGAGATTTCTGCACTGAGAGAAACAGTTCGGCGAGTGAAAAAAGTTTCTCGAGTTCAGAAACAATACTTTGCGCTCGAATTACACATTACATTTTTCCAATGTATAAAGTAATTGAAACAAACAAAACAGGACATGCATAGCCTCACATAACCTATCTTCGAATCAAATCGATTTCGACAACTAGGCCTACAGCTGACTGTATTTCGTAGCTGAATTATCAAAATATTTAAAAGTTGTTCAACAATTCCAAATTCCACAAATTACAATTTCGCCTTCTTGAATTTCATCACCTCCAACTCAAAAAAGAGATGATTTAAAAAAAATTAGAATACTCAGTAGGCAATTCTTCTTATTCATTTGCACCAAAAACAAATTATGCAAAGCATTACGGTATGTCGAAATTGTAAATTTTTTGTTTCCTTTTATCTAGGCCATCCACTCAACAAATTGGTTGTAATTGTTTTCCACCATCAGCAACATTGTCACCTTCGAGGATAGAAAGTGGAATTTATTGATAATAAAGTTTTTCAATATAATTTTAGAGCTCCATATTTTGTTCTAATCACAGTTTTGCCTGTCCCTCTCCAAAAGGGAGGATTTTGTAAACTGTTTGATCAACGTTTAAAAATTATTCAAGCTAGCCTGCTCCTATCCCATTATTTTTTTTAGTTGCAACTTTTGTCAAATAGAACTTCTCTTGCTTCTAGAATTTAATTGTTGAAAAGTAATTTTTTGTAAAGTTATAATATATAATCATATCCAATTCAAAAAGCGCTATCAATCAGAGGAGAGAATTTCTCAAAGATGTCAACTACGTTGAACATTTTGAGTAACTCTAAAACATAAAAAAATGGGTTGGCAAGCTTTTCTCCCAAGAACGTCTGCAGAATCACCTCAACTACATCTCACAAAAAAATCATTTTGAATAAAATATTACAAAGGAAGATGCACTGTTCGAAAATGTAAGAGCCTACTTTACCTCAATCGAACGACCCTAACTTTGCAGCTGTAGAGTGAATATCCAAGGACGATTTCTGTCTCACTGTTATTATAATGACAATAAGGAAATTATTGCCGAGATAACATTGTCTGGCGCCTAAATACGTGCATGCGCTTGTGTGTGTTTACGCAACGGCCGGCATGGCAGTGTGTGATGAGTGAAATACTCGGTTTTCGATGGAATGGTTAGTAGCAGCATTAGGTCTTGCGATGAAGAGTCTCCTCTAGAGTCAAAAACAGCACTTCGTAGTTTTCTATTTCGGTCGCTATTTTCAATCCAATAAAGACGAAAATGGTACCAAATTGTGCAGAAAGATCTAAAGAATGGTTGTATAACCTCCGATTTTCGAATTTTTAACTCTATTACAGTCGTATGAGCCGTTAAACTTTTATAAACTTTGACATGTAATTATAAAAAAATGGTAAGTGATATTCAAATTCCGAGGTTATACGACCATTCTAGCAATATTTATCTACAATTTGACACCATTCACGTATCTCTAGCTTCAAAAATAGCGTTCGAAACAGAAAACTACGAAGTGCTTATTTTAGTGTTTTTTCCAAAGGTATTAAGGCCTCTTAACATTCCTAATTATATGCCAATATTATTTGCACCATAAAATATTCTTCATGTGATACATCAGTTTTTCTTTCTTATTTTATGTCTCAACCATGCTCGGTGTCATTTATTATAAGATCTTCATTCCGACACTGCTTCCATAAGGTCAGTGGTGATATTATTTGGCTGCCATTGCACTTAAAAATTAGAATAAACTATTTATATTACTAGTCTTTTTTATTTTTAGTCTATTTCTTATCCTTTAGCCTAGAAAATATTTTCTCAGTTATTTCTTACGCGTATTGCTCATTTTCAATATGTAGTGGGATTTTTAAAAATTATCACATAGCTTATTGAACCTGAATCAATCGATTCTAGTAATTAACGTAAACATTTTTGTATTGATATTCAATCTAAATATATCAACGATTAACATGATCCAATTAATTGCTATTATTCAAAGGAAATGTGAATAGTTTGGGGAATGTATATCCTAATAGGATTGCAGGAGATAGTCCCCAACAAGGCATTACCATACCGTATAGGTACATTTATTAGTGAAAGAAAAGTAAAAGAAATGTCTCACCTTTTAATAGCCCAATGATGATGCACATTTTTCTTCAGACAATATAACAGGCAGCGCTGATAGTCTTTATTTGCAACCATTGAAGAAGTATCCATTTCCATCCTAGAGCTGCTATTCTCGAAAACGTTATTTGAAGAATTGAAGAGAACTGCAGCTCTTTTATCCAAATTAATTATCGAATAATTTAATATTTTGAGTTGAGCGTACACTTCCATGAAGAACAATACAATAGATGGAATAAAAGTTGAAATTAGAATAGTTATTGTGCACAAGGTGCCAACTACCAGAGAGTAACCAAACGCAAAACGGAAGCTCCATACATTTGAAGTATCAAATGGAAACCATAGAGGGATAGGATAATTGTAATTCAAGGAGGGAATCAGCTTTCTCTCTTTAGTTATGTAAATGGCTTGAACCATAGGACTCACTATAAAAAGGAAACTTGCACTGAGACCACAAAAAACAATTACGTTCTGAAAGTATTTAATATGTCTATTTACTTGAGCTCTCATCTCCACAGTTTTTTGTCGGGCAAAAACGCTCTCATAGTTGAACATATTTGTGGAGAACGACATTAAGCACTGCAAGTAAGACGATACCCTAAAATGATGAGTAACTATTGTTTTCAGTACAATGGTGCATACACCAAGTGCATGAGCTGTTTCAACAAATACAGAAAAGTCATCCAAAGACATGAAAACAGTTACTGATAATATAAAGACAATAAAGGAGAGCAGAATAATCTGTCCCATGACTATCAACAATGTTAGAGTACGGTATTTCCCTTTCGGATGAATTAATACACCACTTAATGGAATGAGACTCAAATTTGTTTTTTTTATTCCATCGATGATTACGTTCCAGTCCAACTCAGTTTTCTCACTTGATTTCATTCTGTGAACAAATCGAAAACCCTTCTATACATTACTTATTATTTCCTATGGAAGTGATCATAGTCTACTTAAGAGTTTTAAGCTACTCAAACATAAATTGACGTTCATAATCTTCTTAATTATAAAAAAACAAACATTTGAATGTAGGTCTACAGTGTTTGTATTTGTATTTTAGAGTTAAATTTCACGCCATGAAATTTGGCGGCACAATGAAATGCGGTTTTTGCAATAACTGACTGTTGTGAGTGATTACAAATCAAATAACTGCTAGCATCATCAGACTTGTAGGCTAGTCAACAGAATACAAGTGGTGTTGTCAATTTTTTATTAAAGTTGGTGATTAACATTTTTATTAAAGTTGGTGAGGAATAAACTACTATCAGCTCGTGGTCCCATATCTGGCAACATCACAATTCTCCAAAGCCGTCTAATTTGGTGGCGGGAGCTGCTAATACAAGCAATCTCAAAATATTATACAAAACTACTGTAATATAGGTCTATGAGAAGAGTAGCGAGGTAACCCTGCACTCAAAAATATTTTGGCCTGACGATAAGCCCCCCTGAATATTTACAAAAAAGTAACAATAGCGTTATTTATCTGGGCTTATAGCGATAGCAGCTGATTAATTTGGAAGGTGGGGTGTTACAAAAAATGCTCTGGCTCATTCACTTATATTTCCCAAACTGTGTCATATCAATGCTCAATCATTGCCTGCTAACTTTGACGAATTCAAAACTATTTTCACAACAGTTACTATAGATGTGGTCACATCTCTGGTAGTTCAATCGTTTAATTGTTTGCCTGTTGCTATAAAGGAAATAAATGAAAAGAACATATGTTCATAAAGTCCGTTAAGGAATATCTCATACAACTGGACAATACCAACCCGTTCTTTGAATCTTTAATATACATTTAATGTATATACGGTACATTTTTTCTTCTTAATGTTGTCAATAAATATTTAATTTCATTTTTCATTTCAACAAGAATCCTATAAAATGTAGTGGAAAGTAGACGTTGTCTCAACTCATAAGGCACAAAAAATGATAAAATATAAATATAACCAGTAGGTATAGTACTTACTTCATTGTAAAATACTTTTCAACTCCTCTATTATTAACTTTTTGTTGTAAATTTAACGACTTGCAGTCAATTACAACAAATTTACTACAAAAAGTAAATATTAACAACACAGATCGTTATGGAACAAGAAATCCAAGAATCCTCTATTATATTTGTTCTAGTGGCAAATGTGTGATCCAAACTTTAAAAGCAACATTTGAGTGAATGTAGAACCCTCGTTTCACCAACTTGGTAAGTGCTAGATACCATAATTAGACAAGAGCGTTTGAAGAAACGCTGAAAACTTGTATCACGCAAAGATTCATATTGATAAGACAGCTTTTCTCTGTGGGAGGGACCATAAAAAGTGACTTATTGCTAATGTTATATTGATGTCACATCTCTCATTAGCTTGTCCTAAAATACGCTTAAATTATAAGAGAAGGAAACCATCAATTATTATTTATCTCCAAACAACCGTGGGGAAGATAGGCACATTCCTTGAAACTGTAAAATTTATTAGTTTTGAATACCATGACAACAGTCACACAAGAAAACAATAACTACTGTACTTAATAGAAAAAGATTGCCGTGAAATAAGAGCAAAAGACAAGCTAAAATTAAAAGTCAACATTTAGCAGAACATGGACAAGCTGATCATAAAATACAATATTAAGTCTGTGCTGATATATGCTTTTGGCTACATACATATTCTATCCTGAAATGTAGGCCTCGGTCACGATACGAGCATCAGGACGGCAGAGCAGCGCCGATTGCCGCCGTCTTCAGACAAAAAATTTTTCATATGCATTCCGCTTTGTTTCGTAGCCGTGGATTACCGAAGCATAGAAATAAATAAAGAATTGATTTGAAAATCATTTGTAATGTTAATCAATTCAAATTCAATAAAGTTAGTAGTAAACAGTAAAAAAATACGCCTAAAATTGACGGTTTTTGAATATTTACTTAATCACCATTTCTCGGTAGCCGCGTAGCCCTGAAATTTTAGAAATCCAGGTTAATAGTTATAGTTTCAAGTAATGATTCTTAATTTTTTCTAAGGAATGCGCAAAACTTGATGATTTTATACAGGAATAATTTTATATTATAGTTTCAATTATGATTTAGAGTGCAAAATGTTTTAAAGAGCGTTAACTTTAAAAAATCTATAAAGTTATTAATTTTTCAGTGTAGGTATACTCAGAAAGTCACAGAATTAAAATAACAAATCAAAAATAATTTTACTTTTAGGGGCCTTTCACACCGAAGATGCAAGACACAAGATGCATGCATCTAAAAGACTGGACAATGTAATTGAACGAGAAGTTTCACACCAAAGATACAAGTGCATCTAGCACGCTGGATGCAAGATGCACTTGCCACTTGAGAACCAGCCGGCTAGAGATTTCAGCATGCATCTTTGTTGTGCTGGTCTTGCATACTCACCCCTTCCATCTCTCCCCGTCCATTTTGCCACCAGCCGGCAGTTCATTGTACCTTTCATGAAATCAAGATCACAATCTGGTTCTCTCCCAGAAGTGAATCAGCCAAATAATGATGATGACACCACACCAGTTGAAAACAGCAGACAAGATGAAGAAGATGCAATGAGTGAAGGAAAAACGATCAACGACATTGACTCACTGACACCATCATCAATGAGCGTAACCTCCTCTGCAGGAAGTTCAAAACGTCGTTACAAATGTAGCAAAGCTCCTCCTGATGAATTTGAGAAAATGGTTTCCGAATATATTGCCAGCAAAAATAACACAGAAGAGAAGAACCCAGATCTTGATTTTTTCAAAAGTATATTGCCGGACATTTCTGATTTTACCCCTTCCAAAAAAAGAAAATTTAAAACAAGAGTCCTTCAACTTATTGAGGAATTGTCATCTGAACATGTTAGCGCTCCTTTGGGAATCAACAATAGGCATATACAGGCCAGAATTATAATTTCGTCATCTGAAGAGTCATACGATTGATTAATCATCTTTCAAACTCACAATCTACAGAGATAATGGATATAAACAGAAGGTGCAAAAGTGGCACGTGCAGCTTTGGTATGAAACTCCCTTCATCAAGATGTAAGACACACATGCATCCTGAATTCATGATGAATGCATCTTGCGTCTTGCATCTACGGTGTGAAAGGCCCCTTAAGAAGCCTTATGCTATTATAATTTTCCTGAATGCAATATTCTATGTTCAATGAAGAGTTTTACTTAGAGACTTTACTTAGTTTATTAACTTTTCTTATAGTCAGATTTTTAGTTACTTACATCTATGTGTAATATTGGTCATATTGATTTGCTAAATATTTCATAATAGGCTAAATAAGGTATAAGAAATTTCTTATGTTTTTAAAGTTTGAATATTCAACTAAAAACTTGAAATAAAAAACATTTTAAAACAATAAAGAAACCAAATTCAATGAAATGATTGTAAAAATTAAATACTCAAAACTCACATACTAAAAAGTTTAAAATGAGGAGCTTTAAAATCCAATATGAGTAACCTTTTGAAGTCGGCGCCAACTATTTTATGAGCATAAAAAGTATTTTTAATATTTTAGCTCAAGAAACATTTGGCGCCGACATCAAAAGGTTATTGGATTTAAAGTTTCCTCAGTTTAAACTGAATACAGTATTTTATACTTTTTAGTATGTAAGTTGTATTCAATTTTTATAACTATTTCATTAAAGTCGGATTCTTTTTTGTTTTAAAATGTTTTTTATTAACCCTGCGGTTAGGATTCTTCTCTTTGATGTGACTAAAAATTCAGTCAATCATCGCTGTTCCTCACACCTTCCTATCGGACCCCATCAACTCAACATCTCAACTGTCGATCTACTTCAGTCATTCAACAGAGTCCATTCACTCAACTTTACTTTGAGTCAACTGAATATCTCATATAGAGCTGAGCCTGTTGAGTGGCTGTTGATCTGCTGAGTCGATGAGAGTCCGATTGGAAGGCATGAGAAACAGCTTTGATTGACTCAATTTTTATTAACATTTATTTATTGTGACAAAATTACAATGAATGTGAAGGTGCAACAGACTCAAATCCAAAACTGCTCTCTTCACAAATGTGTGTTTTGAATGAGTTATATTGGCCAAAACATGAGGTTAATTATTTTGCTGAAAATTTAGATTTACCAAAATACTCCACTGAAAAAATTATAAAATGATTCATTTTCACTTGGAAGGAACATAAAATAATAACAAGAATCCCAAGCGTCGAATCAAACATGAGATACTCAGCTGACTCAACTTTATTCACAACACCCAATAAGTTGTCTTCCCTTCGCACACGAGCCTACTCATTTGCAATTTGAGTTGGCAACGGGAGTCGCGCGCAACCTTGTCTGTGTTTTACAGCGGGAGTCCTCTCACGGGCCAACTGCCAGTCGTCAACTCAAATCCAGTCGGCAACGTGAATCGTCTGAGTTGCACGCAACGGTGACAGCCGGTCGCCTGCAATCTCAGTTGCGTAGTTGCATGCCGTACAGCAGTATTAAATGAGTATTGAATTGAAGTATTGAGCTGTATTCGCAATTAATAACCAAGTTCATACCGTTCAATCTCAGTTGATTAGAGGACTCGGCAGCGGAAGGACGTCCAATTTCGTTTCTTATCGCAAAGTTGTTAGTTCTTGTTCAATGAAATAGTTCGTTTTCAAAGCCATACCTCGGTTGAAAATTTAAAAAATTGGTCAGTGTACAATATCAAAATGTTCTAAATTTTATATTTATTAGTTTCACAGAACCTGTATTAATATATAGAAAAAACTATAATTTAAATAAAACTTATAAATCTGTGTATTACACTCCAGCATAAGCCAAGAGCTTGTGCGCTGGATTGGAGTTCTATGAGACATAAAAAATTATAAAGAGAAGAAAAAATTGTCCGCAAAATCAAGATTTTGATTTATGATATCACATTGGAAAGATTAAACACTATATTTAAGGATTTCATTTACCAGCCGAACTATTATAATTATATATATATATGTAAATAATAAGTCGAAGTATATGAAAAAATACATCTTTTACAGTATATACAAATCATATTTTAGTGAAAAATAGTTACTGAGCATTCATTACCTTCCACCCATGCATCGACATCATTAAGCAATTTTGGTGTGATCTTTTCTTTTACAAATTTAATTAGCAGTATGTTGATCAATTTATCACAGATATATTCAAACTGTCTCCTACAAACACTTGAATCAGTTCTGGATACTTGCTAGGAATTTGTGCTAGAGGGACGTAAATCATAAATTGGTAGATGCGGAAGGAAACTATTTTTATTTTTATAATTGAGTTGCGGACTCAAGTTGCAAACAGGTTGCACAACTCCGATTGTACGATTCCAATTGCAGGTTGCGCAGTCAAGTTGCAAACTCAAATTGCAGATGAGTCGACCCGTGTGCGAAGGGCCTTAGTAGATCATTTTCCAAGTTGGTAATTATTGATAATTTTATGTTGGCAGACTTTATGTTGACATAAGTTCCTTAATTACTTCAACATTTGCTCCAAGATGGAAGACAATAAGTTGTCTAAGGTTCCTCCGCCATACTTTTGATTTATAATAAAAAGCAACACAATATTTATTCACTGTTCAACAAAGTCTCCATTCGTCGGCAATCTTGTAACGAATGTTAGAAACAAGGAATCATTTGGTCGTACGAAAAATGGACTACTTTACATGAAGTGTGACGCACCTGCCAACATAAAACACACCAATAGATATTATCAAAATAAATGTTTGATGTTTAAATGTTTAAAGCACCCTCCTGTACAGTAAATCAAAGAATAAGAAATAGATAAAATATGAAATAGAACTTGAATTTGCATCCAACAATAATTCCGCTGAAGAGGTAAAATAAATAGAATCACATCATTTGGATTAAGAGTGTTCAGTTTTTATTGAGTGCAACATTATTACCATTTCTGTGGTAAACTATGTAAATGTTTCAACATAGAAATCAAAAAAATTTATGCTGTATTATTGAAAGTAGTATGTTAATCATTGGAATAGTAATAATACTGGAAACAGTTAAATCAAATGCATTATATATAAATGTACAAATTTTAGTATTTTCGCGATGAATTCGAAGAAAAAACATTTTTGGATTGCATGTTAGTGATTGCAGAAGTATAGCTTGCGTTTCGTTTTTCATTGATGAAAATAGATTAGTTGTTATTAAACTAAGCATTTTATCCGTCAAGTTCTCCAGATTCATAAGCTTGACGGTAAGACTTATCATCTTTCCTTTCAGGATCTAATCGGATCATGTCATCAATACGGAGAATGGTAATTGCAGCCTCAGTAGCAAATTTGAGCGACTTGATTTTTGATACAGCAGGCTCCAATACACCAGCCGTCTTGTTATCTGTTACGGCTCCATTATACAGATCAAGACCAACCCTGAAAAACGAAAGTCTCGTTGGAATATAATTGAAAACAGAAACTAAAGAAGTTTCTCAATCACACTAGGCAGATTTTAGCTTATAAAATAATAATTTAATGGTTTGAGCTAGATGGTGTAATGACAACAAGGCGGGTTCGATTCCCGGTCAGGAATGTTTGTGGTATCAACAAATAGTTAATCAATACGGATGCACAATCCTCTTGTATGCATTTACTCTCGCACAAGTCTCGGGAGTATGTGAGCATCGTCCGCAATAAAAGGTAAAACATCAAATGTCCTTTATTCTTTCAGCCATTTTTCCATTGTTCTATGATCTTTCTATTAATTGCAGAAATGTTTTCGATTAAAAAACTGAAACCCTGGTATAATTGTGGCTTTCATGTTTCAAGAGCCGGCATAAGTCAAGCCTGCCAGCCGAACGCTGAGCGCCGAATTTAACATGGGGAAAAACAGATTACAGGATTTTTAAGAGATTTTAGCCAGGGAGGGCTTTTAGCCTTCAAGGAATTTTAGAAAACGATTTGTCGAAGCACATCGTTTTTCACAAGTTTTAAATTGATGTAAATATTTAAATGCAATTAGTCGTTCTTTTTCAATTTGTGTGAAACAATCGTTGATTTTTTATGGGAATTCAACGATTGTTATAAACAAACTGAAAAAAGCTCTAATTGAACTGAAACGGTTCTTACACCAAATGAAAGCTTGTTGAAAACTGCGTGCTTCGACTGAAATAATGTTAAAGCGTATACAACATTCATCATACCCATTAGGCTATTAAGTTTTCTTTCTCATTCGCGGACTTACTTTAGACTTAGGGTTGACTTATACAGGTGTTTTGCATAGTGTTAACAACACTTAGTGGGCTTGTAGGAGCACTCATCATATAAGCATAGGTCCTTAAATGCTTCATTACAGAATTGAGGATGAAATAAAAAATAAGCATAATTTTTTAGATAATCAACAAGATATTCAGTTTGCAATTTGCTCAAACTCTCTAAATACTGTTGAAGGTGCCGTAAGTATTCATTATAGTATAATGAATAGGGCTTCGGGATCTGTGATGGGTCCACATTTATTTTCTACCTGAAGGTAGACGAAGCAACAGGTTGATGGGATTGGAAAGGGTTGTCCAATTGTTTGTAAAGATGGAAATATTCCTTCCTTCATCCTTTTTCTATTGTTCTATAATAGTTTGGAAGTTTGACCAATTTGTTGATTTCGAGCCTTCCTTGCTGGTGTTGACTATAGAGCGCACATTTTGGAGTAGATATTATTTGGAGTTGTGAAACAAAAACTGTTGTGAAATCAGTGTAACTTAAAAGTATTTCAATGCCCTTTCAGGTTCTACAGAATGAGCTCATAATAAAACTATGTTGAAATCAAATTTGATAGAACAAAATTTCTGTTCACTATACAGCCCACACTAGCAATATTACTTTAGACTTTGAGTACAGCTGTATATTATTATAATCTATTCCAAAACGACCGATCTCCAACTCCTTTCCAACTGCCAAGAGTTCAAAAGCTCTCTGTTGAAGTCAGGAAGACTTCAACGAATGTTACTTCAACGCCATTCAAAGATTATTAATTTTGGACCCAAGCGTCAAAAACAATTATAAGTTTGGTACATTGCTCAAAGAGGCAAGGCTAAGGGGGTAATATCCCCATTTGATAACATCCACTTAAACCCATAATGCGACTTAAAATAGAACGATTTATGGCTAGAAACGCTCAAAATGTGGTTTTAGAGGTTGGTTTTTAATTTTTTTCTCGGGGGAGGACCCTCCTCCCCACCTCAAGACTATGAGAGTCATAAATATTAGTCAAAATTCTGAGGACAGTTTTGATATATGAGGCCAACTGTAAAGGGAGACTGAAGAGATCGTTTGCCACTATTAATTAAGTGTAGACTTATCAGAACCTGTCACTTAGTTGTAGTACTGTATTTGAATTTGCTTCATTTATCTTTCATGATTATCCACAAGATAATCTATAGCCTATTCAGAATATTATTTTAGAAAAAACATAATTTATCAAGTAACAGTTTTTTCAGATTGAATTTCAGTGGTAGGTCTTGGAATGGTGTCAAAGATAGTACATTATCAAAGTAGAGGGAGGGAGGGAGGAGGAGTTACCACCCTTTAGGTAACTAAATCTATAGGAAATAGGTAATCTAATAGACAATATTAACATCTGTTCCAATGCAGTTACAAGAAAACTCTCTGTAAATTCCTGAAGTAGGGTATATAGACAAAATAATCTACACATATTCAATACCCACATCTCGGCACTTCTTTGTTGATTTGAAAGCAAATCATGAATCGCTTACAATCTTCACCAAAAGAGAATCAACTCTCAAGCATTGTCACTTTATTGAGATTTTGTCACTCTGCATGTGTAGCCCAGTACTCTAGATTACTCCAAATCGTGCTCTCTTCAGATGGTAAATTATTTTTGGGTCCAGTTCTCATACTAGTCACTAACAATTGGCATTCATAGATCTAAGAACAATAGCTGTATTCTCCCACAACCGAACAACCTGTTGCCCCGTACACTACAGGTAAAAAATAAATGTGGACCCATCACAGATCCCCAAGCCATGAATAGTATTAGTATATAGTATATATTAGTGTGATGCAAGGCGCTGTTCATTATTATGGAATCAATTTCACTAAGATTCTACTGCAATTTGCAGTGAAATAATTGGGGAACACACTCACCACTTCAAATGTGCCTGTTCTTTCTTTGTTTGGCTAGTATTGTGGAACGCTCTCAGCTTAGCAACAAGATCAGTTGCGTCCTGGGCAGCATTTACAGCCAAAGTTTTTGGAATGACCAACAATGAGTGTGCAAACTCTGCTATTGCCAACTGTTCTCTTGAGCTCTGCAAAACAATAGATTAATTTAAATTAAAAAATAATATAAATATAGAGTAAAAATAAAAATAAAATGATTGATTATTGACTTCTTCTTACCAAACATTTTTCATCATCAAAAATTATTCAAATCTCTCAACTTCTATTAGTTTTAAGTATAGATTAAACCTGCACAGAAAATGTTTTTGTAAAGCATTGTTTGAAGGTTAGACATTATGTGATGTTAAAAGCATGAGTTATAGTGGAAGTTCCCTTTGGAAAACTTCCTTATTTATTAATTCCCTACTATTATTGATTTGAAGTGATCCATATTCGTAAATTGAATAGAAAATAAAATTATCTAAAATGCAGAAGAACAGGATTGGTTTTTTCGTTTGATAGCAATACCCTAATTGAGAGAAAAAAACAATATATCATGAAGAGAAAGACTGGTTGTAAGCATTTAGCAATACTTACCAAAGATGTGGCGAAATTTTCCAGGTATATCGACAAAGCGGCTTCAACTGAGCCACCACCTGCAACCACATGCTTGGACTCCAAGACCCGTTTCACAACACAAAGTGCATCATGAACAGATCGCTCCATTTCATCGCAGTAAAAGTCATTCGGACCTCTTAGAATTATAGAGCTTGCAGTGCGTGCTTTTGGTCTGAAAAAAATGTAATTGCCATGGTTTTTATTTAAAGACGAAAAATTAGTGTAACAAAAAGAATAAGTTCAGAAAAAGGGCTTCTTCTGAAATAATTGATCGCTCTAGTCTACGATATGAAAGAATTTAGACCATGAAAGGTATATTTCTTTTTCTAAAGCATTTTCCTTCGTATAAATTCTACACAACTCCGTCTATAATAAAAATTATAGAAGACGGAAAATCTTTCTATACTCTGGCACAAGAGCACCTTTGAGAGCTGTTCAACAATGTAAGCGGTTCTGTTAGCCAAGTCTATGCTGTGAAAAATGTTTTAGCTACTCCTCCCCCGAAACTATCTTTCTCCATACGCTATTTCAGAAATGAAAGGGAAGTATTCTACTACGATAAAACTCATGCATGCAACATTATTAAAAAATTCAGAATAATGTCAATTCTACTCACTCTATTAGAACAAAACCATGGTTTTAGAACTCTACTCTTCTTCTATGACCCATACAATCTAATAAAAACTATCGTGCTCGAAAACTGTATGGTGTTATTACTATATTATTTACAACTGACAGCTTGTATCTTGTCAGCTTTTTTTTTAGGATGAAGCCCACATATGTCTTAGACCTATGCGTGGGAAATGAATTGGATGATGGTGATTGATGAGTTGGATCTACAATTTTAGGTGGGTTCCGAACCACCGGGAAGTGATGTTACAGCAGAGAACAGTGTATTTTTGCTGGCCAATCTAATCGGTCACCGTTACAAACAGGTCCTTCGAGAACGCAGCTTATCTCTATCTGATTGAATATATTATATTATAATCCAATAAGTTAGCTTGATCAAGGAATCAAGTGCAAATAACTCACCCTTTAATAAGGATCAATTCATCATCACAGACCCTCTCTTGTACAACTTCAGCTGCCTCTCCTATAAAACTGGCATCAAAGGTTTCTTCGCCTGCAATAGAAAAATTTAATTTGATAATAAAAATCATTATTCATAGATTATGCATAAAACCTAATTCAAATATGATTAATTGAAAATAAATAAATAAATTTATTTCTCTCAAAAAGAACATTACAATTTTTAAATAAAACAGAAATAGTTACATATTAAATAATACTATTCATTAAACATTTTTGTTTGAGAAATTAGGTACTCCCGAGAATTCCTTTATGGAAGTTATCAGCTGTGAAGTTTAAATAAATTTTCCTACAACTGCTCGTAAAGTAGTTCTTTATGTACTGAAAACTGATTGTAAAATACCTCTTTACTGCTCCGCAAGCGGTAAAGTACTTTACGCTCGCCAGCTGTTTTCTTTACGCTTCTGTTTTGATTTTGATGTCTCCTCATTGGTGGATCATGGAATCTGTGAAATTCTCATAACCTCAACAATGGCACACGCTAACCAAGTCAGCACACGGTCTGTGATGTTACAAACTACAATCCTTTATTGTGTTGGAATCCAGAACTGCAGTTGTAGGAAAAATATTGTATGTAATTCGCGCGTGAAGCTTCTTTATCGCTCTCGCAAAATTACTGCGCTCCGCTATGCGTCGCGCAGTAACTGTTTTGGCTCGAGCGATAAAGTCGCGCTTCACGCTCTTTTTACATAAATAACTATTTGCAAACGTAAAAACAAAATTAATAAGCTACATCCTAAACTCGTAGCATTAATACATTTATATTTTAAATTGAAACGAAACTTACAACTCGTTTTTTAATCAAGTTAGAAGGAAGTAATAAACTTAAGTTGAATGATACAACACTTATTATACTTTATGTACTAGTTATATGTTTTCATTTATTAATTGAGAGATCATACTTTACTTTTATCTTAGATTCGCAAACCATACCTCCACATCCTGTCTTTCCAATAACCACTTCTTTAACATATGTTTGAATTTTCTTGGCTTTTCCTGTTCTTTTATATTATCTGGAATTATATTAAACACTTTGGGGGCTATAATATAAATAAAAATGTTTATTCTTGGTTTCTTATCTATGGTTCTCAAAATATATTTTTGCCCGATGAAAAGTGGTTTAATGTTTGTGAAATAAGCTATTCCATACAAGCCCCCCCCCCCCCATACAGCTATTCCATATTGTAGCCTACTGTTCACAAGCGCATAATACAAAGATTCCATCACATATTCGGGGCACAGATTTCAAATAAAAAAGAGTTTTCTGCAGACGAATGTGAGGTATTTTTTTAATTTAAGTAACTGTAGATTCCAACTAAGCTTTTCGTCAATTGTAATACCTAGGTATTTTACATGGGTTGTCTCTACAATCTTATCACACCTGCAGTTAATGGGACTCTTACATTCAATAGAATGAACTGACAAATCCATCATATCATAAATTTCTAATTATTGTATTCTAATTGTATATTTTTTAGCAAACCTTCTTCGACAAACGTGACAAGATATTATACTGTACTCGGGAATCATAGCCATTCGTCTCTCAGCCAATGTTACTTCTGGGAAATGTCGAGTTTGTATGGAAAGACTAGGAATGGAAAGTTCTTTCCCCTCTTTAACCTTGCGTTACCTTGTATTAAAGTCAAACTGGTGACCAAGAATAGTTAGAATGATTGTTTCATAACCGATCAATTTTGCTGCGTGCCTAGTTGGATGAGATTATAACTAGTGTAAGAGCAGTGGATTTTCGAGTTATTTTTCTCGTTGTTTTGAATTATTGAAAAGTATAACACAATTGAAATCGACACATTCCAACCAACAAATATATAGACAATAAAAACAATAATAGCTTCATAAGCTTCAAGCCCAGACTTAAAGGCAGGATCTTAAGATGAAAATATACGACATTCTTGGACATTCTTGTTATATCATCACAAGTGAAATCACATTTGATATCATAAATTTGTAGATTTCAATGATATAAAAGCAAAGAATGATACGTTTTAGGTATTTCAACAATAAGAGCTCCATATTGTTATGAATTTGGGAGTAGCCCAAATTTTTTTTTTAAATTACCTTGGATCATCTTCTTGTTTAGTATCATTTTAAACGTTATTAAATTTTAAAGATATTTTTTATGTAAAGTTTTCTGGATTAGGACATTTTAAGCTAGTTATTGGGGAGTTTAGATTTTAATTATTCATTTTCAATAAAAGTAATTGAATCGATTGGGTTTTCATGTTGGAATTGGTTTTACAGTGAAGCATTGCTTTGAGATCCAATATCGAGCAGGATCGACTCCCACGCTGCTCTAGTAAAAGAAGATAGAGCTAGTTTCTCATTCTTTTGCTCTCTCCTACACTCTCTTTACCTGTTCATTTTTCAATTACGGAATAGGCCTTCTGCGCAGGCCTGGAGGCGTCGAGAGTTTTGATTCGCTAAAAGTTGCATAGTTTTGTAGTTCCCGTATAGTTTCTGAGCATCAATTCCCACCAAGAGCTAGCTGTAGTTGTAGGCAAGCAACAGGCTCATTACTCGACGAAATTGCATGGAGCAAACAGCACGCTAGTTAGGATGAGTTTACAGTCAATATTTGAGGTTATGGTGACATGAGATTTGTTTTTAGCCCCCTGTGCTGGGCAATGTTTATAATGTCGAATTTATTTTATTATGTGATTTGAAAAGTTAATTTTAGGAAACCGCCGCTCACCTCATTTTTTTGTTTGAATTAGTTTGTTTGGTTAGAGGATAACCTGTTATGTACTTTGCCGCTTTATAAAGTAACAACAATATATATATTTTTTTATATGAAATACTTTGTTTGTGAATTTATATTTCTAGCTTATTGTTCTCATGTACGTAATTAATGTAAGCAATTGTTTGTCAGAATTCATAGGCTGTGGATAAGACTTAGAGAAGTTTAGTATTAAAAAAAGGAAGAGTTTAAATAATTCAATTTAAGTCAGTAGTAAAAGTTAGCATACTGTTTTCAAGGCAATATTAGTGTGATAATAGATTATAAAATTGATGATGTAACTAAGTAACTCAACTTCCTTGTTGCTATAATAGATTAATGTGTATTATTTTTGAATACTGCGATGTTATGATACTTGTGAAATAAAGGTTAGGTTTGTTTAATTGTTTAAATTGTAGGAATGTAGATGTGTAATTAAGCGACATAAATGTTTGGGATTTGTGGTCGTGAAAGTAAATTGGACATAGTAGTCTTCATTTCAAATTAAGGGTTTATTTCTTTATCAGACAGGAAGTTACAAAATTTGAAATTTCAGCGGTTCCCGAAATGGAGCATTCCCGAATCGCCGCATTCCCGAATTGGAGTATTCCCGAAATGGAGTATTCCAGAATCAGAGCATTGCCAAGTCTTCCCGAATAGTCGAGACTTCAAAACTTCGAGGCTTTGAGTATTCCAGCATTGGAGAGTATGAGAATTGGAAGGTTCCTATTTTCCTGGTTCGTAATTCCTGATCAAGGCTGTATTAGATCAACGGTCCGACATGAACCCAATACCTTGGAATTAGTAAGGATTATCATACGAGGTAACAAATTTATTATATTTCTTTCTTTGATCAAAGTGAGTGCAACAAATTGTGGGGAACTATTAATTCAGTGAGATAATGAAAACGACAATATAATTTTTTTTTTAATTAAAGTAATCTTCGAAATGCACAATAATTTTAAAGACTTGAGATAATGATAAGGTTAGACAGTAATGTTGATTGAAATGTATAATTATTTTTCCGATTTTGGTTATTTTGAGGTTAATGAGGTGTGATTATATTTTCGAGTGGTTGTTTCCTAAACATGCGCTTCATTTGGTAACCTAGTTCCTCTTGGTTTTGTATGCATGGGTATTTAGTGGTGTTTTGGTGTACAAGCGCGTAGAAAGGAAATGTTTTCCTTTTACCACATTTTGCCTTCTAAATTTTTGGTTGTTTGCATTGCCCCTAAATTTATTCTAAATTAAAACAAATTGATGCGAAAATATGCATTCTTCATAAATAAAAAACTAGATGCAATTTGGACTATGTTTTTGAAAAGGAGATGAATAGATGTTACTATTGATAAAAATCAACCTAATAAGTAGAACTTGATAACATGGTATGATCGTGCTGTGCTTCTTGTGATTCATAACAGTCAAGTAGTCATTGAATCTATCCATGAGTCATCAGGTTGATCGACTACAGTCAAGACAATTGTATACTTACCTCAACTACAGACATAATTCAATGCACAATCGAAATGTGGTGATGCATTGATTTGGTAAAGGATTCTTCAAGATAAATACTGATTGACCAAGTGTACATTCCAAACACTCTTGACATCCACCATTTACGAAATGATTCGGACAGGATAATTAATAGCAGATCTCATCAAAGGCAAATAAAATGGAACTAGAAAAATTCGAAAGTATTGCAATTATCACCTTCCATATTTGTGAGTGATGTTAAGTATGCTGCTCCAGTTGCCTTGGCTATTCTTTTCAAATCAGCTTTCTTCACTCTACGCACAGCCATTGCACCGGCTTCAACAAAATACTGAAAAAATCATAGTTGGAAATAAATATAAATTAATAAATAATAAAAGAAACAGAAATAAATATATTTCAAGATACTCAAGAAATACTTAATTTTAATTTATATTTTCGTAAGACCAAATTCTGTATTTAGACCTCAGCCATGGTACGAGCAGTGAGAGGTAAGCGGCGGAAGAAAAGCTCAATAGTTCTATATTATTTTCTATAATATTTTGTATATTATAGTTCTATAATTTATATTTTCGTAAGACCAAATTCTGTATTTAGACCTCAGCCATGGTACGAGCAGTGAGAGGTAAGCGGCGGGAGAAAAGCTAAATAGTTCTATTGAGTCCTTATTGAGGTTGAAGAGCCGTTACATAATTGAAATAGGGTGAAGCCTAGCATCAACTATTATTTTTGATGAAATTAGAATTACTGGTGTCTAAATCCCAATAAATATGAAAGATTTTTTAAAATTAGAATTTCAATTTACTATTTTAGAGAGTTGGTTTAAAGTTAGCAGAAAGAAGCAAAAACACTATTCTAAACACAAATATTTCTGAGTGCATTTTTTAAATACATAATATAGCCCACATAGGTCTGAGACCTGTGCATGGGTAATGAGTTGGATTATGGTGATTGATGAGTTGGACCTACAGTTTTAGGTGGGTTCTGAACCACCGGGAAGTGATTTTACAGCAGAGAACAGTGTCTTTTTTGCTGGCCAATCTAATCGGTCACCGTTACGAACAGGACCTACGAGAACGCAGCTTATCTCTATCTGATTGAACAGATACCTGCTATGGCTCGCGGCTATCACTTCCCATATCGTGTTCATACTAACTATTGTTATCATATACATCAAATGGGCAAGGATAGCGTTTATCAGAATAATTATTATTCTTTTGTAAAATAGAGACCTACAAGAGAATAAATGAGTTGTGCATGAGATTAATTTTTGTTGAATTCAGAACTTACTCATTTTTAAATATTACATTAATTTAATAGAAATACGAAATACAATGACTTCACTTACCTTCAGACATAAATCGTCAATTCCGCCAGTGCTCAATACAACATTTGTCCCCACAGCTAGTATTTTCTGAATACGCTCTTTAGTGATGTCTGCCTCTCTCTGCCATATTGATTCCAATTTTTCTGGATCCGTGACCAAAATCTTGAAAATAAATTTACTGTCTTAAATACCAGATACCAGACAATGTATTTTTCATATTCAATGCGTCTTACGAATAATTATTTCTGCTTCGTCTGACTATTTGTATTTAGTTTCAAGTAACATAATGAATTATCTCAAGTTATTGAACATAATTTTATCTCATAAATTATATTCTTATAACTTATAAATCAACAGAAAAACATAATAAAAATAAGTTTATATGATACAGGAAATCTATCTGGAAGTCATATAATAAAGCAACCATAAACTAAGAAAGTTTCTATTCAAACAAAGCAGTTCTTTGATGGCATTAAAAATTGAGCCAATTCCTAGACTTAAGTTAGATAATATGAAAATGTCACTAATGCTACAGTTACCTGAACACCCAGCTTCATCTTGGATTTCTGAAGAGAGAAGTCTAGACAAGCTATCTTGGCATTTGTGATTTTTGTGGGCATAGCTGTAAAAGAAAGAAATAATTCAATGAGACTTGATACTTCGAAGTATTTTATTTCATAATATTAGACTAATACCCGGTTTCTTGACCGTTCAATAAATAATCCAGTAGCTACCGACAGTGGCCCAAAGGCTTACTTCACACATAACTTGGAATCGCTTTATACTGTCATGTATAAACTAAACAGAAAATCAGGACCAGGACCAGATAGGATCAAAGCACAGGATATAATAAACAATATATTCTACCTGAGATTGATACTGATACATTTTATTAATAGAATTATTGAGACTGGAAATATACCACCACTTATAAAGGTAACACATCTCAGACCAATTTTTAAAAAGGGATCAAAAAAGACCTGGGGTGTTACAGACCAGTGGGATCAGTTTCAGTTTTCATGAAGATTCTGGAGCATTTTATGGGTGCGCAGTTGCAAGAACATCTAACTAGACACAGAATAATAAATGAGAATCAATATGGTTTCATCCCCGGAAGTTCAACTATTGATTTACTGGAAAATATGACAGGTGACATTAATAGATCTTTAAATGATAGTAAATTTGTTATATCTGTAACAACTGACCTGACAAGAGCGTTTGACCTCTTTCATCAATCACCATCATCCAACTCTTTACCCACGCACAGGTCTCAGACCTATGTGGGCTTCATCCTCAGAAAAAAAAAATTATGAAAACATGATTCATAAATTAAGTAGAATAGGTATTGGTGGTAAATTACTAGGGTTGTTCGGGAACTATTTCATAGATAGAACTCTGCAGATTGAAATAGGTACTTGTATTAGTAGCAGTTACGAACAAACATGCGGATTGATCCAGGGAAGCATATTATCGCCAATTTTATTTAACATATATGTAAATGATTTCGCCAGCCTAAAATTTAAAAGTAAAGTTATGCAATATGCTGATGATAATATTCTGTATATAATACATAAAGATTTAAAAGTAGGTTTAAGACACATACAACAAGATCTTGATTTAGCAGTTAAGTACTTCTTTAATAATCATTTCAAAATAAATTCACAAAAGACTAAAGTAATAGTATTTAAGAATCAGAGAATTCAAGTTAATGAAAATGAATTAGTTAAGTTAACCTGTCATAAAACAGAATGTTTAAAGAATCAAATCATGAATGGATGTGACTGTCAAAAACTTGATTTTTGTGAGAGTATTAAACATTTGGGAATAAAGTTTGATGCTGATATGAGATTCAGATCACATAACAATTCACTTTTGAAGATAATGAGAGCTGCACTTTACAAATGTTCTAGAATAAGCGGTTATTTTCCTGTTAATACTAAAAGAATGATATACTACTCAATGATTCAAAGCACTCTTTTCTATGGAATTACTATATATTACTTGGCACCAAAATATATAAAACAGCCACTGCATAGGACCATAGAAAGAATTATTAGAACTCTTTTTAATGGTATTGGAAATCAGTTATTAGGCATTATGACAGTAGAAGCTCTAGCCAAATATACAGACTTGTCACGTAACTATTTCAAGAATGAATATAGAGAAATGAATGAAATAGATTACAGATTAAGACATAGAATCTATAGAACTCAGAGATATAACAATGCCTATGGTAAAAGAGCCCCAGAATGTAGAATTCCATTTCTTTTAAACTCATTACCATTGGAGTTGAGAATGTTACAGAGGAACAGTGAGATTCGAACAAAATTAAAAGTCTATTTTATGAGAATAAATGATTTAGTTTAAGCTAAAAAAAAAAAAATTATTTATTAATGAAGGTTAGAGTTGTTCAATAAAAAATAAGAAACACATTATGATGTAGAAAATAGGAGTGTCAATTGAGTATTAAAGTGTATCCCAGAGTGATAAGTGTCAATGAGTGAAGAGCGATACCATATTGATTGGTTGTTTAAGTGACTTGATTTTTACGGTGCAATAGACAATAGACAGATCAATGGATTACAAAGAAAATATAATGGGCTATATACAGTTATATAGATTACGAAAAGGAATCTATTGTTATTCATTGTTGAATTTGATTGTAATATAATGTCTTAATAAAATATCCCTCAAATAGCTTAGAGCTAGAGGGATACTATTGCATTGTGTAATGTTCAAATAAATAAATAAGTAAGCTGCCAAGCAGTTGAGGAACCGTTGTCATTTAACCAGCCGTAGGAACATTGTATAATATGGATATCCGATTTTTTAAATAATATGATACAATGTAATTAGGCCAGGCAAACAACTCCGGTTACCCGATGCTGGTTATGTGTGAAACAAGCCTTAGGGCCGCTATTAAATCTGTAGCTGCTACCAAATGATTTATTGAATGACTGAGAAACCGGGCATGAGACTACAACAAGTGTTGAATTCGAATTTAGTACTCTATAAATGTAATCTGTTGAAGTACATCTAATGTGATTTATAACAAAGCATAGAAGAATATAGCTCAATAATGTGGTGGAAATTAAGATACAAAATAATAGTATACTGTTTCACATACATTTAGAAAAGATTATAGATTTGTTTTCAAACTCCTTTGATATCAGCATATTTTTTAATTTTTTCCAGTATTAGTTGTTATTTTTATAGTTCCATTAACAAGATCATTTTCTGAAATGAATCATTCAAGAAAGTGAACCCTAAATGGATTTTTAAAAAATGTTTTACTAAATAATTATTGTAATTTAAATTAAAATTTAAATGAGTGCAATGTTTCATGAATAATCGCAATCTCAAGTAAACGTTTTTAGCTAAAAATTTCCTAGAAGTATAGACTTCATTTTCCGAATAACATCACTAGCTTAAAAATATTTAACTTAATTATTCCGAAAAAGTAATACCTTGTGAGGCAACCGTGCAGTTGAGAGCATAGCCTTGTACGAGCACACTTTCTCTTGCTGATCTGCCATGAGCTTTTAGAACATTGACTGCTTTGATTGGATAGCATGCATTTCCTTTGTTGTCAGTGATTTTCACGGCTTGTACAGCATCTACAACCATATTTGAGAAGAATTCATCGTCTGCTCCAATCAGTTTGCTGGACATGGATGTTTTCGCTGCATTCACAACACATTCGCGTCCTAACTCTTCAGTTCCAACTGTTAGATGTTCTTGAATATATTTGCAAGCTTCCCTGAAGAAAAACAAACAGGATCATTTTACTAGTAGGGGGCTTCCACACAAATTAACAGTATAGAGACCAACTAATATTTCCGAAGAAGTTTACTAATATATTATAATAGTATTATATTACTATTATCTATTATATACCAGTATAAATAATAGTGGCAATTTCCAAAATAGTAATGTAGAGGTTAGCTTAACTAACTACTACTATTGCATTGATACCGGAAAAGTCCTATTTTTGTGCCATTTCACCTCATAACGCGCAAAATTAAAATTAATTTTTCTAAAATTCCAAAAAAACTGACCCATTTAACCATATTAAAATAAGTTTAAATAGATTTTATTGCTTTTCTTGAACAAATTACAATAAAACTGAATCTAACAGGAAAATTCTACATGTTTAATGGTTGCAAAAATCAAAGCCATTAGGCTACTAAAAGAAAAAGTAAAATAGGCCTAATAGAAATTCTTCAGGAATAAAAAAATGTAATGATATGACCCTCAGAGAAATAAAATTCGCTCTCGGTTCTTTTTTCTGCATGGCACTCGAAGCAAAATTAATTTGCTGAATGCTGAGAATTGGCTAGTCATCATCATTGGATCATTCAAATCAGCAATATTATTTGTGTTATCTAGGTATTACAAGTAACCTATTTATAAAAACACTTTCACCAGATCAGATACATACGTGGTAAATGTTAAGTTGTGCAGTATGACGAAAAATATTATAGTTTAAAAATACTATACTTTACTTTGCAGTTGAAATCTACGTACAGAACAATCAAATGGCTTTGGAAAAAATAATTTAAAACTATGTTTGATACAAAATAGACTACATTTAGAAACTAATGTGCAGTTAGCAAAAATGATTCATATTCCTGATATCAGTAAAACACTGCGAGATCGATTTATAAATTTCAGAGCCTGGTTGAAGACTGACGACTCAACTCAAAAATTAATGAATGATGTTCCATTGTACGTTGCAAAGGGATTTTAGTTATAATAGCAGTACCCGGCGAATTCCCAAGAGCCTAGCCCTCAACTGATGATGTGCCTGGGTTGTAACATATCCCGTGACGTTGGGTCTGGTAGACCAATTTTGATTTTCATAAAACGTACAAATATCAAATAAGAAGATTTATTCAAGTGTTTCATCATAGACAACTATGGGGAGGCAGCATAACAAATATTGTGAATCTATACCCATTATAAAATCGTAATAAGTAGTTTTAAAAGTACGTATACAAATTTATAATGAAAAAACTGGGCGTTTGTAAAAAATTCAATATGGTAGGAAATAAATCTAGTTTTGAATGGATGATCATTAAGATTACATGTATGAAGATTGGAAAAAATATACATAGAAAATATAACTTCATAAAAAATGTTGTGCAGGTTTGAACTTTTGTATTGTTACAAATGGTTTCAAGTGCTTATTCCGCATTCAACACACAAACTGGCTCAACAATCCAAACAATATGTTTTCTCATATGCACTGTGATTTCACTTTCCTCTAGTATGTCTCTAATAGTATCACGAAAAATTGGATTATTGTTGATATTCCTTTCGAATAAAATGCCATTTTGTTAAATTCAACTTTGAAAAAATAACGTAATTGGTGACGTTGGGTCTGTGAGACCAAAATAAAACTTTGTGAATAAACAAAAAATGTAGAGTGGAAACGCATAAACAATAATCCGCGTATTCGGAGCATTGCAGTCATGTATGAAACATATTTGACTGGAGAATCAAAACTCAGATTATGTTTTATCCATTCTTTCTTTGGTGAAAAAATTATTTTTCTAATTGCAATTTAACCAAACAAAAAATAACATTTTGAGAAAGTTAGGAAGATGTGGTTTGTGCTAGCCCTCAAATGGTGACAGTGGGTCTGGGAGACCCAAGGAATTTTTTTCTTCTGGTAGAGGCAATATGCTTTCTCCCACTTCACTCCACTCTGCAATACCTTCAAGTTAGTATATCCTGAGAAGCCATGCTATTTAGAAATAAGTCTCATTAAACCGGCACAGAAAGTGAAAGTGACGTTTTTACAAAATCAATTGACATTTTCCTACTCCTTCTGATATTTCTTTTTGTTGTCTTCTTAAAACAATTCAGCCAATAAAACAATTTGAATAATGAATTTTCTGAGAGTAAATGTACTGAAATATTATTTAGAAGTAATATTAAATATTATGAACTTATCAACTTTTCTAATTGCAAAAAAAAGGAGATGGGAGCGAGATATGATCCTACGAATACACGGATTGAGAAATCAGAATTTTCCCATCAGTAAGACCCGTAAAATTTCGCTTTTTCTCAGTGCGCTAGTCATTTTATCGACAGATACAGACGTTTAAAAGGTATAATATTGCAATTGTATACCTGCAAGAGATTTGAGAGTACTTACTTGCACGCCAAACGATAGCCACTAATGACAGAAGTGGGATGAATTTTCTGTTTGACAAGTTCGTCAGCATTTTTAAGCAGTTCGGCTGCAATTATGACGACAGACGTTGTGCCATCTCCTACTTCCTCGTCCTGCAGCTGAGCCAGCTCGACGAGAACACGTGCTGCAGGATGCTCCACTTCCAGCAGACGGAGAATTGTGGCACCATCGTTTGTTACAGTGACATCCTGCAATATCATTCGATAATTATTATATTGCCTATTTAATAACTTTATTCAGATGTGATACTAACGTAATTTTGTTTTCGCCACACTAGGACGTAATGAGCTGTTTTTCGTGCGTCATATGGAGGCCGAAAGTGTTTGGTTTCCGAAGAGGTCTGTAAACGTTTACCGCCCTAGGGCGGAAAAGAAAATGACCTTGAATGACAGCTGATCGTGTCTGGGATACAGCAGTCATGATTGTAAAAATGTATCCTTCCAACTTTTATGTAAAACAAAAAGATTTAAACCATCAATAAATGTTTTTTTTTAATAATTTAATATGTACATAGTATTTAAAATGTCAAAAATGATCACTTTTTATAACTTAATATGTATTATTTTGTAGTTTTGATATCAAACAATAGAACCTTTTTATTCAACTTACAGAGCTCTGGGTGGAAATTTTGACAACTACTACAACTGTTGGTAACCTCTCACTAAAAGGTTTGTTGGTTAGGTTTTTTGTTTTTAGGAATTTTGTCTACTACTGCAACTGTTGGTAAAGGTTACTGTTGGTATAGAAAGGTTAGTTGGTTAGGTTTTTGGTTGTTTTATGCAGGTTTTGAATCAGGAACAGGAATAACAACTAAAAACCTAACCAACTAACCTTTTGGTGAACAGTTGTAGTAGTTGACAAAATGCCCACCCAGAGCGCTGTAGGTTGGATAAAAAGGTGATAGCCGTTCCTTGTATTCTTGCAAGTACCATAGCCTTAAAATTTCGCTTTCAAAATTTCCAACTTAACATTGTTGTTTTGTTTTTTTTGTGGTGTGGCGAAAAATAGCGTTCACAACACGGGCAAAAATGTTTTGCCGGCTCTCTAACGCTTCAAATTCTCGACTTCTCGAACTTGAAAACCGCGATCTCGAGCCGGCAAACACACATTTTCGGCCCTAGGTGCGAAATATACTATTTTTATACATAAAATAGTTCTGTATGGGCACCTCCTAAAAAGCCTACGGGCTTAAGAGGAACCTTGTAATGATTCTGCAAATAAAATGATCGATAATTTCTTCAATTTTAGATGAATTTTTATAGGCATAAAAGAATCTTTGCCAAAAATTGGGACGACGAATTTCAGTGACTGCAGAATATCAAAAAGAAATTCTGTTTGTAGGTAACAAAATTCAATTAGGCAATAGAGTTTTAGACAATAAATTAATTACTTATTTATGTTCCATGCATTACTTCAATTGGTGGACAATAACATACAGGTAGGAAATTCAGTTTTAGACTATACGTTTATTAGTCTTTACATGTACCACCCACTAATTCAATTGTTAGGCAATAAAATTCAAGTGGGAAATTCATTTTCGGATTGGTTCATTACGTTTACATGGTCCGTCCACTAACTCAATTGGTAGGCAAAAAATAAGAAATACATTTTAAAACAATGGGTGGTGTGAATAAAGTTGAGTTGGCAGATATCTCATATTTTTGACTTTGAATAATTCTTGTTATTTGACGTGAATTAAAATTGAGTCAATCAAAGCTGTTTCTCACGCCTTCCTATCGGACTCCCGTTGACTCAACAGATCTACAGTCGACTACAGCCACTCAAAAGAGTCCTATCATTCAAAATACTGAACGTTATTCATACCACTTGAAGAGTTCATCACTTTTACATGTTCCATCGGTGGATAATAAAATTCAAGTACTAGATTTTAGACAATGAAATTTAAAAATGGAATACAATTATAGACAGTAAGTTTACTACAAATTCCATGTTCCATCCACTTATTACATTGGTAGACGAAAAATTCAAGAAGCAATACAGTTTTAAGTAATAAACACTACATGTAAGCTTGCTCACAGCTAACAGGCTGTGTCAGATGTGAGATTGCTCCTCTTAAGAAATATAGTCTACAGGTCTGTGCGAATTTACGCCAATGTGAAACTTCATTGTCAAATATTTTGGTGGGATATTCAGGAGTTTTGAGTTTATCAGACGAAAGATCGGCCTTAGTATCGGCAACTTGTCCTCTTTATAGAAAAATGAATCCTACTTTCAATGTGGGAGTGCAGCTTAGCATGAAAATACCTTTTGCTAGAACTAGAATTCTAACCCAGCTGCGACTAGCATCAGACAAGGGAATCTAATTGTTCAGAGATAGGGGAACATGGATAAACTCTTCTAGAAATTGTCTCATCTGTAATTACAGAGATTTAGAAACACTGGAGCACTTTTTGATGCGCTGTCCCATTTATAGAGACTGTAGAATTCAATTTTTGGATACGTTTTGCCAAAATATAGTCAATTACGAGGACAGGTTGATGGTATTGTTGTCGAATCTGACGGAGGAAAAGATAAATAGAGTTTTCCTTTATGTTGTGAAGGCCTTAGAAATAAGACAAATGATATGTGAGCTTGGTTGAGGAGCCTCAAATCCTCTATTATACTGGTATTGTGTACGGTCGTATCCTATATTATGTAACGTTTGTTTGTACGTTTCGTGCACTGTTTGTTCTGTTTTTATTTGTTTCGGCTCAACTCTATTTGTGTGATTACATTGAAAAAATAAATAAATTATTTTTTATTATTCAACTTACGCCAATGTCATCCACCAACATCTTATCAAGGCCGACGGGACCCAAAGAGCTCTTGACGATGTTGGCAATCGCTGCAGCCGCCATAACTGGAAATTTCAGAAAATGTATTTAATAGAATTTTCTTTATATTTGAATATTGAATTGCAGAATCATACTATTTTTAGAAACCACAGTATCATAGTCAATACAGGAAAAATTTATAAATCAATTATTACTAATAATAGGCCTAGCAATCATTTATGTAATGCTTTCTGCATCAGTTGCAGGAATCCGGGTGCAAATGATAATGCTACATTCTACGCAAATGTTCAGCATATAGGCTACTGTACTTGTATGTCTAATGCACCACAGTTTTTGCAAATGATTGCATATCAGCGCAGGGCCTCAATTGATTAAAACCGTTTTAAGTAAGTTTTAACGATGTGTAGCCTATTTATCCAAAAGCTCTGTCTTCTGTAGGTTACCCACAAAGTTGAGAAATTAGAAGTTTTGCAAGACTGAATCATGCATTATCAACGATTGCAATTAACGGATTAATTTTCAGTGATAAATAGAACAAATGTCATTGAACCAAAAATTGTAAAAGAAAATTTATATAATTTGTAAATTCGAACACCTATAAAATTATTGTGAATTTCAAATTCAACTAGAATTCACATTTTGTTAATCTACACTATCTCTCGAGGCAATTTTGAGTTGCTTTGATCCGGATGAACTGTAGATGTGAACACTTATCAGAGTGGTTGCGCAAATCTACGCTGAAAACTACAATAATCAGTTCAGTCACACTTGCTCAGCTACAAAAATTAAACATGTCGATCTGCTTACTATATTTGAGCGAAATGGATTACAAAAATAAAAATTATAGGAATTTATTGTCAAAACAAAAACAACATTTTTGTACAACGTTAAACATATAATAAAATAAAATTTAGGAAGCAGCCCTACTCAAATAGTCAAGAAACTCTTTCACATCATAAATACAGAGCTCATATAATATTTCCTTAATTTAATGTTTGAACCCTCTTACTTCCAGGGATTTCACTTCATATGGCAATAATCTTTTGCAAAATTCATGTTATTCATGGAAGCTTTTTAGTGTTGGCTCAAGATTACATCGACTCACATGATATAGAGTTTTGCCCAGTGTTGTAGCTATGACAATTATTTTCTTGCATCTCACCTAAGTTGTTCTTTATATACAGTAGATATTCAAGAATATAAAGTGATGGCACTGTTAATATTCTCAGTTTCCTCATTAATGGTTTACAGTTTACGGAAGTAGTTTAATGGTTTACGGAAGTGATAGCCGCGAGCCGTAGCAGGTATCTGTTCAATCAGATAGATAAGCTGCGTTCTCGTAGGTCCTGTTTGTAACGGTGACCGATTAAATTCGCCAGCAAAAAAGACACTGTTCTCTGCTGAAAATCACTTCCCGGTGGTTCGGAACCCACCTAAAACTGTAGGTCCAACTCATAAATCACCATCATCCTACTCATTACCCATGCACAGGTCTCAGACCTATGTGGGCTTCATCCTCAAAAAAATAAATAAATAACAGTGAGTCCTGTAGAGTAACTTACATTAAAAATGCTTCTCACTAATCTTTTTTTGCAATGCCATTAGTTCTTTCAATTCAGATGAATGCCCCCAAACAACAATGCCATATGAGAAATGACTGTATATGTGCTTAATAAATAGATTTCAGCACTTCTACATTTACGAGATGTCCAAGTTTCTTTCTTAGCCACTTTCTTACTCCATTTTCAATTTGTACATTTGCACATTTTCTTCTTTGCAACTATTTCTGGATTTTGTAAAATCAAATAGGTAAAAAATTTATTACACACAAAATGATTCTGACTCATATTTAAAACGTTATTATAGCCTTGAATAATTAAGCTGCATAAATATAGTATGTTGTCTTCAACCAGATATGGTGATTGGTGACCGCCATGGTGATTATACTGATTAGAAAAAACAACCTTCTTCTAGGACGGTGTCGGCTCGTGTTCAATTCCCAATCTAGGTCTGGTACTTTGGATTCTTGTTACAATTTATCACTCAAGCAAAATCCCTGGACTAATGTGGGCGTAGGCACACTTTAGTTTAGGCCCTGAACGGCATTCATGATATCAATATAAGGCTTCAAAATTGACCAAAGTAGCCAGGTTAGGGGTCACCCTAGTACCTGAACTTCCCTGCATTCAATATAAACTATTGATATAGATTTATGTTCCATACTAACCCAAGCGAGGTTAGTTTAAAAGGTGTATCAAACTATATTATAATTGATGTACCGATGCAGGTCAGGGCCTGAACCAGATTGTACCACTGCGAATAAACCGCAATATACCGTAAATAAAATAACACTAATGTAGCATAGCCTATATCATGTTTTGAGGTTAGATGTTATAAGCATTTTGAAAATAGCTTGGCTTTCCAGTAAAGAAAAAGTTCTTTATTTATCTTTAATTTTTCTCCACTTGAATTATAGCGATAAAGTGAGGAGATAATTAATTAATTTAAAAGGAATGAGTGAAACCATCCAGAAATCAGTAGGACCACATGGTCAACAAACAATGGGCTGATGAGTCAACCAGGACTTGAGCTAAGAATAAATTCATAAATTTCGATACTTGAAATATTAATTACCATTTTGTGTCCTCACGGGAGTTCCAGAGGAACGAGAACCGGCAATTGAAAGCGCACTTGCAATAGTAGACATGATTCAGACAATAACAAAAGAGATCTAGGAAAAGAAATCGGCATCGGCGAATGATCAACTGATCTAAGAATGCTGTGCTGACTTGATCTAAAAGCAATAATGCTATAAAGATACAGTTTAATATAAACTATTGTTTTTCAATTCTTGACTCTTACAATATAAAAATTATGTGAGAGGTTTGAGATATTATTGGAGAAATAATTCAAGTTTTGTTAGTCTTTTAGTTTCAAGTTTCAACTAGAATTTGGTTTTAGCTTGTTGAGACAATTCAGTAAGCATAATCAAGACACAGCAAGAAGCGGGAAAGTTGAATAGAACACAAGTTTATTTGATGGAAAGCTTTTCTAATTTTTTCACGATATGATAAATTGAACGCTTTAGCCTCACTATGCATACCTAGTATGAAATGAGCTGAATAATGAAATCTGTGCGATTGTACCTGAATGTCGCCCGTTATCGCCCTGTGTGCGAGAACATAAAGCCCATTTTTAGCGTTTTCGTTATAACTTATCGTCCAATCGCTCTAACTGATTCAACCACTACTGCGACTGTCGTTCATCGTTCATCGGGCCCTTCATAACTATTCAAAAAATATTAATGATCGATATTATGTTAAGAATCACAAAATACTATTGAAGATTAAATTTAGGAAAATATTGCCGGTCGGGGAAACCATGAAGAACATGGTTGTTATATGGAACTATATGAACTTTTTATGTGAATTTAATGACTTGCAGTCAAATTTGACTGCAAGTCGTTAAATTCACATAAAAAGTTAATATTAACAACGCAGTTCGTCATGGAACAAGAAATCCAGGAACTATATGATTTGAAGGCCACTTATTTTGATACTCAATTAAGTTGCAGTACTCATGAATAATTAGTATACTGTATAAATAATAAAGAAAAGAGATGTTGTGTCACTGCAAATCAATATTATTTTCTTTGAGGAAACCTCAACAATAATATTCTATTGCGGTTCAGTTGCAGGAAGAGAGCAGTAGGAGTCTACGAAATAATAAACTTTATAATACAGTCTATAGTCTACAGTCTATAGAGTGGCAGAGATTGTGCCACTCAGCCAAAAAACTAATGTAGGTAATAATAAGTACGGTACAATTGATAAGTACGGTATAGGTTTGATAGGCCAGAGCTAAATGAAGCCATTAAGTCAGCAAATAAATCAATTTATAATACAATCAACAGCCTAAAAAATAAGAATTCTAAGCAGTTGGGGATTTGTTTTCTAAATGAAAGGCTGAAAAAACAAAACTTCACTAATCATGGTCTACATCTAAATCAATCTGGCAAATAAGTAATATTTTGTAATAGGCTAGCAGAGCTGATTGAAAGTCGTTTGCAATCTACTGTCAATAAATCTCCTAAACAATCATCTAACGAACCTTTTTTAGTAAAGTGGCTCAAAACCGGGAAGGGAAACTATAGTTTCAAATGATAAATTCATATATTCAATTGTATTAAAAGACGTTAATCGATCAAAAAATCAGGATAGCATTAGTGGAAGGAACTCTTGTAGCAATCTCATAGGTTCTCAAGATTCTAAGAGATTAAGTAAATCTACTTCAATATGCAAAAGCAACGATAAAGTAATATAAGGGATGATAGGGAAGTACTCACTGCATGTGTTCCATCAGAATATTCAATACATTCGTAACAAAATAAATAGAATCGAAGTATTTTTTAAAGAAGAGGCTCCTGATATAGCTATTTTCACAGAGCATGGTTTAAAAGAAGATGAATTGTCACAACTTAATATTCCAAACTATTCATTGGAAACGTCGTATTGCAGGACATCTCATCGAAGTGGGGAAGTAGCTATCTTCACTAAATATGCTAAGAATATGCAAACATTTAATTTAGAATATGAAGAGAAATTTGCTGTGGAAATGGATTTAGAAGTTTCTGGGTTAAGAGTAAAAATCGACGATAATTTCGAAGTAGCGGTGTTAGGTATTTATAGGTCACCAAATGGGGAATGGAACAATTTTTGTGAACTATTCAATAGGATTTTAGAGATTACTACTACTCGTTTTACAAACGTTATTGTAGCGGGAGATTTCAATACAGACTTTGCAACACAGAATAAAATGACAGAAGATTTAAGGGATAATTATTATATACATTAATAACTTGGAAATAAAAGTTCATGAATATACCAGAGTCACAAGAACATCACAAACAATAATTGATAACATCCTTACTAATATAGATTACTCTAAAACAAGATTAGGCGCCTCGGAACTATCTGATCATGACTATCAAATCTTAGAGGTGGAGTTGCAAGGTTATAAATCAATTAAAAAGAGTAGAGTAATGAAAGAAATTCAACAATGTGAACAGGGGAATATCGATTGTTTGAAGCAGAATCTGCTACAAGAAAACTGGAGTAGGGTTTACAATAGCAATAGTTTGAATAACAAATATGATAGTTTCATTAATATTTTAAGGCTTCATATTACTATGAATTGTCCAGTTATAAAAGTCCCTGTAAAAACAAATTAGACAAAATTGAAGAGTGGATAACAGATGATATCCTTGCAGAAAGAAATAGGGTTAAAGATGCATATGATGAATTCAATCTATCTAGAAATTTGTTAAGTGAAGATAATTACAAAGCTCTAAAGAAAAACAATACGAAAGAAGTGAAAAGAGCGAAATGTAAGAAAACAGCTGAAATTTTGAATAATAGTGTGTACTTTAACACAGCAGTGTGGGATGTAATAAACAAAAATAGGCAAGTAGCCCATGTAGATGCTTATACTAGTGTCGCCAGAATAATTAACGAAAATGACAAATATATTGATGATAGTGTAGACATTTGTCATTTCTTTAACAGATATTATCAACTGGTTGCTAAGAATCTTCAAAAATCTCTTAATACAGGTATTAGTGACATGAGGAATACTGAGGGGATTCAGAACGAATTAAAATTCCAACCAGTATCCCAAGACGAGTTGTCAAATATCATTGATAGTTTAAATAATAAAAAAAACTGTAGGAATGGATGGGGTATCCAGTAAAATTCTGAAAGAATGTAAAGATCAATTGTTAGACCCTTTGATTCATCTGATCAATCATTCATTAAAACAAGGTGTTTTTCCAGATTATTTAAAAGAGGGGAAGATCTTGCCAATCTTCAAAAGTGGTGATACAGAAAAGGTAGAAAACTATAGGCCCATTAGTATTTTAAATGTAATAAGTAAAATTTTTGAAAGAGTAGTTCTAAATAGGTTACTTCTGCACCTTCAAGAAGCTAACTTTATCTGTGATGAACAGCATGGCTTCCAGAAAGGGAGATCAACAAAGACAGCCATAGTTTCTCTAGTTGAAAAACTAATAGATATAATAGATTCAGGTGATAAAGCTACTGCAATCTTCTTAGATCTGTCAAAGGCATTTGATTGTGTTAATCATAGAACTTTATTGGAAATACTGCAAAATGTAGGTGTAAATGGGGTTGAACTGAAATGGTTTGAATCATATCTTATTGGGAGAAAACAATCTGTAGAACTAACTACAGTAGTTGGTAATAGTATAGTAAAGAATAAATCTAATAAATTAGAGGTGAAGCTGGAGTGCCTCAGGGGTCAATACTAGGTCCATTGCTTTTTTTGTTATATGTCAACCGTTTACCTAAATAATTAATTAGTGGTAGAGCCCTCTTATTTGCTGACGATACATCACTCATTTTCAGCAATTCCATTGTAGATAATTTAGAAATAAGTGCCCATATAGGTGTGTAGTCCATTGCCCAATTTTTAAATCAGTTGAAATTAACTATAAATAGTAAAAAATGCCAATACCTTCAATTCAAAAACAAACATAATTTAAATGAAGATAGGGCTATAAACGTGTTTGTAAACGATAATCAATTAGACCAGGAAGAAAAAATTGCATTTCTAGGAGTTATGTTGGATAGACGATTGACCTGGACTCCATACATTGAGAAAATATGTAGTAAAACTTCATCTGGGGTATTTGTCCTGCGACAGCTCGCTAGATTGAATGACAAAAAGTTACTTTTTACAGCTTACCATGGGCTCTTACTGTCACATATTAGGTATGCTATCTTAGTATGGGGTAATTCATCAAAACAAAATCTTGATAGGGTGTTTAAGATCCAAAAGAAAGCGGTTAGGTGTATAGAAAGAGTAAATAGATTAGATTCATGTAGGCCGTTGTTCAAGAGATTTGGTCTCCTAACTGTACCCTGCTTATATGTGTATGAAGCTACTCTATATGTAAAAACGAATGATATTAACCAAAATCTTGATGTACATGATTATAATACAAGAAGCCGAGGAGATTATCACTTGGAGAGTCACAATAGTAGCTTATTCAAACAAAAACCTAGTTATATTGGTAGGAAATTCTACAACAAGCTACCGCAGTTTTTGAAGAGTCTTGAAAATATAGAAATATTTAAAAAACAATTGAAGAAATATTTAGTTGATAAAGCTTTTTATAGTGTACAAGAGTTCCTTTCACATCAAAATTAAGCCTCACCTCAACTAATTGAAGTAATTATGGTATCTAGTGTATAATATTGTTGATCTGACTTGTCTTATACTCCTTAACTGGAGTCTCCAAGACGTAATCTACAAAAAAAAATATATATATATATAAATATAAAAACTAAATTAATACAAAGAATGATTGACTCCTCACCATTTCTCAATAACCAATTGGCTAAAAAGGTTTATTTAAAAGGTCTCAGCAGTGACGTAGCCAGGGGGGTCCTAGGGGTCCGGACCCCCCCTTCCGGTCCTAAATTTTATATAATTTTCATTAAATTAAACGTAAAATAAGACAAAGCACTGATGTTAGTGTTATTTTCAATGCCAGGAGAGCTAAAAAAGACTGTTCTAGGGCTTCTATTTTTCAAAAAATTTCCAGGGAAGTACCCCCAGACACCCCCCCCCCCCCCCATTTCAAAATCTTGGCTACGTCACTGCTCTCAGGCGCGTGCTAAAAGAAACGGTTCACAAATTCATTGAAAATTGACATTCTAGAAAACTGAAACGAACATTATTTTTAAGCTTTTCTCAAGTACTATACGAGGACTATAAAAATTAAATTTGCTATACATATTTGGTTGGTGGACCCAGACCCGTGTGATAAGAGATTTTCCAAAATTTATCCAAATTACGCGCAAAATTGACGTTTTTGGAAAGTTAAGCGATATCAGATTTCAGCTTTTCTGGAGTACTTTGTAGACAAAAATGAAATTGAAATTTGCTTTGCCTGTTTTATTTGGTGGAGAGGAAACCCAGATGCGTACGGTACTAAAGAAAAATTATAAAAAATTTCCCACAAACCCAAATTGACAATAAATTTTGGTAATTTAGCTTTTTTCAACAGTTTTCTAGAACCAGTGGCACACCCAAAAATGACCCAGGGGACTGTTGGGAGTAACATGAATTGGAGGTGTCAGTGCCCCCCCCCCCCCAAGAAGGGGAGTCATGGGAAATGTTTCCTAACAAAGTTCAAATTAATAGTATTAGTACTTGTAGATACTGCAAAGTGCTAAAGATTAGCTGCATGTAGTTTGTCAGGTAGTCCATTATAAAATCGTCCCCAGAGTCCTATTTCCTCAAAAATCCTTAAAAAAATAATCCCCTCAAAACGAAGTTATTCGTGTTATTTGGCAAGAATCAATAAGTAATAACAGAATAAATAAATGTTGATTTGTATGAATTTCATGCATGCATGTATTAAAAATTATTTACATTGCAGCCTTGTGAAGATTGTCGTGAAAGCTTTGTAAGTTTTCACAAAACAAAATCCAATTTTCTGAATCCTTTGCTTAACCAGCCGTTGATAACCAGCTACGGGTCAACTTCTATTTCTCTGTGGATATTTAAACTTGCCATTCCATTCATCTGTTTTCTTTGATGGTGTCATTAACAACTGCCTTGCCATTAATGATAGCAAGCCTCCATTTGAACAATACTGAATTCGTGAATCAGATTAGAGAATATATTTCCAATTAAAGTTGCGAATCACTCAACTTTCTATTTTCTTTAAAACTTCGAGTTTTTTAAAGTAATTATTTTATTTATATCTTTCTATAGAAATTGACTTTGGGGTGGGGGGGGGGGGGGGGTGTGCCACTGTCTAGAACAATGACGAAAATGCACAAATTTGGTACAATACTCAAGTGGTATAATTGCGAGGCCTTGAACACGCACTAGAGAAAGGTGTTACAAAGTTTATGCCCAATATACACCCAAAATGAAATATTTTAGAAAATGTATTTGTCTACTGTATCACAAGAAACACGGAGCTAAAAAATGGAAGTTGGTTTTCATGGTTCGTTGAGCCTCTACACGTGTGCTGGTCAAAGGATTTTAAATATTTCCTTGATACCTACTTCAAAACTAACAATATTACGTTTTTTTTAATTCAGCGCTTATGAGCGCCCGTGCTTGAAATCAATGATTTTAAAATTTAGATGATGAAATAGATAATGACTGGAAATAGTTTAAAAGAAGACGTAAAGACAATAGTAATTTGTGTAACTAGTGCGCAAAGTACCTCTTTGCTGCACAAGAGAAATGCATTACGTACGAGCTGAAGGCGATTGTGGGAAGTTTCTAGAGTACAGCAATAGTATATTACGTTACTAGGCTGGAAAGAAACGTTTTGCCGGTCGATCATATGATAGTTATGCGAGAACCGGCAAAAGTTTACAGCCTTGTAATGTATGATATTTTTTGTTACACTTGATAGAAAGACATGATACAATTAACTGGATAATATGCGAGACATTCAAAAGTATTAAGACAATTAAATCAGCTGCTTTATTTAGATTCAGAATTTGATGGGCGAATTCCCATAATATAAAACAAAATAATGATAGCCCAATGCAATCAGCTGGATAATATTTGAGACACGTATTGAGTAATGTTGACTATATCTGTACATATAACTATATGAGTCAACAAAAATTTTGCCACACTCCATCTGTTTTTTCCTATCTTGTACAGCTATAAGGCCTTATTTTTCAGCTGACTTTTCCGATCTAGAAGGGAAAAGAGGCACTTTTTACATACATGACAAATCTATGGACTTTCTATCAAGTGTAACAAAAATAGTATATTACATTACTAGGCTGGAAAATAACGTTTTGCCGGTCGGTTAATGCACGAGGTGCAGCCGAGTGCAGAAACGTGAATATGCGAGAACCGGAAAAAGTTTACAGCCATGTAATGTACGATATTTTTTGTTACACTTGATAGAAAGGCAAGATACAATCAGCTGGATAATACGCGAGACATTCAAAAGTATTCAAGACAAGTGAATCAGCTGCTTTATTTAGATTCAGAATTTGATGGACGAATTCCCAGATATAAACAAAAATAATGGTAGCCTAGTGCAATCAGCTGGATAATATTTGAGTCATAGGTAATGAGTAATGTAATGAGTTGACTATATATATATACATATAATATATATATATGTGAGTCAACGGAAAAAATTTTGCCGCACGCCATATGTTTTTTCCTATCTTGTCAGCTGATTTTTCAGATCTAGTACGGAAAAGAGGCACTTTCCATATGTGACAAATCTATGGAAAGCAGCTACTTTCTATCAAGTGTAACAAAATAGTTATTTTCCTCCACCTACTATCAAAAGTTGCATTTTACTCCCTGGAATTGAATACTAAAGTACTACTTTTTCTCCCTAGGGAGTAAAAGTGATTCCATAAGAATAACCTGGGAAGAAGTCCGACAACGCCGCGATTGAAGAGAAAGGAATGTGGCAACACTGTCGTGGTCGGTAGAGGAAAATTCAAGAGAGCTGTATTTCGATCTTTGGAATATTTTGATCTAGGAAATAAGTAGCTGTATTTCGATTGTGAGGTTATGTTCAAAAAAAAAATGTTGCACCTGAGTCTGTTGCACCTTCACACTCGTTGTAAATTTGTCACAATAAATAAATAATCGGAAAAATAAAAAAAAAAATAAATAAATAAAAAAGTGTGAAAGCGTGAAGGTAAAGTAAAATTATACATTGTTAGGTGTAGGTGGAGGAAAAATGTTGTGTGCATCACGGGACTAAAGTACTTTTTCTCCCTCAGGGAAATTGTCACCCTCGGCTACGCCATCGGGCGACAACAGTTTCCATCAGGGAGAAAAAGTTGCACTTTAGTCCCTAGATGCACAAATAACTATTGTGCATCTAGGGACTAAAGTGTAACTTTTTCTCCCTGAGGGAGACTGTTGTCGCAGCCGAGGGCGACAATTTCCCTGAGGGAGAAAAAGTACTTTAGTCCCGTGACGCACACAACATTTTTCCTCCACCTACACCAATACCTATAACAATGTATAATTTTACTTTACCTTCACGCTTTTTGAACATAACCTCACAATCGAAATACAGCTACTTATTTCCTAGATCTAAATATTCCAAAGATCGAAATACAGCTCTCTTGAATTTTCCTTTACCGACCACAACAGTGTTGCCACATTCCTTTCTCTTCAATTGCAGCGTTGTCGGACTTCTTCCCAGGTTATTCTTATGGAATCACTTTTACTCCCTAGGGAGTAAAAGTGATTACTTTTAGTCCCTAGGGAGAAAAAGTAGTACTTTAGTATTCGATTCCAGGGAGTAAAATGCGACTTTTGATAGTAGGTGGAGGAAAAAATATTTTCAGCACTAGTTATTTATATAACATTTTTCCTACAGTTGGTACACCCAGAGTGCAACAAATGAGTGCATAAATAGCCGCTTTGTTGTGTAACTATAGGAAATAGCTATTTGTGCAACTAGAGCGGAAAGTTGGAGATTTTTGCACTGAGAAAACATTTTTTTCACAAGCCAAAGGCAAGTAAAAATTTTTTTCTCAAGTGCAGAAACAATACTTTGTGCTCAAATTACACATTACATATTTCCTACACTAATGTATAGACATTTTAACAGAACAAAATAGGACATTCATAACCTCATATAACCTATATTCGAATTAAATTGATTTTGACAACTATAGCTGACTGTGAGCTCGGTTTTGTGTGGCTGAAGCAGGGTAGCCAACCTATTTATGAATGCAGAATAGGGAACCTGCATATTACATGCTCACTATTTTGTGTTGTTAGGTTACAAATCTGAAGTGTGGAAAAGTATTTGCGCGCACTGGAATTCACTTTCCCATGCTGGTGCAGGAATAGACTATTTTGCATGCTACAATTAGTGCAAAAGTAGGCACTTTTTCGGGTCACTGTAAGAAATAATAAATGGGCCAATATTATTGCTAAAACACAAGGTACTATAGTTCGATGACATTGTGACAGATATCTACAATGATTATAACCTGATGTTTACAACCACATTTACTATTTGGTTATATGGTACAGTGGTTGGAATTATTATGGAATTCAATAGTAGTAGGTAGTTTACATGAAACTGCTCAGTGTATTTTAGTTGAGATTAAGAATGGCAGGACCACAACTTTATCAAGTGTTTTCATAATAAATGACTACATCATTGTGATATCAAGTCTTATTCATTATTTTATGGCACAATTGATTTATGGCCAAATAATCGAAATCTAATAGGAAAACGAGGAACTGATTAGGATAAACGAATTACACAATATAGAAAAACACGTTTTTGTTTAATATATGTACGGAAATGTTTTGTACATTTGTCTTTGAAACATTGGTGAAAAAGTGTATTACACAAAGGAGCTAAAATAGCATTTTCTTATTGAGATTTCATTTTTCATTTCCAACAATCAATACTATCAAACTAGCTCTAAAATAATATTAATAATAATTATGACAATTAATTCAGTCTGAAAAATCAGTACAAATAATCAAATGGTGCAACAAAAGCCATAAATGTTCAGACATGTAAATTATAGTACGTATACTCAAAAGACACTCGCAACTCAATATTAGTTGAATGATGCATTAACAGAAAAGCCATCACTTGAATAAATAAATGAATTGGATGAATTGATAACTATGCTAAGTGGAAAATTGGTGTTGTTTTGCATACGATTCAAAACTTATCTTATCGACTCAAAGGCGATTGCAAGAATTACTAAACTTGAATTCTCCTACAAAATTTAATTAATTTTGAGATCATGTATATATTAGAAGTAAATAGAAAAATAATACATTACTGGATTAAAATAACTATTAGACCCGGAATTCAAAACCAAGAAAAATGATTTTTATTGAATGAAATCAGCAGAATGCAACAGCAGAAATGCTTTTAATAATCTTCAACACTCGATTATATCAATAATTGAAGTACTTTAGTCATGTCATATTCAGTACAATAGCGCTTCAATCATGTAGTTTAATATGGAAAATGTTGATATAGCAAATACATCAATTATTGCTACAGAATCTTTTTGTATGTTTCAGTACGGTATTCAATAACTTAGTTCTTTTTTCTAAAGATAATAGTAGAAACTCGTTAACTTAATTCTAAAGAATAAGACTATTGCATTTTAAAGGCCGGTTTGTAAATCAGTTTTGTAGATTTAATATGAAACGAATAATAAAATTTAAATTCAGTCGACTTAGACCAGTCGAATACAATCATAAGCTAAATCCTTTATTGCTATTGACCGGAAAATTCACGAAATATATCATGAGAATGAGATATATGATTATCATTTTCACAACCTCAACAAATATAAATATTTCAACCGCTGATTATGAAATGATAAAACCTGGGGAGTTAATTACATAGCTGAATCACAGACTGGCATTTAAAATTATTCAGAATTCTAGCGAAAATTTAAAAATTTTCAACCAATGAAACGTTTGTTTGATATTATTATAGATTCAAATAGCTCAAGGTTGGTAGGTATTTCATTAATATGTTGTTAATATACTGTGCTCACGCACATTGACTACATCAGTCTTGGTCTTTTTTATATTGGACTAGCTATTGTACCCATCCTTCGTACGGATTATGTTTAGAAATAAGACTAAATATGTTTCGGCTTTTTTGATAGCAACGATCATAAAGTTGTTAGCAGCTTAGTAAACAACTTAGAAGGTAAACAATTCAGTGACAATATTTGAGAACAGCTGATTGATATATCATGATAAATTACGTGATTTGTTCTTATGTGGTAATAAAACTTAGAAGAAATGTATCCAAAATCGCACAATACTTGGTTTTTAAACGTTTATTATTCTGTTAAAAAAAGTTAATTTAGTTCTTTATAGCTAGACATTGTCAAAAAGGTTTTCAATACTGATAAACAACTTAAATCCCGATCGATGCTCTCGTTTTTCAAGAGAAGACCGCGTAAAATGCCTTCGGGGCCGTGACAGACAGACAGAAATTGAGATAAGACTTGTTTCGGCTTCTTTAATGTATAAAACGTAAAAATAGCAAAAATTATATAATTCTGATAAATGTACAGACAAAACTCTAATTCTATTTATATAGATTATCAAACAAATTGAAAAAAGGAATAATTATTTTTGTTGAGATTTCTACTATTGAAATGTAGACTATAATACTATATATTGCAATAGTTTGCCAACATAAATCCAGTTGAATCTACAATATTTTTGCATAGTCAACGAGCTTCTACTACACGGTATGCATATCTTATCAAATCAAGCAATTCAATTGCTTTCGTTTTTAATAAACAAGATATTCCTTTGATACGTAAAATAGCAATACCAGGATGGTACGATTTGTGGGATGAAAGTATGAATAGTAGTAAAAAGACATTGTAGTGATTTTAACAACTACTCAACTACGTAAAGAATGCATGCGGAAAATATGCGAACTACTGAAAACTGGCCGTACTCATGGCTAGCGATGGTGCTGCTCTACTCCGATCTTACATGCATTCTTCAAGTGATCGAGTAGTAGTGTGGCATGGTAAAAATTGTTGCTATTGTATTGAATATTGACTGAATAAACGATTCCAAATGGAGAAAATAAAATAACGAAATAATAAAATAAAAAGAGACAAAATTATTCATATCGTAATCAATTAAAAATACATTACACGATAAAAAAGTATAATTAAAGAAAATTGCATTTATAGGTTTTAAAATTGACATATTAATTCTCCACATTATATTAGGTAAAAGCTGTATAGATCACTGGCTTCTAATTACAAAATAGGTATAAGGAGAAATTATACCATAGCAAATATTGTTGAAAAATTGTAATTATAATTTGAACTATAAATAGTTTCATCATGTAGTTATTTCTTCATAACATTATATTCTACAAGTTTAAACTTATAAAACCCATTTCATCTATAAGATTTCTCCACTGTGGCTAAAGCTTTTCGAGTAAAATGTTCAAGTTATGATATTCATCCACTGAATTCACATTTTCTAAAAAAAACGTGGGAACAGTTGTAAAATTGCCTAACTGTTCAGATTATTCTATCTTGAAACGGCAAACTAAAAACGTTGAGACAACGAAAAAATATCTGGGTAAAGTCCAATTGATGGTATTGAGAACTGTAAAACTAAAACCAGTTTTAATTTTCTGCTTTCTAATTTTCTGAACAGTATTTTACATAAAAAGAATGATTGTGAGAAATAAGAATGAATAAGTTGAGTTGAGTTGGCCCCTATCAGATTACACCAACAGTCTACTAACAATATTTATATGCGATGTGAATTTATAAAGTAAATATTAATCTATAGAGATATCAACAAATTCAACAGAAATATACCACTATCAACTGTTAAAATAATGTCAACATCGAATAACCCATAATATTCACGTTTTATTAGACAAAAGTCATCCATACACAATCACTTTTGTAGAGAATAACGATAGCATCTTCACCTGATATACACACACATATATATACACATATGATATACCTTGGCCAGAAAATAGACAGTAAAAAACAGTGGACCTAACCAAAGAGAATTAAATACAAATAAAAATAATGTAAGGCTAACAATTAATATAAGTGGAATAATAATCAGTGCAGGTCTAGTGTCAGTTATCAGAAAAAAGAAACAAATGCTTTACAATATTTTTTCAATCAATAATGAATTAATTAGATCTATGGTCAATTATGAGAAAAATGTAAATTTTTTGACATGTAAAAGTATAAAAATAAAAGTTAGAATTTAGATGGCAACTTGATTGCACTTCGACACCTTATGCTTCTTCAAAACACAAGCAATTGAAAATAAATATTTCAATGTTTGGAATGAATATTTTGGTTGGTTAAATTTTAATCTATCGGTCATACTGTTCAAATATGTATCATTCAAAGTTGTGTAGTAGTGAATTTAGTGTAAAATGTTAAAAGCTGTATGAAATCCAATATTTTGTCTTATATATTCACGATACTATTTGTAGTAATTTTTATCTTTTCCAACATACTCGTACCCACTGATATAAATTTAAATCTTACTATAATTTGTAATCTATTTTTGTATTTGACAGACATGCAGACAGGTTATCAATTACCTCCAATAAACATTTACGCATAATTTTAATATAGTATATAACCTTTCCAAATGAATTAATACTTATCAATTCCCATAGATTCTTGATATACCATGAATCATTATAATTATCAATCTCTATGAAATGCTCGACCTCTAGGTTAATTATATCAAACCGACCTCACAAGTTTTGATTCTAATATTTATTATTTCTTCTTTCTAAATCTTTATTATTAAGCTGCACTTCAATTTCCATTTATGGCTACCATTTTTTCAGGTGAAATATGGTTTATAAACAATTAAATAAGTGATATGTAATAAAATTGAATTTCACTAACTTGATAGTAAAGCATAACCAAAAATAGCTTCATTTTTATTAGGTTTATCGTTTTAAGATTTTACATTAACTTACCAATAAACATAACCTGGGACCGCATGAAATTTGTAATTATTTTAAAATAACCCTACAGGTAGTAAGTAGCAATACATGGGAATTATTTTTCAAGGAGTAGTTCAGATGACACGTGTATGAATATTACGAAGAGCACTTGGTGAAAATTACAAGTATAGAACCTAAAGCGGCCCTGAGAGAAAACTTATCAAATGGATAAAAATAATAGTAATAAAATTTACAATTCAATTTACATAGGTTATTTGACATAGATATGAGATGATTGTGATAGAAAATTCGAAGTGAAAAAGAATGCATGAATGACTTTCATCCTCTCAAACATTAATATAAACTAATGTTCATCAGTATGAACGTTTACAATTTTCATTTGATTATTATTTACAAAAAATATTCTCATTATTGTCCAAAAAGTATCATTTGGATCTCAAAAAGTGCGACTCACTATAATCTTTTTACATACATTTTAACAATTTTATGTCCCGAAAATACAAGACTGAGTCCATACCAAGTTTTTATTTATAAATTTCCTTGCACTTCAGTATATTACTAATACCCATTCAATATTCACACGGCTTAAATTCGAGCGACGAATCATTCGAAACACGCTTGTACTGGTAATAATTTCGATTATCACAGCTCATAGAGTCGGTTTATCAAATAATTCACCCTTTAGTAGTTCAATCTCATCATACGAGTTTTCTTGTATCAGTTCCAAAACTTGAAACTTCTTCAAAACGAGACTTGAATAAAATTTTTGCGCCACCTAAAAAAATAAGACATTACATACAAGCTGCAATATTATTGGCAAATATAATCCGCAAGCATTTCATTTCAATTTCATTATTATGATTACACTAAGTGTTGTTCAATACAACTATAATACTGTAGTTCAATGCAATAGTATTGATGAATTTGAAGAGAGATAACTTTGAATATCTGGGAACAGCCATTTCAGCAGATGGAAAGGTTGATGAAGAGATCAATAGAAAAGCCAATCAGGTATATTTAGTTGAGTAGAAGCATACCAGGAAAAAGAGAGACTGGCCAGGAAACAAAAATGAAAATTTACCAGAAAGTATATAAACCTATTCTACTCTATGGAATGGAGTGCATGACCCTTTTGGACAATAAGAGTAGAATTACCTCGGCAGAAATAAGATAACTAAGGAAAGTTGTTGGAAAAACAATAAGGTACAGAGTAAGAAACAATGTAATTAAAGAGACATTGAAACAGGAGGAACTAATTACTACTCTTAAAAGACATTAGGATGTTTTGGACATGTAACTCGTATGAGTGAGGAACGAGAGGAGAGGTTGGTGATGGAGGCTAAACCAGAAGGAATACGAGGCAGAGGACGACCACGACTGGAATGTGACTACAAGCTAGGATCTCATTCAACAAACGCAGTGGTGAGTTGTATCAAGTTTCCAGTCTTCGATATTTCATGTCTTCGCTTTTGCGTCTTATTAATTTCAAAGCCCGTATTGCATCTCTTGAGAAATAAAATTGAATTAAGTAGTGTCATTCCTATACTATAACAATAATTAATAGATTCTGCGGTAAATCGATTTAGTACTTGTGCCGGTCCTAGCAACGAGAAAAGTCATGATTCTCAGCCATTCAAATAAATTCTCAAGGGCGAATACAATTATCAAAAGTAGTAATTGACTATGAAAATTATTAAAGATTTTTATATTTTCATAAGAAATGAGGAGGTAAATGAACCTCGCTCCATGAAACAACAATGTGATTCCACACAATTTTTAGCACTGTTCAACTCAAATTGTAGCACTCAACTAACTCAAGTTTGTAGCACTTTATTTGGCAACTTATTAAGCAGCACTTTAATCACCTGTAGATTCCTAACTATGAAATTGTGATCATCTACCAATATAAAAATTCAACACAAAATTATTTTGAGATACGTTAATTTGATGGTAGTAAGTGACAAAAAAGCAAATCGTGACTTGCCTATTCAAATAAATAAGACATTTTATTCTAAATGGTTACATGTATAGACTAGCCAATTTCGGCCACGACTTTATTGATATCAATCAACAATAGAATTAATAGTTCTTCAAATTAAAATATGCCAACAGACAAAACGCCTCAATAGCTTGTAGCATGCATGACAAAACTCATATACAGTAGCGATCAACAAATTCGCTATAGAACACTTTATGATACTAGAAATTTATTACATTAGATAAGACCATTTAGTTACATCTAAGAGAAAAAGTTATTAGAATAGATCTTGAGTGTATTTTGAGTTTTACCTGTTTTCTGTTGTTACGATGTGTGAGGTCAGAAAGATAAAGTTTTGATCCTTCACAACTCTGCATTTTCGTTTTGACAAGATGGTAAAAGTGAGCTGCTCGTTTATTGAGGACACGCTCTTCAAACTGTTCGAATGTTTCATCGGTTGCTTGCTCTTCAGGCTGTAACAAAAACATAGTAACTAACGTTAGTTTATTAGTACAATATAAATGCTTTACTTCAGTGCTGCATAGACTGCTTATGAAAAATACAGTCTTTAATCATAAATAAATTATTTCCTCACTCATGAACTTTTCATACATTTTATCGTAGCAGCGATTTAAATGAATTTTCGTGAATAATTATTTTTTACTCTATGATTTTTTTTCCAATAAATTCACAACACAAAACTTAAGCTCACAACTAGTGGTGCAAGTATTGCCTCAAAATATTTTATGCTTGTCCAAAAATACTTACCGGCCCAACTGATACGGGAAGTTCGTAATCTTCATTCCAAGGTGTAGCATTGCCCTTTTCAGAGATCGCACCAGGTGTCATAGCGGGAGGATGTTGCTCATCATATCCCATATTCGCCATCATTGGATTCTCCTTCAAAAAATTGTATACAATATATCAGTAAATATATCATTACTTATAAGCCAAGCACAAAGTGCTCTCAAGAATAATGAAATGTGGGTTGATGCATCTATTATAAATGAGCGAAAATTTCCAAAGTAGGTCCTACGTCTCGAGTATACTGTGAAAACTACATAGTGGATATTTGCTCTCAAGAAAAATGAAATATGGATTAATAAATCTATTATAAATTAGTAAAAATTCCAAGGTAGGTCCTATGTCTCAGGCATACTGAATATTATTGAGTGACATATTAGTTTTCAAGGTTACAATCTCGTCTTATGCAGGGTGATTAGCAAAGTAAGCTACAAAAATTTCCTTGACTTTTTCTTGATCTTTAATAAAGTTTTCCCTGACCAATATAAGGTACTAGCCGGCAGGCTCGCTTCGTTCACCATAACCGTCTAGCAAGGGGACAGAGTCCCCCCTGGACCCTAGGGGGTGGTTTAAAATGCGCACAAAGTCGTGAATCGATCGAGCACTTTTGTATGGTCATCATCTGCAGTCATGGATACGGGCACAGTTATTCAATTCACAGCTCCATATTTCTTATACCGGTATCTAATTTTTTAAATAATCACTTTTGACCGTATTTTTTCCCGTGTGGGGTTGCTAGGTCCTCCATCGGGTGCCTCCCCAGGTGGCGGATAGGGGAATGCCTCCCAGATATGGGTGGTACCGAGGAAATTAAATACTCGGGGTGGACCAAAACCTAGCACAAAAGCCGGAGATGCTCTGGTGACCGGAAGACTCCCGGAATAAGGAGTCAACTCTGCAAGGCCAACGGTCCTTGGAGCGGAAGAGCTAAGTAGAGAGGGCAATCTCTTGCCCTAAAGATGATAAAATCATCTTTAAAGGCGGAAGAACTAAGATGATATTAGTCAACGGCATGAGGATGTAGAAGGCATGATGGGTAACCACTACATTAAAGGCTTTAGGAGCAACCCTAGTATTCATTATGGCAATGTTCAGACTAAATTATAATTCCGGAGTAAGCACCCCAATCGGATCTCCGGGGGGTGCAAGTATGAGCACTGACATAAACAAGAAAAATTTCTGTAAGCATCGTACAAGGATGGGCACATGGAATGTGAGGACCATGGCTCAAGCAGGAAAAATACAAAACGCTTTTGCAGAAATGAAACATTTAGATCTCAAGGTTTTGGGAATAAGTGAAATGAGATGGCCAGATGCAAACTACTGTGATATTGAAGATTATAGAGTGTACTACTCTGGAGCTCCCCAAAAATATGAATATGGAGTTGGAATTATCATGCACCGATTGATTGCACAAAATGTGTCCAACTTTATACCAGTTAATGAGAGAATAATGTTAGTACAAGTAAAAGCAATGCCAGTGAATGTGAACATCATACAGGTATATGCGCCCACAAGTGATCATGATGAAGAAGAAATAATAAACTTTTATGCCCAAGTAACAAATCTCATCAAGAATATTCCTAAAAAAGAAGTTCTAATATTAATGGGCGATTTCAATGCAAAGATAGGAAAAGGAAGATCAGGAAACCATATTGGTCCTTATGGCCTGGGAGAGAGAAATAGTTCGGGAGAAAAACTCTGTATTTTTGCTGGAGAAAACAATTTGGTTGCAATGAATACATTTTTTGAATTACCTCCTCGTAGATTGTATACTTGGAAATCTCCAAGAGATGGAAAAGATGGCAAGATTGTACGCAATCAAATTGATTATATAATGGTAAATAAGAGATATAGAAATAGTTGCAAAATGGCCAAAACATTTCCAGGAGCAGATATAGACTCAGACCACAATCTATTGGTTGCTGAATTCAGAATACAATGGAAGAAACTGAAAACAAAACAAACACAACAAAAATATGACAGACAAAAAATGAATGATCCAGATGTGAGGACGCAAATTGAGAATGTGCTCAGTACTGCTCTGATTGAAGTGAAAGTCAGTTCAGAAATTGATGACAAGATAAGCAAAATAATAGATGTCACAACAAAAATAAGGAAAAATTTATTGAGAGTGGATATGGATAAGAAGAAATCATGGATGACCAATGAGATTTTAAGGTTGATGGAGGAGAGAAGAGGGAGGAAGATGGAGGGAGACACAAGACTTTATAAATCCATAAATAGACAAATAAGAGGGAAAATCAGAGTAGCAAAAGAGCAGGAACTCAAAGAAAAGTGTCTGGAGATTGAAGTAGCTCAGGCGAAGTATGACACATTTAGCATGCATAAAAAGGTGAAGGAAATGACAGGGAAATATAAGAAGAGATCAGTGGGTAAAATAGAGAATGACCAAGGTGAAATGATTGTGGATATAGAACAGATGAAGTTGACATGGCAGAATTACGTTGAAAAGCTTTTCTCAGACCAAAGATTTGAACAAGAGATAACAAAAGATTTAACAGGTTCAGACATTCTCTTGGATGAAGTTGAAGCAGCCATACTATCTACTAAAGATGGCAAAGCAGCTGGCCCAGACGGCGTTCAGTCAGAGATCTTGAAAATGTTCAACAAAGATTTAAGGAAGGAATTGACAACTGTTTTCAATAAGATCTATAACAGTGGAAAAATACCTGAGGAATGGTTGAGATCGGAATTTATAGTTCTACCTAAAAAGCAGGGTGCTAAAAGGTGCAGTGATTATAGAACAATTAGCCTTATGAGCCACTTGTTGAAAATATTTTTGAAAATTATCCACCGCAGGCTGTATAAAATCTGTGAAGAACAAGTATCACCTACACAGTTCGGCTTTATGAAAGGTTTGGGAACAAGAGATGCACTTTTTAGTATACAAGTCCTTTTTCAACGTTGTCGGGACATGAATTGCAATATATATGCCTGCTTCATAGATTATCAAAAGGCCTTCGACAGAGTTCAGCACAACAAAATGATGGAAGTCCTGCAAGATAGTGGAATTGATGGTAAAGACTTGCGTATAATAAAAAATCTGTACTGGAATCAGTCCGCATTTGTAAGAGTGAATAATGAGAAAACAGAGGAAGTGAAAATTCTCCGTGGAGTCCGACAGGGATGCATATTATCGCCACTCATATTCAATTTGTACTCAGAGGCAATTTTTCAGGAAGCCTTAGAATACTTAGAAGCCGGTATACTTTTGAATGGAGAGCGTTTCAACAACTTCAGATATGCAGATGATACTGTCATTTTTGCTGACACCTCAGAAGGGCTTCAACTGCTAATGAACAAAGTGGCCGAAGTTAGTAGGAAATATGGTCTGGAAGTCAACATTAATAAAACAAAAACTATGATCATTAGTAAGGAACACATTGACAATGTGCATTTTACCATTGATGGCAAGGTGGTACAGCGAGTGCCAACATATATTTACCTTGGTACAGTATTGAATGAGCAGTGGGATCATTCTCAGGAAATAAAAGCCCGGGTTGAAAAGGCAAGAGCAGCGTTCAACCAAATGTCAAAACTTTTCAAGACGCACAACATAAACCTTGAATTGAAAATTAGACTCCTCCGATGTTATATATTTTCCATCTTATTATATGGAGTAGAGTCTTGGACCCTGACTGAAGCAACAAGTAAGAAACTGGAAGCATTTGAGATGTGGACCTATAGAAGAATCTTAAAAATATCATGGGTGGACAAAATATCCAACAAAAGTGTTCTTCAACAGCTGAAAAAAGACACTGAAGTAATGCTCACAGTGAAAAGAAGAAAATTAGAGTATCTAGGTCACATCATGAGGAACGAAACCAAGTACAAGTTGCTGAAATGTATAATACAGGGTAAAGTGCTCGGCAAAAGAGGCGTTGGGAGAAGGAGGATATCCTGGCTAAGGAACTTGAGAGCATGGTTTTCGTTATCCACCCCTCATTTATTCAAAGCAGCTGCTAACAAAATTGTCATTGCCAGAATGATTGCCAACATTCGGTAACGGATAGGCACCAGAAGAAGAAGAAGAAGACCGTATTTTTGGAATTTTTCAAAATTCTTTCTTAGCATGCACCTAAAGCTCCAACGGCACATGTGTACCAAATTTCAACTTAATTAGCCATGTGGTTTTCGAGAAACGCTGATGAATGAGTCAGTGAATCAATCAGGGGTATCTGGCTTTTATATAGATGAAAAACAAAAAGACCTTAGCGAATAATCAAAAAAATGTTATGTTTGTTAACCTACCTAGCTTATTAGTCTGGTTGTCCATCTAAAACGCATTTCAAGTTCGATATTATTATTATTATTAGATATATAATTACTACGAAGTTTTCACGATATTTTTTTCATATTCCCTGACTTTTCCAGAATTTAAAAATGTTCTCACTTTTCCCGGTCGCTAGTCACTCTGTTATGTTTGTCAATAATTGACAATTTCCAACATTTTTTAGTCTTGCCCCCTTTTATATACTTTTTACTTTCTTCTAACAGGTGACAAATAATGCCGGATCACATCTACCCACTTCTCATCGCTAGGGTAATCCCTTAAACATACTACAAAATTCTTCAATTCCTGAGAAACCCCTTTCAAGTCGTATTATTCAAATCATAATTACAGATTTCAGATAGACTTTCAAATTTATTAAAAAAATATATTTATTTTATTTTGTTATTATATTTTCAAGGCCGCTTGGATATTCTAGTTCTGTAATTAATATCCTGGTCCTACACAATAAGTTCTCGTTCCATAACATTAATTTAATTCACCTTCCAATAAATACTATATTTTTCGTTTATTTCAATCTTCTAGTTCATTTATTTAAACAGAAATGTATGGACTGTAAAACAAGCAATTAAAACTGGATCACAAAGGGAACGACGGCAATTGAAATGAGTGCTGTACAAGGCAGAGTTAAAGAAACAAATGCCTAAATTTATTAGACTTGTCTGAATATTTCAATCAATTTTGTAATTTACGTTTACAATAATTAAATTCAGTACCCAAGAATGATGTTCAAGTAATTGAGTTCTTTATAAATAAGGGTTGAGACCAAACGTTAAAGGATCACACGTATTGTAAATTTTAGAATACACACCTGATCATAGCCCATGTTCTCCATGTAGGGATGTGCGACTGGCGTTTCGGGAGGAGCGACTGAAAGAGGCGCTGGCGTCTGCGGGTCCAAGATGGGAGGAATCTGCGCGGGCGTTTGTGGGGCGGGAGTCTGTGGCGCCAATCCGCCCGGCGTCTGTGCGAGAACACTTTGAGGGTGACCTGGCAAAGGTGTTTCTGGAGCATCCAACCCTTCACCCGCCTAAGTAAAACAACGTAGAATATCAGTGACACGACAATGAGTCAATCATAGATTTTGATATTCAAACTTCTTCATTGTTATACATCAACAGTCAATACAAACAAAAATAGATTTTAAATAGATTTCGCTCTAATAAATATCATATATATAATACTAACATTGAAACAATCAGGAGACAGCTAATATACACAAGCTCTAAAACTATAAATAAAATTCCTGAACACCTTATAAATACTGCCAAAGTAACTAAGAAAATGAAACAAAGCATCAGTAGTTGGATTAAGAGGAATTATTTTTTTAATCTTTGAAATAGTACTAGAAACGGTTCTTCTGATTTGTGAGCTTGCTTACTGATGCTTCCCTCTGGTCTTTTGGACTATCCCTTCCCTCTATCTCATCCTTTTCTCTCCACATTCCCTTTTCATGGATTGAAGGCCTTCCTTGTACATGGGTAACCATAGTTGGAAAACCTTCTAATCCCCTCTCTTTGCTACACCAAAACTACTTATTGTTTAGCCTTCTTATTTTTTATTGAGTGTTATACATAATTATGTGATATTATTGTACTGTTATGTTTGTTTCTTGGGATGTGTGTGCGTTAATAAATTGAAATTGAAAAAAAAAACAACTCTCGTGAATACATCATCAACCGGGCCTAAAAATAATAACAGAATAAATTTAATAACAAACATTCAATCATATTTCAAAAATGAATTTATTAAAAGGTTCCTTATTCCTATCCAAACCATCAAAAGATTTATAATAATAACAAAAAAAATATATAATTATAACATTTTAATAAGTCTAAGTAGAGTAATTGCATGTTACCTACTTTATAATAAACCTAAACTACAATACTAAAATACCTATCTATGTCATCCTCCACCAATAAGTGTCTACGCAATTTCCCCCAAAAAATATTTTTCATTTGCCATTCCTTGATATAAGTTGGTAAATGGTTGAAACATGTTGGAGCCAAAAATAGATGAATTTTCTGAATACTGTAAGATTAGGTTTTGGTACAATAACAATCAATCTATGAAGAGAAACTCTGGAAATCGCAAATCCTTCTTTCTCCACTTCTATCAAAAAATAGTTTCTGATTGAAACCTAAAATATTTAGGTTTCTAAAAAGTTGGAAAGTGTGCTCGAGTCTGGTTCTATATGAAATTATCATTATGAATGCTTTTCGAAGTATAATTATTGGACGCAAGGTTGTATAATATGTGCCTCCCCAGACTTATGTCCTATTCAATATTTGAATTCACCAACGCAAAATACAAGGATCTCAACAGCTCTGGATAACAAACTGTACGTACCATGTAGAAAATTCTAATATTAATCAGTTTACTAATCAAATATGACATGCTCCTTCCAATTTAATTTACTGTCGACCCTAACGCATTTTCACTTAAGCAACTCAAATGTACAAATCGTTTTGTGATACTTCAGTGGTGAAGTACAAACAGCATTTTTCCTGAGATTGAAAATAATATATTTTGTCGTTGGACTCATTACTTTTAGATTGTAAACCAACATTTAAGTGAATTTACGTCATTTTGCATGCTGTTAAGTAATTCAATCAAGGAATCAGCCTTATAGAAAAGAGCTGTATCGTCAGCAAAGGCAATCAATGAACCTTTGAATTCACCATTACATAGACTATTTTATAAATTAAGAACAAAACCTTCTTTCATCGATTACCTATTTTTCATCATTTCACTTCGAAAATGAACTAGAATATTGTTCTGTTGAATGAATAATCTATGTATACATCATCAATAAGGCTGTGGTATCAAAGCCCAACTTGATTCATGTGATGCCATAGATAGGCTACGTGATTTTAGGTTATGAGAATGTTTTGAAGTTTGAAGACCTGTTCCTACACATTTATATGATTTTCGTGAACTTTTATTATACAGCACAATATATTTTATTGACTATTCAATCTTTTATTTATTTATTTAGTTTCAGCATATACATGCAAAGAAATAATCTCTGCATGATTTTTCTGTAAATATTACATGTTTTTAGCATTTTTTCATTTGCTTGCTAACTAATAGAAATCATTTATCATGCTTATTACATGATTTTTATTCCATTTCTTGATTTACATTTCTAGAAAACTCTGATGATAATTCTCTTATTCTAACTGTATTTATTGTGGATTTTGGAGGAAATATGTGTGACACTTTTCTGGGTCATATGGCCTCAGGGAGGGAATGACTTACAGCCATGTGAACGAAAAATGTGTCATACTTTTTTCTGAATATACAAGAAAAGAGTTAGAGCTGAATTATAAGCTGTGTTTATATGTCACTAAAAAGATAATACACTTGAATGGATAGAAAAATTGACTATGGCCTGGCATGAAATATTACAGATATGGGCTTGGCAGTTAATGTGTTAACAGGCATAATTAAATTGCACCATTAATCGGGGAAGTGTGGAGCGCTCCATATTATACAATGCCTCTAAGGCCAGGTAAATAACACCGGTTACCCGACTGCCGGGTATGTGTGAAACAAGCCTTACTGATACCAATATTCTGCTATGAATGACGGATGAAAGTAACGCGCAATCCATAAGATTCCTTATAAAACTTTCAACATATTATACTGGTTAGAGTTTTTTAAAAAATAATATTGATTTGCTTCTTTACAGTATTCAAATATTAAAAAAAAAAAACAACTCAATCGAATTTTCCATAATTTTAAAATAGAAATAAAGTATTACAAAACAGTATTCTATAATTTTTCTCTGCTGAAAATCACTTCCCGGTGGTTCGGAACCCACCTAAAACTGTAGGTCCAACTCATAAATCATAATCATCCAACTCATTACCCACGCACAGGTCTCAGACCTATGTGGGCTTCATCCTCAAAAAAAAAAAAAAAAATAAATAAATAAATAGTCTATTATATAGTAAATCTTATTGTTGTAAATCTATTATTGTTTTAAATTATGCGATAGCCTACTTAAAAGTATGAAGCAAAATTATATAAAATACCTGGAATAAGTTTGTTTTTGGGATGCAATGAAAATATGGCATAGAGCTCAGAAAGCAGAACTGATCTTACCTGTTGGTCATTTTTGCTCCTGACAGCTTGATCAAACGGATCTTGTCGGTCTTGCTGTTCTTTAGCATTTTCACCTAGCACACCAAATTCTTCATTGGGAGCACCATGCGTCTGGAAATTCTGTAGAAATGTTTTGACGAATCACAAATTTGGCACGTTAATATTGGAGAATAAAAAGAATAAAATTCAAGAATAACGTTAAAATTGAAGACTAAATATTTTTGGAATGGAAAATGGGAGAATAAATTGGAGAAAGGAGAATATTTTTTAAAAATTAATATAAATACAAATTTTCTTAGAAAATTACCAATATTGGAGTAAACTACCAATATCACTAACGGCCCAAGCACTGAAAAAACCGACCAGAAAGTGATTCAAGTCCAAATGCAAATGCAACAGAGAAGGGTTAGGAGGCAGGAGAAACGTCTGTTCAATTGACAGGTACAGTCATTTTTTTCAAAGATACTTTTAATGTCGCTTAAAATGGAGAAACGGAAAATTTATACATTTTCAAACGTTTCCTTCTAAAAAATGCACAACTCCTCACCCTTCATTCTTACTAAAAGAATAATCTATTCTATTGCTAGCTTGAATTGTGGAAAAGATGACAGTTAATTCCATAGCAGCTGATAAGGTATGTATTAAGTTAAATACGCTATTCTCCTTAAGAAATTGGAGTCGGCGTAGCCGAGTTGGCTTATCGCTGGTCTGATAAGCCAAAGGTCCTGGGTTCGATCCCAGTTGAGTACAAGATATTTTTCTCGAGCCACTACCGTGTTTCGGAGGACACGTTAAGCCGTCGGTCCCGGTTGCATATAAAAAAATAGCAGTCGTTAAAAAAACGGCGAGGTGGAAATACCCGTAAGGGTCTCCCCACCACGAAAAGCCATACGAATTTACTTTTCCTTAAGAAATCAGCATTGTCTAAATGGAGAGCATTGTTGCCAAGTGTATGTTGCTGTAGCTAAACAGAGCAACCGATACCTACTTTGAATGTTGGGACTATAGTCCAGTCGTCTCGAGTAGGCTTCGATTTATAAATAACAATCTGTTCTGTGAATGACATTTGACCTAATGGAAGTTCACATCAAATTTCGTGTTTTCGCTTTTCTTTGTCATTTTTACGTGTACACGATATTTCCATTATCAATTATATTTACATAAAATGTTGATTTCTCATTGCTAATTAATTGATACAATAGATTCAACTAAAAAGAAGCAAGGACAAAAAACAATGAGTCGCCAAAAACAAATTGTTGTGAATGTGTTAAGTAAGTGTTTGGCTGATCTTAATGGAAGTATGTTGTCAGCTGTGAAAGAGACTAGCAAACTTTGTGGTATATTCAAAAGATCTGTTTAAAAGTTCTACAAATAAAGTAAGGCAGGTTCTTTAGAAACACCGTGAAAAAAAAGAAAACAGAACATTAGGAAGGATTGCACGCTTGTGAAATACAATGACTTTTACGTTAGTGTTAAGAAAAGAAATGCACGCATTTTTTTAGAAAGAACATTCCCAACAATGTCAGCAGTAATGAATGAAATGATCAAGAAAGAAGATATCCCGGCTATAAAAAATCCACTTTGTTACTTCATGACATTGGATTTTTTTACGAAAGACAAGGCAATAGAGACATCTTAATAGAAAGAGACGATATCTTAAGATGCGTCATAATTATCTTCGGCAAATTAGGAAAGCTGGACGTGAAGGAAAATTTTTAATTTATACAGATGAGTAGTGGGTTAATGTAGGGCATTTTGTATGTTAAGCTTGGAGGGAAACTGTGAAAGGTTCTAAACAAGCGTTTCTTAGTGGTTTGAGCGTGGGTCTCAATTCTCCAACAAGTCTAGGACCACAGCTCTAGTACACGTTGGAAGCGAAAAAGGTTTCATCCAAGGTGCAGCTCACATTTTTATGTAGGAAAACAACTGATGTGCACACTGAAATGGATGCAGTTAAATACGAGATCCCAAATTGCCCCAAAAACACAGTGATTGTCTTAGAAAATGCTTCCTATCACACGAGACGGGTCGAGCCAATTCCTACATCATCCTAGCGAAAGAGAGATACTTTGAAATGGTCGCCGACCATGGAATTACGGCCTCTGATTATCTTTTAAAAAGAGAACTCCTTCGCATTGTTAGCGAAAACAGATCGAGATGTATAAAACTACATTGGTGATCGATGAAATGAACCAAAAAGCAGGATTGCAAGTGTTGAAACTTCCTCCTTACCACTGTGAGTTGAATCCCATCGAATTAGTTTGGAGTCAGTTAAAACATTTCATTCGCATGAATAATTCAACTTTTAAAAAGGATGATGTTTTGAAACTCATTCATGAAGCTTATCAACAGATTTCGCCAGCAAACTGGGAGAACTATATTAAACATGTAACAGACATAGAAGAACAAATGAGGGAAGCTCATATGTTAAAAGTTGATGTCAATCAGTTAATTATTAATTTAACGGAATTTGCTGAAGACTCTGATACCTCAATTGATATGGACCATGGAGCCAGCACATCAGGTAATAATAGTCTAACAGGCTTGGAAACTTTACCCCCTCACAGCGACAAAAGTGATAAAAGACTGAAAATTGAACGAGCGAACTTCAACGAGAGAAAACTGAGAGACTGTCTATTCCCTGACCTACCTTATTTGGGTAGCAATTTAGTATTCTTGAGAATGTCATTTGTTGAATTGTGTTTGAAACAGGAATCTTGAAAAATCGTTTTAAACAATATTAGTGGTCTACGGAGAGATGCAATCAGCAGTAAAAATTATGGAAAGCGTCACCCGGTAACTTGTCAGCCGCTTAAATAGATCCACAATTTTGAAAGTTGGTCAATTTTGATAATTTTAACTCTACTTTAAATTTTCAAGATAGATATCAAATATGAAAAATATGTTATTTTCACGCATTACAAAATTTTGTACCTTGTAGGTGTATGACACATCGATTGTTATCGATGGATTAGTTTGTTACGAGCGGTACAGTCTTAGCTGAAAGTCAAGTTCGAGCATTTGGAGTGCGACAACGTTGCTCAGTGCGAGTGAGACAGATACATTGGCAACTGTCTTGTGATTAACAAGGATAGAAAGCCTCCATTTAAACAATACTGAATTCTCAAGGTAAATCGGTCTATAGCTACTAATATTGTTAAGTTTACAATCACTTTCATTAAATTGAAAATTCACTGCGAGTAATTATTGCATTTATTATGCATTTTATTAATCTACATTTTCTATTTAACCGCCAGTTAATCTGGAAGATGTTACAATTTCGAAAAATTTTATTACAATTATTTCTATACCTTTTAAAGTAATATTGAAATTTAATTTTGTGCTATAAGAGCAAAATGGATCTATATATTGGGTGCTTCTACAAGATTGTATATTTTGAATTAAATAAATTATCATCACGTACTTGATCATAGCCCATGTTCTCCATCATCAATTGATTTTCATCAGGAGGCGCAGGTGTGTCTGGAGGTAAATGAGGAGCGACCGAAGGAGGCGCGGGTGTTTGAGGCTCAGCAAACGGCGTTTGAGGTGGTGCTGGCGTTTCGGGCGCTGGTGTAGCCGGAGCCAACAGCCCTGGTGTTGCCGGTGGAGGCTCAACCGGCTGAAATAAATGCAAAACAGTTAACCTGATTTTCTTATGCGAATATTCTCATGAAAATTGAAAGCTAATTCCGAAAATCAAACCTGTCAAGAAGCAAAATTCATTACCTTTTCAATAAGGACTCGTATAAAAATTAGTGAATTCATGTGGAATTTGCAGCTTATAATCATGGATTGAGATAATATACATTATTTGATAATTCTGTGTAAGCTAATAAAAAATATTGTCTTATCAAAAGTAGAGTTTGCAGCTTATAATCAATATATATTTTCAGAGCTTAATACAGTAAAGCTCCGATTAACCGATTTTCGAACTAACCGAGCAACTGGCGTGCAACCGAGTTGCAGTGAAACGCTGTAGTTTATAAAGTGAGAATGGTGTATTTCGTTAATGTAGACACCAGAACACTAATTACAGTGCTTTTGTAATCATCAATTGATGAATAATGTAAATAGAAACTTATCTGAGACTGTCTTATACACAGCGCAGTGTAATAAAATATTTAAATAAAAACACATTCAAGACTGTCGTATAAACCATTGGCCACGTTTTTATTCATTTCCCAATTTTAACGCGGTAGTCCGACTATCCGAGTTTTTGATTATCCGAGGTTCTCTTGATCCACATTAGCTCAGATAGACGATGCTCTACTGTACTAATATCATTATTGATATTATTACAACCCATTTCACTTCATTAACAAATAGAATTCATTTTTATGGGGGGCTTTAAGTGAGAAGCTCTACCTCTTGTAGCTGCAGTACATAGCTTGTGTCTTTGTTATAATTTAATCATTTCATAATGATTGGAACTATTGACAATTATAAATAAACAATAATCAATTACAGTGATACTTATATTATATTGATAAGTTATAACTGATGGTTGTAGTTTCAACTCAACAGTAGCGTTTGAATATAAATTCATAAACCACGGAGGCAAATCTTTTACCCTACGTTTCAATAAAACAAACTATCTCTAATGTTATGAGCGACAATATTGAGAATAACAATAATAAATAAATCTAAGATCCTATGTTCTTTGCTAGTAGACTACAACTAAAAAGTAATTTTAAAAATGAGTATTTTCAATGGAGTATTATTTTAAGAGTATCACCTTTTTGTGACAAAAAATTGATGAAGAATTAACAAATTACTATCTTCTACTAAGATTATGGTAGTCAAATATCTTATATTCGTTTAGAAGTGAAGCGGATGTCTTTATGTATTTAATGCATGAGATGAAGTCACTACATAATTTAATACAAAATTCATAATGATCTAAAAACAATGAAAGAAGATGTTTACAGCTTTCAAAAGTCTTATTCAGACGATAAATGCGATTCAAACTACGAGGGAGTATCAAATAAAAACCTTCAACGAGCAATAAAATTTCATCAAGTTGTTTCCAATATCTGGAACACAGTAAAACTCCTACAATTCCACAATATAAACGACAGGTCGCTGAAAGCTGGAACAAAGAAGAATGCAGTCAATATCAAAATGACTGCTCCACTGTAAGGTATTCCGCACACGGGCCGTTCTCCAAGCTTCTCAGATGTTGAGTTGTAAATAAATGATTGTGTTTGGCTAAATTGCCACGGACAATGACCGTGACTGAGACGCTTGGTGAACGGCCTCAACTTGCTTCCAATTGGAGCAGCGCTTGTAAAAGTAGAACGAAATGTAATTTGTTGCCATTATAGAAAAAATTGAAGGTTTGGTATTGTCACCACCGGATGAAATGAAAGAGCAGAGATCCGCTGTTTGTGAAAAGTAAACTAAAATTTAATTTACCATTCAAAAAACAATTAAAGTTTAGGTTATTTTTTAGGCCAACAACCCAACCTAAAATCAATCACCCAATCTTTTCCTTTCATACACAATTAGCGGGTTATTCAATGTTAGTTCTTTCTGAAATATGGACCTCAGAATAGAATAGGGCATGAAATAGTAAATACAATACATTGTATTTGCTGGAAATTCGGCGTACAATAACTAGTAAACATTTTATTAATTATTGCGTTATAGTTTAATGTCTGGCAAATTAGGATTCAGCTGAAGGCGAAAGTATCATTCAAAATATCATATAAATATTATATCTGCAAAAAGTAAGGTGGACGGTTGCTTAGTATATCTTTATAAGTCTGACATCTAAGCTTCTATATGGTTCATTTACACTTTTTCATATTAATCCCCTTTACAATGTTGTTGGAATGTTGGGGACCATGACCCCTTTACAATAAAATGTTGTATTTTTCACAATAAAATATAATAAAGATGTAACAATAATTTAATGTAATGTCATCACATAGAATGCTCAATCCTCCTCGAATTATAAGTAAATAATCAGTTGCAAAGATAAACAAATCCACAATATGGATATACATCACAGGCCAAAGAATAAAAAATGACATAGAATGAATAATGATGAATTTTACCGGTTCTTCAGGATCCATTTCTTTGCGTTTCCTGCCTCTTCGTGGAGGATCGGCTGCCGGCTGCTCAAGCTGTTCGTGAGGCTCAAGGTTGAGTTGATCCTTATCACCGTCGCCCCACAATCCATTATCGTCATTGGGAACTGCACGGCTGGTTAGATGCCTCTGATAATTCTATCAACCAAAGACAATACGAATGCTCTAGACAGTTGCAAAAAAACTTATTGACTACTACTTCTTATCTATGACTCAATAATATTACTTCTATTCAATGAAAGATCTATTTACGGCAAAAACAAAAAAAAAAAAAAAAAAAATATTTCATGTCGACTTTCCTAGGTAAGTAGAATCCACAAAATAGAAATTCGAAGTAACAAATAATTTTAGTATCTATAAAAACTATTGCACAAAGAATGTATATTTATTCGTGAAATTGAAATCTTCTCCAGAGAGTAGGAAGGGATACTAATATAATGCAAAATTATAATTCAATATTACTATAAATCTGATGTTGGATGCAAAATGAGTATGAAGCCTATAACAATAAATAAACGGTTGCATTATTTATGAGTAGATCAGTGTTTACTCATAATGAACACCTGATCTACTCACTGAGTAACTGGTGACCGGTAAGGCTCCCATGAACTTAATCATTGATGAACAGTTACTGTGGACAATGATACACTTTAACTGGATTCCTTTTCTGTGTTCGTGAAAGCAATATTGTGGTATATATACATAATAAATAAGATACAATAATTATGAATTTATCACACTTATTTGGAGTTTTGGCAAACTATTTCAATATTTTTACACAACCCCTATTCATTGCTAGTCTGCGCAAGGGTAGAAAAGTTTTCCAGAACTATCTATTATTCAATGTTATCAACTGATCTTGTTCAGCATGGATTTCTTTTCAGTATAAATAGAAATAACAACTTCCTTGTACGGTGGTTGTTAAAATGAGAATATTTCATCATTCAAAACATCAGACACCTCATTTCTTTCGTAAGATGAAACCCAAATGGGTCTGAGCCTAGGCGTGGGTAATGAGTTGGATGATGTTGATTGATGAGCTGGGCCTACGGTTTTAGGTGAGTTCCGAACCATGGGGAAATGATTTTACAGCAGAGAAAAGGGTCCTTTTTGCTGGCCTACCCAATCAGTCACGCTTACAGAGATGTTCTAGGAGTTCGTAGCTCATCTTATATGAATGAACAGATATCTGCTACGGCTCACTTCCCGCCCCTTATGATTCAACTATGTTTTGAATATTTGCTTTTACCATTACTTCTTACCTTGAAAAGAGCTCTTGCTGGGATATTCCTGCCGGGAAGAGCAAACAGTTTTTCGACTCCTCCGGTCTCCTTCCAGTGCATGAGTCGCTTAGTGGGCGGTGCCAAGTCGAGAGTCGTCACAATATCAGTGGTATCACTGAGCTGTGCTTTCATTTCTTCGCCAGATATATTCTTCACTTCGTCCACAATCAGTTTCCGCTTGCGTTTGGTTTTTGTGAATCCTGAAACAAAGCAGCCTGTTAGCAACAAACATAAACTTTGGAAAATCGCTTTCAGAATAGCTCTACACTTTCTGTTATTGGAGCAATTTTAATATTTCTCCATACCTTTCTTTTGATATTGTACTTATTACAGTATTCCTTTACTAATTAAGAACCGAAAATTTGTCATGAGAATATTATAATCAGAACCTTAATTAGTATCATAAACCTAACGCCTAATTAATAATTAAATTCCTGTGCATGACATGAATTACAAAACCAACAGCCCCAACTGATTCCAGTTACAGAGGATACAAAAAAGAATATAAGTGAATATTTATGCATGTTAGTATAAATCTCTGTGTAAAGTATCTCAAGTCGATATAATGTTACCAAACATAATATTTTATTTCAATTGGACTATCCTGATTAACTAAACTAAAACGAAATAAATTATAAACATTATTTTAGTTGATTCACCAATTAAAAAAAAATGTATCCCTCCTAATCAACAAATATTTAAATTCTCAAGTTGAAATTTTGTGATTGAAGAAGTTTTGGGTTGGCAAGCCTGATGTTTCCTCACATTTTATTATTAATATTCAAAGTAGATGAATAAATAAATTGATTAACAATAATAACAATTATTATAATATCTGCTTTGATTTAACACAAAGAGGTAATAATAGCAAAACATTGATTTTCAATTTGAAAGATCTTCAAGAAACTGCAAATGAAGCTTACCTTTAAACGCTGATGCATCGACTGGAGCTAAAGCGAAACTTTCTTCCTCATTATGAAGGAGTGTGGTTTGGTCAGGGTGTTGTACATCTTCTTTTGGTTCGTCCATTGGCTCCTCATACGCCGCTTCAGCCTCTGCGCCCGTAGGTACGGGCCCAGGAACTGGCGGAGCTTCAATGTCAACTTTGTCTGGTATATCAATGTCGGGGACAGGAGATGCTGGTCTGGATACTCCATCGGAGCTGAAAATAGAAATTTAAACCAATGAAAACTTTTGGACTCTATGAAACACTATTGGACTCTTGGTATAAGTGAGGAGTTAGCATAAAGATTAACCGAATGTGGATAGTTCTTCAAAACCAGCAAATCTGACAATTTATATTTAACACAGAATGGCGAATACTTATAACACAAGATAAATGGTCTCAAGAAATTTAAGATTCTTGTGTGAATAGTTCAAGTTTAAACTATGATGATTTTGAGGATTAACAATTGGGAGCATTTTAGACTTGTTGAAATTTTTACTTGGTAACCAATTGCCTGCCAAACAAACCACAGTTTAGTCAGCGATATTTTCGATTCAAAGACCACCGAGCATTGACAAGAAGACCAAAAATTAGTTGAATTACTTACTTACTATCCAGCGCTACAGTCCATCGTGAACCTTGGCCACTCCACCAATCTCTTTCTGCCACCCTTCCATCCACCATCCTCTCTTTCTCATGATGCGAAGGTTGTCTAGAACATAATCTAGCCATCTCTTCTTTGGTCTTCCTTTCCTCCTTCTCGCAAACAATTTCTCCTTATAAACAATTTCGGCAACCGTGTGCTTTCCATCCTTTCGACATGCCCTAGCCGCCTGAGTCCCTGTGCCTTTATAAATTTGACTATGCCCTCTTTTCCCAAGCAGTCAACTATCTCGCTGTTTTTCCTTTGCGGGTCCCATAATGCCTCGGACAATCTTTCTCTCTGCGACTCTGAGGTCTTCTGCATCTTTCTTTGTCCATACCTCACATCCATTTGTCATAATGGCGTATAAATAGTGAGTTTGGTTCTTCTGGAAATCAGCTTGCTATGAATTAAATTTTTATTTGCAAAATATGCCCTGCTTCCTGCTTGGATCCTTCTTATGCTTTCAGAAATGTCGTTCTCACAGTTCATCTCCACACCCCAGGTAGCTGAATTCTTTCACACCCTTAAATGTTTTGTTGCCAACGTTCATGTTTTGAGGTACACGTCGTGATTGTCCTTGTGACATTCTAAGGTATTTTGATTTGTCTTCATTCGCCATCAATCCAATCTTATGCACTTCTCTTTCACTTGTATTATAAATTTCTTGGATAGCTGCCTTGCTGCGTGCTACAATTGCTATATCATCGGATACGCACACAGCTGCCAAGTTTTGTGAAATATGTTGCCTTTGGGGTTCATCTTATCAATAATACTGTGCAGGGTCATATTAAATAATGCGGTAGACAATCCGTCTCCCTGTTTCATACCGGTTCTAAAAACGAATGATTGACCACATTTACCTCGCCTGGGTTTCATTCAGTCATCTTCTGAGCTTTGCTAGAATTTTATATTTTTTGAGTACTTGCCCTAGCTCACATCTGTTCACACTATCAAAGGCCTGTTTGAAATCGACAAAGAGAATATTCAAGCTCAAACCGTATTCATATAACTTCCCTGCTAGTTGCCTCATGATGAATAATTGGTCGGTAGTAGGTCTTTCTGAATGGCATCTACATTGGCATTCCCCAAGTATCTTCTCGATTATTGGCCTAAGTCTATCGTTCAGTATGTTGGAGAATATTGTACAGCAAACGCTAAGCAACGCGATGCCTCGGTAGTTCTCACACAATAACTTGTCTCCTTTTTTTTAATATGGGTCATAATCAGTTTATGAAGCCTTTCCGCGAGTTTTTCTCCTCCATATTTAATCAACTCAGAGCTCAAATTATTCTCAGCTGAGGCTTTGCCGTTCTTCAGCTTTTTTATGGCACTCACTACTCCTTGTAAGGATGACCTCTCTATATTCGTTTCCTCTGCCATGTATCGTGTCATGTTTCATGTCTGTATCATGACTCTGTGTCGTCCTTGTTCAGTGGATTCTGGAAATACTCTCTCCATCTATTCAGTATTTTGCCTTCTTCGAATAGCACTCTACCTTCACTATTCTTGCAGGCAGATGCTACAGGTTTATATTCCTTATTCATTTTATCCAAGACAGCATAGCATTTTCTTGTTTCACTACTGTTTGCTAAAATTTCAATTGCTTTGAGCTTTTTCTCCATTTATTCCCTCTTCTTATTTTGACATAGCCTACTTTCTTAGCTTTTCTTCTCAGGCTTGCTATTTCTAGTCACTCTTTTTAGCATTCTTCTTCTGACTTCATTCTTATCATCAATCACGACTCTGCATTCCTCATCATACCACTCCTTTCTCCTTGTTCTTTGTCTTACCATTACCTGCTCTGCACTATTTGGTTTTGATTACTGTTTCTTCACTCTTCCTCTAATAATTATTACCTTTACTTGTTTCTGAGCTACCCACCTTGTTTCTTAACCTATCTTGGTACTCTTTTATCTTCTGTTTATAAGCACATCAAAGCTGAATTTCTCAATTCCTTCCTCTCTTTTCTTTGGTATCCTCTCTCTTATCGCTGCTTTAACCAGGTAGTCGTCAGAGTCGCAGTTGGGCCCTCTACAGCTTCTGATGTCTATGATAGATGATGCACTTCTCCAATTAACCACAACATGATCAATTGGATTCACTATTGTTCCATCTGATGACTTACATGCTCCAACGTGCATTCTTCTTCTGCGCATAAACTGAGTACTTCAAATAAGTTGAGTATATAATGACAAACCGATCAACTCATTCCAAGTATTTATTATGGAAACATAGTCAACCAAATTTATTTGACAAGTGACGAAAATAATGACATGTTTAGTACACTCCAAATTAATTTCAATTAGACTGACCTGTGTCCTCCAATGCTAGGTGGACCACCAAAATGATCGTCGTCATCGTCACTTTCAGCCGCCGGTGGCATGCCATCCAACACCTGATCTGCTCCTCCCACCACTGAACTGGTCTCCACCGGAGGAACCTCTCCCATCGGCGCATCATCGAACAGTCCCCCTTCAAATAATCCACCCGCTGCAATAGAAATAAACACGACCAAGATTAACAAGAGAATTTCGAAAGCAAATTATAAATCAATTGACATGGGTTGAGGTGAAGAATGATGATGATATACCATTAAATGCCCGTACGTTGCCCGTAAAGATATGATCAAGGTGCTGGTAAGGTTAATCCCTGGGAAAATCTAACAAATAGTTTTAATGGATCTTGAATGTGAGAGCAATGCAACTACACGGTAAAATATTACTCAGGGTGACTAGCAAAGTAAGCTACAAAAATTCCCTGATCAATATTAGGTCCTAACCGGCAGGCTCGCTTCGCTCGCCTTAACCGTCTACCCAGGGGGTGGTTTAAAATTCGTGAATCAATCCAGCACTTTTGTTTGTTGATCAACTGTAGTTATGGATACGGGCACAGTTATTCGATTCACAACTTCATATTTCTTATATCTAATTTTAAAAAATTTCACCTTTGACCTTATTTTTTAGAATTTTTTAAAATTCTCTCTTAGCATGCATATAACTTAGAGCCCCAACCCATGTGTACAAATTTCAACCCAATTAGCTTTGTGGTTTTCGAGAAACGCTGATGAATGAGTCAGTGAATCAGGAGTATTTGGCTTTTATTTAGATGAAAAACAAAACGTTCTTAGCGAATAATCAAAATAATTTTATGTTTTTTAGCCTACCTAGCTTATTTGTCTGGTTGTCCATCTAAAAACGCATTTCAAGTTCGATATTGGAGCACTTCATGCGAGGGTTTCTATAATTAGTATAATTATTATTAGGTATATAATTACTACGAAGTTTCCACGATTTTGTTTTTAAATTCCATGACTTTTCCCTGTATTTAAAAATTCCCTGACTTTTGCCGGTCGCTAGTCACCCTGATTACTATAAAAACGGTGAAAATTTCGGCGAGGACTTCTAACCATAGTCCCTTCTAAATCATGTTTTCAGTTGTTTAAACAGTTTCAACACTTTCACTTATATTTCTAAAATGTAATCCTGGTTACTTCAGATTGATAATAATGTTTCAGTCACACTATCTTATGGAAAAACAAGGTTGGACATTGACGTCATTTCTAGTTTTCACAATTTTTAATACGGTAACACTTTTCCGCAAATGCGGACCATTTTCTAATTCTAGTTTTGACAGAAAGAATGAACTTTCCAAATTATGATGCTACTACAGCTACATGCTATATGTAAAGAAGGAAAATACTCACCAATAATATCCTGGCCCAAATTTCCGCCAAAACCATCATCTCTGATAGGAGTGTCGATATCTAATCCACCTCGTGACATTAAACCTCCTCCTGAAGTGGAAGGTTGTGGTTCATCTTTTCCTTTTTCCATGTGTTCAACGCCATCACTGAATAATAAATTATCCTGGAAAGTATCAATAAATGATTATGATATCCTATAGCCTATAATAATAATTATTAAATCTCATAAAAAATTACTTTTTTCAAATGAATCAGAATGTGATTTCAAGATTAATAGTAAAACTGACACGGAAACAAAACCTTCAAAGGTTTAAATTATTTTCAAGTTGGAATTTCGTGAGAGGAGCAGTATGGTCTGAAAACCTCGTTTTCACTTTCCAATAGAATAGAATAGAATAGAATAATTTATTGACCATCAAGATATCATTAACGATACATAGGCACGTCGTACAAAATCACAGTGAGTAACAAAACTACAAATATATTAAAAAAAACCCAAAGCACATTTAAGTCACAAAAGTGTAGTACAAAGCAACGTTATTCAAAATCTTCTACTTTCCAGCTACTGGTAAGGAATTCTTCAATATTATAAAATGCCTTATCTAATAGAAATTTTTTTACTTTAAAAAGAACCTTTTTTTTACCCCCAATTCTCACTTCAGTTGGCAACACTTCATAAAACCTACTTGACATGCGCACAAGACTTCTCTCACTCTTCTGAAGTCTAACCCTAGGCAAATCAACCCTGTTTCTGCCCCTGATCGCATAATCATGAACAGACCCTCTGAAGCTTATCAACTCCAAACGGTCAAGGATGTAGTCCAGGCAAAAATATTTATAGAGAGAGGGCAGAGTTAAAATTCTGAGGGACTTGAACAGGGCTTTGCAGTGCTCTCTAAAAGCCACACCCGCCATCACTCTAACTACCCTTTTTTGAAGGATGAAAATGTCTTCCGCATGAGGAGAACTACCCCAAACAACCAGGCCATAAGTCATGTGGGATTGGAAGATACCAAAATAGGCCTGTCTTATACCTCTCATATCCAACACTCTACAAATGCGTCTAATGGCATAGATACTAGAGCAGAGCCTTCGTCTAAGATGAATGATATGCTTTTGCCAAATCAATTTTGGATCCAATATTAAACCAAGAAAACTTTGAGACAAGGAATCCGGGTCTACTGCTTCTCTCAGACCAAAAATCATGGTTTTTGTCTTTTCCTGATTAAGATAAAGCTTGTTGGCAGCTAACCAATTTTCAGCATGAACCTTATAGTTTTCTGCCAGAGCCAAAGCTTGACTGCGACATTTATTCCTGGATAATACTGTTGTGTCATCAGCATAAAGTATTACTCTTGCTGGCACACTCACATCAAGGTCATTAATTAGAAGAAGAAACAGGAGAGGACCTAGTACCGACCCCTGGGGAACCCCCCTTACCACTGGAAGAACTTCAGATTTCTCACCATCCCAATACACATATTGACGTCTATTTGTTAAATATGACTGAAACAGAGCCAAGGCAGTACCTGTAACATGATAATATTCAAGTTTTCTCAACAAAATCTCATGAGACACAAGGTCAAATGCCTTGCTAAGGTCGCAGAATGTGATTGCAGCAAAGTCTCTTCCCTCAAAAGCATCCATAATAGCATCCACCAACTGAATCACAGCATGTATTGTAGACATACCTTTCCTAAATCCAAACTGACCTTTGGCTAGTAAATCAAAGTATTCCAAGAACTCTAAGAGCTGTGTAGCCATGACTATTTCAATGATCTTGGATAGAATTGGGATCAAAGCAATGGGTCTGTAATTGTTCAATTGATCAAGTTCACCTTTTTTAAAAATCGGGATAACTTTAGATATCTTCAAAATATCTGGGAAAATTCCCTGAGTTAAACACAAATTTATAAGCACAGTCAGTGGCTTAATGAAACTGTTTATTGTCTCCTTCACTAAAGTATTAGACATTCCATAGTGATCCATACTTTTCTTAGGCTTAAGATGGGTCACAATTTGAAGAACACAGTTTTCAGTTATAGTGCTGAATTTAAAATCACATATGTCATCAGGCAGAGATTTATTGACCAGAAACGTTTTATAATTAGAATAGGCTATGTATGTAGAAGAATGAATTAATACCTCATGAATGTAGGTGGAAAAATAAGCTGAATAAACAAAATATAAGTTACCTGATCTAGATTATGATCGAAACCAGTCTGCCTCAACAGTTCAGGTGTGTCAGTATCAAAGCCCATGTCACCAAAGCCTTCTTCTTGAGGTACCAAGGAAGCAATGTTTCCATACTCCTCACGCATTGTTATTTCTTCGGCGCGCGACTGATTCAAGCTGAACTGGGCTTCTATATCAACAGCACTGTAATGAACATATTTTATTATTATTCCATCAATATATTATTTCCACAACTTAAATTACAGAGAATTATACCGTATGTGAAATGGCCATTTCATAATGCTGAATTCATAACACAAACAGGTTAATGTCTGAGGGAAAGAACAAGGGGGATATTCTTATGGCTGTAGCACATTTTGTTTTGATTTTAGTTATAGTGGAGTATTAATTGCTTCAAGTCCTAAATTTGTCAATGTAGAGTGTTTGTAGTATAGTATAGATTAATTGTAGGTTGGTCAAAATGTAATCAAAATCCAACGTAAAAGACTTTGCTCATCAAGAAGAGATAGATTTATGATAAAGCAAGCTAATTATTGCTTTGGAATTTAATTGTTTCATCACCAAGTTGTACTTCATAGAAAATATCAGAGCAAATTAAAGCGGTTCAATATATCGCAAAATTCACTGTATTGATCATCTCAATTATCGGAGGAAGCTTTGTCTTCTAAGGTGCACTCAGAGTAAAGCTGAATGTGTTAGCAAAAACCGGTGATGAAACAAGTCAATTGTTCTCCTAGAAATACAAGACCCAAATTTTTAAATGTGACTTGGAGCATAAGCTGAAATGAATTCCAATCATTGAACATATTTCACCCAGGGCAAATATTGAATAGAAAACTTACTTTAGTTCAGGCATGGCTGAATCGAAGTCATGAAACACTTCGGGCAGAGTGATGGCATTGACTGCGGCTTCTCTGTGCTCTTCTGGCAAATCGACCATTCCTGGACGAAAAGCCATCTTGATCTTGACAAAGGCTTCATTACAATCAGCCAGCAAATACTTCGCTTTCCTCGAATAAATTCTCACAACTCCAAGAAGTAAATGTCCTGATGTTCTTAGAGCCATTTTAACCTGAGAAAAGATACAATAAAGTATAAGTAAAATACAATAAGGATAGCAATAATAATAATTATCTTTGAATTTGAAATTACAATGGTAATTATGAGAATCGTTATAGAAAATTGCAGTCAAGTTCAATTATGCTTGAGAAATACACTTGAAACTTTTCATATCTACTTTGATGAATCCAGCATTTATGTAAAACCCGTTAAACTTATAAATGGTTTGGTTTTTGCAGGTTTTATGTGAAACTCACGAGATTTTCCAAGGACTCTGGAAAAGAACTGGAGCTTTCACAGTACCTATGTCAAGTGTATGTACTTCAAATTGAATAGAAAAATCGAAATAATTTTACATCTTATTTTATCATGAATTCATAACTAATGAAATTTCTTAGTTGGAGTAACGGTACAAGCTCGCAAAGCCTATAGCCTATTTACACTACTACACTATTGAAAATATTCTAAAAAATGACTATAATAGCAATTAAACTAAAAATAATATAGTCTATTAATAAATATAATTATTTTATCCGAGGATGAAGCCCACATAGGTCTGAGACCTGTGCATGGGTAATGAGTTGGATGATGGTGATTGATGAGTTGGACCTACAGTTTTAGGTGGGTTCCGAACCACCGGGAAGTCATTTTACAGCAGAGAACAGTGTATTTTTTGCTGGCCAATCTAATCGGTCACCGTTACAAACAGGACCTACGAAAACGCAGCTTATCTCTATCTAATTGAACAGATACCTGCTACGCCTCGCGGTAGCCACTTCCCGAATTTTAAATATTATAATACTAAATATTTCCCTCAAATTATTGTATTATTTTCATATACTGCAAACATTCAGCTATAATTTTTTTTATACAATGTAGGCTACGAAATGTTTGGAAGAGAGAAATAAATTTATTTTATTTAAAATATATTACGGTACTAATGATAAAAAGCTTACCTTTGGCTGCAATATACCCTCTACGGACTTCTCAATATTAGTTTCGAAGACATGAGCTTTTGTGAGTTTTTTGTCCCAATGAGCTGCCAGCCAAATACGAGCCAGAGGGCCCTTCTTGGCTAGCACAAATTGTGCGTAAAACATTTTGTCTGATCACCTACTCCAGGAGTTGAATCATCAAACACTCAAACCTGGAAGAAATAGAATTGAAATGAAATAGATTGGTTATTAAAATACATTTTTTCAACACAAACTAAAATTGATAAAGATCAATTCTATTTTAATCGAATTTCACAAGGGTAAATTCTATTTAAAATCCAGGCATGTATTCGATTTATTTATCAAGTTGATATCGATAGGCTGCCAGTTCTACATTAACAAATGAGGTTAGATTATACGATATATCGTTATGATGTTCATTTCATATAGAATGCAGGTCAGGGCCTACAATAGTGATTTCTTTTTTACAGCTACATTGTTCATTCATGTTAATAAATCATCTTGCAAATCTAAATAATCATGAAACTTATCAACTTAGTTTCAAAAAAGGTGATATCATTATTACATTGGAATATAAGTATAATGAGGTTATGTAGGGCTGCAATATAATATTGTGGTGTATCTGGGATTTTAGACGTTGATTTGGCGTAGAGAAATGCTGAACCTAACCAAGCTATGAAAGAGAAACTCAAATAGTAGTAAATTTCGAATTTTCATTTTCAATTCCATCGACGTACTTTGGCTGCAGTCCCATACCATCCCCTTGAAACAGTCTACGTTATTATACGGATTCAACAAGCTTAACCTAACCTTGATCGTGAATTCCTAGACATCGAATTCAATAATTTATTCCTCTAGCCTAACACAAGCAATCTTCAGAACATTCCCATAAGCGGGACGTCACTATCTAGCTAGGTTAGATTATGCTTGTTAAATAGTGGCCTCCGTATAATACGTAAGTTCCCAATCGAATAAGAGAATCGATTGTCGATATGAAAGGAACGTTAGGTTTAGCTTTGGGTTTGGTACAAATATTTTTTTATCGAAACTTTCATTCGATTGTTTCGCGGGGAAGATACGGGACTGCAACCCCAAAATGAAGTGCACTTCATGTTGAAAAATTCGTCAAAAACGATGGAGGAAAGTCGAAAACCTCAACCTTGATCAATTTGATGACAGCATCAAACGAAACCCAAATAACATCAAAACAATGCTTATTCGCAATTCTTTTAGTCCAAAAATTGAGGAAAAATAATCAAACATCATTACATTATCTTGCCTGATATTGCAATATAACAATCAATTGTGTCAAATGTGTAATATCAATCGAGTAAATCACATAAAGCTAAGGTAGCTCATGTCTTAATAAATAACTAACCTGCCTACAATGAACTTGTTGAAAATTCGCAAATTAGTTTTTATATTAAAAGAATATGTGAACTACAACATACACTTCAAAAAATATAGATCAGAATCAATATATTGGCTTTAATTCAAATGCTATAGCACAGACACGTAAATGAACCAAAAATGTTTGGCGCCCATTTTCTACTCAAAGCTTCTATCGAGCCGAACTCTTTTACAATACTTTTCCTATAAACAATTACCCCTGTTCTTAATATATTAGCACTTCTTTATAGGAATATTAAACAATTTAATTTTAGAAAACAGTAACTTACGACTTGAACTGTCGTCCATCACACAAAACATAATAATCTATCACAAAAACACTGGACAGAATAAACAGAAACAGACCAACACGAACACAAACGAACGGACGTTCGACTACAGTTACAAGATGGCGGCAACGAAGATGATGGTAGCAATCCAAATAATAAATATATAAATTTGTACAGTTTTCAGTTTATGATAGGAAAACTGATATGAATGAAAAAATTTACAAACGATAATTTATTTGATTCAATATTGCCTATGGATAAAATTTTGCTGCGAACCTGTTATTTAATAAATATATAGGAGTGGCTCACTGGTTACTGCCACAGCCCACAGCACAAGAAGTGTTAGTGTTCCTCTATCCTCTTTGTTTTAGGAAAGTGAAGTAAATTTGTATAGATAATTCACCTTAAAAGAAAATCTGAGCCTGATACTTTTATTTCATGGTGAAATCGGGCTTATTGAATCATCTTCCAAAAAATTGATTGAATCAATAATAAAAATTATTCAATGCAATATACTCATTTTGAAAATTCAAAATTTGGGGGGTACAAAAAATTACACTGGACAGCCGGTGTTCAGGGTTAATTATTTGAAATTGCAAAAATCTTCTTTTTCTGATTAAGAAAGCTAGCATGAGAAAAATGTCCAATGCTCAGTTATGATGGCGTTTTGCTAGCACTTTTTACTTTGATAACTTCTAATGTTCAAATAAACGAGTTTTTTATGAGAAAAATTCGCGGCTTTTACACAGCTGGCGCAGGCAGCATGCGTTTCGTCAAAACTCGTCATGCCACTACGATGGAATGTTTTTATACTCGAAACCTCTTTGGCATAGCCGCACAGCCATAGTGATCGTCACCACCGAGCGGTGAAGGTGACTCAGTATAGATATATATTACACTACAATCATACAATATACAGATATACTATTAGTAGGTTGATCTGTCTTCTGCTACATCCCTGTCACTATATATCTGTGTTTGGAGTTTGGAATGGAAAACGACGGGAGTGTAGTCTGTAGTGCTTGTGCTTTGTAAAGTTCTTGAATTCATTAAAAGTTTCTTGCAATTTGCAATTCAAATAGTTTTATTGGAATTATAATCGACAAAGGTCAGAGTCATTGATTAATCCTTGTCAATTTTTTGTATTGAATTTGATTTGTTTACTGTGAAGAACGTGATACTTCTTGGCAGACCATGCATTATTTTTTGTGAAACTAACCTTACAGTAGGCTAGTATCAGATTGTACGTTTTTGGTATTTTTCAATTCATTGCGTATTGTTTAATGCTGAATTTAATATTTCTTTTGAAAAGTAATATGGTGCTCTCTTGAAAATTTTCTGTTTGTCGTAAGCTATTGAGATGTAATTACTTAATAAATTTGGGTATTTCAGTTACCATCCTTATCATGCAAAGCTATTATATTTTATATAATATGATCATTCTACTAATAAATATTGTGAACATCCCAATCTCTTTTATTAGAAGTTTGAGAATAGTTTCTATTGCTGCCAATCTGAATAATTACGGATGCAAAATGCAATTAGGTCTTAGACTTTTATTCATTAATTGAAAATATTAAAAAGAATCTAGTCAGATAAATCTAACCATAAAATTTACTTGAAACACAGTTTCACTTAGATAAAAGCAGTTTACTGCTTTAGCTTGTTGGCTACAGAAAATAGGTTTTCTCGAATTTGGCACATACTTTTAATAATATGAGTTGATTCAACTTTGATTCGCAAAAGTATAATTCAGTATAGCAGGATCATGACTCATGATAGATAATATATAAACATTTGCTAATTATTTCAAGCTTCTTAATAGATGAAGGGTCAAGGAAATGGATAACTTTTCGTGTAGAATAAAATGAAATTCTTATAAAATCGAAAATGAATAACCCAAAACAGAAATGTTGCATAACTCATACTAGTTACTTGGGCTCTTGGAATTATTAATTTTTAGTAGTAGCTTGCCTTCTCGTGATAATTGTAAAGTAAGAAATCAACAAGTTTATTAGAAGACCTAATTTTAATGAAAGTACAAATATTTTACTTTCTCTCTGTCAACTGAAATTATTCTCATCAAAACTTGAACGTCTTTGTATTGTTTAGCAGATAAATTTGCTGAGGATGGCTTTGCGAGATTTGCTGGAGGGAGAGTGTGGCGCTTCCAACTCTCTTGTTCGTTTAACAACTCATTTCGTTCAAGACCGAGGGCTGAAAGATGAAAATTACAGGCATCCGTTCCAGTCAAATGAACCAATCCTTACTAGTCAAGATACGGACCAAGTAAGTTGTATCATATTCTTATAAGTCTAAATAGAGTTCTTGTTCTGAACTCCTTTATCGTATGCCATTCTATTTGCTTCACGAAATATATCCTCTTTTACGGCCACACAACATGATCATTTCTTTCCTTTATCACTTCAGCATTTCTCTCCTTTCCTTCCTTACTAATCCTGTTTACATTCCGACCCACAGTACATTGAAAGACCACTATTTCATTTCAGTTTTTCCTCAATGTTATTCTTTCATGTATCTTAAAAATATCGAATTCAATAACAAAAATCTATAACGCAATAATCTATTGCAGATACTATTTTCTGACGTTCAGTTAACTTGTTAGAAACTATTTTTATTACTATTCATTTTCCTAATAATTGTACAGTATCTATCAGAAAATGTAGTATGGTACTAATTAGTACATCTTCACACTCGTTGAATCAATGTTCAATGTTTTCAGGATGAGATAGTTGATGGATGACAGGATGATTGCAAGATGAAATTCTCAACTTTGTGGAAATCTGACTTGAACCCCAAAAACTCACTTGACTAAATTGTTTCCCATGCGTTCCAGTTTCAAATGGTTATAAATGGGATTCTGGCTCAATTATTATCAATGTAGAACTTAAATACATACAAAATGACACTATTTTCAAATTAATGCTAAAGAAACTTAAATTCGACTGTCCAGTGAAGAATAGTAGAATATTTCTATTCATGTTTTTAACCTGTTCAGATCCTGAAGAAAGTACTTGAAAATTTGAGTTCTTGAAAATTAATTCCTCGCTTCATTTACAGTGATGTACATTACTACTTGTGCATATTGCATATTGTAGTAGTTGTATACTACTGAGTATTATGAGAAGTATGGAATTTCCTTTGTCCTCTCTTTCAACATCTCTCATCGGTGTACGCGTATTTCACTTTCTAGTATTGCAGTGTTTGCTTTTTCTCCACTATGCTGAGAAAGATGACTATAGTCCCAAGAAGATTCCATTCATGGACTCGATTCCTTCTCAAACTGGTAGGTGATAGTTACCCCTAAGGAAAAGAATCAGCTGCAACATTCATTGTGAGAACATTTAGATAATTTTGCCTCAATATATTCATTGAACCCTATCATCAATCATTAGAAATGAAAATAAGTGTCTATTAGGATGTAAGAATAGAACAGACAATATATATATATCATATAAAAAGAAAAATATGTTGATTTTTGGAAAGATAGACTATCCATTCTCATTGTATGCATGAATCGTTTGAAATATTTTGGTTCACATTTGGTTCTGGTTTCAGCTGGTGCAACAATTTCTAGAAGAAACTGTTGGATCAACTCCGCAATCATTCAGAATGGATTCACTTTTAGCGGAAATGAGGGACATAGAGGTACGAAGTGCTCAGGGACCTCCTATTCAGTCTCCTCCTGTCTCTCAACTTGCTATTGAAGAAGATTCCAGTTGCTGGGGAGATGCCGAAGCACATGACGAAGAAAATGTTAAAAGTTGGGCTGAGCAATACATTGAATCCGGCCGACATTTTCCAGTGAGTACCGTACTGTCTTTGTATTTGTCAAATAATTGTCAATTTATCAATGAAGTTTATAAAATTGAAATAACCTCGAGTTGTAATTCATATCATTTAAAGAAATTTCGAACTTATTATGTCATAAATAACATATTTTCAGTAAAATTATGGTATGGTTATTATATAGTAGATTGTTATCTTGTTGATTAATTCTGTGCTTGATTCCCGGTCTGGCCTTACAATTTCTTTTCCACGTAATAGAAAGAACTAATCGGTATTTAGTCTGCGAACTGACAATCATCCAGCATAAAAAGGTTGAGTTGTTGAGTTTTCGAATGATTGTATACTTTTTGCAAGTATGCGAAATTATTAATCTGTTGTAGTGAATATCCTTTTCCGTGAACTGCAGTGAGTATAACTATTCATAATATGTGGGAACTTGCTGCACAGAACTGACATTTTTTGAGTCGCGGCGGACGCGTTTCATTCAATCATTAGAAAAACATAACATTTAACCATCACTCATCCATCAAAAAGAATTCACACTTAGTTCAAAAAGTAAAAGACATTCACATTCCGTACAACTTAATACTTGCCTAATTTGACATAAAAATTTTCTACACAATCATACATATTGATGAAACACTCCTCTACCTCAAAAACATGCTAATCGACAACAACACATCTCCTGCCCATTGCCCATATTAATGAAATCATGTCACTCACCATTACAAAACAAAAATATTTCACCCACAATCAAAAATTCTACTCCCAGCCCACATGTCTCCCAATGGGACCTCATCTCTCCTATCCTAGCCGAAACATTTATCCACAACATTGAAAAAACCACATCCACATTCTGAAAAATCATCTACTGCTACAGATATGTAGATGACATCATTGTACTGTTCTCATTCTCATCAAAAAAATCCACCCCAATCTCACATTCACCCTGGAAACTGAAATTCATAATTCTCTTAACTTTCTTGACCTCTCAATCACCAAAACAAATCATCACCACTCATTCAAAATTTACAGAAAACCTACCTCCACAGACATGTTAATTCACAGTTGATCGTTATTTTGATAGGAAGTTCTAATAGATGATTGGTTGCAAACGATGTTTCTGATTTTAGAAAAATCCAAGTTTTCAGATGTTAATGAGATGTAACTGAAAAGGATCAATCTTCTTGAATGATGAACAATATCCAATTTACCTGTACTATTAATCCAAGTGAAATTAAAATTTGTCATTGCATAAAGTAGTGAAATTAAGGTTGGACTGTGAGAGGATTTTCTCAATAATTATTGTTTATTGCAGATGCCAGAGGAAAAAGCTGATCACTATGCCATTTGGAAAACCGATGATGAAGATGAGTCCATACCGCCTAGCCTTGAAACGTATGAGTTGGGTTTTGGACCGAATTGGGCTCAAGAGTATCTGGAGACTTCAGAACTAGATGAAGAGAATAAGTGAGTTATGATTCGTTTACTAGTTGTCTAGTTATTTTAGAAGATATTGGACTATATGGCCATTGCAAGCAATGTACTAAACAAATATAAAAGAGAAGGGAACTAGACGAGGTCTCCGGCAGCAGGCATTCAGATGTTATGTTTCAAGTGTTATTATAATGCAGTATTAGCACAGCTTCATATTTAATTCAATTTCAAGGTTTTATTGTACTGAAGTGATGCTTCACAAAAGTAAGCAGAACAGTACAGCTCTCATACCGCTTATCCTTAGCTTAGATGCTCGTACATCACAGACTCAATCTTTCAATCTCCCTTTCTGTTTTAAATTCTACTTGAACTGTTCTTAAAAACCCATAAATATTTTTCCATTTTCACCTTTTTTTATTTTTTTTCTGCTGTAATTTTCCTGTTTTTTCTTGTTATTCTTCGACTTCTGTAATAATTATTACCAATTCCTCTAACTTGATAGTAATTTTTTATTATAAATGCAATGACAAAATTCCTTCCATGAATGATTTTTAGTGGGTTAAAATATTTCTCAACTATGTCTTACATGCTATATTGTAAAAAGCAAATAAAAGTATGAAAACAAAGTTTCAAGTATTTCTTAATTTATTTTACGTTACTTAATATCCGCTTAGCAAATCACCTATTTAGACTTTTTCGTGTGGCTTCTATTGATGGCGAGACCCATACGAGTGGTTCCTTCTCGCCTTTTCAACTAAGTTATGCCTTGGATAACTCACATATGATCGTGAGAGTATAGAGAGTATAGTTTTTGTATGAGTTTTTGATATTGAAAAATATGATCATGGTGGTGGTGTTTGAAAAATACTGGGTGCATTTGGCAGTCTGAGATGATATGAATGTTTTTCTTCTCGAACCAGTTAATAGTATTATTAAACTTATATTGTAGGGTTGATGAAACCACTACAACTCCACTGAATACAAGTGATCTTGCAACATCTGTTGAATATGCTGACGAATCCAGGGATCAAAGTGAACTGCAAGCTGCAGCAAACGAACTTCTCTCGAACGTTGATGATCCGCAGCTAACATACTCGAAGGTGAGTGTTCTAATTATATGACTTGCAAATGATATCTCACACAGATGAAATACTATTGTTATTCAGTGTACTAAAAATTTTTAACTCGTCTATAATTGTAAAAGGTTATGTGTAGAGAAAATCTCCAAAATTGAAAAAAATAATATCATGACGTCATAATGCTAGCAAATTACTGAAAAGGTGAATAGATTATCTTTAAAATACATCATTCATTGAATTGATACAAACAGTTACAATCTATTTATCAAACTCGCTCATTTCAGGCAATATCCTGACTTTGATACTGTTTTTCAGTGTTATTTTCTCGCAATAACGAACTAATAAAACGTCTCTAAGCTACAAGTGCAGTGTCGGATCTAGACTAACTTTCGAGGGGGTATCATCACGCTATTTTGTGGAAGTGGTGTACCACAGCCTGTGGGGGGGGGGGGGGTGTTAGGGAATACCCCCTAGTGTGAGAAGGTTCGGGGGTCCTTGACCTTAAAAATGTTGAACAACAACCTCTTAAATCGTGTTTCAAATGATTCTAGAATCCTGTCTTAAAAGCTTTAATTCATTCATTTATTACACATTATGGATCAGCCACTTAGAGGCCTGGACGCTGTAGCGCTTGAATCAAGGATCCTATATTCGCATTGGCTTGGTAGTGATGGACAAACCCTATAGTATAGTCTACTTCAGAAAATGAAGGAACTTTTTATAAGAAGGGAGCTCTGGGTTCTGCATTAGATTTTTTATGAATAACTCATCTGAAACTGCATTTTAAGATATTCAAGACATAAAATTCATTTTAGCCTGCATACTGAAACAAAGTGAATAGTTTCTACTCAAGTCATCCCCTATTATACCTCTTAATAAGTTCTCACTTGTGATAAGTAAATTATTCAGTATTCCATGGACATACTATGTACACCTCATATGTAGACCGAACGAAGAGAGATCTATGTTTCAAGTCAACCGTTTTGCATCTGTTTGTAACTCATTAAGACTAAAAGCGTTGACCAAATTGTATGAAATTTTGCATGAACCTTTCTTTAAGGAATGCCCAGAGATGTATGTATAGGGCTTTTTCAAAAAATGTCCGCCATCTTTTTTAGGGAGCCAAATTTACCCCTGATTATTGGAGTATCTGATTTGGGTATTGGCGGGTTTAAATTAAAATTGAGATAATTTGAGAGGGTGTTTACGCCTACGGAGTGGAGTAAACAAACATGTGCGTGCGTGCAAGCCGAGACTCAACGAAGCCCGATTCACAGATGACCTAGTTTTCGAAACGCATCGAACAGGCAACAGGCCTACCCATTGAAAACGACTTTCAATAATCATTTTCAAACAGCTACTTGGATAATACTTATTAGGCCTACTTATTATTTATTGTAACTGGAAATGGATACATGAGATTAATGAATTATATGAATAAGATGGTTCTTTTATTACCTTCAATGCTTAGGTAATGTATCCAAACATTCAGCAATCACTGGTATCACTATTATTATTCATAAATTTGTTGATTGAATTATTTTTACATATAGCCTACATTTGAAATGAAAATAGTGACTTGATAACTGAACTTAAAATCGAATATGTTCTTGAAATAATGCAATAATAATAATGATGTTGAAGATCCATCTTGTTTCCACTAATATAATAAAAACTTAAAACACACTTTTAAGTGGAAATTTAAGTGGAATTTCCACTTAAAAGTGTTTTTTAAGTTTTTGCAATAATAATTATTTATTTCACAAACTGGAAATGCGACAACAGCTGTTAAGAATGAACTGTAGGTGGCAATGAGTGTGAATAGGCCGACCAACCGATGCCAGTACAATTCTCGGAATTCCTCACTCACACACATGCAAAGTTTGTTTGGGTCAATCCGTAGGCTCGTTGACAGACTATAGAAGGCGTTTGTTTAACGCGAAACAAAAATTCGATAAACCCAACAAGAGGGGGGTTAAAATATGTAAAATCTTAAATATTGAGATTTTTCAATTATATTTTTTTGTTTGGTAGGGCGTTTTGAGCTGAGTGTAATGATGTTTACTAAATTTTTGACACACAGATCGTATGGGTGGGGGGGGGGGGGAAATAGACTTTCCAAAAGTACATATGTATGAAGAAGAAGTCTTCTAACCAGATGTTCAGTTGTATGAAGGGGTAGTATGACCAGCAGTGATGTATAGTGGTGTTGAGAATAGACTAGGCACAAAAAAGTAAAGATGATATGGGCTACCGTGTGACAAATTTCTTTCAAAAGAGAAAATGTTTTCCCTGGAAAATGTTTAAAAAATAATCCCACAAAAACCACATTTTTAAGCGCATGACGGGTATAGTTTTCGGGGGGTTCACTACCCTTATGGATCCCACCTTATGACCCCCTCCGTCGGTCCACGCTTACCCAAGTGTGATGTAAGTTAGGACACAAGCCTAACGGCTTAGTATAATCGTTGCATGTACTATTTTATACACGACTATCAATAACTTACTTTTAATTTTACTCGTTAATCACTTGTATAACTTACTCAAACTGTTTGAAATTGAATTGAACTCAATTTGATTTCGAAATGTTTAAATCAACTGATGTGACCATTACATAATAATCATTTCGATACTCTTTCGAAGAAATCTTGAGTTCTGATTGGTCTAGAGCACATTCATCCAGTTTATAATAGTTTATAATAGTAATAGTTTTAAAAAAAAAATTAATCCCATTTCATAATAGCTTCATTATGCAATGCTTTGATCAAGCGTGAATAAAGTAAGCTGTTATGACTTTTTTCCGGAGGATGAAGCCCACATAGGTCTGAGACCTGTGCGTGGCAAATGAATTGGATGATGGTGATAGATGAGTTTGACCTACAGTTTTAGGTGGGTTCCAAACCACCTAACGTATAATATGTACTTTTTAACATAATCGTAAATAAACAGATTATAAATGTATGTTTGAAATTTTAAATATCTGAGATTATAAAATTTTGAAGGGCAATGTCTGCTTGGTTTGAGTGGTCGTATATTTGAGTAAGCTGAAAAAAACGTGGAGTGACTTCTCTTAACCGACGCTTTATCTCTTTTCATATTAATAAGTCGAAAAATGTTGGGATTGTTACAAGGTTGTGGCGTTAGAGATGATTAAAATTGTTGTAAAATAATAAAAACATAAAAATAAATCATGCTATGAAAATAACGGAATCCTTGCATCAACGTAAATTATTTCAGATGTTTTTCCAATGTATATATCTATATGTATTCTTTCTTTCTAGTTGAATTTTTTTCGGAGGATGAAGCCCACATAGGTCTGAGACCTGTGCATGGGTAATGAATTGGATGATGGTGATTGATAAGTTGGACCTATAGTTTTAGGTGGGTTCCGAACAACCGGGAAGTGATTTTCCAGCAGAGAACAGTCTTTTTTGCTGACGTATCCAATCGGTCACTCTTATAAAGAGAGCCTAGGAGTTTCTTAGCTTATCTCTGATTTAACAGATACCTGCTACGGCACTCGCCTATCACTTCCCTTGTTGATCTATATGTATAATTGATATTACATCTGGTATTATAAACCTAATTTTCAAGACTTGTTTTAATTTCTTGCTGATATACTTATTCAATTCCGAGATTATTGAGTTTATTGTTTGATTTGTTTGTTGGCAGTTTATGAAGTTCATGCGGCAAATAGGAGAAGGTGAAATCACTATTGAGTCTGGAGAAGTCATTGAGAGAAGTAATGTAGATGATAAATTAGAGCAATGGGCTGATGAATTTGTTGAAAAACAGAACCCAGAGGAGTGGGCAACTGAATTTCGTGATACTACCGTCGGTGCCAGTGCCTTAACAGGTTTGTACGCTTATAAACTAAAATTTTCATAAGAAAATGTAAAAATTTTAGTCTATGGAACGATTTACCTTGAAGCAACTCGTGAGAAGTTGCCAACTTAAATCTCACTCGTTGCTTTAAAGTAGTTAGAATACAATAAACTACTTTTTTTTAAATTGAAATACTAAGTAGTACTGGATTACCAAAAATAATAATATTACTGTTACGGGTTCTATCACTAAAATAATGCTGGCAACACTTGAAAGTAACTCATCAAACTTAAACACTATCAAATTCACAGCAGACACGAACAAGTAATTATCACAAAAGAAAACAAATACGCAGTACAATAACTTTCAACTAACAAAGAATATTACAATAAGAAGATTTATTACTGTCCAAAACTAATCAATCACTATCAGCTAAGCCGATCATTACTATTATTACTATAAGCAGAAATCCCCCTTATAGAGTATATAAATTTAATGCCCATATTATTAATAAAAAATATATTAAGATACTGTGTATAACTTATCGATAGATAAGGGTATAAAAAATTGTTGTTCGGTTATTTTTAATTTGTGATTTTTAAAAGTTATTTAGCAGTCAAAATAGTGTATATCAATAGAATTAAAGTCGTAAAAAACTTTTTATTTAATTTTAATTTATGTTTTAAAAAAAAGAAATACTTTTACAAAATGAACATAAATCAAGTTAGTCATTGAATGTTCATTATATCATTAGATTATATTACTGCTTTTATCAGATAGACATAGAAATCAATACCTCACAGATTCTCCAGATTTAGCGATTATCCTTTGAAGAATTGAACTAGTAGCACTGTAGCAATTCATAAAATATCTGCTTCAAATGTAAATATCATATCTCATAATTTTCTTTATTCATTAATTAGTTCACCTTCTACCTCCACCCTTCACCGATCTGTACAGAATGTTTTAAATATAATGGAAACTACCAATAAAAATAATCCTTCCTTGTCACCGTTATCAAGCATTTTTCCTCAAATATAATTTTATTAAACTTCCTGAATAAGTGAGTTCCCTTGTAAGTAAGTGAAGTAAGCCATTAAATAGAAAATCCAATAAATCTATCACATTTCCATTCCCTTTTCTTTCTTTCAGATGGCTTGGGAGATTCAGAAGATGACTTCACAAACCAATTATGGAGTAAACTCTCACATCAATGGGAAGAGCTAGCTAATAATAAAGAAACTGAAGGTCTATGGTCAAGTGAATTCGAAGATTACTCTTCAAAATTCAAGGTGAATTTTCTATCTGAAGTATCTTTGAAGTTATTATGTTATTGGGTAGAGAAAAATTAATATTTCAAGTTGTCTAGTCTGGAAAAATCAAGAGAACTTAGGATTAGTTTTTGGAAGTACGCATTCATACAAAATTTAGTGACATATTTCCATGGATTGTCTCTAGTTCTAAGATAAGCAAGTTATGTTAGTAAAACAAACTGAAATTGCTGAATTTCTGGTGTTATAGATATATAGCGGTTATATGTCGCTATCTGTAGTCCATTTCATAGCTATAAAGTTGATTTAGTAGTAATATTTTATAAGATTTGTCAATTAGTACTTCGTCATGATTTGTAGTATCAGAACTTCAGACATCAATCGTTCTTGATTCAATTTTAAGAGTCAAAGGGTGTCAAAGCAATTATTTATCACAATTTATGATTTCTCTTAATTATTTGATAGGGTTATAATTTTGCTGAGGATAATCCTATGAAAGACGTAGAAAATGCATTGGAAGAAGGATTGAAAAAGCGAGCCCTAGGCGATCTTCCTTCAGCGGTGCTGTGCTTTGAAGCAGCTGTTCAGCAGGATGATCAAAACGCAAAAGCCTGGGAACTTCTGGGTGTTACTCAAGCTGAGATTGAACAGGTATTGCTATCTGATACTTTGAAGCTATCATTCTCTCCTTTTTTCAACTGTGAATATATACGACTTGTAAATTAGTGAAGTCTGTCTTGAAATGCATGCAAAAATAGTTCTGTCAATAAAGGACGTCTCCATAAAAGAGTGATTAGTCAGAACACTGCTAAGCCCATTCAACCTACAATATTTAACCAATACCATACCAGGTGTTGCTGCCTCTTACAACATATAGTACTGTGATTCTATTCGGCAGTCGTTGTGGCACATTCAGTTGGGGCGTTATTTCTGATAGCCCTCTGGCTGGCTGCTTCTCCTGCTGCCACGAGTTTGAATCTCATTCAGCCTTGGGAATTTGGTGTTATTATTCACCTCATTATCTGCTCACAAGTATTAGTCTCATAATAAAGAAACTGAAGGTCTATGGTCAAGTGAATTCGAAGAAACCAGTTAAAAACCAGCATTCCAGTAAAAAAACTTAGCCCTATTCATTGCTAGGGAATTTCTCATTTTGTGGAAGGTTAATTGTAGAGCGTTTTAGAGAAGATGAATCTGGGCATTGGCTTCCTAAAAAGTGTAAATCAAAATAATTCAAGAAATAATTACTTTTCCTGCTATAGTGGTTTTCACGGCTGATGAGCTCTGGTTGGCTTGGTGAATCGTAAAGTTCGCCAATGATGCCAGATAGTGCAAATTCACGATCTGCATCACTGTAAATACACGGGCTAAAAATATCAGCTGATTATGAAAATGAAGAACGCCCTATAAGCTTGAGCCTGACGCGCGTCGCCCCACTCGTTTTATAAAAGCGCCCTAGCAAGTTTTTTGCTTGCAAATGATTGGCTAGATCTGAAAGTAGTGCTCGTTTACAACTCATGAGCCGTGAAAATCTCTATAGTAAGAACTGCTCATTACAATGCTCAAATGATGTTCTATTAATTTTAGTCTTGGATATTGAAGAATGAGAGAATACAAACCTGTTCCAGTTATCATGCCCAATCTTATATCTCATATACAGTGACTTGGAGAAAAATTATATTTAGAGATATTACATATTAGATAATTACAATTAGATAATTTAGACAATTACATTTAGATAATTACATATTTGAGATTTTCATAAAATTATGCGAGCTAAATTATAAATAATGTAGAGGACATAATTTTACGACAATTATTGAAACATACTATTGTCAGCAGAGTGTTTTTTCTGCAACTGGTAAGTTTGGAAGGTATTTATGGAAACATTTCCTGTCAATCCAATTCTAGGAAACTTTACTAACATTGTAAAGTTACTGGCATAGAATTTGATGTATTATTTTCAGAAATCTTCCTTTACCTATTTAGCAATAATTGAACAGGTATTTATAATTATATTTGTTTTCCTACAGGACCATAAGGCAATATTTGCTCTTAAAAAATCTCTATCTCTCGATCCAAAGAACTTGACTGCACTTATGACATTGGCAGCTAGCTACACGAATGAAAGTTTTCAGAATCAAGCTTGCCATACTTTGAAAGTAAGTAACACTTTCCATTCTAGTTTATTACATTTTAATTTGTTACATTCAAGTTGAATGTAGAGTTGGAGTTATGCTTCTTATAAACATTGTCTATTTCATGTCATTGAGATGCACTATTGAAACCCCCGCTTTTTCGAATCAGTTTGATTTGAATGCCCAAAAGCGTATGATTAACTTAATGTATCTGACAGAATGGCGAGTCTACGTTATGCCTTCTAAAATTATTATAATTAGCATTCATACAACAGTCTACCGCAATATGATCTTGAATAAGTGGACCCCAATGACTATTGCCAAATAACCACGAAAATACCTGCTTTGGTTCTTCTGAAATATCTTTGCACAATTGTAATTCATTTACTCCAATGGAGAAAACGGGATACCCATACCTGCCCCCTAATAATGTGTTAAAATGCAGCTTGAACTGCGTTTTACTGATTTATATTACACAATCTGCAATTCTCTAATTTATCGATACGGTTTTATATCAACTTGTTATAGTTCGGACGTATCTGGATGTACATCCAAAAAGGAGAAAGGATAGTCCTACGTATTGCATGAAAAGTATTGTTAGTATCAATCAAAAACTTGGCGCAGCTAAGATAATATTGCTCTGCTGTATTATTTTTTCTTTCTGTATAATAAGAGGAGTAGGGCTGTGTGTGTGTGTGTGTGTTTTCTTACGTATTTCACAAAAACGGCAACGATTTAGACCTCTGACTTTGACACAGCTTCCTCATACTCGATTCAGTACACCTCAAAATTCGAATTTTTATTTTCCTTTCAGAATTTTCAAAATAATGTTTAAAACTTCAAAAGTCCACATGTTGTTTTTATTGTCCCTTAATCACATATCATTATGGTAGTCATTATGATTATTATTATTATTGTCTTTCGTAGTTTCAAGAGAGCTTTTAGTAGCACATTCTTTCATTGGGCCTGGTAGCGTAGTGCGTAGGGGAGATGCTCATCATGCTTGAGAACTTGAGTTCAAATCTCGGTTCGGGGAAAAGTTCACAGAAGTGAACTACCAAATTAGTTTTGTATTTTCAAAACCAATTTGGATGAATTTATTTAATATGTATAATTTTTTTCTCATAGTTTGTTCTTAATTCTGTTTTGTAAGAAACACTTTTTTTTAGATTACAATCAGCATAATTAATAAATACGCAGCTTTTTTAAAACAATAGTAAATATTTGTAATTTATCTAAATCTAATGTTATTTGGTCTTGAAATTATTTTTGCCTATTGATATTATTAAAGATGAATCAATAAAAAACATCAAATTGAATTACTTAAATCAAAACTTGGCTTGAAAAAGAATAAGATTGAATGATGTAATGAATTTAATATGAAAATCAACTCTTCAATTTTGTGACCACTACGATCTATTATCTACCAGAATGAAAACTGGATTCCCGGGCAAGACCGAGTAAAATGCTTGTATTCCGTATGAAGATTCCGGTATAACATTTCAACTAAAAGTATGAATCTATCTTAATTTTCTGATTCGTGTCGGTAGTTCGTCCAATATAAGATGCCCAGTGTAAATTAGAGAAGATTCAGGTTTGCTCGGCTATGTATGGTACGAATTCTCCTAGACAATAATAACTCTATAGCAAAGATTTCGTGTTTTTAGTTTAGTAAACCAGAGTTATAATTTAAATATCTATGCTTTTTCAGGAGTGGCTGCATGCAAATCCGAAATACACAGACTTGGTTCCAGAAAACCCAGAAACAATTAGTCAATTTAGATTGCAGAATATTTCTTCAAAAATGTCACCGTAAGTATGTTCAGAGCAGATACACCAATAAAAAGCTATGATTTTTAAATAACAATTAGAAAAAATGATTTGTTCTTTAATTATTCACTTAGTACTAGTAAGATACATACTAAGTCGATACACACTTACATTGCATACATACATACTAAAAAAATAGATTTTTTCTCCATTTACGTACCACTGTATTTTCATGTGCACTGATGTTTCTCTATATTAGAAAAAACATAATATTGGACCAAATTATTTTTAACTTGAAAAAATTGAATTGAATAATCTTTTTCTTAGGGTTTTTGGGACATGCCCAAGCAAATGTATTCATAATGCTTACAATGTACTAGCTAGGAATAATTCCCAATTTATTATTTTCTTCTATAGTTATTTAATTTCAAGAGCGCTGTTTATAAGTTTATTATCAGTGTATTATACAACAGGAAACCTTTTAACTGAACAATTAACAAATAGAGTTAAATGTAGTTGTTATGTAACAGCGTAGTTTCATTACTATTCTCTGTTGCTTCATAAAAGTGTTTCCCAAAGTACATTTACAGAAGTATAATTTCGAGGCTAGTAATAAAACTATGATAATTGATTAATGGATAATTCCTAAATGTACTTGTGGAAAAAGTTAAATTATGGCGAAAACATTATGGAATTTTAATAATTTTAAATACAGTAGTAAAATTAACATAATATGTAACGATGGCCTTCCTGTAGACTCATTCTTCGCACATGAGTCATGCCTCGGCTAGATTTATTTATTTCGTTGTAGGAATTTCGTATTTTAGGTTGTAGGAATTCATATTTTTCAGTCAAGTTAGAGTAACTGTAGTGCATCCCATCTTTAGGTTGCAGTTTAAAATAAATTAAGAAGAGCTATTTAATATATTCCCCTATTATTAAGTTACCAATTTTGTTATTTTGTCTGTTATTTATCCGTCCCACCATGTTTTCCATAACATGGCTCAAACGGCGAGATGGTACTACCCTTAGTAGTAGGGTCTCCCTACCAACAAAGGTCATATGCTAATCATAATAAAATGTTTATTAATTTTTCACATTTTTAAAATGAAACTACCAATAAAGATCATATGCTAATCATAATAAAATGTTTTTAATTTTTCCATGTATATTCTAGTTAACCACTATTTTTCACTGTACTGTAAGCATAAATAGGTTTTAATTGAATTTCAATGAATTCCACTCTTGAAAAGAACAGCCAATCCATTCTATTTTTAAGTGTTGGAGGATCCTTCCAGCATATTTTTTACCAGTTATATCTTTCGTAATGATATTTTTTCAATTCTTAAACTCTTAAACTACTGTACTTTATAAAAATGCACGTGTCTCTTCATGAAATTATATTTCTGTGTAGGTCTTTTCACGATGAAGTGAAAGCGAAATTTTTGGCGGCTGCTCGTCGAAATCCCTCGGAAGGCATAGATGCCGATGTGCAGTGTGGCTTGGGCATACTTTTCAACCTTTCTGTTGAGCTGGACAAGGCGGCTGACTGTTTCCGTGCTGCACTTCAAGTTCGACCTGATGTCAGTATCATCTCAATTATATTTCTTCAACATGATTTGCTCCAATTTACAAATTCCTTTATTTTTATCGACTGTCATTTTGGACATTATAACCTCATCAGAGATTTTCATATTATCCTTTACTCAGACTATGGTGTGAATAAAAATTTTCTCCCAAATGGGATAACATTTCTATCTCTGGACGTGATTACAAACGTCTGAAAATTGTGTTTCAAGTCATGTGTTTACTTTGTGAAGTTGACAACTATGTTGCCAATTAATTCAAGGCCTACGTTGCCAATTTCAAGTTAACTCATGACTTGAGACAACTTTTAGACGTTTGTTATCATTTACAGAGAGAAATGTTACCAAATTGGCAACAACGCCTAACTGGTACCCAGGAGAGATGGAGCAGCCGCTCGACTGATAAATGGCCGCTTGCGGATAAGTAATGCTGTCAGACTATATGTTAACCCCATTACCTACTCAGTGAAGTTTGGTTAGCACTGTTTATGCGCCAGCCATTCATCCATCGCATAATCTCCCCTGGTTAACCGGCCGCAACAAAGCTTTCTTGCCAGCTGACGGGTCAATTTTATTCAGATCATAATTCTTTTATTTTTATCAACTAACATTCTGGTCATCATAACTTCCAGTTTAAAAAAAATAATATTAATTTTCTTCAGTGTCGCCCTTTTACGGCTTACTACCGTTTCAGTAGACATTTTGTTCAGGGTTGCATAAAAGCCAGATCATTTTGGAGGTTTGATAAATAAAATGTGTTTCATATTTATTGAACGTTAATATAGCAAAATCCGGAAATATATCAATTTTTTACAGTGGTTATTAAATTCAAAATATTTTGGAATTTTAAAATTGTCATTTTGAGTCTTACGGCTCCTATAAACTATACAGCTGATGGCTTTGCATTCCAGCCTAAAAAGAGGTACAGGAATTTTCCATGCACCCCTCCCCTCCCCTCTCCTGTCAATTGTCTAACTCACGATGACTTATCCTGGGTAATGTCTAGATAGTGGTTAATGCATGAAAAAGGAACCCGCATTGCTTTGGTTTTTGGTTACGTCTCTTGCTTTTATGGAGTGGAGGGGATGTGTGATTCATTGGTGTTCAATAGGTGACAATCTCAAAGCAATGTATAAATGGAGTTGAGGAAAAAACGAGGCATGTTTAACAACATCGACTCATCTGATCGAACTACCGTCAAACTCCTACATTATGAGCTTCCAAATAGTGAAATTCTCTACGCAAAGAACTTTTATGGCATCCCTTGACATTACAATCGTGACCCATCAAGAATAATTTTCCCTGGATAATCGATTTCATTCTACAGAAGTTCAACTGTTGTAATGTTTAATTACGTTTGGCGCCGTGCAGAGTGCAAGCTTTGAAGTATATTAATTACTATTACAGTGTATGTTATTTTGTCTGCAATTTCATAAATATTAAACTTGTATTGTTCCTCTAATGTTATCTTGCACATTGAAAGTAAACTATTAAATCAACATGCCATTTCATTTTTATTAGTTCAATAAAGTTTCCTATTTGTTTTTTTAGGACTGTAAACTTTGGAACCGATTGGGAGCCACTCTTGCCAACAACGAGAAATCTGAAGAAGCTGTGGATGCGTATCATAACGCCCTTCAGTTATCTCCTGGCTTCATTCGTGCTAGATATAATCTCGGTATAACATGTGTCCATTTGAGAGCATACAGGTACATAACCGTCATTTACTGGTAATAAATCTCTTACATTATTATTTTCTTGGAAAATGATTTGATAAAGTCCTGGAAATTTTTTCTGATGTTGAATCAACAATAGGCGGGCCGCTCAGCGCAGTTGGTTGGGGCGTCACAACTTCAGCTTGCTGTCGTTTCAGCGGTCGTGGGTTCGAATCCCGCTCCTCCGTATGGCATCTATATGTGTTATAATTCACCTCATTACCCACGCACAAGTGTTGGACTCATTTGGGCATCATCAGCAATAAAAAAAACCTTAGTTAATCAAATACTTCAATTAATGGTAGATAAGCTGCGTTCTCGTAGGTCCTGTTTGTAACGGTGACCGATTAGATTGGCCAGCAAAAAAGACACTGTTCTCTGCTGAAAATCACTTCCCGGTGGTTCGGAACCCACCTAAAACTGTAGGTCCAAATCATAAATCACCATCATCAACTCATTACCCACGCACAGGTCTCAAACCTATGTAGGCTTCATCCTCAAAAAAAAAAAATGGAGGACAAATTAAAATAAAGTTTTATGTTATTGTAATTAGATCGACCCCACACAGTTTTACTCAGGGGTGGCATCCATTTTATTTATCATTATTGTAATAGTTTATACTCCTTGTTTATTTTGTAGATTTGAAAAATAAAATTTCTTTCTTTCTTTCTTTCTTTCAAAATTAACCTACTCTTTCGAAACAAACCTTTTTTGGAAAAATTAATTGTTTATAAATCTAGTTCAATAATCCTATAACTAAAAACGTGTTTGAAATAAAAACTTTAAAAAGAATATTATTATTTTTTTTGCGAGGGGGAATCTAATTTTTTAGATTTTGTGTGTATTAAAAAATGAATTATTCAAGCATTCAGTCTCTTGATACTTTTTTTATTAATGTACATTGAAACTTAAATTTGAGAATATTTCCTCTATTGAAAAGAAAATTAGGATTTAGGAAGGTTCATGAGGGATAACTAACATGAAAATATGTGGTTCTCAACTAATTTTAAAATTAGATAAACGTTTATTATTTTTCATTCTTAGGGAAGCAGCAGAACATTTGCTGACTGCTCTTAATCAGCAAGTGGCTGGGAGAGGAATTCATGGAGAAAAATCTGTTTCAATGAGTGATTCGATTTGGTCAACGTTAAGGCTAACTGTCTCCTTATTGCAGAGATCGGATTTAATAACAGCCATCAATCAAAGGTAATTTTCATCTTCTGTGTCTTTTGCCGTGAGTAGTTTTTGAGATACAGAAAACTTTGTGTGGTGCTATTTCATTGGTTTCTAAAGTTTTGGTCTCCTCAAATACTTGATAGTCTAATATGACAATATTCTAATAGATTAGTCATCTATTCTCATTGGGTGAGTTCTGGGAGCCTGCACCTTTGCACAGGTAAACCTCCACCGGTGCACAGCTGTTAGCATGTAATGTTGCACCTAAGGCTCTATAAACAGCTATGTTTACAGGGCTAATGTAATTTGGCCTTGAATTGTGGCGTACATTCGCCGCAGGAGTGACTCTGTGTAATATAGCTCTGGTGTGTAATATAGCTCTGGTGCACCGACATTTGCTCCCAAGAATGACAACACAGCACTCACCGGTGAACAGTCTGGTGCATCTTCTGAAGTTATTTTGCTGATTAGTGGCTTTTCGTTAATTATTAATCATGGCACATGCGTTGATACTTGAAAGTATTGGAGGTGAATTAAACAATTAAGACGGCTATACTACTGTATTATTCATAATTTACCATATTACTCTGGTATCGACCAATTTTGTGTCATGACTGAAACGTGACAGAATGAGCATTGCAAAAGATTATCGAATGAAAATGTTATAATATACTTATCTCTAAACAACAAAGAATGAATTACTTTGTTTCATATATTTTATACCGGTTGAATGGATGTACTTGGCTTAAGATGTCACTGCCATTTTGAATATTTGAAACAACTGCTCTTTACTTCTGACCAATCACAGTATGTAGTTTAGTGATTTAGTGTCTGTACACCATAGTTTTTGTACAGTGTATGAAACATCCACTGGTGCAGGCTTCCAGTTAACGAACTGACTAAAGCTCCCAGAAAAGCCTAGTTTCGTGCACCGGTACAACTGGTGCAGCATCTCAGACCGTACCCATTTACTTCTATGATTTGGAGCAACCTGATGAATATTTTTCTCACACTTTCACCGCTTCTCTTTAGATTCAATTATCAGTATTATACTGGGTAGTTGGAAGAATATATCCCAGCAATAAGTTACTGTTATAATCTTTAATTAAATGGAATTTTTAATAATATTGACTGTTATTTCACTAGTGGATAATGCTGTTGTTCGAAGTGCTATCCACTTATAAATAAGCTTGTGCTGAGTGACTGCAGTAATATAATATTATTCTATTATATAAACTAAATTTTATAGAATTGCTATTTTTTTACCTTACAAAAATATAACACGGAATTCACACAAGCTAATTCAGCAGTATACGCATATTGAACGGTGTATAGGCTACTGTTCGTATTGGCACTATTTTTTAGGTAATGAAACATGAGGCACTACATTAGTTTTCAAATCACTGAAGTCAGATAAAACAATACAAGAATTATTACCGCTGATAATGCTGTCAACTGGAATAATTCTAGATTCAAAATTATTTGTACGAAATTAATTGTATGAGTTGGTAATATTGCAAACAGAAGAATCAATGCTTCCCAGCAGAAATGGTAAATTTCCGATTTTTCTTATTATTAATCCAGCAAATATCACTCATGCTTCTTTCTTCCATTTTTCAGGGATCTGAAGAAGTTGAACGAAGAGTTTGGAATTACTGACAATGAAGGATAGTAGCGAGTGAAATGAAGGTGGAGGAACTTTGTATATTGCGTTACATATTTTTTGGATATGTGTTTTGGGGCATTAATTATTTACCTATCAAATCATTCGCCCAATCAATTTCAAAGCAAGCGATATTTAGTTCATAACCTAAGTGGAATCTTTGCTTTAGAAATCATTACTGTGATCATCAAATTAATGTAATTGATATTTCACAATTTATAATTTTCAAATGGAGGTTGAATTTGCATCGCATAGTTTCATTACTGATGTCTCTTTGACATTTAAGTTTTCAAAATTATTCACGAGTTTGAAGAGTATCGATACACTGTTATTAAAAATACTATGTTAAAAAATTTATACTAATTCATCAGGTCTGAAGCCATTTTGGATGTGAGGGAAAATCGGTAACTTTTGCATTATATCTACAGTTTTCTGCATTGAGTGGATGAACCATTCAATCATCATGTCTGTCATTTAAAAAAATGAAATAACGTTGAGTTGGTGCCTCCTCAAGACATATTATCTAATTTTCCACAATAATGCTAAATTATTTTTTATAAAATATTCTTTTCCCCCACTGGAATTTTGATAAAAAATACATTTTTTCGCAAAAGCCGTTTTATAATGTTATCACTATAATAGAAATTCGGTTTGAGATTCTAATGAATCTATATACCTCACTCCTTGTTCACGTTATTGTTCCAAAATTAAAATAAGATATTAATTTAATCTTAGAACACCCTTAATCATAGCTGGGAATGAAAATACATAGGTATTAATGATTTATGAGATGTGTCGCATGTTACTGATAGCATGGATTAGACATCTTCCATTGGACGTGACTATCAAGTGAAGATTATAATAATATTTTCAAAGTTTTAGTTTTTTTAGAAGTAAAATCTACCGAAATTTCTGAAATCTATTATTATTCTCTTTAGAAAAATAGTCAATCATGGCATGAATTTCAGCTATCTGAGATACTTAGAGACAATAACAAATATAGCGTTGAATTACCTGTAATTTGTTATAAAAATATGTTTGGTTATTAGTTTATTTCTGACCAGTTGGTCACTGTCTGAAAACACCTATGTTTCCTATGATTTCAAATGCCTATGATTCCAAGAATATCCGAACTGCGTAGACAGTAGAATATCATTATCATGGTGAAGTCAATTTTTACTTTAAATCAGATTGCGAATGAAGTATTGTGGTGGAATAATGCAATAAATATGACGAAAGTACTCAGACTTATGAGATGAGAATTTTCGATGACGTACGGTAGCAGAATAAATGAAATTTGTTCAGTAAATTAACCTTGTACAATCAAGAAAGCAAGCAGCCTGCTTATATTTTGTTATGAATGCTGTCAGAATTGAAACTGTAGGCTTTTTAGAAAATGACATGGCATAGATATTATTTTGTGGATAGAAAAAAAGATATTTATTTGATATATGGTAGTGAGATACGAGATGAGTCGATAGAATAATAGGGGCTTCCTAGACGAAAATTATTATGAACATGGAAAAGAGCAAATTGAAAATTGGAGACAGTGACAGAAATTATTGTTTTACTAGTTGATTTTTACTAATTTATTTCGTTATTGACTGTTTCTTTATGAGCATCAGATAAGCTCCAAATCTAGTAATACAAGATTGAAAAGATATGTATTTAATTTGTTAATTATTATAGGTAATATCACATAGCCGCATTATCATTTTTACTTCTTTCGGTTTTTAAATACTCTTGATATAATTAGCAATTACTTGAAGTATTGGTTAAAGAGTTAACCAACCATTCAAGTCCATTCCATTCATTGTTCTATTATTATTATTATTATTATTATACCGGGATATCTCATTTCGATGTTTTGGTTTGGTTTGTTTGTTTATGTTTATTTTACTTTATGTTAATAATATTTCATTATGCTTTGATTTCTATTTATCGGAGCTCTACCCAATTATTGTAGAGTTAGAATCATCGCTAGACTACATTGTCACCTGAATAATAATTTATTAACGCTAGAATAAATTTGAAATTATCAAAGCAATTGAAAATGTTTATTTTCCTTAAGTACTTTGCTTCAATATTAGACTATTACAAAGAGAGTAGTTTAAATCATCTTGCTTGAATTTTGAGCATAACCGTGCATAGTGAGGTAAATTTATAAAAGAATCCCGGAAATAGTCGGAAAACCAAAGTGCTGATAGGAAGAAATGCTACTTGTCCTTTTTTGTGTGTTATTAATAATAAGCTCCTCCAATAGTTAATTGGGTGCCCTTGTTCTAACCCTAGCCAATTTCTGCTCTCTAGGAATTCAATTCCTATTTATTATTTAATTTTTCTTTGCTCTCAAACTGTATCATAATGGAATTTTATATTTATCATCTACCCGATAACATCAACCTTAAATATTGTCAGTCTTTTCTTCTAACAATGTGTGGCCGATTATATCATCATCATCATTATTATTATGATGATGATATTAATTTATGATATTGAAAGATATTTATTATTTCATATTTAAGCTACTGTAATAAAAGTAAATCAATATAAATCATTCATTCGTAGCAGAAATCAATGTGAATGCCTCTGAAGAGCTGGTTTCCATTTATTTTTGGTTTTTATCGCTATATCTTATTTACTGTTTTGTTGTATCTTCTATTGTTAATCTCTTCATATAGCAACCTTTCAAATAAACGATATATTTGTTCAATGATTAGAAATGTCTTGTCCTCTCTTATTAAATTTGTTTATCTGTAAATGACAATTTGAAGTATATTGAATCTTAAAGTTTACAATATTGAACGTTTTTTTCGAATTAGGAGAAATTATCCTGTATCTTATCGTCTTAACTGCTGCCAATAAATTTTTTTATTGCGAATCTGGAAACATTATTCTGTATTGTATGTCTTACTATCATCAATAAACCTTTTTGTTACGAATCTGAATATCATTTTGAAAGCAATTGTTCCCACTACCTTTATTTTGTTCCAGGTTTAACAAACTGTTAACTGTTGATTTGCAACCGGATAATTCATGGTCTTAGAATAGGAGATCTAATTTTTTCTCTAACACTTTCACAAAACGATAACCCTGGCTCAATGCACATTTGGCTCTGTGTTTAAAATAGTATTTCTGGCTTTGATCTTAGAGTCGAATGATTGCAAGCATTGAGAGATTGTTATGCGTTCAAATAAAGGCTTTGAAAGATCAGATAAATTTAAAAATGTTGAATTTTTTAATATAAAATAACGTTGAAAATAAAAACATAGTGTATAAGTTGGATTCTTAATAAGATTCTATTGAATACAAAAATCGGTTATTCGTTCATAAATACATTCTAAAAGAATTCGAAATAGTCTCATTATAAAGTACAACCCTTCCCCAAGGAGTCAGTGTTTTGCCATCTTCTGCATAAAAATATGGACCAATAATCAATCGACCAATACTCTTATTTTGTTTGATTGCATCTTTCGATTTCAAACAAATCACTATGTAGTTTTGCTTCATCCCTGACGGATCAATTTTCACTGTTGTCGAATAGTTGAAAACTGCTTTTGTATCATAATTGGCAACTGTTGACACCTTTTCTTTCTTCTTTTCACCAAAAATGAAGAACTTCAAGTACAGTTTGCACTTACCTGTAAAAGTAGATGTAAAACATTACAATATTTTCCCGTCTAAAACAGTATTAACAAGGACTCAAACGCAATGGTTACTGTAGGCACTAAATGTGTACCAAAAAATCACGAAAAATTTATTACAATAATGGCAATTAATCAAATGGCATAAGAAATAAGGTTATTATAGACTAGTTATTTCTTCCACTTAACCTCAAAAATGCGCAAATTCTGAAGCTCAACTGTACAAAGATGCAGGAAACTTGAAATCATACAATGATGCGATCATTAGATTGATACCATTCATTTTACCTACTTACCTGATCAATATGTTGTTTTAGTTGATCGATGTATTTTAGTTGTTTGAGTTATTAATAGCTAATTCGCCTTATATCACCTTTTGACACAGTAATTAATATTATTATTAATACACAAATAATAACGTCCTTTTTTTATTTCTTGGAGCTCAATTGCAATATTCTAAAATTATCAGAAACTTGAGTAGCGTATATGACTTGTGACAACCTTATCAATTGAATGGAACATCAAGTCTGATTTATTATGAATATCTACCACTTTCACCAATACGAAGTAGATTAAACCAAAATAAATTAACTCTAAAATATCTTTATAACAAAGTCCAACATTTCCTGAGTTTCCTTCAGTAAACACTTCCTATCAAATATAAAATACTACGGTACAATGTTATTACGGTACCTTTCTTTAGTTCAAAATTCTCAATTTGCTTTACTGTTAGAGAAACGTTATTTTTTTCTCTATTGAAGGACATTGTAAGCTGCATGGTACCAGGGTAGACATCAGGCTGTAACATATTAACATGCATGATTATTACAAAATTTAATTATTCTATTTTTTATTGAATTTGATGACATTATGTAATGCATGAATATTATAACTTTTAAATATCTATTCTTGAAATCTAATTACAATTTACTATTGACACTAATGAGAAAATAATAAGATTATGTTATATTTATTTTGATTATCTTATAAAACTTAAAATGATGGATGAATGCCTGAATAGGTTCTGTGTTCAGCATAGCAAGTAGGTCTAAAAACCTATGTTGTAGTTGAGTATAGCCTTCGGTATCAAATGAAAATTTTCTAGGAGAGGAGAGTTTTTTCGATCAGTTACTTATTATTATTCATTTGTATAGGCTAATGTTTTATTAATTTACAGTATTTCTTGTTTAGGCTAATTGGGTTGGAGATACTGTATTCAAATCATATTGTTATAAAAACTACCTATTCCAAGATGTAAAAGTATTCCAACATAAAAGTGTAACCATCCGTTCACCACAGATAGCATTTATTTTTTTGTAATATTGTCTGAAAACCAATAGGAATAGCATTTAGCCTACTCTATTGATAATAGTTCTAGCTCTTCCAATCCAAGCATACGAAGAAATAAAATAATGCGCTTAACAATCTTCGCTTTACAATATAATTGAGATGAATATAGAAAAAAAAAATATTCAAAGGAAGATTTCATTTGCAATGGAAATCGGCGTACAACAGATAAAAGTTGCAATAAATTGTTTTTATGAATCTATAATATGAATCATCTCGTGAAAATAAGTGAATCTCAAAATAAAATCCACTTTTAGTAAGGCAAATATGAAACAGAATACGGTAACCTACTGTGTCGATCATCTTATTCTTATACTTACAATTGATTGTTTGTACAATTTCATTTGATGAAGCCTGGAAAATGGTTGCAAAATATCTTCCAGATAGAATAATGCATGGCCGACTGCGTCATACTTGCCTCTTCTGTCCATATCAAACACAGAAAACCTACAAATTTATAGAAATTAATTAGAAAAATGTTCAATCATATTGCTCTTCAATCAAGAATGATGAAGCTGTATTCGCAGTTAGGTGTACTAGTTTTTGTTTCTTTTGATTTAGGCTAAAAAATCATATAATACCAATACCTACATGTAGGCTAATTATAATTTGTCTCCAATTGCAAAAAGGAAAATAAAAAATAAACTCGGGCTTGGTGATTTTTTAATACCCTATAATAAGAGGCTAAAGAGGTGAGGTTGCCTGGAGATAACCTTGTGAACTGATCTAGGACCTCTATCCTATACTTGTATAGTTCCTTATTTAATTGCAATTATAGAATCAAATAAAAGTCTCAAACCTTATGACAACTATGGTGTACGGCATATGGTACATAATGTTACGGATTCTAATAGCTAAAATAAGGCTGGCAACACTGAAGTTCACACGCACTTTATTTACACAAATTAATTGTAGTTCAATTAATAGAAATAAATAAAACAGATCATCGAATGACAAGCTAATAGCTATTTTCAGTGGTAATTATTTACAAGAATTAATGAATATGTAATTACAGGCTGATCAAATATAAAAGAAACAAGAATCCAATAAACTGTACAAATAAATAATTAATTACAGGCTGATCAATAATAAGAGAAACAAGAGTCCAATAAACTGTACAAATGAATAATTAATTAGGCTGATCAATAGTTAAAGAAACAAGAGTCCAATAAACTGTACAATAATGCAGAAAGAAATTATAAAAAGAGCAACTAATCACTTACAAAAACACAGTCCAATTCGTTATTTGACAGTCCCAAATAATATCACTTAACACAACGTCTTTAAACTATTAGTAAGCTGCATAAACAGTAAACACTTGTCTCTGCACTTGACACTGCCTAAAGACTGAATAAATCACTGTTTACTCCACTGGCACTGGATTGTCTCTCTCCCGAGATCCGTAATACAATCTGTCACACGCAGGTTTGAGAACGTAACTGTCATGCAAGCTTTTGTAGAAAAACTGATTCACTGGTTCACATGGACTTCCTTTATATAGCTTTTGTAGTTGTACATAGTTGTATAATTCCAAGAATTGGAGCTCACTAGACGCATCGAGAATCTTCAAGAGACATGATCTCGATCGTTCCAGAAATCAATTGACTGTGAGAGTTGCAGACCTGATCAATAAGAATGACGAAGACATCTAAGGAGAGAGAATTAGAAGATCGGATGAAGATGTTGAAGTCATGTCCAACCATGAAAACAATAGAATGATTTAAATAGAACAAGCGCATGACAAATTGCTTGTTTGCTCTCGTAACAATAATATACGGTACCGTACTGTATCTATCTTTCCTTACGGCGCAGGTACCCCACTCCATTTTAAATAAAGCGTTTATTATGAGATTTATCCACAATTAAAGTATTTAGCATTAGATTATGTAAATAATTCTAACTTAGAGGATTCCATAGCTAACCTGAGAACTTTGTCATTCAGTTTCTTGACATCGAATACAAATGTTTCGTTTATAGGTCTATCTATAGTATGGTGATGTCTTGTTGAATGAACTTCTTTTTCACTTGGCAAGATTGTTAATTTCACCATGAACTGATACTTGTGCTGGGCTTCGCCCTTTCCAGCCAACTTTGGAACTTTCTCAATTGTAACATTCAGCCTGGAAAGCAATAAAAATGATGGGAATCATATGTACTTATAGAACTTATTTGTACAGAAAATTTAAAGGAATTAGGTATTTGTTTAGAAATAAGAAGCTATAGTTTTATTACGTTTGTATCTCTATTATTTTTCTTTTACCAAAATGATATATTGTTCACTCTGTGATATGCCTATATAGTTTCCTTGTTTCTTATACATGTAAATAAGAAACTCACTCAAACTGCCCTTTTCAATGAGTTCATGACGATTTTTAACAACCCAATGTTGCCAATCCATGAGAGGACCTTCCCGTCGCATGTGTGGCGCCAGGGCAAGGAAAAAACGACTACATATGAAACATTGAGAATTATTCCAAAATAAATGTTATGGTAGTTCCTTAGTTAGAAAATTGGCTCAAAATTCAACAGGTAGGCCTATTTTATTTTCTTTATAGGCGGTCAGTAGCGGCAGTAGGCATTCTGGGGCTTCCCCGAAAAAACATTTAGGGGGCCTATAACCCGTACTGCAGGCGCCTCTTGATCCCTAGGGGCCTTCACGCACCGCAAGTCCTTTTCGCAACCATTGCTGAGATGCGCACTTACGTTAGTTAATTCTCGACTCACTTGAAATGCAAATCAAATCACAAGATTATGCTATATTCATTTTGTTCATATAGTGTTCAATGCATAAAATATAACAAGGACCTCAGCTAAGAAAATCAAATTTAAACTTTATTTCCACTATCAGCAGCGGAATGTCATAATATGCTGTCTGCGATCTCGTCTAAGGTTTGGGTGGTTCTGGGTCACTAAATTTTTTTTTGTATTTTTTAAAAATATGGTGGATGCATATTTAAAAATACAAGCTGCAAGCTTCAAACGTTCAGAATAAATTTAAAAAAAATATCTGGAGTTGGAGTCTTTCCAGTCACTTGAAGGGAGGTGGGTCTGTACCTGGTTCACCTTGAAAAAAGAGCTGCTTTCGACGACTTACCATTTCGCAAGATGGTAACAAAGGGGGAAAATAATGTTCTTCCTACATGCATTAAAAATTCGATAAAAACCTTTGATGAAACATTGTATTCCAATTTCAGAGATCAAGGTTGATCAAACATTCTAATTTGTTTATCTTTATCTGGAACCCCAGCAACGTGGTTACCGGTACAGCTCATTTTAAAATAGCAGCTCATTCATTAGGCCCAAATAATATTTAAACATCTTGCTAAATTCGCCCAAGAAGTGTTTGAATGTATGAAAAAAATCTCATCAACAGAAATTGTACCAATTATTGAATTTAAAAAAAAAAACTACTAACAAAACACTTGGACGTTTATTTCGAAATAATTATATTCGGCTTGAGTATAAGCTACACTTTTTTCTACTTTGTAGGCTTTGCTGTGGTATTTTGATTTATCTTTAAAATAACACGGTTAAAAGAAAAACTTATTGGTAACACATGACTGATAGGGATAGGATAGGTTGAAAGCTTATGTAGTGTCAAATCATGGAGGTAGTTGCGCTTGATAAAATCTTGCCTCGGGCGCCAAAAGACCAGACGACGGCCCTGCATGAGATAAATCGCCTCAGATCCAGAAATACTCCATTGAGAGAGATTTGCATAGAACTGACTTCAATGTAGATTCTGAGGTTGAGGCTTAGGTGGGTTGGGTCTATTGCCTGACCTTCAGGTTATCAGACCAAGTAGTGAGCCAGGAGGATTCATCAGCCTTCCCCACATCTCTGGAAGAGTCCAAGGTGCAGTATAACGCAATGACACTGTGTGTTTTGAACAGCAGAACACTAGAATTACAGTGCTTTTCTTATCACCAATAGTTTAAAAAATGAGCGTAATGTAAATAAAAAAATTATTTGAGATCGTCTTACACGCAGCACATTAGCCTACTACTCAGCCACCTTTGCCCACATTTTATTCATTCCACCATTTTACCGCGGTGGAGTCCATATGTTAAAAAATGGGTTTCATGTTATTGGTAATATTGGGTTTCAATGTTATCCAAGATTTCAATTATTCGAGTTCTACTTTATAGCTCGGTTGATCTAGGCTTTACTATGCCTCATGTATAAATATTTATATATTTTTGTCAAGAAACGAACATAATGTTGAATATTGACACATAAATCTGTAATAATTCATATTTAAATTTGTAGATCTATATAATATTTTGTTAGGAAGCGATCATGAAGTCTTAATAAGACTCATTAGGCTAGTATGAAATAATTTATACAGATACAGCATACAAAGAAATTTAATTAATAAATAAATTTTCAGATCTTACTTCTTCTTTTGTTCGTCGAAAACTACGTCGAAGAATATCGTTCCAAGAGGAAGTTCTTGGAAAATGTCTTCTCTGCCAGACGCTTGTAAGGTTTGTCGGGCCTTATTCACAGCCTCGATTGATTTGGACAGTGGAACATTCTGATAAAGATTCAAATCCAGACCATGCGCTTTCGCTAGCTCACGACCTTCCTTCGAACTGTCCGCTTCATTTGAGTCGAGATTTTTTATGTCCTTTCATGACAAAAAATAACGATATCAGTAACAATAGATCCAGTAGTAGATCCAGTATAGATAATGGGTATATTTTCAGTAAATTTGCGAAATTGCTCATAGTGCTTGAGAATTTATCTAGTAATATAATTTTAGCATGCTTTTAAAATTTAAACATTTAAACACAAACATTATGTCAAAGATTCGATCAAATCTGACTCTGCTGTTCAATATTATATTGTAATGTAAAACACCATGCATGTGATGTGGTACTATCATGTGATGACAGCTAAACGGAAGCCAGGAAATAATCATCAATTATACAGTGAGAATAACTTACCAAACAACTTTGAGACTTCATCCAAATAGTTTCGTCGGATAGACTGGGACTAAGGAACTCTTCACTGTTTGCGGTGTTCTCAGCATTCAGAGCAAGTGTTGAGAGTGAGCTCTTGCTTACTGACTGAAAAATCAAATCGATTTTATTGATTAAAAATTTTCAGCCTGTACCGTAATTATAGAAATTAGTGACAATTCCATGGTAGTATTCCATATTCAAATAGAAATTAATACAATATGATGAGCAAACAATAAAGCTATAATCAGAATGAATTTAACGTGACTATATTCATCATAGTCTATAATTATTATTATGTAGCTTAGGCCATTTTGTATATTAATTGAATTATCCAAAACCCTTGAACTGCGGTAAAAATGTATTTTTTATAATAATCATGATTTCAACCGAATTTGGAAGAATTTCAAAATTTGGTTGAAATCATGATTATTATAAAAAATAAATTTCAACCGAATTTGGAAGAATTTCCCCATATTTATCCAATAACAATGTTAAATTACTATTAACTTTTTAAGTGAATCCAAAGACTTGCAGTCAAATTTTTATTAAGAGTAAGTAGTATTTTACTTATTCTGTAGGCCGAACGTTTTCGAGTTGTTAAAACCCATCTTCAAGGCAACCTAGATAGCGATGTTGGTTTGTTGGTTAGAAATAAGAGCTATGGTTTTTGTATAATGTGGTCAAAAAGTAAAATACTAAGTTACTTATTCTTAATAAAAATTTGGCTGCAAGTCGTTGAATTCACTTAAAAAGTTTATATTAACAACGCAGTTCGTCATGGAACAAGAAATCCAGGAGTTGAATTACTGTTACATCCATTGATTCTACATACATGGGCGTATTTAAGGGGAGGGGGGCAAGAGACAAGGATTGGGTGACCTTTTTTTTAGAATAAGTGAGGTCTACTGAGTATTAAAAACAATATAGCATTAGAGTTATTTTAAATCCAGGTACTTGACAAAATTGTTCCACTTTTTATTTCAATTGTGATATTTAATCTTGAGAGCATAAAAATTTAATATAATCTAATAAAACAAATGTAAGAAAAGTAATTTAATAATGTCATTTTAGCCCTCCTCTAGAATGAGTATTTGAACTAATAAATCTTGGTGATAAATGAATATAATGTACTGTAAGCTATTATTTATTTATATTATTGTACATTAAGAATGAGATCCCGGACCAACACAGGTGCATAGAATAAGTTATGAACATAGGCAAAACTAATTATTCAAGTAGGCCTAATCATGAGGCAGCATGAGAGATAAATTATGGTTTAGGCCTACTTCATAAAACATTTTATGTTGTAAGGTAGAAGAGGCAAGAAGAAATTTATGCAAGATAATCTTAGTTTAAAATGGCAATGAGATATAATAAAGTTTGTTCGTGGTTCTCTCCGGGAAAAATTCTAATTTGAATATTTCAAATTTTTCTTGTAGCTATCTTGGACAGAGATGTCCTATATAATCCTTTTCAATGTATGAAAACTAAAATTAGATAATCTGTAAAACAAAACCACTTTTTTGAAGGAGGAAGGATATAGGCTACACCGCTACCGTACATACTTATGAATTATTTACACTTATTAAGGTAAGAGGACTGCCATGAGTAGGCTTACCATATTTTTCCAACCTTAATCCCGGTATTTTTCCAGAGAGTAAAGAAGGGGTATGAAATAATAGGCTATGTGGAACAAGCTTGTTTTGTATATTTTGTTTTGGATATATTTCTTTTCTACAAGAATATATTGAGGCTACCAATATAAAGTGCTTGTTTGTATTAAATAATAATAATAATATCATCTAACTTTTGAAACAAAATCAATTTATTTTCTATGGACTAAATACAAAAATAATTATTGTAATACTACGTATATCAATCCTATCAGAATGACTATTCAGATAATAAATTACAAATAAAATTTATTTTTTATTGTGCTAATCAAATAAAGAATAAGAAAGGGAAAAGGTTGTGAAATGTTACTGAAAAAAATATTATAATACTGTGAAAAATAATTAAATAAAATTTTTTTCAGAAGAAATCACTTTTGCCAAAAACGCTGCCCCCTTTAATTTTTTCAAAAAAGTCAACACGACAGTTATTATTTTAACAATAATTTTTATATTGAGCCGGTCTCTCTTATAACTTTTAAGGACAACCTTCCCCTTTTAGCTCAGCAAACGTTTCTCATAACTGAGAACACCCACTCTACAGGCGCTGATGTACCTGGTACGCAGTAAGCACATGCCAAATTGCACTAGCTTGAGAATATTTTTGTACTCAATACTACTGCATTTAGACATACAGTAGTCTCACAGTAAACACATTTAAAAAGTGAACACGACCACTCTTGTTATCACAGCATTTAAGAAACTGAAACTCAAGTAGAAGTTTTTCAGTAAACGTACATGTATATTTTCATTTTGGACCCATTGCAAGACCAATCAAAAAAACTAAAGCACCAATTAAATTGAAATTGAATTCCAGCCGTCTTGAGTACACTCCAGTATGTATGACACATTTTTTGCTTATCGCTGAAGGTTGTTTACATTGCTTGTTTACATTATTGTACAGTCAAGCAATTTCAGCTTATTTTAACTCTATGAAAAACATTACAATATAGTCATTTTTATAAAAACAATAGAGAATAAACAATTTTAGAATATATAAATATAATTTGAGAATATAAACAATTTTCCCTGTTTCACCATCTCTACTAAAAATCCCGGAGATAAATCAATCCCGGATTTTTTCCCGGAGACACACATGAATACCGGAATTACCTGGCTAATCCCGGAGAAATGGTAAGCCTACCCATGAGCAAGATACGGTATAATTCAAACCGAAATATATAAAAGAGTAAATCCCCCTTTCACCATATAAAATTCTCTAGATCTTTGAAAATAAAATAGAACTCTTAAAAAATTATTCTAGAAATCAAGAAATAGAATCAAATTAATAAACGATAAGAAGCAGATTTCTCTCTGAAAATGACTTTTAGGCCAAGGCTTCTTTCCCGTTGGCTGCAACATCGTGGTGGAGGGGGGGCTAAAAGTCTCTTTGGGTCCATGAAGATGAGCCTATGGTTGTTTGTTACGTCTTTTAAGGAATGAAATTCTTATAATTTGATATAATTTGTCAGAATCAGTGTTATTTTTGACTCTTCTAAACTGAACAATGTACCAATAGACCGAATTTCCAATCCCATTGTTCATTAAAAAGAATATTCTATGCAATTTTGAGATTGAAATTATTGCAGTAACACTGGCGGCGATATAATGTCAGGATGGGCAGATTGACTGCATGGTAGAAGTGAGGGGGCAAAATAAAAATCAAATAAACTAGTGTATGAGGAAATTAAATAGTAACTTGTTATGTGAATTTAACGACTTGCAGTCAAATATTCATTAAGAATAAGTAAAATTTACTTCCTCTATAGGCTGAGCGCTTTCGAATCTTTGAGATGCCTCTGAAAACGGATCTCAAAGATTCAAAAGCGCTCGGCCTACAGAGTAAGTAAATTTTACTTATTCTTAATGAATATTTGACTGCAAGTCGTTAAATTCACATAACAAGTTAATATTAACAACGCAGTTCGTCATAGAACAAGAAATCCAGAAATTAAATAGTTTTTAAAAATTTTCTCTGAAAGTGATGGGGCCACTGTCACTCCTCCTAACCATCGCCGCAGAAGTAGGATGCAATTTAAGCCTTTGTAGGAAACAGTAGGCCTACCTACTAAAAAAAAAAAAAAAAAAACAGAAAATATTCATATTGTTATGGACAAGGAAAGGAAGAAGGATCAGTGATTTGCAGCTGATTCGCAGCAGTACCGTAATTACTGCTGGTTCAATATTGTCTTCTGGCTACCATTAAGCAGCATGTTGTTTACTATCCCCGTACTCTTCTCGCCTTGCGGTTTATCGGGACATCGTTAAAATGCATTATCTGTTTAAATAAAAAAGTCTTGATGATTGGAGAATATACTTTTGAAGTTTTAGAGTTTACTTTAGAATTTGATAGAAGAATATAGAGCTCTCTAGTTCTTCCTGGATTATGAAAAATGTATATAAAGTGGAAGCTCTCGTAAACATCAGTCAGTTGTGATTCAAACGTTAATGTGGCAGAGTGACAGTGACAGTTCCCGCTCATACAAACCGGATTACCAGTGAGCGCTAATACAAACTGTGTTATATGAACGTTTAATATGTTAAGTGATAACGGAGTATATTGTGACGGATTTTATAAAGCTTCTTAAACAGTTTATACAGTGACTCGAAAGTGCTTGTAGTGTTTCAACTTTTATGTTTTAGACGCTTCTCCTTGAATTATTGGACAGTTTATTAAACAGTTATTATATAATATTTGATTGGCCTTCTAACAGTTAATGATTGTTTTTTGAACAGTAATAATATTATAGCAAATTCTTTATCAGCTGAAGATTATTGATTTATCTGCTTCTGATTGATTTCTTTTGTGTCATATATACGGTAACTGATTAATGCAAGTTATAGATAATTCTTTGAAAATGAATTATGGAATGAATTATGAAAATGAATTAAAATCGAATTATGATAATTCAACAATTCGATTAATTAATCATTTTTATTTTCAAGAATTGAACTAATTAATTTTGTAGATTTTTCAGGAATAACTAGTACTATAAAAGCATTAGTTAGTTTTCCTAATTCTCAAAAAAACAAACTATTAGTAATACAAGATTTGTTTCTAAATTTACTGGTGAAGGTAAATTTGAATCACAAGTTAGTTCGAAGTTACTGACAATTGAACAAACTGACAAATTTACTTAAACAGAATTTATTAATTTCGAATTCCTTTAATTGCTATTAGTTTATACTGAAGACTTCCGCAATGGCGGATATTGACAACAGTATTTAATAGCTGATGGAAATCGATGAATGCTACTGTACAAAAATATCAGTCACCACCGGGAATCGAACCACGGACCTCCCAATTGCCGGTCGGGCGCCTTAACCACTAGACCATGGAGACCTTTCTGCACAGCAGCATTCATTTTTAACTTGGCCATATCGGTTAACCATAAAGTGTACTTAGGTGACCATACTTATGTAACCATAAAGTGTATTCATGTACTTAGGTACTGGCTAACTGTGAATCCATTTTATTCAGTAGAGGAATTTATAGCTGCTGATCACAGCACAATGGTCCATATGATCTAATTAAGAATATTTTGTCTTTTTAAAACTATCCCCAAATACAGGAGACCAACTTAATTATGTGATGTAAAAATTGTAACTTTTCCTTCCCACTAATTTCAGGTAGCCTATCTATTGTTATTGATACTGACTGTAATATGTATTGTTAATGTTGTGACTGTTTATTGTATATTTTCATTATGAATTGTGACTTGGCTTAATGTAACTTTCATGTTCAACTGGCCTAATAAAAACTTGAAACTTGAAACTTGACTGATATTTTTGTACAGTAGCATTCATCGATTTCCATCAGCTATTAAATACTGTTGTCAATATCCGCCATTGCGGAAGTCTTCAGTATAAACTAATAGCAATTAAAGGAATTCGAAATTAATAAATTCTGTTTAAGTAAATTTGTCAGTTTGTTCAATTGTCAGTAACTTCGAACTAACTTGTGAGATACGAGCCGATATGGCCAAGTTAAAAATGAATGCTGCTGTGCAGAAAGGTCTCCATGGTCTAGTGGTTAAGGCGCCCGACCGGCAATTGGGAGGTCCGTGGTTCGATTCCCGGTGGTGACTGATATTTTTGTACAGTAGCATTCATCGATTTCCATCAGCTATTAAATACTGTTGTCAATATCCGCCATTGCGGAAGTCTTCAGTATAAACTAATAGCAATTAAAGGAATTCGAAATTAATAAATTCTGTTTAAGTAAATTTGTCAGTTTGTTCAATTGTCAGTAACTTCGAACTAACATTTACTAGATCTGAAGATCATGATGCTATTTTAACATGGAAAGGTAAGGAGGTATTGAACCAAGGAGATATTGAACCTCAAGAAGGTAAACTAATTATTGAATCTTTTATAATAAGAGTTCCAATAGTAGAGTTTACACATATTGCTAAAATTCAATTGATAAATGATATAAAATCATCAAGTGATGATAATAAATTTAAATATGATTATTTTAAATGGCAATGCATTGACAAAAAAGGTGTATTTGGATCTAGTTTTGGTTTTGATGTAACTAGCTTCTACAGTACTATAGAAATGTATACAATCCTAGATTTATAATTATAGTTGTTTACAAACTAATAGACTTAATGATCAAAAAAGGATCCATCATGATTTGATCGTGTTAATTTAAAAAATTCTAAAGTAAAAATCAATGGTGAAAGATATTCTTATGAGTTACAAAATTTAGATTTTGATAATCAAAAACTACTGTTTTATATGATATGTATCAATATTTTAGAAGAGTAGTAGGGATGATAAAGTTCATCTAAGTTATGATGATTTTCAAAAAGATTATTCAATAGTTGAAATAGATAAACATTTAACGTTAAAATTTTATTTTTTTCCTGTTATCTAGTGTCATAGTTGTTTATATCAATGTAAAGGTTGTACTTTACATGTGGTAAAAACCGCTGGATGGTCTGGAAGTTTTTTAATCCAGATGGGGGTCTGGTTTCGAAGTGTCTGGATTATATGGAGTCTACTGTAAAATATTTTAAAGGTATATTTATGTGTGATAATCTTTCTATAAATAAACTTTCTATTGAATGTGGAATTATAAATTTGGATAGTATTTTTTTCAACTGGAACACATTGGACATGTTATATGGAAAAATATTATAGTTTTGAAATTTCTACAATTCAATCATTATAACACAAAACAAAAAATTAAATAATTCAATTTAGTTTCAATATTTAAAATTATTTTAATGAATTAATAATTTTTTATAAATATAAAAAAACAAAAAGAAACATAAGAATGGTTTTTGATCTTAATGCTCCATCTACAGCTATACTATCCATCCATCTAATTTTACTTTTCTACATTCCATTATAGCCTTGACATGATCACACATTTAGCGTTTATAGCCGTGGATCTTGGTTTTGTTGAACTAACCGTTTCTAGGCTACACACTCTATATACTAAACAACAATCCAAAGATAGTAAGCACTTAAGCAGAGTCTGGCATTACAGAGCCGGTAATAATAAGGAGGGAAAGATAGGAATTAGGTGAGGACGACTCCAGAAATCTTCACAGCTTTTAGTGAACAACACCTACGGTACTTAATATATAACCTTTGGGGGACCATTGGTTAACAGTTCAGTGATTTCACAACATTACTGTGTCTTCAATTTATAAAAAAATGACTAGATTTAAACCAGAGTTTTCTTGGTGACTCTTTACCACTAAGCTATTTTGGTCTGTTGATGCTTATAAAATTAATTCAGCTCTCTCATATTAGGCCTATTACATGTGAGTCATACATTTACTTTCAACAGGAGATTGAATTAAACTGGGAAGAACTGAAAAGGTGAATGAGACGTCGAGTAGACAAGATTACTTCTTCAAGTACAGAGACATATCTAACAGAATATACTTGGAGAAGCCTTCATCCAACAAATGAAGAGCTATTTATCAATTTTATGAAACATTCAACAATTTCACCATTCAATAAGTAGCCTAAAAAATAGGTTTATAAAAGCCAAAATAAGTCGAAAATGTATTCTTTAACAGCGAAATTCAAAAAATAATAATAAATAGAATTAGTATAAAACAAAAAGGAAGATTTTTCCATACAAGGCTTGAATTCAAAAAAATGATGATTATTGTTTTGAAGCAACAATTATTTTTGAAGTAAGTGTTTATGTATAAATGTTATAGTTTTCAATGCAGATATGTATTGAGGTTGATGTATTCATGTATTGATGTTGCGGGAGACAAGGGTTGACAGTAGGTGTCAGTCAGGCCAACAGGTGTCGTAGAAGGCTATTTTTATTCTTGCAATATCTTTCCTTCTTACTACTAATCAAAATGTTTTCTTTTTTCTCCTCTCCTCTTCTATAATATTTAATTTTCATTGTATTGTTACAAGTTCTATGTCTAAAATAACGCTGGCAACACTTAAATTTATCACTCGCACTTTATTAACACAAATTCCACAACGCACAATGTTCAGTTATTTCTTTCACAAAATAAACAATCAAAAAAACAGATAAATCGATATTGTTCAACTGATAAAGAGTTTTCAATATTACTACAAAAATCAGTCACTAAATGTCAAAAGGCCGATCTAATATTAAATAATAACTGTCTAATAAACTGTTCAATAGTTTAAGGAGAAGCGTCTAATACAACAGTTGAACTCTATAAGCACTCACAAGTCACAAAAAACTGTCAAGTAAGCCTGAATAATAATTGTCACAAAATACTGCAAAACACTACAGAAAATGAAAGTTCATTTTCACAGTTGTAATAGCGCCAACGGGATTGTACCATCTGTATTAACGGAATTGGGAACTGTCACCACTGCCACTTATTGGATTCAAGATCGAATTACAACTGAACTGAACTTTCACAAAAGCGTTCGCCTAAAATAGGTTTTTTAATAATCTAGAAAGAACTCCATCTTTCTACCAACTTCTAAATAAACAGATAAGGTCTCTCGCATTTTCCACAATATTCGATAAGATTCCATTAAATTCTAATTAAATACCTTGTATTTTCTACAAAGTTCTAAGTAAATATCATAAAAAGTGTCAAAAGAAGAGTAATTAATTGCTTTTACCAGAAGACTTGTTGACACAAGCGATAATGCTGTAAATCCTTCTTTCCATGTTCACAACAGTATTATAAATTATGCAAAATGGTAATTGATATTTGATGTTTGCCATAGGTCTTTCAAGACCTGGCAAAGTGAGATTAAAAAAATCAATCAATCAATCTTGCAGTGCTCTTTTGAAAGACATATCCCATCCAGATCCGTCCTTCCCAATTAATCATCTCAAAACTCATAGGCAAATATAATGATAATAATATTTACTCACAATATCAGGATTAGAATAGAACAGAGTTGAACCATTATCTGGCAACATGAGTCTGTCAGTGCTACAAGTGCCGCCTATATCCTTCTTTTTTTCAGCCAACAACGTTTTGCTCCAATTGCCCCTGTTCTTGGTTTTCTCTCCAAATGATGACGACTTTTTTAGATCATTTGTAAACCTTTCAGCTTCTTCTTCAGTAACAACTAAATAATAAGGAAATGTTAAATGGTTTTTAAGAAAAATATCTTTAATATGAAATTTCTCATAGTACAAAAATGTAGTTATACGGATGGTATGTGAAAAATATAGCCCAATATATTTCTTATTTTTCTTGAACAGAAATTCATAGTTGTTTCTTTTCAATTAGATGTCTTTCAAAAGACACAGATCAAATTGTGACTCATATGATTGGTTTTGGTTCTATGAGATGTGTTATGACAAAATAAGATTTTAGAACTAGAGATAAAAATTGGAAATGACATAAACTTCCTTTGGACTGCTTCTTTTACAAGACAAAAATAAAAATTAATATTCTTGTACTGTAAAAGAATCGGCAATAATTAGGCTATTGTGCATCAAAGTGAAGTCTCAAGTAAAACAGAACTAACCTGAGATTTGAATTATTCAGTTGAAATTTTGTGAAAAAGTAGTTTTGGGAATCTCAACACTACCATCAACTAATGTTTATAATCTTTTAATCTTTATTCATGAGCGAATTATATTTCAAGACAAAAAAAAAAAAAAATACCCTCATCTGTTTGATAAAAAACCATCTTACATGTGAGCAAGGCTTTACAATAATATTGCAAATCAAATTATGGGCTTTGCCAAAAATGGGCAAATTTGAAAATGAATTGTACACTGTACAGCTTCCTTGAGACAACAGCCTCTTTTGGATATGAATTAACATTAATCTCCCATTTGAAATTCAATATATTATTTATTCATCTATTTATTTATTTGACATGAGTACATATGAGAGCACAAGGAGAATCCCATGCTTGCCCTCTTAACACAAAAATGTAACTATTATAAGTGTAGAAAAAATATTTAAACAAAAGTCATTACACAGTAGAGAAAATAAATTTGAAAAAAAAATGTATTGGAAAAATAACAATAATTATAAGGTGATAATGATGATGATGATGATGATAAAGACGATGATGATGATCAAAGATAGAATATGATATATGAAGATGAAGATGCTGGGCACTTTAGCTATAGCTCAAATAGCTGGGCACAAATAGCTTGAGCACTTTTTAATTTAAGGAAGAAAAAATAAAGGAGAAAAAAGAGAGAGAGAGAGGAAAAAGAAGAAAAATCATCTGATGAACAAGCATATAAACATTGAGGAATTGAATATAACATTAGACTCCTAGCTTTTCTGTCTGAATCACACAATTGAACTCTTTTTATCAGCTTATTCATGAGTCTCTGAGCTCTGTACAGTGGTGAATAGTAGTTATGGACAGTTCTGCACCTAGGCACAGAAAACAAGTTTGTGTTTCTTGCATTGAAAGTAGTTACATGGAAGTTGAGCATAGAAAGCAACACAGGTGAATGAATCACTCCATCAAGCAATGCCCAAATGAAAAGCACTGATGCCCTGTCTCCACGCCATTTAGGGAGTCCATCTGACAAATGTCTCTTAATGTACCTGAAGGCAACCCAAGAGGACATGTTCTTCCAAATTTTTGAAATATAAAAACCGAAGCAGTTTGTTTTGCACTTTTTCTATTGCCCGAATATCTTGATCAGAGTGAGGACTCCAAATAATTGAGCCATATTCCAGCACACTCCTGACAAGGGACTGATAAACATGAATTATTGCATCAGTGCTATTGATTGATATAGTATAAAATTTAAAGAGTCATTGAAAGATTTTTTCCAATACTGAAGAACCTAAGTAATTGAGTAGGAGTATGTGTAGCAGCGGATCAGAGAACAACTAAACGATTCATTCTTTGAAGTGATCGGCTAAAAATATTGGACTTACTTAACAACAATGTTAACGTTAAAAAATTATAATTTATTTCAATCAATAAGTGGACTTCCATATGTTTTTGCAGTAATTACAAACATGAAGTTACAAAAAATAGTTGTTCCCCCTGAAAAACTCACAATATCTTTTGCTTAGCTCCAATGCTGAGTGCATTCCCCTAGACCCCTTGCGCCCCCGGATATTGCCGGGTCTGCCAGGTCCAATGCTACGCCACAGCGACCAATCGAGTTTTATCTATGAATTACTACAGAACCTATATTATTATTAAATTTGTGTGATAGTTTAAACAACCCATTTAACATCCTTTTCAGTATTATATAAATACAAATTTTATGTTACAACATAAGTATGTTATTATGTTATTTAATGATAAAATTTAATGAGAAGAATCTTTTTTTGTATTTTATTGACTTATTACTCAAAAATGGTAACGTGAAAAATGATAAAGAGACGTTTTTGTAGAAAATTTTGTAATCTTTAACTTCTATTTGTAGTAATTTCTTCCATAACTTGTAGTTTTAGAGCTATGCGCGAAAAAAACTAAAAAATGCGCCTAAACAGGACCCCCCTCACACTGGCTCGCCCCCTCACCATGAGGACTCTAGTTTATTCAAAAATATGTACCAAGGACCAACTAAACCAATTTTAAAAGCTCCGGGAATTTTTTCTCTCAATTTGTCTAATTCGACTGTGCTATTGGGTGGAACATTACGCCAAAAACTCGTGGAACAAAACCCCCAAAGGAATTTCAATATCTCATAGTTATTCAGCGGTAACGTCTCAACGTTTTTTACATAGGTATTCAACGTCTCATCGTTGGATATAGCTGTTTATAGCTATATAGCTGTATATAGTGTTATATAGCGATATAGCTGTTTATAGCTATATAGCTGTATATAGTGTTATATAGCTGTATATAGTTATGCTATACATACTTTAGTTAATCCAGAAATCTTTCTTATTGGAATTGAATTATAAATTTTGAAAATATTTATTTCAAGTGCATTTTAAAGCTGCTAGTGCATCTGTAACAGCTTACCTGATAAATGCTTTTCCTTGTTGGGGCCTGACTTCTTTGAAGTTGTACTTGACTCTTGTTTTTGCTTTTTGTGACCTTTTGAAAGTGCCTTTTTCCAACGTTTTTTGCTCTTCACACCTTCCCATTCATCATCCTTCAAATCTGTTGTAAAATCACAGTTATTATTAGTCAACAATTATTCAATATCATCCATCTTCTCATCTTCTTCTCTTGAAATAAAGCTGACTAGACATTCGAATTATACCAGATCAAAACATTAGAACAATAAAATATCATTAAAGATATTATTTTATATTTTTTTGCTTATTGTTTGAAAAAAATAATTTTTGAAACAGAAATAACTGCACTGTATTACTAAATATTATGCAAAATAAACAAATTCCAGCAGCAATGAGAACAAAACTATAGATAAAACTAAAGCTATAGGTAACAACGGGAATAACATTAACGGTACTTAACATTAGAGTAAAGCATCAGCATGGCATTATTCAGGCATAAGAAATGGAAGCACTACACAGTACACAGAATATCCCCCCCCCACAATCTAGTCAACTAAAATTTAAATTTCAAGATCATAAATACACATCCGTTTTCTTCTCTATACTTCAGAATCTAACCAGCCTTCATAGAGCTTTGACATATATATATTTAGTCTGATATTATGTTTTCAAGATGAGCTTTCAAAGAAACGTTTGAAATTTATTGCAAAGGTGCATTGCATTGAACTATTGTCTGTGGTACTTTCAGCTTCAGTTCAAACAAATAATAATGTTTATTGTAGTAAGAGAATAATTGTACTGTATAGATAATAAATTATACAACCTGGTTGGATGGTTATTGTAACTTTATCACATGGTATCATACTTGGAGAAAGAAAACTATTATCGCAGTTTTCACTACGCAACTCTCCATTTTTCTCAAAATCTTCATTGGATAGTGTCCGCCCGAAACTGTCAACAAAAATGATAAAATTTATTGAAACTAATTATAGTAGCCGAGACTTAGTAGTCGTACGATTCAAATATGATATACGGGATGTACACTGGAAACTAAAAGAGTGAAACTATTCATTTAAAACGATTTTTTCATACTGTTTTAGAAAGTTCCCTTAGCGGCAGGCACACACCCACGGGGGGGGGGGGCTAAAGGGGCTGAAGCCCCCCTCAAATAAATTTTAAAATCCACCAATAGTGGACACATCGCATACTGAATACTGGTTTGCGGGAGTAACATTTCACTACAACTACGAAATAAATAGCTGCATTCCTATTCCTAAGAAATGCACTAAAAAATAAATAAAACGTAATAAATAATAGCCATTACAAATGCTGCAGAGGTCAGATCTATCAGAAATTGTTTTGGCACTACTGAAAAAGTATGGTATTTTTTTAACACACCAAAGAGGCAAAATGTTCTCCAGGGAAACATTGAAGCCCTAGCACCAAAAACTAAGAAACAAAAACTCAAACAGCTATGCCCAACCAGATGGGTTCAAAGGCACGATGCTGTCTTCGTCATGAAGGAGCTGTACAACCCTATCATTTCATCCTTAGAAGAAATCAAGTGTTGGGATGATAAGGACACATCTTCAGGGGCCGATGTCTTTTTGACAGCTATATGTCAGTCAGAGTATATATGTCAGCTCTAGTATCAGCTGAAAATCTACTCAGCTACACTTTGATATTGTTTCAAAAGCTACAGTCAAGTGATGCGGATCTCTGGGCTGCTTTGAACTATGCTGACTATGTACTTCAGAGCCTGGAGTCACTAAGAGAAAAAGTTGATGAAGAGTTTTCAGTCTTGTTTCAAGAGGCACAAAAAATGGCCGAATTGAATGAAACTACAATCAGTGTTCCAAGGAATGTTGGGAGGAAGACACACAGAAGCAATGTCTCAGCTGAAAGCACAGAACAATTTTATAGAATTAACGTATTTATCCCCTGGATTGAAAGTTTTATGTCCTGCATTGAAGAACGTCTCTTAAAGAACAAGATCATTTTGAAAGGGTTTCATTGCTTGCTTCATATTTATCCAGAGAATAGTGAAGAAAGTAAAGAGATGAAAGAGGCGTTTTTGAAGTTGATTGAAGTTTATAAAGACGATTTGGAAAACAACAAATTAAACGTGTTGATGGCAGAAATGGAAGTTTGGCAAGCTTTTCTCCAACGGAACAAGGCATACTACGTCAATGCAATTGATTTTCTAAATATTTGTGATAAAACAATCTTTCCAAACATCCATATCCTACTTGAGATTTTCATCACTATACCTGTATCGACAGCAGAGCGCTCCTTTTCCACTCTTCGGAGAATCAAGACATACGATGAAACACGATGTCTGAGAGTAAGCTAAATGGCTTAGCCAATCTTCATATCCACAGGGAAATTCCAGTTGACACAGACAGTGTATTATCCATACTGACGAAGACCCAAAGAAGACTCAATTTTGTTTTGTAATACAGCTGATATAAAAAGATTTTGTCAAAATAAAACCTAGAATCTTATTTTATCTGCTGTGTTTTATCATTCATTCCTATAGTCCCTATTCAAAACTTGCATTCCTGGATTTCTTGTTCCATGACGAACTGCGTTGTTAATATTAACGTTTTATATGAATTCAACGACTTGCAGTCAAATATTCATTAAGAATAAATAAAATTTACTTACTCTGTAGGCCGAGCGCTTTCGAATCTTTGAGGCCTCTAAAAACGGATCTCAAAGATTCGAAAGCGCTCGGCCTACAGAGTAAGTAAATTTTATTTATTCTTAATGAATATTTGACTGCAAGTCGTTGAATTCATATAAAAAGGCCTCTGAAAACGGATCTCAAAGATTCGAAAGCGCTCGGCCTACAGAGTAAGTAAATTTTATTTATTCTTAATGAATATTTGACTGAAAGTCGTTGAATTCATATAAAAAGTTAATAAAATCAAAACTTGCATTCAAAGAGCGAAAATAAACTTAAAGTAATGCCTTAAAATATCGGTTATTCTAAGGAATTTTTAAAAGGTTTTCCGTTGGTTGGCTCAGGGACCCCCGGTCAGCCCCCCCCCCCCATCATAATTAGTTTCTGAGTGCGCCACTGCTTAGCGGTAATAAACTAGGTGGTAAGCGGCCTACTCCGTGCTTACAATAAAAATCTGAGAAGGTCCATTCCGCTGAGCGTAAAATTAATTATTATTAATATTAATTTATAAATTGATAAATCAATTCTATGCTCTGCGGCCTAGTCTCATGATTTTTGTGCAATAAATTAGTACAGTTCACTCAAGGGTTATTTGCCAGTTTTTATGATTCATATTTTTTATTTGCTAGCGGGAGCAACACGTACTTACCTTGATATTCTCCTCACATTGTAAACGTTACTTTTCAGAGGTATGTCAGGAAAGCTATCTTTTCTTTCCCTCTTAAAACAGGTAAAACAAGATTCTTTGATGCAACTCCAACAGAACATTATCTGAAAAATGGGAAAAGATGATAACATCCATTTTAAGATAGCTTATTAATTATGAATGAGAAGGAATACAATTTTTTAACGTTCCTCTGTAAATATTACTTAAAAATGGAAAGCTCTCTTATAAAATCAAATTGCAAACAACTACAGAATGAGAATGAATTATTGAGCGCAGTTCTGAGGCGAATAAAAACATAACAAATCAAAGTACCAACATGAATGTGAATTCATTGAAAAAACAATTCCAAACAGTTCTATTTGCTACAAATGAAAAGTTTAATGCATTTCTACAAGAGTAGATTATAAGTTACAACAAATTATATAACTAATTTTTTTATCAGTCTAGGCGTCTAGGCGAATTAGCAGAAAGTGGAGAAAAAATCCAACACAACCGAAAATCTTTTTATCTATATTAGTCAATTTATTACTGTGAGGTGTTTGACATTTAACAGAATTGACTTCCTTCCAGAAGCATGCGAAAAATTCACATCTTGAAATATTTTTATTCGAGACCTATCCGAGATACACTAGTGTCAAAGATAACGGCCGAAGTTCAGCTAGGATTTCTGGGGACTTAGTATGTTTAGGTCTATCCAGCATGTTTTCTGGTGATATGTTTCAATTTTTAGCCGTGTTGGAATTTTTCTCTTTCTCACCCGAATTTCCTCTTATTTTACTGGACAATGGCAATACAATGATGAACAAGAGTAACAATATTTTCTCGGAGACCTCTAGATCCTGTGTGACTGAACAAACTGTATTATATACTTTATTCCAGTCAAACCATTCTTATTACGATAAATAATAAGCTAGTTTGTTGCGAGTTCAGATTGTGGTTTATTGCAGGGGTCGTATAGGCCTCCTGGATATCAAGTGTGTACTCCACATCGCTTACTACACTGAACTGCTATCCTAGCACATAATAATAATTATTACTGTATTATAATTACGAGTATGAGTATATTGTTGTTTGTGATCCTAGCCTGCTACTATGATAACAACTTCCTTCTAACAAGGCCTGAAAATTCTACAGCCTTAATCGAATCCGACGCTTTAACTTTCAGTCGTGCAAAACTACAGATTTGGCCTGATTAATGAATTTATTTGTTGATCCTTTATTTTGAATAGCGGTATTAACTTCACACTAGCGGACACGATAACCTCAGACTTAACCTTCTAGGCTGGTCCGTCTAGTGTGTAGGGCTGTCTACGAATCGAATCAGTCCGGACAGACGGTTAGCGAACGGAAATCGGTCGTAAAAATTGGGATCTCTCAAACTTAGTTGATTAATAAATGGACATTTGTGACCTATTGTTTCAGTTTAATTGATGAAATAGTTTCAAAGCAATTGAACAAGCGAGTATAATTATAACTTTATAAGATGTGTATCTGTCATACACGTCTACTTATTCCTTGAGCATTTTTAACAATACTGGTATCTTGAACTCAATCTATAAGCTCCATATAAATAGATGAATATTCATGAAATTTACAACATGTTCCAAAATATGAACTTAAGAAGCTGTCATTATTAGTGAAACATTCATGCAATTAATGAAAAATAAGACGAAATTGTCACAGCCACATTTATTAAAACTTCGAGAAACTAGTTTCGGTTGTTACACCATTATCAATCTCAATCAATCTCCAAACTGGAGTTTGATTGAGATTGATAATATTGTGGAAGGTATCCATAATGAAAAATAAGACGAAATTGTCACAACCACATTTATTAAAACTTCGAGAAACTAGTTTCGGTTGTTACACCATTATCAATCTCAATCAAGGAGATTGATTGAGACTGGAGTTTGGTTGAGATTGATAATGGTGTAACAACCGAAACTAGTTTCTCGAAGTTTTAATAAATGTGGTTGTGACAATTTCGTCTTATTTTTCATTATGGATACCTTCCACAATATCACCTTCGCCATTACTAAGAAAATTCATGCAATTAAATATTCTAAACGTTTTCAAAAATGGGACATTACTTTGAAACATCAACGCCGTAGCCTTAATTATTGTAATTTATTGATTGTAAGCTTTGAAATTACATGTAACATTGAGAATAATTTCTAATCATTGGAGACAAAATATGCTTAACCTATCTGCCAAGGAAAAAGGAGCAGGCTTCTTGCTTATCTCTTGTTCAACATTAACCTAATTATGTCAAGGCTTCTTTATGGTAGCATGCTTCTTGAAAGAAGGTTAATCCTGTTAAACGTGACATAACTCACATACTTCAGTTATTGACTATTAACAAGAAAAAACTGATAATACTTCGACAGTTGAACAGTAATGATAACAGTTTTTAAGGAGAGATTTTTGAGAATCGTTCAGGTTTGACCAATCCTCAAAAAACCTATCCTTGAAGTTTGATTAACCGACGATATTGATTTATGCCAAAAAAAAAGATTTAATGAAACAATGATATAATTTGTAATAATTGTATTTTTCTAGTCTTACCCTGAAAAATATCATATACTATATCGGTTCAATTGTCATTGGATAGGTTAATTTTCTGAAATTATAGCCAATACCATTTTTTTTTAATCCAATTATTTGAGTACGGTATTATTTTTCTATGAATAATAATTTAATCCATTTAAAGAAAGGCAAAAAAGAGTGGAATTCAAGAGACTGGCACTAATGGTTGATGTGTTTGACAAAGTTGGATGCAAAGTCGTGTATTAAACGGATAATCAATATTAAATATTCTCTAGTTCTATTGCTTTGAGATTTCTTCCACAATGTATTAGAATTAGATTAATAATTTCATAAAAAATATGTTAGAATACCTATTGTTTTTATAAAACCCACTGTCATAGAACTTTTGCATTTCGATAGAAGATATTCGGTTTAAGAAAGACGTGAGGCAAGTGCCATGCTAGCTTAGAGGTATTTACCAAAGAAGACAACTATTATATTTTTTAGCCTACTTCATATCATGTCGTAATATGATTAAATAAATTATATTATCATATCGGGGGAAAAGTATTGCTGTTGGCGCCCAAAGATAATCTGCCTAACAAGAAAGTTCATAATTAATAACAGTCTTTATAAATCAATTTTTTTATTTGTTGATTAATTAATCGATTTGGTTGAGAATGAAGTAGTTGATTATCAAGTAATTAATAGAACACATCAAGGAATGTTCTCGAATACTATATGCAGATATATTAGAGAGATGTTTGAGCCTCTTTCCTAAGCATTCACCGTGACAAATCAACAGTAACTACAATATTTTTAAACAATTCTTATCAACAATACGGTATAAGAATTTGAGTTAATGGTTCTATTTCGTATCTATATTTTTCTTTAAATTATTATTGGTACCGTTATAGTGTATATCCAAGCAAGTAGATGCAATCTTCGAATTCACGATTCTAAAAGATGATCATTCACTCATTACATTATTCAATGAAATGTTTAGTATCACGATTGCAACAACAACAACAAAACAACTGCCTAGTTTTTACGGTGTCTTCTTTTTTGTTCACTGCACAAACGTAGATCAAAATGCTAACAAGCAGTCAAATCAGAATAAAGGGTTTCTCGCATATTTCACTATAAGCAGTCAACGGTGAACTTCACGAAGTCTAATTGAACTATTCACGACTGTAATAGTGGATTGCGTACGACTGATTGAAAAAACGCAAACAGCAACTGTAAAAGGCCAACATAGCAGATGTGCTCAAAGACAGGTGTTTGTGAGAATCATTTATACATGTTCAGTCAATAATAGTGCTATAGTTTTTAGCCCACTATCAGTTCACTAGCATTAGAGAACAAGGCACGGTTAGAGTTGAAAACTACGCTCGTAATATTTGGCGGTACCGTCACCTATGTCTATTACCGAACTGAACTTTTCATGTAAAGCAACAAGTCAGATAATATGTTATTTAAAAAGGCATACCGAACAACTCTCATAAGCAACATGCTTTAAATGGGGCAGCTTATCAATTAGGCTAGTATGAAGGAAACACAATGGGATGTGACTGATTAGCAACACCCACAGCCAAATAGTATCCCAAGTAAGTCCATATGTAATACTAATCTTTTTATTAGCCTTTACTAATAAATTGGAATACATTAAAATTGAATACTAAGATTCTATGAGCATCATTTATTTTTTAAGGGTTTTAGAATGTATTGAAAATGGGCTAAAAAGGAAAATTCAATCAGATGTACCCTAATATTATGTATTTTCTTTAATGTACTTTTAATAATGAAAGATTACTTTTGAAAATATGATGTTTTAATCTATTTTCTGTGGTAAGTGGATGTTTTCATTCGCCATTCTGCGTGTTATTATCATTGAGATACATTTGTGGTATGCTTTTCTAATTATGTGAGAGCTTTGTGCAGAAAATGTAATAACTTCTTTCTTTGACAAAGTTCTTTCAAGTTGTCAAAGCAAGAAATTATCAACACATTGTATTTTTTTAAAGTGACAGCAGTGCCGTTTTTATTCAATTTATATTTAAATTTCTCAATACTTCTAGTTTGCAAACAAACAATAATTTAAGAATTCTAATTATTCCATCTCTCTTCAAAAATAGTCTGTTGGTTTTTTGCAATGCTAAGGAAATATTGCTAAGGAAAAGCAAAGTTATCTATTTAAATGAACATGAACACAAAATGATAGAAGTCTACAGTAAATAAGAAAGATAATAGAATTGTGTCTTGCAACTCTATTTTCAGAGAATATTTTTTTTCATGATGCTATATTCTTGTGAACAAAAATCTATGTTTGGAGGAAAAGCTCTGAGAAGTTCTAAATAAGGAAGGAAAGCTAATGTTCAAACATTCTATCAATATGAACTGATGAGAAATACTTATTGGTTTAAAATTTGTCATTTTTGCTTTTATGTGACATTAGTACATTTGTAATTTCTCTCTCTCATCCTCTCTCTATCTCTCTCTCTCTCTCGCTCTCTATCTCTCTCTATTATCTTTTCAACCTATAATCATCGGCTATTCACGCTTGATAAATAGTATTGACTTGAACCTTACTCAAAAAATCACTGTTGATGGCAATGCAATACTCAATTAAAAAACTTAGGGATAATCATGAATCTCAAGACTTGACTGGTCAGAGCAAGTTATAAGTACATGTAAGAAGATTTTTTCAGCTATGAAGAAAATGCAAGATATCTCACCTAGAAGTGCCAGATTGTTAATGGTTAAATCTCTTATGTTTCCGCATTTCATGTATTGTAATTCTGTAATGAATGACATGACAGTCACTCTGAATGACTGCAGCGTAGTCAGAATATTATTGTCTACGGTTTGTCTACTCTCTTCAATGGCATGAACAAATAACTCAATCCCACATTGCAAGTTCAACTCAAACTTAATGATCAAAGGTTATTCAGGATTGTCAAACTTCTCATAATATGGTAAAACCAAAGTACTTCAAAAATGACTTCAGATTTGTGTCTGAAGGCAGGCGGAAGGATGTCTCACATACCAGAACTGGAGATAATACCCTAAGAATACCTAATCATCGTACTACCATCTATACAAAATCATTTATTGTAAGTGCTTGTCGTGCTTGGAATGTACTTCCAAATTCCATCAGGTCCATTGAGAGTCGAGAGGCCTTTATCTCATCATTAAGGAAATATCTTATGGAGAAAATGACTGCGTCTGTCCAACCCTAGAAGAACCCGAGTTCACCTTATTTGTAAAAAAAAATATTTCATCAATATTGTATAGCTTTATTGGAAAATATTTCATCACTCACCACAATCCATGTAAGAAAACTTGTACAGAATCAACTAACTTTTCTTAAATTATCTCCTCTTTTCATCATCCATCACCATCATCATTATCATTATTAACTTTGTACAATAATTCATCTCATATTCTCTATTTCCATCTTAATTACACACCTGCTACTCTTATAATAAACTCCTTTCATACTGAAACAAAAATAACTGCAATTAAATGCAAAATAGAATAACTCTCTCTTAAAATATACTGTTTTAGTCAAGAATGGACAAATCTTTGTCCAAACTTCGCCATTTGATGTAATTGCATCACTTTGATTGTCATCACCATTGTTAATATCATTAAGATCATACAAATGAGATCATTGTGCATAATATCTTGCACTAAAAAAAAGCATTATATAATTTTATTATTGTAGCGAATATGAAATTGGAGAGAATAGAGAGAAAGAAGAAACAGTGGTTCTCGGTGTTATCTGCTATGTAAATGTTTACTTCGAAGCAATTAATTACTCTGCTTTTGACACTTTTATGGTGTCTACTTGGATCTTTGTAGAATGTTCTAGTTGTTTGATTAGACATTAATGGAATCTTTTCGAATATTGTAGAAAGTTCGAGTTTATTTATTTATTTAGAAGATGATAGAAAAATCCAGAGATATCTCAATTATGGAAAATCATATAAATAGAGGGAGACTTTTGTAAATTAGTTCAGTCTTGTTTGAGATTCGTCATGATAAGCAGGAAGTGACAGTTCTATCTATTGTGCCTATATAGTGATAATTCTTTCTTAGTGACAGTTCCCGTTAATACAGACAGTGAAACCCCGTTGGCGCTATTACAAACAATGCAATGAACTTTCGTTGTCTGTAGTGATAATTCTCTTGACAGTTCTATAGTGATAATTCTTTTACCTATTACTGTATTACGGACTTGTGCTACGTAAGTAAATTGTTCTTCCTCAACGATTCTTTTCGAATATTATTGGACAGTTTATTGTACAGTTATTATTTAATATTAGATCGGCCTTTTGACATTTAGTGATTGATTTTTGTACAGTTTATTGAAAACTCATTATCAGTTGAACAATATCGTGTTATCTGTTTTTAATTGCTTATTTTTCTATAAGAAATTACTGAACAGTGTGAGCTGTAGATTATTTGTGTTAATAAAGTGCAAGTGATAAATTTAAGTGTTGCCAGCGTTATTTTAGACATAGAACCCGTAACATTATTGTATCTATGTGATGTTGATAATTTTGTTTTTAACCATTCATATGCATAATTGAAAGATAGTAATAAAGAAAGATAATCTAATCTTATCTCTCTCTTTCAACATAACCCTTTCATGTTATTAGAATACATTATATAAACAGGCATCTCGATTCTCTAGTCACTCTGACTTTATTTTACCTGTTATCTGATTTTATTTTACCTATTATTATTTACATTTCTTTGACTTTCTGCCTTCAAATATCCTAGTATTCGCGGAAGGAGCAGCCCTTCTCCAACATCTCACACGAATTCTCATACAATTCTTGTCTTCTCAATGTGTTTACAATTCATTATTATTAAGGTTCATATGTGAATTGTACTGGTTTCAGCATTATAAATTTGATAAAGATTGGCCTGGTCATTTTTTAAATCAAATTTATTATTCATTTCTCAACTTTACAATAACGTCATGAGTTCATGTTAGATGATCGATTTTTAAAAATGTCTATAGGCTATCGCAATAATGACGACTACGATTGAGATCAGAAGAAATCTCTCGAACATTGAACTGAATCTCAAATTTTATACCTGAATGCCGGTCTAACTGAAGGAAGGGTAGCCTACACTTACTGAAACGTAAAGCAATCTAGTCTTCACATTTTCTTAAACTCTCGCTAGAAAGCGACACCTACCCTCCATGGCGAAATAATCAACATTTTCTTCAACTAGAAACGAATATCTATCAGCTATTCTCAATATTCTGCAATGGATGATAAAGTATGTAATTCTCTGACATTTCAGAATGTTGACAAATAATGGCAATAGAAAAAAATTATCTCTCAGATATAGGAGTTCTGTTTTCAAAGCTGTGAAGAAGGGAACTTTCGTTTGGCGGTTTAGCAAACAAATTTATATTTTCCGTGTTGATTTGATAAATAATGTTTGTGGGGCAACTTAGCTCAAATCATGAATAACAATCAGTTAGAATTTGTTAGAAGCTTTAACCAAATCGATTTCCAATCAAGCTTCAACAAGAGATACTATCAGCAGTTTTCAGCCATTATCTCTTTCACTCTTGTCACGGAACTGCAAATATCACGAAACATGAGCTGACAAAAATCATTTCCACGCTTTCGTGACTGGAACACAAGTCAGCTCACAGCAGACAGCATGTCATCGGATGGTTGGGTTTTCTGGCAGAAACGCTTCAAGCAATTCGAAGTTGTTCTCTGTTTGTTAGTACTTGTTATAATATTCGTAGACAGAAATAAACTCAACACAATACAATCACATTTGGATGTGGACTATTTGCACTGGACTTCAAAGTTCCCTGCTGTCTCCTTGTGTCCGACGAGATTTCCAACATCCAAGAACTTGACAAGCTGTGAGAAAGTTTTCAAAAAGTGTTTATGGAACAATGAGTCGATAGACTGCTGCATCAACTTTGAGCCCCTGGTTTCGGCTGCTGGCCTCTGCTTCACTTTCAACTCTGACCTCACTGGCACTCAAAAATTTGTCGTCAGTCATTTCTCGAAGTCGGGGATATTGGAAACTGAAACAAAATTTCCAGTTAAAGTATGTATCATAAATTCTCTTATTAATAATTATGTCTCTGACTATGTCTACTACGTATTAATTGAGAGTTATTCATATTTTTCAGGAGTACGAAAGTACATATGTATTGATGGGCTATGTAATATCAAATTCCACTACTAAACTCATTAATCATCTACTTTTACTTATAAATTGACTAAATTATTATTTTTCTGCTTTTTACTACATTCTAAATTTTCAAAATTATCCGTAATACTTAAATTACTACTGATTATCAATATTATTATCATTATTCTTATACTATTCACAGGGATGCCCACCCCCTAAGCCTCATGACGCCCTCCTTAAATTTAGCACCAGCCCCCCATAAATTAGGCACCCCTCCACCCCAACCAAAAAATGCGAAAAAATAAGCCCACCTATTCTTTCTAAAACTAAAAGAAGATTTATATGGGTATTGAAAAAATTCAAACCCAGTCGATAATATACAAAATGTATGTATATTTCTTGAGATTCTTTACATAGGTAACATTTTTTTGTAAAGGTAAAAAAGAAATATCAATGAAATGAATATATGAACTTCTGCTCAATAAACTTAATTGCAAAATAGCTAAATAAGAATATGAACCTAAATGGTCTTTAAACTGTCAAATATTATTTCAAATACATAATACGCTATGTCAACAAAGCGTATTGCACTGAGCCGCGGTGTAGCTTGAGTCTGTGCCACACGTTATCATTATCTATCACAGTAGTGGCGCCATTCCGTGCCCCTGCCTCTTAGCTCTCACGTCTCGCTAAGCTTGAATAATAATTTATTTCCTGCACCTGCACAAATCCTAAACATAACTATTTTAGCTAATTCATATTCAATAGTATAATAACAATTATAAAGCTATTGTCATTAATTGACATTCTATCTGGTGACTTCGTTATATATTTTTGAATGTCGTCACGTTAAACACAGTTTCAATCAACTTTACCCCCCTCCAAACTTTTTTGGAACCCCCCAAGAATGACACAGTCTGCGTCATAGCCAACCCCTGATTTTTGATGAATTCCAAGTATGACAATTATTTATGAAGAAACTTATTGTATACATAAATTACAATAGAGAACTATTCATATTCAGACAGATTGATTACAATATAAGACCGCTGAGAAATCTAGTTTTGATTCCAAATCTCAATAAACGCATTTGCAGACATCAAACTTTCTATATTTGCTGTGAACTTCTTAACGTGATACCCATAGAGCTGATACCATTCATGAATAAAACTAAAACTCTTAGAATAGATACTTGGGTGGAGGTAAATGTTTATTTTAAAATAGGCTCTGTATTCTTATAATGTTTGATATAAGTTATTTTTAAGATTGTTTATAAGTGTTATTGTTATGATTTTCATCCGGCGCACAAGCTTGGCTTTGCTGATGAAAATCTTGAAGTATATATTTTTTTCTTATATGTACTGTAAAAAAACATAGTTTAATATAGTGTATCTGATTGTGATGTACTATTACATTTGTTTTTTGGTGTTTTTTAAATAAATAAAAAAATAAAATAAAAGTACTAGGTATTGGGATCCGTCTATATAATTCACTACCAGCCCGTTTAAAAAGGCAATCACAGGCGATAAATTCAGAATTAAAATGAAGGACGAATTATTATTAAATATATGTGCATTCTCAAATGAATAATTTCAGGCTCATTATGAAGTGCAAAACAGATGACAGAGTTTTATTTTAATGACTTAAATTCCTTGACAAATCTATATACCGCTTTTCAGGAGGTCAGTGGATGAAAATAAGTACTGTAATAATAATATTGCTACGGGTTCTGTCACTAAAATAATACTGGCAACACTTGAAATCAACACTCGAACTTGATTTACACAAATAACTTTTACAGCACGCACTAATCACAAAAAAATCAATAAGAAAAAACAGATCAATAACGTCCAGCTAATAATGAATTTTCGGTGTCACTGAACAAAAATGTATGACTAACTATGAATAGGCCGATCGATAATTAAATAAACAACTATTCAATGAAGTGAAAAGAAATGTCTAAAAATAGTTAAACACTTACAAAGCACAGTCTGTTACGGTATTTGATAATCTCAATAACAGCACTGAGTATTGTCAAAGTATTTACTCTATCATGTATTTACGTAATCTGATCACGAGTACTTGATATGCGTAAATGTCTATACTGTATATACACTGTCAATAAAGTGGCACTGGATAATATACGCTGCTACTAAACTGGCACTGGATATGAGCGTTGAAGAGCAATTACAACCCACTCGTGGATTACTTCTTAACATAGTGTTTGAAAGGGTTCCAAGAAACTCTGAAAGCCGGTGGCACAATCTAGAACAGTGGTTCCCAAACTTTTTTGCCTCATGGACCCCTTGCCATGATTTTTGGTTTTAGGTGGACCCCCTGCATAAAATGTCATTGATTTTTTTTAAACTATAAGTTGAAATGTGTTTTTAAAGCTGATGTAGTAGGTCTACTACTGCTCACAGTAACCAATTCAAATTGTGGTGAAGAAAGCATTAAAAAGCACATAAACTTAGTACATTTTTGAAATATAGTCTACTTTGAATTGAAATAATCAAATAGTATGACATATTGTTTTTGGTTATAGTAAAATAGTATTTATGAAACCCAAGAAGCATAATGGCCGGTATTTTTTTATCAACATTGTGTCCTTTGTAGTAATTGCAACATTTGCATCTATTAAAATCAGCAAGGCTGCTCAATGTGGGCAAACACGACACTCATTGTTAATGAAATGTGATAGAGAGAATTAAGGAGAGGAGGTGGAAAATAACAATGAATATAATTCACCTTTTTTAAAATATTGCATCAAATTTGTGACAAAGGGTGATACAGATACAGTAATCACTAGCGTAACGAAAATATTTTAATGGGGGGGGGGGCTTATTGGGGATAATTGAAACTTATTGGGGATTTGGGGTCCCCGGGGGGTCGTAGGGGTATGGAATACCCCCTAGGATGAGGGGGGCCCGGGGATCCTCCCCCGTAAAAACTTTAATAAGTAGTCCCTCTAACGTCGTATCGCAAGAGATTCTACTCATGTCTAGAAAAGCATTAATCCATTTATTTTAGTCCACATTATGGGAAAATTTTTGAATTTTCGATGCTGAGAGCTCGATTTGAGACTTAAAATCAGTAATTTTATATGAGTATTTATTAAAATTAAGTTTATAAATTGAGTGAAGTGAAAGCTTAAATTCGATAAATCACAGCTTTTATGAATCGTTTGCCTAAGAACTTGAACCCACTTTTCGTTTATAGTTAGTTATTTGATTAGTTGTGAACAAATTTTAATGTATAAAATCTAAAAAATACTACTTGTATAAAGTCACTCTAACAAGTTACCCAGAGGCATTTTAGTGGTAACCCAGAGACATTTTAGTTGCCCGGGACAGAGTTGAGGCTGGAGGCTCCCTTACACCTTCACCCTAAACACCAATTTTCAATTAATGACTCGATTCCCCAACTAGCATTGCTTAAGTCTTTAAGCTATGCCTAGTTGCCCTCTGTACTCAAAAAAATCTGTGTAACTAATTTGAATTTTTCCTTCAATTTAAAGATAAAATTATTTGAATGTAATTCAACTGATAACCATTCGTCGAAAAAGCTGTGGAAGCTAGGGAAAAGGGTACTGAGTGACTGAGTGGCACCAGAGAGAGCAATAAACTTCTCTTCTATTTTTGTGCAATCTTTTGAACTATTCACTAATATTGGAATACCGGAATGTAAAATGTGTAGAATTATAAAAATTATTATGACTGAATGGAACTTGGTTCAACTTGCAAAGAGCGAATGAATTAATAACACATCCAATTCCAAACTTTAATTTATAGTAATTTTGTAGTTTCATAAATAGATGGTGACAAAACCTCAAAACATTGGGGATTCTGGAAAAACTTGTTCTCAAGTTCTTGAAAGTGCAACTTTTAGCTTTTTTAATGGCTATCAACCCTCATATTATTTGTTGATTGATTCATGGTTTGACAAATTTCACGATCACAATAAAACTCTTTGGGCTATCAGGTCTGAACAGTAAAAGAAATGAGCATTTGAAGCCCGTCTGCAAAAATATTAAGAGACCTTTTCTCCTTTCAAGCCTACTTTGTCAATTTCATTCAAATTCAAACCCATGTTTGGGGACTCCAAAAATACTGGGACCCACCAGAATCGTGGGGTCTTTGAAGGCCCAAAGCCGAGGCAATTAGGGGACTCTTATGTATAAAGGTTGAAATTTGAAAATATTCTAGATGCAGCCTACTTGAATCTCTACTTCGCATGACTATATTGGCAATAAAAACGGGCCCGTAGGGCCCGCGGCCTCAAGGGTGTTAGGCTTCTAAGGGGCCTCTAGAGGTCCAAACTGGAAAAAAGAGGCCCTGGAGGCCCCTAGCTGTACAATTTGGGCCCCTTATTTTATTTTTGTTTTAACACTTGCTTAAATTGTTAAAATGATGTGGCCCATTGACGTTGAGGCCCAAGGAAACTTGCCTTGTTCGCCTCATCCCCTCTAAAGCTTTCTTTCATAAGAGTATTTTTTAAGTTAATTAAAGTATTAAAATTATTGTTTTTTTTCCAGCTGTAACATAGTTTTAAAATATAATAGAAGATAATTGAAGGATATGGGGCTTGTTTTTCTCATAATAATACAACTAAAAACGGAAATTTATATCTGGCAAACCTGAGCTGTTTAGTCACCTACCAGTGAAGGCTTATAATTTTCAAATATAAGAAAACTAAGTATAAATTCTCTGATTTAAAAATGTTTTCATAGAAAGCGCTATTATTTCAAATAGATATAATGCTTGCTTGCATGTACGTATAACAGTATTATACAAGTACATAAGTAGCCTACTGGTACTCTGTGATATTTTTCATTACGAAAAACTTTATGAACAATCTAATATCAAAAATGACACTGTATTTCTATTTAAATTATGATTTTTACTCACGTATACTTGAGATATTAGAGGGATGCATTTCACTTCTAGGCTGATGAAGATTCTGTTTAGAAGTGGAATGCATACCTCCAGTATCTCCAGTGTAAGTGAGTAAAAATCCTAATTTACTTAGAAATACAGTGTCAATTTTGATATTAGATTGTACATAGCATATATCACGCCCTGATCCAAAGACATTCGCTATTGTGGACCCCCATTAACATATCATGGACCCCCAATTTTATTTTTCACTGACATGGACCCCCTGGCAGGTCCCCGTGGACCCCAGGGGGTCCACATGGACCACTTTAGGAACCACTGATCTAGAACATTCTCCATTGTGCTCGAAACGCACTCGCCAAACAGGAGCGAGGGAGGCGTTATTGGGAGAAAGAAGAAAACAAGTATAGATTTACAATCTATTAAGCACCACGTGTCGTCAATGAACGGGAGCGATGTTTAAAAAACAAATAGTATCGACTATTGGTTGTCTTCTATTCTTAACAATATGCATATTTCACTGCTTAATGCACCAATATACAAATATGCCTATAAAATAATTTATGCATGCATATCGGAACTTTTATCCATTTAATGATTGAAAATACAAAAATATTTCGAATAATTAGACCTTATTCATTTCAGCTTTTCGTTCATGGCGGAAAAAGTGTGAATTTTTCTGAGCCTGGTTTTGTTGTGAGCAAACATCACACCGCAGAAATTCTTGTGAAGATTAATAGCATAATAGTTGATGGGTCTTTATATGACTTATCTTTTGATAGGAGAGGCTGCATATTACCAGGGGAGAGATCAACTCTCGGATTTCCGATTTACAGCGAGAGTCTCTGTCGCACTCAATGTTCAAACATTTCCCGACCAATAAAATACATTTGTTCTGGTCCTTTGTGCTCCCAAGGGTACAGTGGAGATTTTCCTCATAGTTCTGAAACTCATTATCTGAGCAAAAGCAAGTGTGACTGTCCACCTTCTTGCGAGGAAGACGATGTTAGAGTTATTTGGAGTAGACTCGGCGGAAGGAATGGTCATCACTCTGCTGTAGTCAAGGTGACTTTAATGTCGCCTCCCACTGAACGATTGATTTTGAAGGCGAGGTTCGACCGTCTCCACCTTTTGGGTATGGTAATAAAATCTAAATTCAAGGCTTAGGTAATTTAAGCTCTTTTGTCTAAGTCCAAGTTATTCAAATAGTAAGTTAATCAAAAATGATTAAAGATCAAGAGTCTATATTTTAATTTACGCTAACATTAGAACTATTTGAAAATTGTATTCAAACTTGACGCTTTTAGAATTCCGAATATCGATGTAAGTTACAAGTACCCTATAGGCCTATATAATAGAGATTTTGAGATGAGCGATAATCTTGAAAATAGCCAATTAACTTTTGAATTAGTCGAATCAGCCTTTTCGAATATTCGACCATTGAATGTACGATAGCAATATTTTCATAAATGAGAATATATATAGGCTGTCGCATGAATTTAATAAATGAGAATAAACTACATAATCTCAAAATCGATAGGCCATTCATTTTTTTTCAAGCTTTTTAAATAAGTCAATTGAAAATTCAATAAACAAACTTTTCTTCTAGCTTTCATGCAGCCCAATTAGAAAATCTTTCTTATTTTCATTATTGAATATTTTGTTGAGTATTAAACGCTTTTATTGGGCTACTATTACAGAAAGCTCAAGCTATTATTAAGATTATTATGGCTATTTTCAAATTCCAATTCATAATGAATATCAGGCATAAAATGATTTTCGTTTATTCATATTTCAAGAATCTGCGCATTTCAGAACTCAGTATTAATCTGGTGGTTGTGAAAGAGCTCTAGTGGGCTATTTATAATTAGCTTAGTGGACTGAAAAACGCTACAAATTTAGATAGCGAAATAGACGATAGAGTACAATGTAGAATAATTTCAGTAGACAAATTTGTCACTATTTATAGACTTTGCGGAAAATACGTAACATTGGTACGAGAATTCAAAACCACAATTGAATTAGCCGATAAGATAACATGAAGTAACATACAGTACAAGTGAATTTAATAATCATAATTGACCTTGACCGTTCATCAAATTTTCATTTTCCAGCACAAGCTTATTGCTTGAATGAAAAACTATTACCACAGCTCTGTAACATAACGTCAACATTACGCCCCATCTAATTTTATTTAAGTCACACATCTTAATTTCCATATAGAATATAATATCACATATTACTTATAGAGCTGCAACTCTCGGAAATTGAACCCCTATTTTTATTTTATTTCAGGTGTTTTACAGATTATGGCTGTTTAAAATTAACTTCCAACATCCGATAGCGATCAATATCCGTGATATCCATGCATAATTATTTAAGATAGCTGTACTGTTTTTAACAGTATAAGATATGAAGAGATATAGGCTGAATGACTGATTGGTTGTTGTAACAGCCATAAATATCCCACCACTTGCAATCTCATCCCCCAGAAGCATAATTGCTATAAGAATCAATTATTGTATCTTTGTTGAAATCTTGGGAAAATAATGAGTTAAAACCGCAAAAACCAAAAATTATTCCTGCCCGCCAAAGTTCAAACTATATTGACGATCTTCATCGCCGTTTGACGCGGATCATACATCAAATCATACACAGATCATACTTCTACTTGATCGAAACACATAATATTATAGCTCAAGAAAATACATTGTTGATATGCTGTCATCGAACGATGCTGTCGTCTATGTAGTTCAACCTCAAACAACAATTGACCTCAAAAACAAACAAGAATTTATATACATTTTCAACAAAATAGACCTATATTTCATATTGTAAACAGTACTAGAAATTTTAAAAATTATTAAAATTAAATAAAAATAAAAATTATTAAAAATTAATTAAAAATTTAAAAAGAAACCACAGACTGACTTTTGTACCTATGAGTTCAACAGACTTATAAAGAAAAGCCTGACAGTCAAAAAACTAGTATTAAAATTTAAATAGAATATTCTTTTCATATTGATAAAAAATTGTCTTCAAAAACTATAATAATTTGTTATTGTTTTTTTCAGTTACAATTGCTTGCTTTTCAAGACTTTTCACGTCAAAGAATCTTCCCGGCCTGTTATATTCAGGGCTTAAAGGTATAAGATACTCAACTTCTGAAACATTCCGCAGAAAATTGTACATCACTGAACTCATGAATTAAATCATGTTTGTTGAATGTGAAACCATTTTATTATTTAATAATAACCTATTGAAATATTATTATATTACAATAATTTAATTATTATTATTTTATTTTATATATCTGTCGTCCAATAGACAATCTCCAGTCCTTTGTGTAGGCTGTCATTTATACCTCAATTAACGTATGAATGAATGAATGGTGATCATGAAGGTATTATGCCGGGATAAAATGTGGCTTTCTCAAGACAATCCTGTTGATGAGGTCTGCTGGAGAGTTTTGGAGAGCCTGGAGAGCCACAATTGGACGAGTAGAATATGTAATCCTTAAGATCTGTTTAAAACGGCATTCTTGTAGAAGGGGTACCTTCCATTCCCATTATTTTATTAGACTAAAAGAAGCATGAAAATCACCGTACTGTAAATATGGCTTGTCTCATCAGATCAGTTTAGATTGAGTGCCGTGAGTAGCTGAGCGAGCCACTATGATCCTTCAAAGAATGGAAAGTACAGAAAAGTATAATAAAATTGAATATTGTAGAAGAACTAAACTTGGAAGGATGAGGTGTGGCTTTACACAAACACGGAATATTTTCTTATAGCTGTGTTCCTGCGTAGGCTTGATTGAATGTTCATAAGTTGCACCGCCAATTTTAGATTTAAAGATCTTTTCCAAGTTACTCAACAAAATATTATCTTCTATTTTGACCACAGTAAGGATTGTAATGAAAGTTTCATCCACAAACAAAAAAATATTTCTATGCCAGTTGCTGGTGTATTTTTGTCCATCTTATCATAATACTTTGCGTTCTAGTTAATTCATTCTTATTTATAAATTTACGAGTACTAGTGAGATCCGAGCAAGCATAAAGCAGATGCTTCTTATTGCGCTCTAGCTGAGAAAACGTCTGGTGTTTCGCCAGTGTTTCACTGGATAGAGTGCGAAACTGGCGTGATTAGACGCAAACTGCCAGTAAGGAAAATATTTCAGTCTTCTCAGTGAGTGAATAATAGGCAGTGCAAATACATAATATCCTCCCGTTTTTTTATGGATTTCATCAAACATGTTAAAGTTGTTATTGGCTTGCAAGATATTTTCCTTCTCCATACTCTGTATAGGTGAGTAGATTTCCATGTTACAGATTACCATTCAATACCATTTTCCTGCAATAATATATAAGGTTTTTAAACGTTCGATTCGAGGGTAGGACCAAATAGTCAAGAACTGAACAAATTATCATATTCAATGAATCATTGTTCTTATTCATTCGGTAAATAATTGAGTCAGCATGATAATAGTGACAAAATTGTTGGCAGTCGATGTCAAAATTACTGTTTTTAATTATTATACTAATAGTTATATTGATAATTAATTATTAACGAATTTATACCAATTGTTTATTCCTCTACTTACATTCTCCTTATCACACTCAATTGTATTTCCTTAAATTACTTTAAAACATTACATAGTATCATAACTTTTAAACTATCACTTATTTCTAAAGAGACGGGTTTTAGCTGGAGAAACATTCTAGTTGAATACTCAATAGTATTAAACATTCTTATAGTGTTGAAAAGTCTACTCAAAGATTGTAGAGGATAGATGAATGATGATAGTTTTTCCTGATGAACTTATTATTTAATATTGTCAGGTTAGAGTATATAGAGCATAGTGTATTTTTTGAGCATTCATCATTGAATAAATATACGTACTTCTCTATTCAAAGTATGTGTATTGGTGTAAATACTTTGTGTCAATTCATCACTCAGTTTTATAATAAAAATGAGACCACCTTGTTTCTACAAAATGAAAAATGTCGAATCAACAACAGAATTATTGGACTAAGCTTCATGTAGAACATATGTACAGTGTCTATAGCTGCAGAGACATTACAATGACTACAACTAAAGTGCCTGTAAAGCTACTATAGTAGGCTACTATAACATTCTGCTTCTATTTTTTATGATAAAAATAGTATTTTCATTGTTTCTGATAAATGATTTTAAAAGCTTACATATTGTAGCGATTATGAAATTGGAAAGAATGATTAAGAATGGAGAGAAAAAGGAAACAGTGGTTCACGGTGTTATGTAAGTGTTTACTTTTGAGCAATTAATTATTCTGCTTTTGACACTTTTATGGTGTTTACTTGGTAATTAGTAGAATGTTCTATTTGTTTGATTAGAAATTGATGGAGTCTTATCGAATATAGTAGAAAGTTCCAGTTTCCTTGATTTATTTATTTAGAAGTTGGTAGAGAAATCTAGAGATATCTCAATTATGATAAAGTATATAAATAGAGGAAGTCTCTTGTAAATGAGTTCAGTTCAGTCTTGTTTGAGATGTCGTGATAAACAAGTGTGACAGTTAAGTAGTTCAGTTATTGTTCTACGTTGATAAGTGGCAGTAGTGACAGTTCGCGTTAATACAGACAGTACAATCCCGTTGGCGCTATTACAAACCATCTAAGGAACTTTTCTTTTTGTAGTGATAATTCTTTTACCTATTACTTGTGCTACGTAAGTTAATTGTTCTTCCTCAACGATTCTTTTCGAATATTATTGGACAGTTTATTGTACAGTTATTATTTAATATTAGATCGGCCTTTTGACATTTAGTGATTGATTTTCGTTCAGTTTATTGAAAACTCATTATCAGTTGAACAATATCGTTTATCTGTTTCCGATTGCTTCTTTTTGTGTAAGAAGTTACTGAACAGTGTGAGTTGTGAATTATTTGTGTCAATAAAGTGCGAGTGATAAATTTAAGTGTTGCCAGCGTTATTTAAGACTTAGAACCCGTAACAATATTTATCAATGGTACTAATCAAAGGTATTCATCTCTCTATTTTAAGAGGAACTCTTCACTCTTCAAAGTCTACTCCCAAGTTATCACTTCAAAATATTTTTTGACTTGCTTCCAGATTCTTCCATTCTTGTAGAATACATATAAATATAATAGTTTTATTTCATTTACTGACTTCACGTTTTAAGTAGAAAACAGGTGGTGTAGTGCGGGAGGCCCTACTTAATAATTATCTGCAATTTGTGTCTCAAGTACAATATGAAAAAGGTTTTTTCAGCACAAGATTCACATCAAATGTATCCTACAGTTGGCGCACCTGGAGTGAAATGAGTGCGGCAAAGTATAAGAGTGCAGGAATTGCGTACTGTAATGATTGCATAAATGGCCGCTTTTTTAGATAACCGTAGAAAAATACATTTTGCTGCACTCGAGAAACTATTCCACACTTGCCTGCAGCTCGTGTTTAATGCATTTCTCTCGTGCAACAATAAAGAGTTACTTTGCACACTAGTTACACAAATGACTATTGAGAAGTTATCGGTACCAGTAAAGATCTAAGATAGTGAACTGTTCAATAATAGTTTGAAATGCTTGTGTTAAGTAGTTTTCGAAACATTTTCACAAATAATTCAATGCAAATATGGGTCATTTGAAATATTTATAAAAATAAATTCTATTTGAAATGTTATATATCTTAATACTATCCTTGAACATTAAGCACAAGCAAGATCGTATACACTACTACTATAGAGCCATATTGGACCCACATATATAATTATTTCCTGGATTTCTTGTTCCACGACGAACTGCGTTCAAAAATATTCGTTCTAATATTTGACTGCAAGTCGTTAAATTCACATAAAAAGTTAATATATAATTATTTTTGTACACCCAAAGATCGCTTTTATTTATAACCATATTTACCTTATTTTGCAGTTACTAGTCCAGAGCCTATTTCATTTATTTCTCTTTTAACATTCACTTCATCTATATTCCATAAAATAATCCCAGTTATGATTTCCAAAATGTTATAAGCGGATCAAGCCATGCCTTCCATCCTCTCTCCTCTCTCTACGACCATGCAAACAATTGGGAGCGTCGCTCTAGAATATTATAATGGTAGACTATACCCGCGGAAGACTGCCAAATGGCATGATTCACTAGAATAATAATTTATGGAAACTCTTATAATGAATAGGTGGGCTGTCTCCACATCAGAACACGCATGGCAAGTGGCAAGCCTGTCATGCCGGAATGCTTGAGTAAAATGATTAAAAGGTGGAGCGGTCTGAACATGTTAAGAGCTGCACTATTTGTCATCGATATAGAGCGGTGTGACAGCATTACTGAAACTTGTTGTGTATCTAGGCTTCTAGGATGTTATTAAACTAGGCTTCAGTAACCAAGTCTCATAGTTGGTAAAAATGACAACTTGGTTTATTAGAGCTGTATCTTCCCATTAACTTTAATAGATTGTTATGATTTCAAGGAAAGTCACTATTTTACAAGACAATCACTTCCCGGTGGTTCGGAACCCACCTAAAACTGTAGGTCCAACTCATAAATCACCATCATCCAACTCATTACCCACGCACAGGTCTAAAACCTATGTGGGCTTCATCCTCAAAAAAAAAAAAAAAAAAAAAAAAATCTACATTTCTTGGTTTGGTCTTCAATAAGTTTGAATTTGGTTAAAACTTTTATTTTTATAACAATTAATGGATAAAAGTGACAATTTAACAATTGATGAAATTTAAATGCTCATTTTGATATTTTATACTTTTCGGTTATATTTTCTTTCTTTCCTGCTATGGTACCTGTAATAGATTCTATCCTATAAATTCCTGTAATATGGTACTCTGAAGCAACAAATTACCTCAATATCCAAACTTAAATAACATAATATTTCTAATAAAACCTTCACTTGCAATTGAAATCAAATCACCGCTGTATTTCCGCTTAAAAGTTTTCTTGATTAGCACGATTTTTACAACTAATAACTTACTTATTAGGTACTAATAATGTAGGTCGTATAAGTAAACCTTGCAGCTAATAAATCTCGTCATTTTTTATATTCATTGAGTAATATAGCCTAATATTTTGTTCTTCATATTTATGTCAGTTTGTAACTGTGCCTGTGTTTTTAATTAATTCATGTATTTGTTTTGATCGTCCAAACACCAATCTAAAATGATCAACAATAAATTTGATAAGGTTTAGGTTTCTCAAAACAGCTGTAAGAGAGACATGACATTATGACATTCCAATATGACATTAATAATATAATTCAATTAATAAAAAGTTGCCATTGCGATTAATTACTTATGATCATGGGAAAAAATATATATGATATTATATATATATATATATATATTTATATATATATATATTTACATCTTCCTGTACAAGTGGCAGCCGTCAATGGTAAATTTCCCATATGAAGTGGCAGCCCCGACTTGTGGCAGCCTTATACGGTTGCCACTTCAACTTCCCATTATAATCAACTTCCCGAAACCCAAAACCCACTAATAAATTATGTTTGATAATCTTTAAGATCCAAATAACTCAATAAAATTGATTTTATGATTTCTTGAAGTAAATAAACACCAATAAAAATTAATGAAAATTATTTTTTTGGCTGCCATAATACTGGATTCTGTATGAAATGTATAACTTGAGGTTCAGTGTTTTAACGCCAGGTCGGCGCCACTATCACCTGTGTATATTTTGCCATGTATATAAAAAATACATCTTGCTGATTAAGTAGCAGCCGGTAAACCGGCAACCATGTTATGGGTAAATGAACTTGTGTTTCCCGCTTGAGTGTCTCGGCTAAGAATAATACCAAGCCTTCTCATATTATTGCTAGTTCTACATTTGTTTCTGATTTTCAATCTTTCTTTCTCTCTATCTGTCTCACTCGCTCTCTCTCTCTCTCTCTCTCTCTCTCTCTCTCTCTCTCTCTCTCTCTCTCTATCTCTCTTGATATCCTTCTCCGAAATTGACGTTTAAATCTTTAAACTTCGACGTTTCATGTAGATAGATACATCACAATCATATTAGCGTTATGAAATTGCATCTCATCCTCATATCGTTGAACAATTCTTCAGTTTATTCATTTATTTAGTGAAATTCATCGAATAATCTTATAATAAAAGAGAATGTTGGTTTGTTTGTTTGAAGTTTATAGACTCGGACAGGGGCGGATCCAGCAGCAGATTTTTGGGGGTGGGGGGAATATACTTGAGTGGGTATGGTATTGGTATCACGGGTGGGGGGGGGGGGGGGTTAAAAGGCCTAAAATCATGAATTTGAAGTAATTTAAGGTTATTTTCAATTGAAATTATACCAAATTTAATTGTTCACCTATTATACTGTTAATACGAAATAATTCATGATGAAATGAATTCACGTCCTATACTGCCAAGCAACCCGAAACTTTAACCAATGGGTGTAAATAGAATAATAATTAATGCAGCAAAAAATTTAAGTTCAACCCATAATTATTTAATGTTTTTATCTCAAATAAAGATTAAGTGAAAATATCACCAATGATGTTGCTGGGAAGGTTAGACTCTCGGTATAATAATTAAAATAGTAATTTGGATTAGTAGACCTCTAACGATAAATTGAAGCAATATACATGGCTTTTTATTCCAAAACGGGGGTTCGGGGTACTCCCCGAGAAAAGTGGGAAAAAATCATCTCTAAAACCACATTTCAAGTGATTCTAGTCATTAATTCTTCTAACATACACTTCAACCCACGTAATGTGGCAAAGTAAATTTTATCTAGTTCTTGTGTTATTGTTAATGGGAGATCCGGTCCTAACTTTAAACTTCCATTTTTCTATATTTGATCCTGATTGGGACACAATACAGTACCGTAGGCTACTTGAAAAATTTATTTCAATAAAATTGAGGGGTACTCCTTGAAAACGTTTTTTAAATAAAATTCCTACAAAACCACATTTTTAACGAGTTTTCTTTTACTCTTGCCAAAAATTGAAAAAATGAAAAATGAAATTTAGAAGAAAAATTACATACAGTATTCGCAATTGAAAAACTATTCAATTAGCCAAAATCTCCCAACAATTTTTTGAAGATTCGATCTAGGCTCTAGAGTGATTATCTTAATGGATATAAAGCAGTGCTAGTAAAACCAGTCAGCTTTTTCTGCCATAGTAGTCCTCAGTCAGAAAAACCGAAAATAGTAATCCAGAAAAAACTTTCAGAACTGGCACCATTTTTAGACCAAGTACTGTAGTACACAATATTTTTAATAGCTAATTAATTGTTGGTCAGGCATTGCTGTCTCAATTTTCTCCCTTGTCAGCAACTTTAAAACTCTCATTGTCTTCTACTTTTTATTTTATCCTTATTTTTCCTCTTTTTTGTCTTTTTTCATTTTCATCTCTCTCCTACCAATTTCTATCCTTTTACTTCTTGTCATCTCTCTTCCACTGTTTCCTATCATTTCCATTCGTTCCTCTTTTCTTCTTTTTCCCTTCTTTTTCTTCTCTCTTTTCCTTCCTCTTCTTTCTCTCCTTCTTTTTCTTCCTCAACTTCTGCGTTTGGGGGCGCCCTGACTTGAATGGGTCCCTCCCTAAAGGACCAGAAAGGATCCCATGTTAATCTTATGAAGACCATATTAATCATAAAGATCATATGTTACATTACGAAAAGGTATGATCATGGAGGATGAATAGAGTAGAGATATGAAAAGTAATGGTCAAGGAGGAAAAAATAATGGAGACGCCCTTCTTTATTAAACAGCGTGCAAGACCAGGTGATCTGCCAGCAGTTCACCCGTGCTTTGCTACGTGGTTTATTAAATTATCTCAGTTGATTGAGGCTTCGATGTGGGTACTTGATGAAGCTGAAAACAACTGACTATTTTATAAATAAGTTGTAGAGCAACTTTTTTGATCATTTTGATATTTCCAATTCAGTATCTAATATCTGGAGACCGAACTCCGTTCAGAGGGTAAGTGTGTGGAATGACTGAACTTTCTTGCTTTTCCCATCTTTTAGTAACAGTACCCAGCAAGTGTATAGGTGGGAATCGTCCTTTGCAAACAGTTCCAGCCGATCTGTTTCAAATTAAGGACAGTTATATTTTTTGATTGGTAGCATTCAGTCTCTTGCTTGAATCCCGTAGCAAAGCACGGGTAACCTTCTAGTCACTTATATTTTTAACTATCGTAATCAAGAATTTGAGCCGATTATATTTTTTGTAATCTACATGAATAAAGTGAATAATCTAATCAATATTTCCATCTGAATGAAGTAAATCTTCAATATCCATACCAGCTATTAATAGCCTTCATATACACAGAAAGATTCATACATGTTTTAAATGATTTTCAATACCAATTCTTATGGTCAGTATAATTGTAAAATTTCATCATCCACTATTGTTATTCTTGAAAATGATTCTCTGATTTATCATTCACATTCAAATCAAATCAAATACTTTATTCACTCAAACAAACACAATATTCACAAAATACAGAAAAATTATCAAAAGAATTCCTCAGCTAAACCTGCATGTTTGATGTTAAACATTGATATTAATGTTTAATTTGCACTATTCAACTTATTCCAAAAACTAAAATTTTAACTCTCTCTTGTTAATTATAATTACAACTATAACTGTCACCATCATTTCATGCCTTTGTGATACGCGAAATATCAAAATATCACACATTGTTGTTACGTTGTTATAGGAGCATTACTATCTTTTCAGAGTGAATTATTTCTTGTATAGTCACTAGGTGACCTCGATGGTTTGAGATGAATTTTGTTGGCAAAAGAAACATGATAGTTTTTGGAAAGTTCTATTCTAGTTAAATTATATTTTATTTTCGGAGGAAGACTGTAAAATAAACTGTGCTTATAAGGTTGACGCCATTCCGAGTTCTGAGGGTTACTTACTCATATTCTTACTCACTTAGGGGAGGGTGAGTAAGCTCTGATCATTTTAAAAATCAAGATTTTAAAAATGATTTTTTCATTTATTAGAGCACTAGAGACTGTCAAAATATAGGGGATATTTTTTCTGATGATGCTCACATGCGTTCCTGACTTGTGCTTGGGTAATGAGGTAAGGGATGATACAGACAAATGCCAGGCGGGAAGGGAATCGAACCAATCACCGCAGTAGCAGAAGCAGACTAAAGTTTTGACGCTTTAGCCCTCCAGGCTACGGACGTTGACACTAAAATTTTGACACATTCTTTCTTTTGAAGATAGAAACACCATACTGTAAAAAAAACAGCCTATGAAAATCTAACAGAGATCAATCAGGAATTGAAGTAATTATTGGGGATCGATAAAGTGTTTGAAATTAAGGAAAAATTGTATTTGACCTTCTCTTCAGTAACCAACCACTTTTATGGTGTGAAGATCTAAAGAAAATTGGGGAACTCCCATCGAGTTTTTTATTTGCTAGAATTGCTAGGAATAATTTTCAAGGTTTTGATTGTTAAAGTTGAAAGAATACTTTTGGGTAACAGGGTTTTATCAAAAATGCATTTTAATCACAATAGTTTTTGGATTTCATATTTGCCAAGCACCACCCATTATTTTATTCCTTTTAAATTTATTTCAACTTTCAATCCATACAGTATACTGCAGTGATATGCACAAGAAAGTACAGTAAACTAGAACTAAAACGTCGAATGCTTCAAAATGTTACTACATTCTATAATAAACTTCCTCCAACAGCTTTCAAGTATGACAGTTACTTGTAGAATATTTATTCTAACTCGGATAACTAGAATATTATCGAAATATATGGAATATGAATTGATTTGTATAAGAAGTATTCATCCAGTAAGGAGTATACTCAGTGGCAAAATATACACAAGTATATTATATAAATGTTAATTACTGAAGAACTGTACCATATAAAATATATCTGATTGGATATAGGTATGAAGAAACTTGTCAAAAATGTGATCCCAAGCTCAGAAAAGCTTAAATATGAATGAATAATCCTTTTTTATCAAAAATAATATGAAAACCCAAAACTTAGTTCAATGTCCAGGAAAGAACTACGGATAATACTTCATTTTGCTTGTAAACTAGAATCAAATTTGAAAAACGCTTATAACTTTGTTAATTTTGGACAGATTGATTTAAAAATTCATGGGAATGTTAATAGTATGAAGGGAAACGTTCATGATTTTTTGTAGAATTTTCCCATGTTCTCTTCAACCCTTTTAAGCTGGAAAACCATACAGGAGTTCTTAAGCTTTGCGGGAAGTTTCAAATCTCCCGCTTCGCTGCCTGTTCGGCGCCAAGTGATAGGGTTGGACAAAAATCTCCGCGGAGCAACACTATTGGATGACTCCAATTAAACCACCTAGTTCAAACATCACTATTATACTGAAGACAGCCTAATTGATTCCTTTTTACTCGAAAACTGAAATATGTTGGCGATATGAACAATTTTTATTGCACAAAATAATTATCCGCTTTGGATAGGCCTACAGAATTAAATAACGATATTCAACTCTTGACTACTTTTTTATTATTTCATGTTACATTACGCTATTAAATTATTTATATCTAAACTATTTTTTTACATTATTGTTTTTAACAGATAATCTTTCTGGTTATGTCATAAGTGAGTCTTGAGTTATTATTTATAATATTAATAACAATAATTTCCTGGACATTCATTTTTAAATATTTGTTTTGTACACTTTCGTATATGATTGAAGTTTCTATTATTCAAATCAAATAAATACATTTTTCATCTTCCTTTTTTATTCTTTATAGCAATGAATCATTGATCGATCTGATACAGTAGAACTCCAATTATCACTAATTGGGACCGGACCCCATTAAATAAATAAATTTATTTATTGACATAAAATAAATTTATGATGTTTTCCAAATTAGCTTATGACTTGATTTGTGTGACTTTTTACTATCATGCAAATTATATTCTATTCAGTGCTTAATTTCTAAAATTTTAGGTGTGGGAACGCTTATTCATTCTTATAAACCACCCTCTCTATTTTCTACTAAGGCCTAGTTAAACATTCCCTCACTCCCTCTCCCCACCCCGTTAACATCTCGGTGCCTACTCTAAATTTCCTATAAACCTGTTTCGATTTACACCAACAATTTATTTTGTATGAAGCTTACATTAACCAAAATACTTTTTTTAATTAATGGTGAAATAAAAACAAATAAAGCCTTCTTTACATTTTTATTTATATACAGTACATAGATCTCGCTTCGCCCTACGTTACAGTACTTTATTATTATTCGCAATATTTAGTATGATTATCTGAATAAATAATGAAATGAGACACCTTCGGAATCAGATTAGCGCAAACTGAGCGTTCTCTTGCGTTCCGGCACTTTTGGGAGGTAAGAAAACGCCTTGCGTTCCAGTTTGAAATTAACCCCTGATTCTATTATATTATCATTGGTAGCTGGATATGTTTGGGTTCCTTTGATGAGAAGGATTTCTAGGATAATATCTCTGCAAATTAATTATGTTTCTTTATGAAGAGTGTCGCCAAAAAATAGTGATCCCAGTACCACATCGGTATTCTACAAGCTAAAACCAACAAAAATAGCCTTATAGAAGTAATGCCAATTTCCCCTTTGTTTTCCCGTATTTTTTCATACCCGAATAAGCCATCAAAAAGTATTTAAAAAAAAAAAATAATACTTGAAAAAACGAAATGACAGATTACAGGAAACCTAAGAGGAAATTGCAATTTTCTCTAAAGTAATTTTTTGTTTGTATTAGCTTGTAGGATACCGTGGTGGTGCTGGGATCACTATTTTTGGGACACTATATTTATGTATTGCACATATTATAAACTATATTCCTATGTACAAAAATATTTCAATAAACTAACTAATTTTTCAAAATATTTTATGCATCAAATTGACAATCTCATTTACCCATTACATTCGAATCCTATAATCACCCTAGTCTCATGAACAGGATAATTTTGTGAAAATATAATTATGTTTATGATTGTGGAACCTTACACAATCAATAAGATTATAATGCATATCTGGGTCATTCTTGGTGAAAAATTTATGCTTATCTTCATGAATTCAAAAATCCAAACTTTTGCGTTATTGCAAGTTTTGTCTGTGATATTTGATTCAACTTTCCTATCTCGAATATTAAGAGGTCGTCGTAATGTATGAAACATTATTTTAATGTGTAGTTTAGGAAGAAAATAACATCTCAAACACATTTTTTATATGTATCATAATTTTTTCAAAAATTGTGTTCACAATAAAACCGGTAGAACCAACCAAAGAAGAGATAGAGTATTATAATATTGTACATGGTGGAGGTAGAACCCACTGTAAAGTGCATTTCCCCCAATTGTTTCACTTGTATTGTTCCATGATAATGTGATGACAATTTGACATTCAGTATTAAATAGGCTAAAGTAGTTAATTACTTCAAGCATTTTCGATAAAGTAGCAACTCAGGTTAAATTTAAGTTACACTAGTAAGGTTGTTGCAATACTTAATCATAGTTTTTTATTCAATACTGAGTGCATAGAGAGGACCGGCTGCGTCCTAACTCCGCCCTCCAGGTTTAAAATAAAGTCTTGAGTAAAAAATGAATAAATAAATAAGTACAACTTTTTCCTGGAAATGATCTTATCTAACAAGAAAAAATAATAAAATGGATGTTGCGGTGCATGCTCAAAGTTGAAGCAAATATAACTTTTAGCTTTGAATGCTTATGATTGAAAAACAAAGAACGTTATCAAGAAACTGCTCGAGCCAGTAGCTTTCTTTGGTCTTGCCGCCCCCTGAAGCTTGCCGCCCCCTGAAGCTTGCTGCCCCTGAACATGTGCCTAGCGTACCGCAATTTGATATCCGTCCCTCTGTGAGAGAAAGAGTAGTGGGTGAGAGGGATGGACTAACAATGGCTGAAGGAAAGACTGGGGGAAGTCGCTGGTGACGTCTGATTGAGAATGTTGTTATAAATTGTTGATGATAAAATTGGCAACGTCGCTGGCTGTCATATTGCTGGAATTTGTAAAAAAATATATACACTGGCTGCCACTTTAAATTTAAAAATATACAAATGGTTGCCACAATACCTGAAAGTTGATGGCTGCCAATATGATAGCACAACCGCACAATGTTAGGCAACATTTTATTCATTGATTTTATCAGAATGAAAAACCGATTTTGGACCTAAATTTGATGTTTTAAGACACTATTCACGATAAAAACAACATATACTCCACTCCCAAGGGTGGCTGCCAAAAGTATGTTTCACCTACGGCTGCCACTTTTATAGGAAGATGTATATATATATATATATATATATATATATATATATATATATATATATATATATATATATATATAATACGGGGTGTCCCATGTAAGGTGTAAAAGTCGGTTACCAGAGATTCTACATCAAATTTCTGACAAAAAATGTTCAGTGACGAAACCAAATTTCTACTCTCTCAGCTCTTGTCCCTTAGAACTAATTCTTGTGGGTTTGTGACAGTTTTTCAACAATTTTCAAGCATTTGCGATTCATCAATTTGAAACATTTATAATAATATGCTAGAGAGAACAACTGCTCTTACTTGAAAACCATTTACAAAATAATTTACTAGTAATATACTAGAATATTCTAGAAGTATACTAAATATACTTTCCCTTTTACTTGACTACTTTTTCATAATGAGGACTTTTCATGCGGCTAAAACGTAATCAATTTTTAGAAAAATTATTTTTGTAATTTTAATAATTTTAAGTTTTATTATCATGATTATTTCAAGAAATTTTCAGTGTATTGCTTTCATTTTATTGTTGAGCTTCACTTTAATTGTATTGCTTTAAATTGAGTTTTATTAGCGGCTTCACCTGCTTGTCAGGCCAAGGTGGTCCATGATAGAGTGCCGGGTGTACGCAGCAGGGTTTGGAAAACGCTTTTATAAGAAAGTGATATATTTTTGGCAACAAAACTATTATAAAAATCAATTTTGATTACATCTGTTTCAAATGCCGCTTGATTTCTACTTAGAAAGCTTTCTAGAAATAACAGGAGAACTAAATTATTTATTATCAAATAAAAAAGAAACATGCTAGACTATTGTTGAGAATTTACAGTAAAGCCATGTTCACACGAGGCCAGCATGCAGTCCAGCTGACTGTTGCCAGTTAACTGGCTCAGCTACTGGCGTCAGTTGGCACTCCATTTCGGTGAAAAAAAGCCTTTCCAGTGCACTGGCTTGAGTAGTAGATTTCGTGCCAGTCCAGTTCCCCCACCATCGAAAAACGAGTGTGGCGTGATCCACTGGAAGCATGTGAACGACTCCGGCCATTCCAGTCAGTCTGAATTTTTATAGCAACCAAGGGTTGCTATATATTACTCGAATGTTGCTAATATATTACTCGATGAAGAAGTTTTTCAAAAGCAACAGGGCAGATTCTCAACAGAGCTTTATATTCAATGCGATTTTCTAACCGCAATTCTGTTAACAGCTGAGATGAGACCCTAGATTAGATGAATCTCTCCGCAAAATCCATTTTCTTGTCCACTCTCGTTTCTTGTTGAGTTCTTCTTGCAGCACCTTAGAAGATTCACACACAAAATCTCGATGTATATGTTATTTAGCTCAATGCGGGTGAGGCTTGAATAAGATGCACTCTCCTCCATTGTTCTAGTTCAACTGGCAACAGTTTACTGGCTATAAACGGGTATTGGCGCCAGTCAGCTGGACCGTACACTGGCCTCGTGTAAATGCGGCATAAAACATACTGTTGAACTGCTATTTTGCAACCCCTTTTAGAAAATATGAATTAATATATGTAATAATGAGTAATATAATATAACTGTTGATTCATTCAATAGATTGGACATTACGGTACTTTCGCTTTTGTTTGCAAATTATTATTTTTTCAAGCCGCTTGCAAGTCACTTGCTCCGCTCAAGTGTGTACTTCTTCACTAGAACTCATCTACCGCTGAACCGCCGGCGTTCGCAAGCTGCGTGCACGCAGCTTGAAAAAACGCAAGTGTGCACCGAGCCTTAATCTTACAAAAAGTATAACGCAGTGGCTGCTTAACACAAGCTGCTTTATAGCGCCGGGACTCACAACTATATTTGGTTTTATTTCGTTATAATATATTTTTATTTAGGCAACTGTCTATACCTATGAGTGATTGGTAGACTGCTTGCTACATCATGCGAATGAAGTCTCAAACGTTACCAAATTTTATCTGGACTGAGAATATTAATCAAAAATTAATTTAAAAAAATGTCAGAATCATGATGAATGCAAAAATTAACACAAAACGGTGATTCATGAGGAAGATAAACTTGATCTTCACTATTTAAGTCTGTTTAAACAGATTTAGCCAATTTTCAAAACAACTTTTAATTATGCGCTAAGAATTGATTATGCCCGTATTTCATAAATGAAAATTTCGATGCATGGTTCACAGAAAACTATAAAAATGTCTTTTTGATGAAGTTATGAGCATTACAATGGGGTCAACTGCTACACTAGCCATTTATGTCTAGTCACATTATTACAAAATTTATTTCTTTCGAACGACCATTAATTTGCTCTATTATCTTTATCAAGGTTGAGAAACCCGGCCTCACTATACATCGTATCTGCGTGAAATAAGAAACCAGCTGTCAAAACTAAACGTAGGCTTAAGAAGTTTTGTTTAAATTTTTGAAAAATAATAATATAACGGTATCTTTTATGTTTACATGTAGACTATGTGTATAATATTGTGCAATTTAAAAAAATAACGCAATGACTTCTCATGTCTGAACATCAATCATTACATCAATGCATGATAATAATTCAGAATAATAACGATCACTACAGGAGCGGAATAATAATCTTGTAAGACTAGACATCCTACGGTCGGTTATTGTGGATGAATTATTGTTAGCCTAATATTTACACGAGCTACAATCGCGCGGATGTAGCCAGAGCAATTATTGTGACGGGCAACAGCCGCAAAATGGCTCTTCACACGAGCGACAGGCAAGCAACAGCCCTCGCCAAAGCAATTATGAATCTCAGAGCTGTCGCCGACGTTTCTCCTAACACAAATACAAAAAAAAACATAAAATTTCAGATATTCAAATTTGTTAAAGTCTCATGCTACTGTACTCAGTACCTTGAATCTGAAGCAACTTTTCTGTTATCACTGAAATTAAATTGTTTAGGCTATCAAATACATTTCTTCCAGGCCTGCCTACTAGATTTTCATTTCTTAATCTCTCGAATCAATCAAGAACTTTCTTTGAAATTTATTTTTGTGCAAACTCTTTCTCCAATGATCTTCGAAGATAAGAGCAGTACAATTTTCAACTTCTATATTTTAACTTTTTAAGTGAATTCAACGAATTGCAGTCAAATATTCGTTGAATTCACTTAAAAAGTTAATATTAACAACGCAGTTCGTCGTGGAACAAGAAATCCAGGAATTTACTATATTTTCCTTAAAACAACAACCCATAAAAATTACTCAACATGCAACTTTAGTTGAGTTTGGTAACAGAATAGTTGAATCCTGTAAATTCAAGTGCATTTGTCTTTGAGGTCGCGAAAGAGTCAAGATGTGTGAGAGGTAAATGATGTGATGTGTCTAACATTAGAATGCGATTTCTTTTAATTTTTAATTCCCCAATTTAGGATAAAAGAGCCAAATATTTTTTGTAGATATGTTGTAAATTCTTTTTTAGTGACTTGCATCTCAATTATGTTATTTATTATGTTTTAAAAACAGTGTGAAGTGAGTTTTTTCTACGATTTTTATGATAACAATTTTATTAGCGCTTTGTAAAGCGGTCCACGAATCAGGCTTCCCTTGTCTTACTTGACTTAATTCCTGTTGTTCCTGGAGGAACATAGGGCATCCGAGAATGATTTCCACCTGTCTCTGTTGCGCGCTAGCGCCTTGACCTCCAACCACGTTTTGCCAACTCTTCCAAATTCTGCCTGTATGGTGCGCTTCCATGTTGTCCTTGGGCGTCCTATGCCACGGGATCCTTGAGGGTTCCAGAATCAGGCTTCCCTGATCTTCACGATTCAGGACGTTGGTGTCTCCATGATTCAGAGTTTTCTATCTCCATGGTTCTGGCCCTTGGAGTCTCAATGAAGCAGACTTGGACTTCCGTGAATTCGAGACCCTCAGCCTTACTTTGACATCAGGATCTTGCTGGAGAGCAGAATTAGTGGAAATTGGGTAATGTCGAATAGTGCGGAAATTGTATAAAAAGGGAAAAGGTTAAAAAAGGGAAAACAATTTAAATTTCGCGGTAACACGAAAAGTGCGCGAAAACAAAAAATAAAACAAGGAAAGAAAAGGTTAAATAATATAATAGTGATCACTTTCGGATTTTTCAAGATTATAAAAAAATAATTTTTATAAAGAACTCAGTATTGAATATTGCGTTATTTACGCACTTGTTCTATGTAGATCGTTCCATTGTTTTCATGGTCGGACGTGACTTGACATCTGATCTTCATTCTCTTGCTTTTCACTCTTTGTCACTCTTATTCTTCAAATATGCAACTCTCTCATTAAATTGAATTTCTCGAGATTTCTACACACTTCCTGAACAATCGAGGTCGTGCTCTACTATATTCTGTCACCTTCCAAGGCATTCTTGAAGCTTCGAGAAGCCGCCAGTTCTTGGCATTATACAACTTTAACAACTATATAAATAAGTCCACGTGAACAAGTTAGTTAGTCTTAAAGCTCGCGTGTCAGATTGTGTTACAGATCTCGTGCCATTGAGTAAACAGTGCTCGATTCCAGTGTCAAGTGCAGAGACAAGTGTTTACTGTTTGTGCAGCTTACTAATAGTTTAAAGACGTTAAGTGATATTATTTGGGACTGTCAAATAACGTATTGGACTGTGTTTTGTAAGTGATTAGTTTCTCTTTTTATAATTTCTTTCTACATTATTGTACAGCTTATTGGACTCTTGTTTCTTTTATTATTGATCAGCCTGTAATTAATTATTTATTAATTCTTGTAAATAATTACTGAAAATAAGTATTAGCTTGCCATTTGTTGATCTGTTTTTCTTTATTAATTGAACTTACAATTAGTGTGTGTAAATAGACTAATTTGTGTAAATAAAGAGAAAGTGTGAACTTTAGTGTTGCCCATAGGCGTAACGGGGGGGGGGGGGTTTTGGGGGTCGTAACCCCCCCCCCCCATTGCTTGGAAGAAATTTAAAAAAATTGTTAAAAAACAATTAGAAGAAGTAAAAATTAGAAAGATAATTTATTTAATTTGAAGCTAAGCTAATGTATTTGAACCTGTAGCTGACACCTCCTTAGTAAGTAAATTCACGAATATTATCTATTAACTTTGGAACTATTGTCTGGATTAATACAAAAATTTTCAGAATATATCTATTTTTTCTTCATAATTATATTTTTGTATAGTATATATAACTGTCATTAGTTCATAGCAGCAGTATTTTAGTTCTATTTTATAAGATATTGTTATTGTCTTTTCTTATTTACTGTATAATTTCTGATGTTGAGAGACAAACCATTCCTCCACACAGGCTATAGCCTAATGAGGAATACACTTGACATTTTAATTGTATTCTATGTTTTTAATATTTTTATTCAAGTGAATAAAGTATTTAAATTTGAAAAAAAATCATTCAAGTCATTCAAAGGGCTAATTGAAATTGGAATAAATTTCGATACAAATTTAATTTTGATTTGATTTTAAAATCACTTGACATCTATACCAATAGCTGACACCCCTATTTTTGTCACCTCCAGTAGCTGATATACGTATCAGGTAAGGAATGAGCTAATTTGATTTCATATATATCAAATGGTAATCATACATATAAAACATATACTAGCCTACACATACTGGAGATATCAACAATAATTTCAAATAAAATTTCAGACATGGTCCCCAGTGGCTGACATACCATATGTCAGCTACTTGTGTATGTGTTGAAAAATATACTTAATACGTTGACATCCCCCCAGTTAACATAAAATATGAAAATCATCCCCTAATAGGTGAACTCAGGGTATAATCAACATATATTCAAGCTCTAGCATTCTAAGCATTAGTTAATTTTAAATAATGATTATATTGACAGTACTTTGAGATTTTCAAACACTCTTACTTCGATAAAGAATTCCACCTAGAAATAAAGGATTCTTGTCTGACAGCTTATACTCAAAGTATTTTTCCCAGTCAAAAATGATGCCTAGCACATCATTCAATGGTAACAGTTTATGCACTAAATACCAGTTTAATTCTCAATGGTTTGAATTTCAAAACTACCCACTATGGCCTTCATAATAAGAAAAAATATGAAGATGTGTCAGCTGGGCGGGGGGGGGGGGGGGTCGTCAGTTTCTGGTACCCTACATGATTATTGTATAATATATATTATATCAATATTCTGAGATTTTTTTGATGAGAGTAATATGTAAGAGTGGTTGACCGGAGGGGGGGGGTAAACCCCCCCCCCTAAAGTCAGCTCTAGTTACGCCACTGGTTGAAATTGATTATAAGCTGTATTCTAAACTGATTATCAATTTTCTTCTAAACCGTTTTAATCTGTTATGTTTTGTTATGGTTGAGTTGTCATTGATATTTTCTTTACCGCTATTAAAAATTCAAAGGTTGCAAATCACTAGGAAATCAAATTCTTTCTGGGGTGCTTTCCTACAACCTAAGGTGCATGGATTTGATTGTTTGGTAAAGAGGATAAATAATTTTGAGATTCTAAATACCTAAACCTAATATGTGATTCTAATAGTCTACCTAATAAATGACTATTTTTCCTCGCCAGCTTCCTTTTAATAATATCTCCATTGTTTCTATTGTCACATTCAAAATTATTTTTACTCCAAATAAGAATGTGACAATATAATTATGTTTTATAATGTGTATGTATGCTTGTTAAAAAAACGTATTTGTGTTTTACATGTACGTATCTATAAAAACATAGTTTCCCTCCTTGTAAGCTGATAAGGAAAAAAGTAAATGGTGCCTGATTCTTACGCTTTTATTGGAAATAATAGTTGATTAAGTACGGAAGGAAGTATTGGCCTGATCTTATATATTTGGCTCAATTGGTTGTTGATAAACAGCCGTGCGTCATGAATACATTGTTCCGCTTAAGCGTTTCCTACTAAGCGGATTTGAACAAAATGACAGCGGACTGGGCAGGAGTTCACTACATTAATGCTTTGATTGATTGTTCCTATATCATCTCTTGTAGGGCATTCCTGCTCTGTCTGCTGACCGTTTATTCAAATTGCAAATTCACTCAGCTCGGACCGAGGCTCTAACAATACAAAACTGGTTTATCTATCAATCATTGATGATGAGTGGTATTTTCAGAGTTGATCACTGATATTATTTTTAAGTTTCTAGAATACGGAAGAATATAATAATTAAATTCCTGGATTTCTTGTTCCATGACGCACTGCGTAGTTAATATTAACTTTTTATGAGAATTTAATTGATAATATTAATTAATTTATAATTGAAAAATAATAAACGGTTAATCTATAAATAATTTTTCTATTATTAAAAAATGACAGGAACTATTGTTATATCGTTTGTTAAAAGCTCAACTGATTTACATGTTAATCTATCCTATAAAGCTTATGTTTAGTTCTCACTCTCAACTGCTTATGTTCAGTTCTCATTCTGTTTGATTACAGTGAAAATTAATTTTCGTAGATTTTTTTTGTAGATTACGTCTTGGAGACTGGGCTCCAGTTAAGGAGTATAAGACAAGTCAGATCAACAATTATACACTAGATACCATAATTACTATATCAATTAGTTGAGGTGAGGCTTAATTTTGATGTGAAAGGAACTCTTGTACACTATAAAAAGCTTTAACTAAATATTTTTTGAAGAAGTGTGTGGGAGACACAGTGCAAAACTTATCAAATCTGCATATTGAAATCATAGGTGTGTTTTTCCCAACATTGATGAAAGCCGAAAATAAAGAAAATGAATATATCCCTTAAAATATAGAATCTATAATTAATTGAGAAAGATTCATCTTTATTGCCAAATTCAAGATTTTCATTTGTCTTTTGGGAGAGATTAAGCTTTCAATTGGTAAATTAAAAAATGTTAACAATTTATTTCAAGAATGCAGTTTCCATTCATTAATGGCAACTCTTTATAATATTATTATCCTAGTAAGTTAGCAATAAAATTAACACTTTCACACCATGCCTAAATAATCTAATATCAAAACTGATACTATATTTCTATTTAAAATTTAAATTATCATTTTTACTCACTTATATATTACTGGAGGAATGCATTTCACTTCTAGAGACAAGCTTCATCAGCCTGCCACCGTGGCCAGTTGTCAGTTTTGATATTAGATTATTATTTATGTAAGATGTAAAAGTGTTAATTACTGATAACTTACAAGACTAATAATTTTATGAAGAGTTTTGATATTAGATTGTTCAACAAGTATTTCGTGATGGGGAACATCACAGATCATACATAAATTTATTGCGAAATTGCAATTTTTAGCTCTATTTAATTTGGGGAACGATTCCTTTTGAGTTTGATAATCATCAGCGATGTAACTCATGTTTTTGCCTCAAATGTTTTAGCAATAAATCAAATTAATGAGAATGTATTTTTTAAATATAAATTTTCCCCTGATCCGTGCATTATTGGAGCTTTATTTCTTTTCAAGGCGGAAGTCTTCGACTGATTCCTGAACAGGAATACATGGAAGTAATGGCTCCGTACAAAAGCTTTCAGTTAAAATGCATCGGGCCTTCTAAAAAAGAGTGGATTTATCCTAGAAAACAGGTTCTGAGTACCTCAGCAATATCTAAAAAATTACCCGAGGTAATGTAGAATTTGGAACATGTGAACTGTTAACAATATTGACATATTATAATTATTAGGTACTACTCTTATTACTACAAGTCAGTGTAACCAAACATTGTCTCAGAACCCATTAGCCTACTGTACTTCATGAAGAAAAATATTTTACTGAATTATTGTGAAAATCTCGCTTGTAAATATGGAATTTCTTATAAAGGGGTTGATATATTTTCAAATTCCTGAAAATTATAAGATGGTTATTTAGAAAATGAGATTTTTCATAATGATATTGAATTTCACTGCAATAATATGCTCTCATGTTGTTTAGATATCCAATGTTATCATAACACAAAGTGCAGAAGACCCAGATGAGTCTATATTGACCGTGTATAATGCCAGCTACAGTGATGCAGGTGCATATCAGTGCTTCAATGAGAAGGAAACTAGTTCTGGTAGTAATCAAATCTATGTTTTTGTTAGAGGTAAGTAGTTGCCTATTTATCTTCTTGTTCGAAGTAAGTTACCCCTAAAACATAGCCTATCTTATATTCACAGGTAGGCTACTTTCTGAATTAATGAGAATTATACTGCAATTGATGATTTTATTTGTTTAATCAAACTAGAAGTTTATGAAAATATTGTTGCTTACCCTTATTATGTAACAACCATACTAACAGTACCGGTAGGCGTACTGTATCATTCTACCGTCTAGAAAATCTTGATTCTTTGAATTAGAAAGAGTCTCATTTATGATTTCAAATAAGTCATTTCTAAATAGCAAATTTTTTTCTAGGTACGGTATCAAAATAAAAAGTACCATATAGAAAGAAATTCTAGATCAATTAATAAATTTATATATATATATATGTGTGTGTGTGTGTGTGTGTGTGTTTTGAAACTCGTATTGAGAATTTTATCTGTATTCAAACAATATAATTCGTTTACTTATTTAAACAATCCGTATTAGCTTGTAATATTCATCTGCTCAACTGTTCAGAACTTACAACTACACTAGCTTGCATTGTCGTTATAGAAGTTCACTCAAAAAATTAATCATGAAGATCATGTGGCTGCTTCGGTCTTCGAGAAAGGTATCAATATTATTAACTTGGCCTATTTGATATTTTTTAATCAATACGTATTAACCAACATTTACATAATAATTTAGTGAGGGAATAGGCCCACTATTATTGATGGTCGTCTAAATGATAAATTGTTGTATTTTCTGTGGTGTTTTTCTTAGTTTAGTTACTCAAATATGTGTAGAAGTGTTGTCTAGTCGACCTTCTTTTGAGCTATTTCAATGTTTATTCATATCCTGAAGCAGTGGCGTAACGTACACCCCCGCAGACCCCGCGGCGCAGGGGGGGCCCGGGATATAAGGGGGCCCGGAATGAAAATATATTTTTTCAAGAAATGGCCCGTGCCCAGACTGAAATATATATATTTTTTTCAAAAGAAATAAAACTGAAACACTGAAGAAAGAAAGAATGAGCTAAATATTGTCAGGTCAATGTTTGTTTAATTTATCAATTCGCAGATAGCTTTAGTGAAGGAAATCAGAAGCAGGATGTTGTGACTTCAGGAATGGAGACATACCGAGGACAAAACACTCTTGAAACAAACTTATCTAGACTGTTATAAATCATGACGGCTATGTCTCCACAGTGCAAATATTACAGGAAATTAACTTAATATTATTTTCCCATCTTAATCCTCAATGTATATTAGCATATACGAAGTAATGGAAAGTGGGGGGTTGTGTAGAAATCAAAGCCAATATTTTTCATCATACAGTATTTTGAATTCAGTCTCTTGAATCGTCCAGTTGGATGCATGCAAGCCTACAAGTGTCCGGTAAATTGGCTTAGTGTGAACCGTATGTATGTATATTAATTGAGTTCGTGAGTTTTATTATTTGGAGTGCCAATTTTTTCATTACTATTCTATTTTTCAACATGATGCGTTTATGGTATTGTGATGTTGTTCGGTCATGTTTTAATTATTTCTATTTTTTCATCGACTAGTACATTTTTAAACAATGTTCAGAAGGAATATCAATTTATACCCTTGATACGTCGGATAAATTACGTGAATATTGTATAAGTATATAAATAATAGTTTTGGTTTAATTGTGTTAGTTCTCCCAACGCAGTTGAATTTTTTTCTTATAATAGGATCAAGTACTGTATAATGTATTTTACTCTCTTCTGCCTCTTAAGAATAAATTTCTTTTTTCATTTTTTCTCTTCTCCTGACTTAGTAATTTCGCGGTAATTTAGATAAAATGCCTTTTTATTAAAAATTGAACCTGTGTCCGTGTCTGCAAACGAGGCGAATTCTGAGAGAACACATTTTCTGGGAAAAGGAGCGAAGGTGCTAACAAGGAGGATGTGAATGTGGGTCCTATGGAAGACATCCATTTCAAGTTTTCTAGGTTTCAAGATTAATTATTTATAACATAATCAACTCTCAACCATTTCCATCTTTCAGGAGCCCGTAGGCTACAGCCAAAATCATTAGACTAGCCCCCCCTGAAACATGATTGAATTTTAAAATTTAATAGATAAAAAGGTGTTTAGTTCTTACATAATTATAACTGCCAACAAAATAATAATGCAAGTTTTTCAGGGAGGGGTGGCAAGGGTGAGGAGGGATATTTATATGATTTCGAAGAGAGGGGCCCGGAAAATCGGTTGCGGGGGGGCCCAATTGGAAAACGTTACGCCACTGTCCTGAAGCGTCATGTTTTTTATTGTTGCAACAAGATTCATCTTCTATGGTTTTCAGATGAATCATCACTGATCATCTGCAATTTATAAATAATAAAACTTTAAAACTAGTTTCAGCACACAAGAAGAGAACTTTTTTACTTTCCTTTAGTTTTATATAGTCTTATTCGTTCATTTTATTATTTAGGAAATCACTTAGATTAGCAAGCTGTGTATTTTTGAATTTCACTTCCATTATTTGTTCACAGATGAGGAACATCTATTGGCAGACGCAAAAAATAATAAAATTCATTTTGCATATCAATTCAGTAATCTTACTATACCTTGTAAGCCAACTACAAGCAATGTGACAGTTCAGCTCATGAATAAATTAAATAGTACATACACTAAAGAAGTGAGTTCAAAACCTGATATTAGATTTGTATCAGATCGGATTTTTTATTAGATCAGTACAAATAACAATAACAATCATAACTATTTTTCTTCAATATACAGTACCTATCTCACCGTCGTGAAGCTGGCCCCACCCAAAACGGCAGAAACTATAAGTTGTATATCATGAGATACTTCAGAGTTTCTGCTATTTAATGCCGCAAAAATAAATTTTCTGCTGTTTTCAGGAAAAAAGTTATTCAACTTTAAAAAAGTTAATTACTGGGTGGGGCCAGAATCACGCTGCCCCACCCACTTCGCAAAACTTAATAAAGCACATATCAATAGTTTCTGCTGAGTTTCTGCTATTTAATGCCGTAAAAATAAATTTTCTGCTGCTTTCAGAAAAAAAGTTATAGCCAATTTAATTTTTGGGTTAATGAAACTTAATTCGCTGTAACTCGGTTAATATACACATTACAATAACGGGCTAAGTGTCAATCTTTACTATTAAGCCATGGCTACCGTTTGAAACCAACTGTTTCTGAAACCAACTGAATTTTTTAGATGTTCACTTTCATTCGTCATAGAACAGCTGATTCTCGCATCTTATAGGCCTACAACTGCTGGTTGACGTCACATGCTGCCAGCCATCGATAACTCAACACAGAGCGTGATAATTATTTCCAGTCTGTTGTGGAGGTCCTTCTCATTAATTCTCTCTCTCACTCACTCGCTCGCTCACCCACATCCTTTTCATTCTTCATCTTTCCATAATGTCTCCGTCTTCATCACTACGTCCAATCATTTCTCACTTCCCCATTTTGTTAATCAGCTTCGGCACTATTTACAGACCTTCCCGCTGTTACACAGCCTTTAATATCCATATCTTTATAATTTGCAAATTTTCTAAAGAGCAGATAACTGCAGATTGATTTTTCTATTATAAGCGATTTTTGATAACGCTTTGTTATGTTTCAAAATAATAATTGGGTTTGAAACATTTTTGGAGACTAAGATTGTGTCATTCCTTATGTGTCCGAAAATGTTATCTTAGTGTCCAAAAACGTTCTCTTTAATATCCCAATTTAAAATTCACTTGAATTGCTGAACTGAAACAAAAAAAAAAAAAATTGCAGTTGTTTTCACACCTCTAATAGAAATATGTTAGTTCTATTACCTGTATTCCATTCTTCCACAGAAATAGCTATCAACTGTTCCTATAAACAAAAATCTTTGTCGCTATAGCCTATTGCCTAAATTATGATTGCTCACCTTTTTCAAGAACAAAGAACCGTTATGTATAGGCTATAGAATCTCTTCTCATGAGTACTGGATAAAGACTCATTAAACGATTTGAGCTACTAGCTCAAATTTGACGATTTTTTGCGGGCCATTTGTAGTTATTTCTGTCAGTTAATATTTTCAATTTTTAGCCAATTCTCAAAATCAATTGAACTTTCGATATTCTTTTACTTTTTAAACAGAATTTATCAAAAATCTGAAATTACATTTTTTCGAAATAGATAAAAATCATACCTAAGTACTTCTTATTAACTCACAAAAGGGAGGATGTGGTGCAAGAAAGGAAGTTGTTTCATATCACAAATTGAAATATGCTTGGTAAGGGAATTTGATCATAGTGTATTAGTTTGAAAAGAAAATTATGAACTATAATTTTAAAATAACAATTGAGAAAAGATTTTCAAGTAATTGTGGTGTTGGAGCTAACCCCCGGCAACCAGTTGTTAACCAGTTATCTCAAAAATTCGGTTACTCAGTTGGGGGTTGATGTACAAATTTTTTTATAGCTGGTACTAAATAGTACGAAATAGGTTCTAAATATTGGCATAAATTGTTTGAACAAATTCAGACATGGCCGGGTCAGCGACATGCATGTCCATTAACCCACACAAATAGTAAATGGAAATCATTGTGATTTTAGCCGATGAATATCGGGAGACAATGCTTGCTAATTTCATGTATATAGCCTTGCTCCAGCACCAGCCGGTGACTAGAGAAAATAGAATATTCTATTCCAGCGGTTCCCAACCGGTGGGTTGCAGAAGAGTTACAGGTGGGTTGTAACTATCCTAAAACTATCAGAAACCATGGAATAAACACTATAAGAGAAGATAAGAAAAATCAAATTGTGTTTTGATTGTTTTCTTGGTTCTTGACTTTGGCATCTGGGGCAGACTACAGAAGAACTGCATCTCTCCCAAGCATAGGCGTAATAAGTGGGGAGGGGGGGGAGGGGGGGAGGAGTATTGGGGACGTAACCCAACATTGCTTAGAAAAATTGTAAGAAACAATTTGAAAAACTAAAAATTTGAAAGATCATTCATTCAATTTGAAGCTAGGGTGAAGGAACCGGCAGCTGACACCTTAGTGAGCCAATTCATGAATATTATCTATTTACTTTTGGGCTATTGTACGGATTAATAAAAAAATGTTTACAATCTATTTATTCAAGTCTTTCAAATGACTGATTGAAATTGGGAACAATTTAGATACTAATTTCAACAAGAAATTTTGATTTTAAAATCACTTGATATCTATACCAATAGCTGACACCTCTATTTTTGGTCACCTCCAGTAGCTGACATACCTTGACACCAGTAGCTGACATACCTTGAATGAGCTAATTTAATTTTATATATCAAATAGTAATCATACATATAAAACATACTAGAGATTGATATTAACAATAATTAAAATAATGATAATGTCTAATATAGCCTATTTGATGATTAATAATATATTAATAATTAATAAGCATAGTAGAGAAATTTGAAAATCAATAATAATAGCTTAAGAGTCCTCATTGTAATCAACTAGTTCGCTCATTTTCTTCTATAACGAACAGTTAAATTTTAAATCACACAAACTTTTTGACCACATTATACAGAAACCACAGCTCTTCTAACCAACAAACCAACATCGATATTTATGATGCCTTGAAGATGGTTTTCAACAACTCGAAAACGTTTGGCCTACAAAGTAAGTGAAATACTACTTATTCTTAATAAAAATTTGACTGCAAGTCGTTGAATTCACTTGAAAAGTTAATACTAACAACGCAGTTCGTCATGGAACAAGAAATCCAGGAATTCAATTGAAATCAATGAGTAGGCCTCAATCCATGGCCAAGGAAGAACTAGAACAATGTGGAATGGTCATCATATATACATAGTGTTCACATTCACTACAATATCACCTATTATATTATTAATTTATGTTTAAATGGAATCATTTGAGAAAGCAAAGCAATGTGTAATAGATGTGGAAATTAATTATATCCAACAGCCTTGCTATACTGAGCGACTGTAGTTGTGGTCGCGCGCCACAATTGAGGCTCAATTAAGTCAGCCAAGCACTTTTGTCAGCGTTTGGTTCCTTTACCCTGTATGAATATTGTATAATATGTATTATATTTATATTCTGAGAAATTTTTTGAAGGGAGTAATATGTAAGAGTAATTGACCGTGGGAGGGGTTAGTAAACCCCCCACCCACTGAGTCAACTCTATTTACTCCACTCTATTTTGTCCACTGCTCCCAGATGATTCACACAGATTCGTGTGAACCTGTTAATTTTATCAATTACAATCTAAAAACTCAAGGGTCTTTGGTGCGTTGTGCGATGAAATGGGAAGTGAGCCAGTGGCGCACCCAAGGAAGGGGGATTAGAGGGCTTAAGCCCCCCCCCCCCCCAGAACCCGAGCTCTTTGAAAAATTGTTAATAATTTTTAAGATAATTTATTATGGAGAATATGTGCTGTAGGCTGATTAGTGTTGGTACATGTCATGTATTCAGCTTTTAAAGTAGAATAATGTTCATAACTAGTGGCTTCACATGGGGGGCTTTGGGGCTCAAGCCTTTCCCTCAGGTCCTGAAATCCTTATCAAAACGTTGATAATTTTCAAGCGAATTGGCTGTGTGTAATATGAACTCTAGGCTGTACATTTCAAACTTGTTTAAATAGGATAGTGTTTATAACAATTAACAATATCGGTATACTATTAAAAGGAATATTAATGAGTGACTACCATAGGTGGAAAAAGAGTTTGTAGCCTGGCAGAATTAAGATTTGACCAGGCGGCTGGGTAAAGATAATTCGTCTCACTCATATTAATCTGGCAATCATTTAACCAATAATTACAGGACCTCTAGCCTCTAGAACCTCCTAAACCTGTAATACATTTAACGTTACAGTAGATTAATAATATAATATTTTTCGGAAGGTGAAGCTCAGATAGTTCTGAGACCTGTGCGTGGGTAATGTAATGTGTTGAATGTTAATGTTTGATAAGTTGGACCCACAGTTTTAGGTGAGTTCCGAATCATCGGCAAGTGATTTTATAGCTGAGAACCCTCTTTTTTGGTGGCCGATCTATTCGGTCACCCTTACCCTAGGAATTTGCAGCTTATCTTATCTGACTGAACAGGCACCTGTTACGGTTCGCGGCTAACAATTTCCTAAAAAAGGTTACAGGTTTTTGCGAAAAAAATTCAATATAATTGCAAAAGTTTATTCCTTTTTAAACGCTTCAATACAGAAAGAAATACAGCAAAAGAGTGAAGTTATCATTTTCAATAAGAGATCAATAAATTAGCAATCATTCAGAAAACTTTAGGCTTCTAAAGCCCTCATTTAGGTGGTGAATTGAATGCATTCGTTGCGAAATGGACTGTAAAATTATTTAAAACATTAAGTACTGCGATTTGTTTTTGAGGATGAAGCCCACGTAGGTCTGAGACCTGTGCGTGGGTAAAGAGTTGGATGATGGTGATTGATGAGTTGGACCTACAGTTTTAGGTGGGTTCCAAACCACCGGGAAGTGATTTTACAGCAGAGAACAGTGTCTTTTTTGCTGGCCAATCTAATCGGTCACCGTTACAAACAGGACCTACGAGAACGCAGCTTATCTCTCTGATTGAACAGATACCTGCTACGGCTCGCGGCTATCACTTCCCTAATTATAAAGTTATATGAAATATGCAAAAAAAGGCCAAAAGAAGGCGTTTTTAAGATTGAAGGTTATGAGCTTGGTTATTGATTTCGAATAAAGCACCCAGAGTTTAATAAACCAGAACTTAAATTGGATCAAAAACAGAAGAATAGCAAGTGGAAAGCATCTGTGCAAAATCAGTATGCTTTGATTAAAAAAAACTCGACTTTATAAAATTTGGGACCGTTCTTGACTATTGAGTACATTCATATTTAATTTTTGACAAATGCCTTAATGATGAGGTTTGGTTAATAAAGTTAGCTTACTTAGCGTATATTCTTAGTTCTCTAAATACTCTTAATTTGACCTTAAGAAAAAGATATTCACAAATTATTTGTGCAAGACAAAATTGATGCTATACTATCAAAGAGATACAATGGTGGTCCGATAACATTTAGAAAAATGTATTATTTGATGACTTACGACTTCTGAACGATTTTTTGGATGATAAAATTATTACAGAACTATCAAAGTAAATAAAGAAACTTCCAAAATGATTATGATCATCTTAAAGCCTTGGCTTCTGAACTAAAACACTACCTTTCTTTCATAGAAGAATGAAAACAATGGATTGAAAATCCATTTGATGAGGACAACAAACTTAAATAATCTCAGCCTTACGACCTCCCAGTTACTCTTTTAAATCTTAAAATATTACAGTAACTGAACATTTCTTACACATTTTCTCTTAACAATTTGAGTTATTTAACCATTCACAATCGTAGTATGTAGATACATCAATTTAAAATATTTTAACAAAATTAAATTCTTTCTAAAAATAATACTGTATTCATCAAATTTTTTATTGCAAAATAAGAAGTCTGTTCTATGAAGTTTTATATTCAAATACTGAGTTTGAAATGTGTGGCTATTTTAGGTTTCCCTTTATTTTTTGGGTGAGTTTTTTGAAAAACCAGTAATTAATTATTTTGCAGGAAAATGAGCTCATTGAACTGCCGCGACTCTATCATTTAATCAGGCTATAAGGAGAAAGATTGAACATCATTTTGGATGGTGATGAGGATAGAATATCAAACAATATCCGTAATTGCGATGAGATTTCTGATGGTATTCACCACCCAGGGGCGTATTCAAGGGGGGAGTCCCCGGGTCCGGACCCCCCCCCCCCATTTTAGATGACTAAGCACTAGATAGAATGCTTTTTTGCTGTAGGAAATGTTCTTGAGAATAATTCTATACCAGTGATAATAATTCTAGTGAACAAAATTTAATCTAGACGGAATTAATATTACAATATTGGAGTGTTGAGAACTAAGAATCGCGGCTGTTATTGTATCCATTATTGTAGCATGTTTAGACTATCTTTATACGTTAGAGGAGAGAACTTTAATGTATGGTACATTATCGAGAAAGAGTGGGTTAGAATTTCATAACAAAACTGGGAGAAGTCATTAGTCTAGAAAAAACGTATTATAGTAGCATAGCTCGCAAATGTTGACATTGTGAATTCTTTTTCCATGATAAAATAAAAAAATGATTTTATAGACTTCCGTTTGAGCTTTTCAACTGTCCAGAAGTGGACAGCTCAGTTTCTGCGTGGATCACGGTCGGTGTTGAAGTAAAATTAATAATTTCGTTTTCGGTCCTGGTACAATGCCATACAATCTTGCATTTATACAAGTTTTAATAGAGATTAAAACAATTGCTGCCATTTAATATTAGTTTTCAATTTTTCAATTATTGGATTTTTAATTTTTCGTTTTAAGTTTGTTTTGGCTGAAAAAAGAAAATATCCATTACTTTTACGCAAAAACAGCTAAAACATTAATAATTAAAGAAACATTGACTTCATCCTCAAACAGTAGTTGTGATAGTTTAGAAATCAATCAGGTGTGGGATTTCTTCATTTGTTGAAACAAATTAATTGAATCCAATCTCAGGGACTTGACTCATAATTTCTTTGAGAAATTCATGAGTCTTGCTGGTGAGAATTGGTAAGTACACATAAATTTAAAGAATTAACACCATTTTCTGCAAATAATAAATTGAAAACGATATTGATTTTCCCAATATTGGATGGTGCACACACAATTCAAAAGTACACTGTGTCTCATTTGTTGCTTTCTGTTCTTCTCATTTACATTCCGGTGGTTCGGAACCCACCTAAAACTGTAGGTCTAACTCATCAATCACCATCATCCAACTCATTACCCACGCACAGGTCTCAGACCTATGTGGGCTTCATCCTCAAAAAAAAAAAAAAAAAAAAAAAAAAATACTTATCAAAGTTGATCAGTGGTAGTTTTGATATGTGCTGTTTCAAGTTCATTTTTCAATACAGAGACAATATGATTATTTTTCCAGACAACATTATTATTATCAATCCATGAATTGTATTTCGAATCAAAGCCCAACCATTTTACATACAATTTGTTAACTTTCTTCTCTAGTACACTCTCAATAACATACACATCAGGGTACTTGGTTTCTTCTTTCCATACTCATAGAATGCACCCTTTTAATGAAATGAAATAAATTTTATTCATCCACAACAATTTACAATAAACAGAAAAACAGTCTCTTATCACAATGAAAAAGATCTATATACCATATAGATAACACATAAAACTCTGCTATATAAAAAAAAACAAGCTACATAATACATTAAAAAAAACACACTAAAAATCGTAATAAGGACAAGATTCTTTTCCTTAGATGAATAAAAGAAAAACATCCCGAGGCCTAGCCTGTGTGGGATGGTATGCAAATTCTTACTTAAAGTAGAGAACTAGATATAGATGGTGCGACCGACCGGTCATTTATTAATACATAATTATAGGGTTGCTAGACATACAAGGAATCAAATTAGACTTCAAACATTTAAGAAGGTATAATAATGTTATTAATGCATAATAATAGGATTACTAGACAACGTCCAAATCGAATTGGACTTCAAACAATTAATAAGGTAGATGAATGAATATAGGGTATATGCAATAAGGTATTGAATGAATTAATAATATACAATGAATAAGGTTCACATAATACATTGAACCTCTACGTGAAAAAGCCATAATGAAGTAGAAGTTTTTCAACTTTGGTGAAGCTTCTCTATCAGTTTCTTTTTTTAAATTGAATTAGGGATGCAAAAAAAGTATTTACATCGTCTAGCTCGATAAGGTACTCCTTCACTGTTTTGAGGAAAATATATTTCTTAGAAATAGATCTAATATAAACCGGTAATAAATTATAAAATTTTGGAGCCAAAAAAGTATAACATTTTTTAAACAACGTTAAATTTGGTCTTGGAATATTCACATCCAATCTATTTCTTAAAACATAATGTAGTCCAGGTCTTTCACACCTTCGTTCTGTACTGGCTCTGTCGAAAAAAATCTTCAATACCTTATAAATATATAAATTTTGGAATGGCAGTATTCTCATTACTCTAAACAATGGACGAGTGTGTTCTAAATATCCTGCATTACAAGAAATACGGATAAAGGACTTTTGTAGTATAACTATTGGTTTTACTGTTGTATAATATGCTCCTCCCCAAATGGATAATCCATATTGGAGTTTGGAGTCGACAAAAGCAAAATACAACACCCTCATTACATCAGGGGGGCATATAGATTTGAGCATATAAAATATTCTTGTTCATTTCATCATCTTTTTTTCAATATACGTAACATGTGGCTTCCAAGTAAGATTACTGTCCAACATTAGTCCTAAATATTTTGTTTCTTCAACTTGCTCAATCGTAGTGCAATCACAGTTAGTGGTTATACATGAGATTTCGTGATATTTCAAATGTATCGTTGTCTTCACCTATTCCCTTCACCTTTCATCTCACATGAGATGGGTGCCGAAAAATATGTTTTTTTTTTTAAAACATGGAGTTTCGAAATTTTAAAATGGGTTTAGCAACTTTTTAATATTAAAAAAAAACATTCGTATATGTATTGTGTAATAAGTAGTACAGTATAATACTTAATTAATAAATTGAAATAGTTTAAAATTGGTGAACTACGGCTGCTGTGATACAAAGTGAATAAAAGTTTTAGGATTTGATTGCCGTGGGGGGGGGGGGGGAGGGGGGTTAGTCAAGGAGTGTTGTATGTAGGTAAAGTGGACCCCCCTTGAAAAATTTCTGGATAAGCTTATGTCACCACCATATGAAAACGCCCTTTTTTAATTTTCGCTTTCATAAAAAACAAATACGGAAATCAACTCAAGGTTGAAAGTGATTCAAGATTAAAAAGATTGAAAATACCTTCATTCAACCCTGACATTGACGTTTTAGTGCAAACGAAAAAGTCTTGAATACATTAATCCTCATTACTTAATAAACAGCAATTTGACTTATTAAAAGGTTGTGATAACAATTTTCTTAACTGTAATCATATCAAAGCCGTATTAATATATTTTGATTAAAAAATTAAAATGGTTTCTGAGTAAGCCTACTTTTATAACATTCTAGTTCTTTTTCTCACCTATATAGGAGCATTTTTTAGTGAGTAAGAAATCACTTGTTACATATATTGCAAGCATTGGGGAAAGTGGGAGAATACCATGCAGTGGGGTAATACCGTACACCCTATTTTTGAATCTTCTGGTAGTAGTTAGTAGCACGTGATGACATTCCACAATAATTGCTTTAATGGGAGTGGGCCGCTTCGATACGCAACACACATCACCACATACAGCAGCCGGCTGTGACGTCATATTACAAATAATCTAGAAAAATTGATTACTCCGTTGGGGTTGATGTATTAAATTAATAATTCAACTTGACACACAACTCAATATAATTGAAACTTATTATAGATACTACTAAGCACATACATACCAAAGAGTAAGTTGAGTTACCCCACCACTAGTAGTTCTGTGAAGAGTAGTCCTCACGCAATAAACCCTTCAAATATCTGAAAGATATTTTGCGAAATTTTACCCATTGTCCACTTCATATTAGGGGGAGAACAGGACAGGGGGGAGCTGATTTTTTTGGAGCATTTTGTTAGCTTTAACTTTGGTGAGAACAGAGAAATTGATGAATCTTAATTATCGTTTCCAATGTATAAGCGAAAAACCGAAAAATTGTACCCTTTTTAAACCTGACTTGAGTTTTTGACTTTTGTAGTTATGGTTTCCAAGTTCTCTTCAAAATCGTTTAAAAACCTTATTTTAAAAAAACCTAAATCTTATTATTTTGTGTATTATGTAACTATGTGCATTACTAACCATGCTCAAAAAATGTGTTTAGAATGCACAAATTCAAGTGTAACTTTAAAACATTTCCTGTGGGGGGGGGGATCCCTGAACCCCACTTTTGCTGGGAGTTAAACCATACCCCCAGACCCACGGTAAGTTACAGCTCCGGTACTTCTCAATTCAGAAATTAAGCCTTGTTCTGGCATGTATGTACATTAGTAGTAAAATTGTCTTAAATGACCGGTCTATGCTGATGTGTCATTAACCGAGATACAGCCAATTAATTTTCGTTGACCCAAAATTTAATTGGCTATAACTTTTTTCTGAAAGCATCAGAAACTTTACTTTTCATGGCATTGAGTAGCAGAAATTCAACTGAAAATTTTGACATATATTGAATTGAAATTTTTGAAGTGGGTGGGGCTGGTTAAAAATAACATTGGTTTAAATGGCAAAATAGTTTTTGCTATATCTTTTTTGCTGGTGTAGCTACGGCTATGCTGTTAATGTCATTTGATAGCCACTGTTTAGCAGTAAAGATTGACATGTAGCCCGTTATTGTAACATGTATACTAACCGAGTTACAGCCAATTAATTTTCATCAACCCAAAACTTGAATGGGCTATAACTTTTTTTCTAAAAGCAGCAGAAAATTTATTTTTGCGGCATTAAATAGCAGAAACTCAGCAGAAACTATTGATATGTGCTTTATTAAGTTTTGCGAAGTGGGTGGGGCAGCGTGATTCTGGCCCCACCCAGTAATTAACTTTTTTAAAGTTGAATAACTTTTTTCCTGAAAACAGCAGAACATTTATTTTTGCGGCATTAAATAGCAGAAACTCTGAAGTATCTCATGATATACAACTTATAGTTTCTGCCGTTTTGGGTGGGGCCAGCTTCACGACGGTACCTATCTCTGCTAACTTACGTAAATCTCTCTGCTCATTTCTAAGAGATCAATAAAAAAAATGAGCTTTAAAATTAAATTACAGTGAATCTGTTTTGAGAATTTCATGCCCGGAATCATTTCAGAGATCAAAATATGTCATTTTGCCCTTTCTCAAGCACAAATGACTATATTCACCAACTATAAGTGTTGTTGAAGTAGATTCATAATATTATCTGGAATTTCAAAAGTGGTGTGAAACATGTAAGCACAGAAGCTACATAAAACAATAAATTGATTTAGTGGTTTGTTTGATAATATAACTTACATACAAAGCATAATGTTTCATTTTTAGTTCAAAGTTGGAGATGAATATAATTTTATTGGAGCTCCTTTGGAATATAATATTAAGGAAGGGTATATACTACCTTTTATAACACCACATATCACTGAGTACAACAGCATCTTCCAATGTATCGGGAAACATGGAGACAAACAAGATGAGATCAAGTTCAGGGTCATATACATTGGTGAGTAGTGATTGATTACTTGCTATTCCTATTCGAAATTATGTTTTTTGTTACTCATATTAAAAACTCACTATGAGCCAAGATTTTATTGAGCTTATGTACAGTACTCGAGGAATAGGATGAGCTATGACCTTGAGATGCGCAGTGGCAAAACCGCTTGTGACAACGGAGTGGGAAGCTCCGGGCGGCTCACTCACTCCCCAGCAGTCTCTCTGTTTCTCACTGTCTCTCCGCATGCAGTTGCTTCTGCTCTCGCATAACTCACAGCTCATCCTATACCTTCCGTACTGTAACTCAAATTGAAGAACATCTTCGATATCAGACCAATTTAGATCCGTGAAACAAAAAATCTGACTTGACTCTCATTCTCCCATCTGAAGTACAAGTGAATACATTTTTTCATTTCTTGAATTTATTTTACTTATTCAATTATTATTTTATTCCTCATTAGTAGCCTAGTGAGTGTGCAGAGGTAGTGTATTCAAGCATTTATTTAACATGATGTTAAAGATCCATCTTGTTTTCACTAGTATATAATAAAAACTTAAAACACACTTTTAAGTGGAAATTATGTCTCACGTTATGGCGTGACGGCCGTTTCACTCTGTTGTCGAGACCTTCGTCAGACGACCCACATTACACACAGTACACAGTGTACTGTGGGTCGTCTGATGATGCTCTTTACAACAGAGTGTTAAAATACATAGCACAGCAGAATGGTTACAAACACACACTGATAGACAAACTACTGCACAGAATAACAACAGAACCAATCACCAACAACAAACAGGATGACAACTCACATACCTTAACAACAACACTCACAAAATAGCAGCATCATTCAGAAAACTCAAATATGAAATAGCTTATAGAACTAACTCACTCAAAAAACACCTGCATTCTTAAACAACACCTCAAAACAAATGCAATAGATCTGGCATTTATAAATTGAAATGCAATGACTGCAACAAGTTCTATATAGTACAAACTGGCAGGATCTTGACCACTAGATTCAAAGAACACTCAAGAGGCATCATACACCCAAACACAAATTCCACTTTTGCTGAAAACATCATTACAACAGGCCACAGTTAAACAGACATTGACACTAATTTAGACACAGTACACTTCACTCACAAAAGCCAGAAACTCAATGTTTTAGAGAAATATAAAATTTATAAATACACAAAGCAACAACCTGACAACATTTTAAATGATCATCTTAGCTTCTTTTCACACACCCATTTTGTTAAAATAATAACAATTTCAAACCGCCCGCCTACTCATCCCCCCACCCCTTTGCACTTCCAACATCCATATAACCCTCAAACTCATGACTTAGATCAGTGTACTGTGGGTCGTCTGAAGATGCTCTTAACAACAGAGTGAAACGACCGTTATGCCATAATGTGACATAATTTCCACTTAAAAGTGTTTTTTAAGTTTTTATTATTTATTTACCTTTGTAACCTATTGATATTATTTTTCACATTTTCGAACAGAAATTATATCTTTATTCAAAAACAAGAATTGAAAAGTAGGGAAAACTCAGTAGTTTTACATTTGACATCGAAATTTAAAACGTTTGTAATTATTGGAAATTTGCCGAGAAAAATAAATAGGATTAAAAAGAAATAATTTGTTATCCATCGCTAATTCACCTTCTTATTATGTCAGGATATGCTGAAAGTTTGAACAAGCCATACATTGCTGCCAATAAGAAGTTTGTGGTGGTCGGCGACAATGTAGAGCTCGACTGTATTCTTTTGGAAGTGGCTTCTATTAATATTTTTAACATAACATGGAATTTTCCTGAGGAAGTGAAGGTTGGTATGAATGTCTCAGTGCAACTATGTGGTACATTATAAACAGTTGATTGGTAGCTACTCCCTTTTGCACAAACGTCCTATCATTATGATGATTCGTTATTCTTTCCACGTTTATACCAATCTGCTATGTGAAAGCACATGCTTATACCTACATAACTCATATAAGCTAGCATTCTTATGATCTATATGTATCTTGAATGGTGGAGCACATACCTAGTATAAAATGTATACAAGAGGTACCATGGTACCATCATTCACACACATGCGCCATCTTGTTATAACTCAACATAATCTGAAACAAGCCTTATATAATGAAATGAAATATCTATTGTTCCTTTACAAATACAGCAGATACAAAACATTTTTTTTGTTCATTCCTCTATCACTGCTACTAAGAAGGACTGTTGCATTACTGATTGTGACTCTCTGTTACTTATTTGTAAATTCAAGAATTATTTATTTCATGTGTTAGGTATTTACAGGTTTCACCTCGGTGATCGTCTTCATTTATTGCTAGTCTTGATAAATTCTTGGCCACCACAAAAAACTCAGATTTATATTGTCTAGGGGATATTAATCTCAATGTTTGTGTTTCGGATGCATATAGTGATGCATATTTAAATTGTCTAAATGCCAATGGTTTGCAGCAATTAGTTGATATAGGGACGAGGGCAGTGGGGTCATCTCTAACCTGCATTAACCACTTTTCATATCGTTCAAATCTGTACAATATTTATAAAGTTGCTGTCATTGAAACTCTAATCACGGATTATAGGGCTGTTTCTTGTGTGTTGCCTATTTGTATAGAAAAAAGGAGGATTCAGCAGACTGAATTTAAAAAGCTTGATCATAAGCATTTGAATACCCTCTTAAAACGTGAAAATTGGGAAGCCGTTTTTAAAGAAACTGAAACTAACAAAGCCTTCAATACTCTTTATGAAATTTTGAAAAATTATATAGATAAATCCACAAAATATATTAAATAATATAGAAAGAACATGAAAATGTTGAAACCCTGGATGACCCCTGGCTTAGCCAACGCTATTCTTATTCGAGATAATTTGCACAAAGTTTATAAAAATAATCTGAGATTTAAAAGCAATTTTGACAATATGAAAAATAAAATTAAAGTATGGATAAAGGAGGCAAAGTTTCAATATTCTTCTCAGTTATTCTTTCAAAAACAAAACCCTAGAGAAAAATGGAAAATACTAAAAACACTCTTACCAGTAAAAAACAAAAATAAGGAGGCAGATATTGTACTACAGGAAAATGATGTTTTAATAGATGATAACGGATTAGTTTCTGATGTAATGAATGAATATTTTGTTGAAATGCCCAAAAATCTTTCTCAGTCTTTTGCTACTCTATCTAGTCGCTCTCAGGTACAATCTCTTGAGTACTTCAGAATTATAAACAACCATAAGTCTATTTTCTTCAGCCCTGTCACACCCCTTGAGTTGAAAACTTTTGTAGACTCTCTTTCTACTCATAAAAGCTCGGGTGATGACATTATAACTGCTAAAATTGTCAAAGAAAATTTCGAATCTCTTTCTCCTGTTTTAATATTTTTGTTTAATTTGTCTTTAGTCTCTGGCTGTTTTCCTGAAATTCTTAAATCTGCTACTGTTATTCCAATCTTCAAGAAAGGAAGTAAACTCAACAAAATAAATTATAGACCTATTTCATTATTACCTATAGGCTATTGTCAAAGCTGTTTGAAAATATAATTAAAAATAGATTACTTTCTTTCCTAGATAGCTGTCACTTTTTTCAGCAAGTCAGTTTGGTTTCAGGGAGAATGTTAGTACAGAGATTGCTTTGCAGCACTTTCTGGAAAACATCTACTCTGGACTCAACGGTGGCTGTAGTGGCAAAACAGCTGGACTTTTTTTAGATATCAGCAAGGCATTTGATACGGTTAATCATAGTCTGTTGTTTGACAAGCTGGAGAGTGCTGGTGTTAGGGGAATTCCACTAGACTGGTTTAAGTCCTTTCTCAAAGACAGGAAGCAATATGTGAAAATTAAAAATGCTAAAAGCAAAATACTACCTATAACATGTGGCGTACCACAAGGTTCAGTTTTGGGTCCTATTCTGTTCTTAATTTTTGTTAATGACTTGTATAATGGTAACTTGAATGGACGGATTACTGCTTTTGCAGATGATACTGCTCTTTCATATATAAGTAAAGATATTAATGAGTTACAAGTCAAAATGCAGTCTGATCTGAGTAAAATATATCTATGGTTTACCTGTAACAAGTTAAAAATTAATGTATCAAAAACTAATTATATGATCTTTTGTCTTTCTGGAAATTCAGACCTACCTGCTCTACTGCGATTGCACTCTCCAGATTGTCATTATACTCATTGTGATTGTCCAATTATCAGTTTGGCTAATTGCACAAAATATTTGGGCATCACCCTAGACGAAAATTTAAATTGGAAACACCAGATTGAAAACCTAAAGAAGTATTTGAGGTTCCTCCTAATGGTGTTCCATCGTATTAGATATCTCTGTAATTTTAATGTGATGAAGGAGCTGTATTTCGCTTTTGTGCATTCAAAAATTGATTATGGTATAACCTGTTAGGGAAGCTCCTACTACACAAATCAGGACCAAATAATTAAAATACAGAAAGCTTTTATTAGAACAATAATAGGTAGCAAATTTTATGAACATAGCTTCCCCTTATTCTGCCATCTCCGAATTCTGCCTGTTAGATTTTTGTTTATATTCAAAGTTTTATCTGTGTTCTTTGAAATTAGTGGAAATAGAGGTGTAACAATTGATTATTGTAAGCCTGTAACCACAGATTGTCGAACTAGGCGGGCTGCAGGCTCTCATATCAGAGGTCAAAAACCTAATTGCACTCTCTTCCAGAAAACATTCATGTTCTTGGCATTTAGATTTTTCAATGCTATGTCCCTTAGCTTAAAGTCAGCAATCATGGCGTCTAATAGTAAAAGTCTGATTAAAAGCAAAATTAAAGTGTGGCTATTGTCTCATACACCCGACTACGTAGAAAGCTTGTTCCAGATCCTTGTTTGAGCTTGTAGATTGAACAATTCCATTTGAATTCTAAACAAGTGCATACTTTTATTTATATTTAATAATTTGATGATAATCTTATGGTTGTAGATCAACTTATCTGCAAATCCTTTAACTGTTATTCCTATCCTACTTACCTAGTAAATCCTTTTTATCCCTAATTAAACCCTCTTTCCAGGTGGAATCTTTCCTCTGTTAGCCTTCTATGATCACTTTTTGTAACTTACTTCTTCTTTTTTTTCTTCTTCCAACTTATTATATTGTACAGTTCATTTGAATAATTATTTCAAAATATATAACTTATTTAACATCAGGATATTACATTAATAATGTTTATTTTTTAGTTTTTCTTCTATCTCTTTCATTTAAAATAGGTTTATTTTATAGACTCCCTCCAGCGGTCCACAGGTTGCATCTTGTGTGCTGGATTGTATTTTCTCTTTAAGTTTAATTTTTTTTTAAGAATTATATTTTTGGTTTGAACATAGCTTTTTCTGTAGATAAGAAAGAAAAAAACATTGTATATTGCTATTTTTCTTTTGAGAATAAAATCGATCTATCTAAAACATCCAAGCAGTACAATAATTGAATATTTGAAATTAAAAATTATATTACAAGTACAAATTAGAAGAAATCATAGCATTAATTCAATAATGTCCAACACTAGTCACTAATGCATGTATTTTATAACTCTAAAAGCTAATTTTCTCTCCAAACCAAATAATAAAATTATTTATCCAATTACCATATTCAATTTTTAACAAATTATTCAGCTGATTTATATACTACAATTATTCATGTTCAGCTGATCTCTGAATTTGAATATTTTAGTTGACTTTGTTGGCAGCATTCTAATCCAGCTATCATTGCTCGAATAACAGAACCCCTTAGTTAATAATGGCTCACTTTTATACTGAATAATGTGATGGAAGGTGGAACAGTTAATGAACCATTATTATGATGGGACGTTTGTGCAAACGGGGATTAGATTTCCAAACTGTTGTAATGTGAATTTTATTCTGGATTTCTTGTTCCATGACGAACTGCGTTGTTAATATTAACTTTTTAAGTGAATTCAACGACTTGAAGTCAAATTCTTTATTAAGAATAAGTAGAATTTACTTACTCTGTAGGCCAAACGTTTTCGGCCTCTGAAAAGGGATCTCCTACAGAGTAAGTAAATTCTACGCATTCTTAATAAAAATTTGACTGCAAGTTAATATTAACAACGCAGTTCGTCATGGAACAAGAAATCCAGAATAAGATTCACATTACAACAATTTGGATTCTTGTGCGTTCCTTTATCGGTCGCAATCAATAATTATCACACTAGAAAAGTAGCCAGACCAGAAATATTCCTATCAGTATTTTTGTGAATAAACGCCGAGCTGGAGCATCTGAGGACAAATATTTTATTTCTTGTGAAGGCTATATTTATGATTTTGAAAACTTAAACTTAAACTTAACAAATGATTTTAAAACTTATGAATTCAATATTAGTGAGTTAAAGTGAATTTCATTAAAACAATATTTTTGCTGAAGATATTTCTAGTATATGAATTCATGAAAAACATGAGTTATAGTTAATGGTTGAGTTTATTGGAGCCTGCTCCGGTGCAACCGCTTGCACCACCAGGCGTCTGATTGGTCTATGAATCAATCAGAAGCCAGCGACCCAAGCGGTTGCGCCGGTGCAGACTCCCATATAAGCTCATGCAAGACATTAGAAATAGACAATGAGAAATCATCAATAATTGATATTCAATTCCGGCAAGCACTTCTTAGAAATCAGCACTCTAAATGATAGCTCACCACCAATAAGGTTCTTCCTCAAAAATTTGATAATTGTGCCTATGTGCTGTAGGCCTATTAATATTACAAATACTATCTCTGTTATCAGGGTAATATACAACAACAGAGTAATAATATGATACGAGAAAAAATAGAAAATGAAACTTCAATGAAGCGTTATCACAACAGACTTGTATTGAACAAAATTGGAATGAAACATCAAGGAGATTACACCTGCACTGTAATAGATCGATTAAGCAATACCAATAGAGCAATGTTTCGCTTGAAAGTTCACCCTAAGAATATTACATTTGTGAATCTGATATCTGATGACGCTCCAGAGAAGATTGTTCCTCCTTCCACAAACGAACAGAGAATTACAGTGAGGATTGATGCCAACCCTAGTGTGGAAAAAGTTGATTGGTAAGTTTCAGTTTGAACCCTCTTCTCTATATATTTAGATGGGCTAACGTACTGTAAATATATATACATATATTAGTTTACTAACCGCCATATTACGGTAACAAATTACTGTAATAGACTGAAGAAATCAAGCCAATCAAGGACATCAAATCTTGATGTTTGGTCTATGTTACTGTACTCTAAAAAAACCTAAGACAATTTCACCAGACAAAAAAAATCACTTTTTTGTCAACTAGCTGGCCAGGTGTGATTGATAGGTAGGAAAATAGGTCTTCTCAAGGTACACAGTAAACTTCATTAATTATAAATTTCACTGTGAGCACTGTTATAGGGGAGGGGGGCTATATTTTTTCGAAAATCGTAATTATCAATAGGTAAGGTATACAGCATCAAAAGATATGGTAACACGCATAATATTAGTCATCCTATAAGTGATTCTAAAATTCAAATGTCATAATCTATAATATTCTAGAAATTAATTTTTCTCCGACATTCTTCACAACAGGTCACACCTGTGACCTGGGTCAACTGGGTCATTTTAATGATTCAAGCTATTCGCCCATAGTTTATCAGGCTCAGCTTTGGCACCTGTTCACAAACTTACTTCAGTGGCGCAGTGGTAAAGTAGACGGTACCGGTATCAACAGATTTGATGCCTCTGCCATGAGATGATCGAATCTTCGAGATAGCTATTGTGTTTTGAAAGGTTTATGTATGACTGACTACCGTATTATATCCTGTATGAACATGCAGAATATACTGCTTCGTCATATGCGGCCTCCAACTTGTAAAATGATGAATAAATAATAAAAAAATTTATAAAACATGTCTGCCCAAAAACAAATTATTTCAAAAGATCTTTAGCTAATTAACAAAGATTCGGTGACCAGATAGTTATGAAATATTTTTCACATCCCAAGAAAGAGACTATTCAAATGATCCTGTAGCCCTAATTTAATACTCCAATGCACAGTCTGCCGATTAAAAATTAAAATTTTATACAGAAATATCAATGACTTTGCAGAATAGGATTAGTTTGTGAGTAATTAGAATAAACTAAATGAAAATCTAAATCTATAGTTAAAAGATTAAATTCAATTAATCGAGATGAATATACTATTTTCGAGGTTTACAAACAATACAAACAAACTTGATCGTTTGCAAACAACTTGATCTGACTTGTCTTATACTCCTTAACTGGAGTCTTCAAGACGTAATTTACAAAATAAAATCACAAAAAATTTCATTTTGTCGAGAAGATGAATTTCCATAGAAACGTTACAAAGCATATCCCACAAGAATACCGATCACCCCAATATGTAATCAAGCACAAAGTGAATTCTACAAAAAACTGATTTTCTGGAAGGTATCAGCTTGCAAAAACCATTTGACTTAAAAGGTACCGGTATCCGTAAAGGTGATTAGCCATAGGAAAAAGATTTTCATCCAAGAGGGCATTGTGGAGTGCAGGGGGCGAGTAGTATATATTATATAAGCTTAAAATTAATAGTAGGCCAATGATCATCCTACCCATCCTAGGCCTACCTACCTAACTTATAAAAAATATAGTATACACTTTTAATATCGAAATTTTCTTCATTTCCCTCTTTGGACACAAGTTCTAGGACAGTTCTATGTAACGACTATGCATAACATTATTGAAGAAACGTACCGTACTATCAATGAAGCATCTTATTCAAGACACACTGTATCAATGAACGGAGTGTCCCATAAAAGCGTACTTCCTGTTCCACCTCTGTACTCCATACATGTTTAAAAAAATGTATTTTTGTCGCACTTCAAATTAGGGAGACTATAATTATAATGAAAGAAAATTATATGCTCTCTTGAGTTTGATAATAAAAATTTCTTCTGTACTTTTGAGATTTTAAGTGGAAAAACCTAAAAAATAGGAATTTATAGCTTTGAAAACAGTTTCTCAATATTGAAGTATTGCTGATGTATAAGCATATATGAAGCATATATACATACTCCGGATCTAAAAACGTTATTTATTATCGCATGGAAACCCCTAATACTGTAATTTGGAAAAATGTGAGAAATAATTAAAAAGTAATTTTTCTTCTTAGGTACTTCACCAACAGGAAGAACAATACTTCTGGTATTTCTGACGGAAAATATTACAAAATTGAAAGGTTCAATGAGGATTATGTAACGTTGATTATTAAGTCCCCAGGAGTCAACGACAGTGGAATCTATAGTTTCTGTGCCAGCAATGAGAAAAATGCATCTTGTATTGACATAAAACTATTTGTAGAAGGTGAGCTATTAAAGTCCCAATTTGTTTCTTTTAGGTAACTTACTGTACTAGAAGTTCTGTGAACAGTAGACCTCACTCGCTCAACACTCACACATAAGGGGATGACATTTTCGAAAAAAGTTGAAGAGCGTTTTCAACTCGATTTTAATTCCTTAATCTTTTATTGAGGACAGAAACTGTAAAAATCAATATTTGAAAAGACCAAAGATTTTGACGCCGCCTAGAAATCACCCCTCGTTTGAGAGACAGTGAGAAAAATTAAGGGTTCTCATACATTTTTAGCAGCTTTCAAATTCAAATTCAAATTTCTTTATTCCGATTCACAAGTTCAAAAGATCAATACAACAATGCAAATATATCACAAAATGGTCAGAGATCAAGATATAGGATAAACAAAAAAATACTGAATAATATAGTAAATGAGTTAGAACCCCTATGAATTCATTTGTATGATATATCACTAATTAATACCTATTACCTAGTAGTGTGAATCAGAATAATGTAGACTACTTGCTGTAAGCATAATGCTTAACGTCTGCAAATAGGGATGCATATTAATATCAAATATAATTTATAATTGAAAGAGCTGGAGAAAAAAGAAAGGAAAAAAAATTGTAATGAAACGCACACGCACACACACATTCGCTCATCTTCCACACTTTTCCAATTTCAGCTTGATTTCTTGAGTTAATGATTGTCACCATTATGATGAAGTTATATCAGAAACTAAGAAATAACAGTAAATAGAATCTCTAAACAATCAGGCATAAGATTTCGGAGCCATCTAAGAATGTGAATCTTAAAAATGTTTCTGTTTTTTATCCTCTTTGCCTCAAATGGTACATTATTAAAAAACTTAGGACCAAGAAATACAAAAGATTTCTGGAAACAAGTGGTATACGACTTGGGAAGCCTCAGTAGATCAGATGTCACTCTCCTGGTATGATAACTGTGAGCATCCCTGAACAGTGCATGACCACAGTTTCCAGACATAACATAAAACATAATTATACAAAACTTTAAAAACAAATATATATCTCAAAGGCAAACATTTAAGATCCTGAAAGATAGGATAGGAATGCTCGTATCTACCCGACTTTTTAACAGCTCCATCTATAGATTTTTGTAGGGTTATCAGTGGTCTCAAGTGGGTAATATACGTGGAGCCCCAACAACTTATTCCATAACTCAACTTTGGATCAACCAGAGCAAAGTATAACTGTCTAAGAACGGGTATGGGAAGAGTTTTGTTGAGAAAATAAAATTTTCTTAGGATGCATAGTACATAAGTTTTAACATTGCGTATGTGTTGAGACCAGGTGAGCTTCTCATCAACTGTAACACCTAGGTATTTGATGGAGTCAATTTGACTGACAACTTCACAGTCACAGTTGTTATGCTCACAGACACCATGAAACCTCAGTGCAGATGGTAATCTCCAGGATGTTGACAGTGTAAACAATATATATTTGGTCTTGGACAGCTTTTAATATCAATAAATCTCCAATAATAAAAAACAGAAATTATTCATCAAATAAATGATGAATTTATTTATTTACTTTTTCTCATCCATCTTCCATTCCCGATTTTCACCAACTAAAATTATAATTGTTTTTTCACCTGTGATGATCACATACTTATACTATCTGGTTCTTCTTTGCAGCTGTACGTTATATTTTTTAATCATAATATTGTCTGACCTAAAAAATATTTTGGAACATCTAAATACAAAAAATTGAATAAGACTATTCAAGTCGAATTGAAAGAATAACTTATGTGGAGACGCTTACCGAGAGATAGGCAGTCCAAGACTATAAAGAATGTGTTGTGTAAACACACTGCGTAGGACCAAGCACGCACGCACTCATTACGTCTCCACGTCTTGGACTCATGTGGGCATCATCAGCAACAAAAAAACACACACACACGCGCTTGCCAGTTACAATCTACTAAACAGGATTTTTAGTAATTCCTCATTGTTACGACAATGGCCATTTTTTTGCATTCATTGCCTGGGCTATTAGTACTAAGTTTCCTGATTTATAAATGCACTATACTGAGTTTCCTGTTTATAAATGCACTACAATAATGCTACAAAATCAGTACAAATACCATCAACTGTATATAAGAAGGAAGCTCATATTGATACAGTTTCGCTTTATTTGAAAAAAATGGCCGCCATATTGAATTTGAAAAAATAAAATATATACATCGCTAGGCCTAGGAATAAGGAACATCCCTATGAAAAATCATAACAATTGGTTTAGACGTTCGTCTGTAATCGTGAGACAGAGAAACAGACAGACAGAGGAAATGCCGATCGTCTTAAAGGATAGACCTCACTTCGTTTGGTCAATTATTGCTGTCGATAAAGTGCAATAGCTCATGGTTTTCTTATCTTTGAGAAAATATGTATCTCAGAAAATATACATAATTCTAATATCAAAACGGACACTGTACTTCTGTTTTGAGTATGATTTTTACTCCTTTTCCATTGGAAGAATTCATACCGCTTCTAAGGAGAAGCTTCATCAGCCTGCCACAACTGGCAGAAGAGAAATGCATCCCTCCAGTATAAGTGAGTAAAAATTATAATTTAAATAGGAATAGTACCAGTTTTGATATTAGATTGTTCATCAAGTATTTCGTCATGGAAAACATCACAGACACACATTCCTTCTACAATACTTGGAAATTGTTGGGTATTGTACTCTACCATTTGGAATTGTTTAATTTTTAAGAAATGATTGATCCAAGTTGTTTAATTATATATATATTTGTGCATAGTTTAACAAATTATGTCAATCGCAAATTTTCTAAATGCTTATAAATTTTCATTTTTGCAGCTATTCCGGAAATTATTGAACCATTAAATCCGATGTGTGAAAAATGGCTTTCGAGTTCTGGATTAAATCTGCTCAAATATGGCACTCGACATGAGATAATTTGCTTGAGCATTGGATATCCAAAACCAACTATTTCCTGGTACTTTCAAGAATTTTCGAATTACCCAAATCTGAGAGATGATGGACGAGTGAAGATCCATGTAAGTAGCGTAAATTTCATTACATTTCTATAATTTCAGAAGTAAATAGCCTACTTTGGATGAGAAAAATTGAAAGAAATAAGATAATAGGAAAGAGCTGTACCGTAATCAATCAATGATGATTGCTTATATTGATTAGATGTTTGTATTATAATAATGATATTATTTATATATTTTCAAATATTCATATCTTGAGCTCATTGTTGTTTTTTCTCAAATTTTATTTGATTGTATCCCAGTTTGGCAAAAACGTATCCCATTTCGTTTAGTGCATTGAATATTTCATTCTATAAGAGGAAAAAAATTCCTTTAAATAAATTCCAATTATCTAGGATAGGGTAAACATGATATTCTCGCATGACAGTATGATAATATTTATTATAAATGAATTATTTATTTATTCATCAAGACTAAATTACAATGGGTTGTGAAGATACAAGAATTTTAGTTTGAGACTGCATTTTAAAATTTAATTGTTTTTCAGAGTTTATACTACAGAAATGTAGAAAGTAATTCAACGTGTGATATCACAAGTGATTCAAGACTTGAGGGTGGATCATTTAGTAGTGGTGTGTTGTTCTGCAGATCCTGTAATATTTTAGGGTGTCAAGAGAAAAACATGAGCTTCCTGGTGACAGGTAACGTTCTCATTGCTATAAATACCTCAACTTTGTTGTTATCAAGATACCGTATTGAACAGAATATCACATAATCTGAACATCACATGAATTGACTTTGTGTTATTCAAAGCAGTTTTCAATGTGCAGTCCTGGACTGAAGCGAAAACAAATAATATTTTAAGAATTTTAAATATTTGGACAAAATAATTGATAAACAGTGTTGCGCAACACTCATTCTGTATCGGTAACAGAAGTATATGGTACCGTAATAAAAATAATTTAACAACACGAATTAACGAATACAATACATTGTTTTTATTTATCAATTATCGTTCAAGAATTATATCGCTATTTGTTTTTTATGGAGTGGTATATATGGAATTGATGATATTCCAGAAATTAAGATATTATGGAGATGTCAATATTCAGGCATATACATTTTTTATTGCGGATGATGCCCGCATGAGTCTTGAGACTTGTGCGTGGGTAATGAGTTGAATGGGTGAATGATGAGAAACACCCATGGCTGAAGGAGATTCGAACTCAAGGCTGCAGGAAACGAAGCCAGCCAGAGTCTTATCTTATCACAGACAAGCGCTCAAACCAGCTGCGCTATCAGAGCCGCCATATATACATATATGCATTTATTGCTAGCCGGAAGTATCAATGCTCATTTCACTTATTTTTTCAATTCACTTACATTCATTTGCCCATTAATTCAACGACAACATAATTCGCCTCATTACACCCATTGTTATTATTTGGGAGTGTAGACCCATTTGATTACTGGAGATTTTTTCCCTCATTTATAATGTTGATCATAGTTTATTTCTGTGTGCTGATTCTCGAAACTAAGCAGCTAGAACAGCCTCATAATTTGCCAAGATTAATAGGAACCTTGTTTTTAATAACCTTGATAATTTGCTTTTGAAAGATCAGCGAGTGCATCTGTGCACTGCTCTTCTAGACGGGTACACAAGAGCGTGTGATCAATGCCATACATTTCTTCACATTCACTATTTACTCCTCATTTTTTGTTCCATAAGTTATTCTCTCATTTTTATATACTCATATACTTATACCCATATTAATATTTTCTCACATAACCCCATTTTCTCAAGTTAGTTTTATACCCAGACGCCCATCCATAGTATGGAAAAAGAGGTTTGTTATTACTTCTTCCAATTACTTTTTATTTTTACATATTTATCAGCAAAAAAATAATTATATATTTTTTACAAAATCATAAATTTAAAAAATGGAGAAAACTTGTGGAAATATGTGGAAAAAATCACTTTTAAGTAAGAGTCGAGAAGCCCTGTTGGGATCAAATAATGTTTCTGTATTGAGGCGGATTTGCATTTATGATTATTTTAATCACTATAAAATAAGCAGAAAATAATATTCCAGAGAAAATGGATTTGAATGAAGGGTGGGTGAACTGTGATGAAACTTGACTACTTAAATGAGAGTTAGATGAGATGTAAAAAATAGGAGGTTGAGAAATCAGCCAATTAAAGAGCTCTTTTTGAATTTCTTAATATAGTTTTTTTGTTTTAAAATTAAAGGCAATAAGCTAAATTATATATTCTTGAACCAAGATAACTGAATTTTGTACCACTTATTCGTTTATGTTGATAGGAATCTGCATGGTATCTGTAATCTAATCCTTCTGTTTATCTAGTCCATTCATAGCCTAATAAATAATGTCCATTTTTCAATAGCAATAATTGTGATCTAAACTAACAAATTTGCATGTTGAATTTTATCGTTAAGTGCCTTGGGTCACCTTTTTAAGTGTCTAATGCCTGGTTTGTGAACTACCTCTCTCATTTTTTTATTTCTTAACAAAAATGCTTTCTTTGCTCTATGCAAATTACCATTGATTCCAGATGTTGATCACGGATTTGATACATGGGGTGATAGGTTTCTCATCAGTGGTGATAATGCAACTCTTTACTGCGGTGTTTCAATATATGGATATGGTCCAATTCTGAAATGGAGCTATAGAAGATTCGAGATGCAGAGTGAACAAAGAAATTTATACTTTAATGGTGAGACTTGAATAATTTTGTCATAAATTAAGTATAATTTTTAGGCCAAATTTACGTTTCAAATAGGCTACTTCTTTGTTGATCGATATCATGTAATATTGGCATTCATTAGAAATAATTAGTTAATGTAATACGGTACTGTGCACGTTCGGATATGGTAGCAATTTAACATTATTCAATTTAACTTGGACTTGCACAAAATCTATCTATAAGGTAAACTTCAACCAATATTAGAAAAAATGTATTAATAAATATGGTTTGGGAAATTTGTTCTAGAACAGTCATGAAAATGAAATTTATAATAATTTAAAAAAATTTAATCCACTTGAAAATCCAATGTTACAAACTGCTACAAATCAACAGTAGTAAGGTAATGATGCTACAGTGAACAAAGAGTCAGGCCAAACCCAAGTGGCCGGTAATTTGTTTCCCAGCAGTGGACAATTGGAAAATAATTAAAAATATTACTATTCTGAATTTCGTAGATCATTAATCATGTCAATATTCAATTTTTTAAATTTATTTTTCTCAGACAGCAATATCTTTATAATCAATACGAAAACAAATCTATCATATTCATCAACGATTTTTATAAAAAATGTGACCACAAATATGACTGGATTGTACATTTGTGAAGCAGAAACCGTAAATAAAAAGAGTGAGAAACGAGCTGTCAGTATAGAAATAAAAGGTGAGTTAAATATTAAATCGTATATTTTATTCACAATTCATTATACACTTCTATTCTTTTGCTACATTGTCTTTCTCCTTATTTAGCCCAGAAATGTGAAAAATGTTTTAAAAGTTAATCAATCCACTGGCTTACTCTGATATTGTGAAAATAATAATTCCTTATCCAACTACGCGGAAAAATTTAGATGATGGTAATAATAAGATAGGAGGAATTGTTTTTCTGTTTGACATTTCACTACAGTACTGCTTTGACAAAAAAAGTAAAGACTGGCATTTATATACTCCGTACATATACTTGGGCTATTCTCCAAAGGATTTTCTAGTAATGGTATTTGATTTAAAGAAATTCAATGCATTCTATATATTGTTCTTATACCATGGTAATTTTACATTTTTGTATTTTATTCCTTTGTAATCAATTGCCAAAGTTATATTTCAAAATTTACGAATTCAACTATTTTGCCAATATAAAATGGAAAATTTATTTGTTGCAGCATCTTCATTTCCAGTATTCCTGAATGGAACAAATTTGAATAATGGAAGAAGACATGTGGAGTATGAAAATTCATTTGAGCTCTACTGTAATGCTACAGGTTCACCTGAGCCAAGGATTATCTGGTACTATGTTAGTATCTGACATGATAAAAAATAGAATAAATATATTCTCTCTCACCCAAAATTGTAATTCTGTACAATTGAAAGTTCAAAAAAATGTAGCAACTCACACAAAATACAGACATCACATTGCTTAAAATAATCAAAAGAATGCTGTCTTGTGTCTAGTATTTTGCATGATTTGGTGAATCATTCGTGGAACTTAGGCTACAGTCTACAGATTTTTCATGCGGTAGGTTTAGTACCTACTGAATGTGTGCGTTTTTGATTTTCCAAAACCACGGTCTTTTATAGTCATTTTTTCATCATATAAGATAAGCTACATAGTCAAATAAATTTTGCTTAATAGTTGGAAGAAGCAATCACAGTACAATCTAATAAGTATTATTTTTGACAGCAATTTTGAATATCACAACTTTATATATTACAAAATATTCCATCTAAGTTGAATTAATCCCCATCCAGTAAGATTTACTGATTTAACAAAGTCAATAATTTATTATATTCTATTAAGCTGCTGATCAACTGATACAATATGGAAAATAATTTGACTTGAACTTTGCAGAATGATGAAGAAATTACAGCACTGCTTGATAGCGAAGCTCTCAACAAGGAAAGAATAAGCTTGCTTGATGACAATTCAACTTTGAAATTTTTGCATCCAACAAAGGCAGAGACAGGCAACTACAGTTGCAAAGCTACTAACCGCATAGGATCTGTAGTGGCTCACAGCACTGTGATTGTAGCAGGGGCTGAAGGTAGTATCTTCAATTGAATATTCAACCCAATCTCTCTTTCATATTTCAATTTGAAAAAATCCAAACGTTTTAAGAAAAATAATACCGTATTGATAATTCAAAGATAAGAAGATGGGTTAAATGAAAATTTTGATAGATCACATATTCGATCATTCAAGCATTTCGAAAGCAAATACAGTCGTATTATGCCGTATATAAATAGTTATGATGCTTTCCATGATGGCTTACTTAGAGAACAGTCTAATATTGAAATGTTATTATTTTTATTCAATTTAAGTTGTGTATTTTTATTAAAATTATGCATTCCTCCAGTTTAAGTGAGTAAAATCATAATTTGAATAGAAATAAAGTGTCAGTTTTGATATTAGATTATTTATTATATGTTTATGTTTATAAAATGAATGAGTTATAGGCTATACCAACCGGTACGAGATAGAGAAGGTCTCATTTTTTAATATTACTTGCAAATAAATCATAGTAATGATTGTTTTAGCCTAGTGAATACCAGCTCCATGAAATCATAGAATCAAACGATTCTTCAAAACAGTTGTTCAATGAACGTTCTATGGTTTTTTGAATCTATGACTAGAATATCCTATATTTATAATAATTTATATTTATTTTCAACAGCGGATATGATTTGGACATGCATAACTTTTATCACAATCTTCATCATTGTCATCTTGGGTGTCGCAATAATAATTCTTATTCGGAGGGTGAAACATGAAAGAGTAAGTGCTATAATCTATTCATAATTTATATTTGAGAAAAATGTTCCTTACCCAGCATTGCGAAAGATAATGTAATTATTGTAATGTGAGTCTTGATGTGCTATGACTGACCTCGTGTGTTGGAACTGCTACACTTATTAACTATAGGAATTTTGATTTCAAGAAGAAAAATTAAGAGTTTTTTTTAAATCTACTTTAGACGACTAATAATCCGCCAAAACTTGAAGCAAAAAGAAATCCCAATGAGTTGTTACGTGGAGCTGATACGTGGAGCTTAAATTTGAGTATTCGTGGATACTTCCTTACTGAAGATGTTTTTAAATATGGTGATGACAAATATTAGAGGTGTAAGTTACATTGAAAGAATAGCAGTGACTGTATTTAATGAATTTAATATGTTACAAGTTGCTTATTCTGGATATATTAGTTTTATATTTTTATTTATTGTTACTTTCTTTGATTCTCAATATTTTTCTTGCCTATTTCAATAATATGATACCGGTATTGTATGTTCAATAATTCTATTCTTTTGAGCATTAATAAAATTTATTGATATGTCATTTAACCTCAAATGCACGAATACCGTAGGCCTACCAATAAATCGTTTCAATTTTGCAATATCCAATGTATTTATTTTATTTATTTATTCACAATTGTCACATTACATCAAATATTCTGAGTTCCACTCAAATGATTGGTGACATTTCAATTCTTAAACTAGAATAAATAAATTATTTTTGTATAAATCATATATGATTTACTTCTTATTTGAAATAGGCATTACTCAAAGAATTTACTAAAACTGTTTTGGAAACATTTGATGATGGTGCAGAGGGTGACCTCAATCCAGAGCTAGGAATTGTTGAGCAGGCTGATCTCTTGCCATACAAGAAACAGTTTGAATTTCCTCGAGAGAACTTGAAACTAGGTGAGTTCAAAATTAATTTTGGAGGAACTGACAATTTTGCAAACTGTCAAATATGCAGAACTCAATTTCTTAATTTCAAATTCCTCAAAGAACTATCAGTTATGATGAAGACTTTCTTAATGGCGGATATTGTCAATAGCATCGAATAGCTTATGGAAATCGATGAACGCTACTGCACAAAAATATCTAGTAACCGCCGGGAATCGAACCACGGAACTCCCAATTGCTTGGAAGCGTCTAAACAACTAGACTTGAACACTAGTGGTTAAGACACCTGACCGGTAATTGGGAGGTCCGTGGTTCGATTCCCGGCGGTGACTAGATATTTTTTGGAATGTTTTTCTTCGATTTCCATCAACTATTCAATGCTGGTGTATCCACCATTAAATATCGATATCCATTCAATAATTAATAATAATCCATTCAATATCCACCATTGTGGAAGTCTTCAGTGCAATTCGATAGGAATTATTCGAAATTAAGAAATTAAGTTTATAAGCGTTTCACTGCTTTCAATAAATAAACACATGCCTGAATACGGTAGGTACTGTACCCCGAATACTCTGACACCAGACCTGATTAATTTGATTTAATTCTAACAGCCACAAAATGCATATTGGTGCATGTGATGTAGGATTGTTAGATTATTTTATTGTTGGATTCAGACTAACATGCTTCAAACTTTGAAGATATTGGAGAAGCTTGTTTCCAAAAAGTAGCTTACTGGATTTACGTTTCATCATGAAGAAATCTTGTGGCTAAGAGCCTTATTATATAGAGCCGCTGCAGTCGCTGTCACACGCCACAATCTACGATAAATTACACCAGACGGGTGAATTCGATTAGAAAATCAGCTGATGGCTTTAAACGTGTGTGCATCCTTCATGTCATCCTTTTTTTTACTTTGATATTGTTGAGCTCACTAAAAGTCGCTCAGCTGATGGTGTAATTTAGCCTAAATTGTGGCGCGTGATCGTCACTGCAGTGACTGTATAATTAGGCTCTTATTCATATCGGTTTCTGCAATCTGTTTCGTGCCAAAACGTACTTTTTAACACATTAACATTGGTGCTGGGAATTTCATTTTATGACTTAATGTAGGCTTACTATGTTCTCAAGTTGCTTAGTATTCTAACAACCTTGCTATTTACACTGACCACTGATTTATAATATAGCTTTTACAATTTATTAATAAATTATAACCTACTTTATCATATGTGTTGAATTCCAAAATGTATTAGGCTAAAATTTAACATGCGGACAAAATATACTAGGATTCATAACATCTATGATTTTTTAAATAGGAAAATAAAAATAATCCTTTCATAATAAATTGATCACCAAAAATTGAAATGAAATGGAAGCAGAATCTAATAATATAACATATATAATTGCTGAAATATTTTTAATTTGTTAAAAATCTTCCAAAAGTGGATAAAGTACATTTGGTAATAAAGATTCTCATATATGTAAATATCTTTTAAAAATAGTTCATATTTATAAATTTTCTTAAATATTTCCACATATATTCCCAAAGAATAATACGTAATAATTATTATAAACTACAGTACTCATTTTTTTTCAATTTCCCTAGGAAAACAGTTAGGCTCAGGAGCTTTTGGGGTAGTTCTGAAAGCTGAAGCAAAGGGAATTGTGAAAGGCAATGCTGAAGTACCAACAGTTGTTGCTGTAAAAATGCTCAAACAGAATGTAGATGTGTCACACATCAAAGCATTAACAACAGAACTCAAAGTAATGATACACCTTGGGAAGCACTTGAATGTTGTCAATTTGCTAGGAGCTTGCACGAGGAATCTAAATAATCGTGAGTATCTGTATCTGAATAGCATTCTACAGACGACATACGACATACAGTACAACATACAACTTTTATTTTAATAGTATTTTGATTTGTGATGCGAACTGATGATTTATGTTTGATGTGTTTTTAATATAGCTTGAGTGCTGTACGTACCGTCACTACCTATTTGATTGAACTTAACAGAATGAAAGCTGAAGCAAAAATCTCATTGAATTTATGTGGGACACTCTTCATGAATCAACCAATAAATAATTTGAGTGTAAAATGAAAGTTGAAAAATTGTAGTGATTGTGTCATAAATAAGCTAGCCATAATAATTGTAATTTCAAAATATTTTTTGGGCTACCGGTAAATTGAGGTGTTATTGACCCTTTGTGGGCAACTTTGGCCCATCAAACATACAGGATTCAAGTTATTCTAGAATTTCCAAAAGTGGCTTTTACATCTTTTCTACCTCATTCGCTAAAGTACAGTATTAGCATCATTTTCAACTAGCATTTGAGTCTCTTTGAAATGTGATGGTTGCTTTGCCCACAAATGTAGTCAAGGAAAGTGGGTTGATTAGTTTTTCAAGTCCACTTAATTTAATCTGAATTGAGAATTCTTGGTCACCAAATTTGTTGGAGAAGGAATTCTCCTATAATTCCGTTACTTTAGATGTAATATAATCACCTATTTTAAGAATTGGTTAATTTTTCTGTGTTCAATTGCAGTAGAGATCTGAACTTTTCAAGTGAATTCAACGACTTGCAGTCAAATGTTTATTAAAATAAGTAGTAGTATTTCACTTACTTCTGTAGGCCGAACGTTTTCGAGTTGTTAAAACCCATCTTCAAGGCCGAACGTTTTAACAACTCGAAAACGTTCGGCCTACAGAAGTAAGTGAAATACTGCTTATATTATTTTAATAAAAATTTGACTGCAAGTCGTTGAATTCACTTGAAAAGTTAATATTAACAACGCAGTTCGTCATGGAACAAGAAATCCAGGAAGATATCCGAAATCTTAAGATGAAAGTGAATCACTTTCTGATGTTGAGAGGGATGATTGGATGTGACCAGATTTGCAAAATTCGAGAAATCGACTTTCTATAGTCGGTTGGCTTATTTTGTTATATTTTTCAATTGAGCTGACTGCATAAATATATTTAAATACGGTATACATATATTTTTAATTTTCTACAGTCAATTTTATGGATACGTATTCAAATGTTCAGTAAATTTTCTGTAACAAATGGTTGAATTCACAATTAAGTTGGTCAAACGTTGTGTGGGAGGCCCAACTTTGTCCCATCATTTTTTTAGAACCTCCTTAAAGCAAGCGTTTCATGAGTGGGGCAATGTTACCGCAATTGCAGGTTTCATTGGCCCAATTTTTTATGTATTTTCAAAAATCATCCTTTTACCACACATTTAGGATATTTAACAAATAAATTAAACTATTATAAAAGCATCATAAATCAACCTTGTAACTATATAAAACATGAAAAATGGGCCAATGTTACCTCATCCCTCAGTACTTGTGAAATTTTATTGCTGTATTAGGATCAATATTTGATTATTTATATCACAGGAGAGCTACTAGTCATAGTAGAATACTGCAAATACGGAAACCTGCATGACTACCTAAGAAGAAATAGGAACAACTTTATAAATCAAATCAACCCAAAGACTGGATTGTTCGATTCAAATCTCATAGGAACACAAATCACTGAGACAGAAAGAAAGCTGCTGTTTCCAAGCCATTCAACTTCCGGTTACACTGGAGCAACTCTCTCCGATAGTTCTGCAACTTACTATTCAAACTGTACTGTCATGACAGACTTCTATTCAAATCAGCAAGCACATAGTTCAAGGTTGGTGCACAATTACAAAAACATCGCTATTGATCCAATGGATGAAGAAGATGACTACATTGTAAGTAAAGATTTACTGCGCACTTTGAAACCACAAAGCAAAGGAGAACATGAATTTTGTACCGAAGATTTGCTGTGTTGGAGCTTTCAAACTGCATGTGGTATGGAATACTTGGCTAGTCGAAAAGTATTGCATGGAGATTTAGCAGCAAGAAATATACTTCTAGCTGATAATAACGTTGTAAAGATTTGCGACTTTGGAATGTCAAAAAACATGAACTATGGTGATAATTACTGTAAAAAAGGTAAACAACTTCTGCCTGTGAAATGGCTATCTATTGAAGCCATGCGAGACAGGGAATTCTCGGTATACTCAGATATTTGGTCATTTGGAGTGGTCCTATGGGAGTTTTTCTCTCTTGCCAGAACGCCATATCCTGCAGTTGAAGGTGTTCTTGAGCTCTATAAAAAATTAGAAAATGGCTATAGGATGGAGAGGCCTGCATTTGCACCAGATATAGTGTACAAGATAATGCTGGAGTGTTGGAATGAAGAACCTAAGAGAAGGCCTTCTTTCACAGACCTTGCAGCAAGATTGGGTTATATGATAGACAGAGATATCCAAAAGGTAAGTAGCATAATAGGTTAGTTGAAAAACTACAGTAGCATATACTAATTTTTTTGGAATCTCCCATTGTAAAATGTATAGTGCTATCACTTTTCAAATGAGTACCGTATCAAACTCCTCTAATGAAGCATCCTCTGTTTAAAATAGTAATTAATGCATTTAACTTTCGATCTGATCTTAATTTTTTCAATCAGAGAAAAATTAATGCAGTACATATCCTTAAGAGATACATCTCATAGGAAATAATAGGTTTTCAAACACTTAATTCAATTACATGGTACAATCAGGGTCGTCCAGAGACTTTTGTGGCCCGGGGCAGCGAGTCTTGGCTAAAATATCCCTTACCAAATAAGTTTACAATTTCCATCCAGTAACATCAACTAACGTAACTTAAATTAGTCTGAGTAGTCAACTTAATTAGTTACTCAGCGTAACCCATCGTGAAGTAGAGGTGTTATCAGCTGAGATAGTTCCATCTGTGGATGGATTAGAATAAAGGAATAATTAATGTATGAGTTATTTCAAGTAATAATTATTATCGTAGTAATGATGCCCACATAAATCCGAGACTAGTGCATGAGTGATGAGAGGATGATAATGATGTAATGGATGAGCCTACAGTTTTAGGTAGGTTCCGAACCCTGGAAAGAGATAAAGTAGATAACGTCATGTTATTTTTCCGGTCACACTTAACTTCTAGCCTATTAATCTCATTCAACTTTGTTTCTCTCTTAGATAACTGTGATCATAGAATGTATATTTCCTTTTAAACATTGGAATATATATAATCTAATATTAAAACTGACACTGTTTTTCACTTTTATATATTGTTTTACTTACTTATATTGGAGATGCTAAAGCAGGGGTGCCCACAGGGGGGGGGGCTATGACGCAGACTGCATCATTGAAATTCTTGGGGGGGGATCCAAAAAACGTTTTGGGGGGGTCGTAAGTTGATTGAAACCGTGTTTAACATGACAACATTAAAAAATATACGGTACTAAGAAGTCACCAGATAGAATGTCAATTAATGAAAATATATTTTTTATAACTATTATTATACAATTGAATATGAATTAGCTAAAATAGTTATGTTTAGGATTTGTGCAGGAAGTTATTATTCAAACTTAGCAAGACGCTAAGCGAGTGCTCTGAAAGTGGTTTATACAACTTTACTCTCCTTAACAGTTACTAGTTATTCAGCAGAAAGAGCAATAAGTCGATTTAAAATGATCAAAAACAGACTCAGATCAGCTATGGGAGACTCATGGTTGTCCAATCTAATGGTTCTAGCTGCAGAAAAAGATGTACTTTAGTCTATTTCTAACGAAGAAATAATTGAAAGGTTTTCTGTTTCCTCATCCCAAAGACAAAAACTTCGGTGGGGTTTAGAGAGATAGATTTAACAAGCTTAGAAGGTGCCTAGCTAACTTGTAGATGGTCACAGCCTACAAATTAAAAAATTTTGACTTCAAACTGTTGATGTTTTTCATGTATTTTACGATAACTACTTACCGTACTAATAAGTAAGAACTGCTTTTGGAAAACTTACTAAATACTAAAAATTCAGTAATTTTTCATAGCTATGTCTTTAAAGACAACTATGTCTTAACTTGTAACTATGTCTTTTGTTTTTGAAAGACACTTCTTTCGATTGTGTGTTGTAAATAACTATACATGAAATGTGTGCCTTTTATGTACTTCATCCATACATAAATTCTCTCAAGATACTACATTAAGTAAATAACCTGTTGTTCAACTACTGTCCAATAAATGACTTAGTATTTTGAATTTTTGTGTTTTACAAATGAAGTTATTAACTCATTGTTTTCACTTCCTTTAAAGGAACAACTTTGTAGAATTATTTAACCTTAATGTAATTGGTACACCGAACATAAACTTATAGGTATTTCATTTTTATTGAACATTGTGTATTTGTAATAATATTTTAGTGTTTAAAAGCCATTTAGGTTCAAATTCTTATTTAGCTATTTTGCAATTAAGTTTATTGAGCAGAAGTTCATATATTCATTTTATTGATATTCCTTTTTTACCTTTACAAAAAAATGTTACCTATGTAAAGAATCTCAAGAAATATACATACATTTTGTATATTATCGACTGGGTTTGAATTTTTTCAATAGTTATAAAAATCTTCTTTTAGTTTTAGGAAGAATACGGGGGGCTTTTTTCGTATTTTTTTTTTTTTGGGGGGGGGGGGGCTTATTTATGGGGGGGTTGGTGCTAAATTTAGGGGGGATGCGTCATGAGGCTTAGGGGGGGTGGGCACCCCTGGCTAAAGGGATGCATTTCACTTCTGAAAAGAAGCTTCGTCAGCCTCAGTGTCAGTTTTAATATTAAGTTTTGTCATGCAAAACATTACAGGAATATTTTCCAGTTCACTAAAATTTCGATTTATTTCATGCATTTATTCATCAACAATATTATGAAAAGCTACAAGTTTTTATTCAAAGTTTTCTATATCTCATACTTAAGATTATCATAATAAATTATGCATTGTTTATTTTCCTCTTGTTATTTCATGTCTTATATGTAAATTTTTCTCTCGACCTGGTCGAGTGGAAGACCATTTTACTCTGTTCTGTTCAATCACAAAAGCTTAAAAATGCTCTCATTATTTCAAGTTTTAAACGATAAGTGATTAATTAAAATATTTTTCCTTTTCAATTTATTCCTCGAATAATATTGTATATAATTTAATAGATATTAATTGTATTGTTCATTCGATAGAATTTAGATTATTATTATTATTATTATTACACTTATTGTTTTGCTACTGAACAGTATTACCTTGATCTAAGTGAACAACAATTGAAAGTCAACGAAGAAGATTTCGATGAGAGCGACTGCCTTATACAACCTTCAGAATATCAGAATTTCATAGAAAAAGATCACAAAAGTACAACAAACAAAAATAACAAACCTTTGGACAAGTTTGACCTGAAATGCAAACCTAGTAAGTAAACCTATCAATTGATGCGCCAATTACTTCTTAGTGAAATTAAAAATTTATAAAATTTTAGGGTATGAAGAGAATTCTTAAATAAATGATTCCCGAATTCATTATCAAACTGCAATAAAATTTATCATTCAGTAAAAAAGGATATTCATTAAATTGAATTAAAATAGGCATAACCTATATAGTACGTGAGAAATAATTAAATGGGGTGTTTCATTTCTTTTTTTTATAAATGAAAACTCATGTAGCTAGTAAAGTTTATGGTAATTGGTTTTTTTAAATTGAATATGAAAAGTATCTTTGAAAGAAACATTAATATTTACAATCTAATATTAAAACTGACACTGTATTTCACTTTTATATAATTTTTTACTCACATTTTATATTGGAGATGCTTAAGGAATGCATTTCACTTCTGAAAAGAAGCTTCTGACTGACAAAGCTTCTTTTCAGAAGTGAAATGCATTCCTCAAGCATCTCCAATATATGTGAGTAAAACATTATATAAAAGTGAAAACATTATATAAAAGTGAAATACAGTGTCAGTTTTAATATTAGATTGTTCATCAAGTATTCCGTCATGAAAAACATCACAGATTAATATTTAATATGAAATATGAGTTCCAGAACTTGATGACACTGAAATTTGAACTTCTTCGAACAATTGTCGAGTTGCAAGAGGGGTGAAGCCAACCAGAATAAAATGGGCTTATTATTTGACTCAAATTATATTCGATTCTAAGCCATCCCACAGCCCAAAAACTAGTGACATATTTAAATATGGTGGACAAAGCTCAATAAGAATGGGAGTTTTAAAATAATGTGGTATCCAAAAGTCCAAAATCATACTGATTATTAATTTTTACAGTTATTTCCCAAAGATTAAAATAATAATAGAAGGAAAACACTCGGCTTCAATTTCACACTGTTTTGAAGTCATAATTCCCGTTTTCCTCAGAATTCAAAGAAATAATTTTGAAAATTTAGGCACGCAATCTAAAAATCTAAATAAGCCAATAACACCCAGAGGCAAAATAGATACTGCTCTACCAATGGCTAACTGCACACTAGAATGTTTTTTGTGCAGGTGTAGAGCTCAGCTAAAACAGTGTGTTCAGAGTCATTGAAGTTGTTGACAGTACAAGTACGGTAACAGCACAGTAATTATTTAAAGGTGGCACATTTTTCAACTTTTTAAAATCATCTCTTTTCTTTTCAGTGATTAATGGTGTCGATTCTAACGCTGAAGCATGTGGTTTCTCAAATCTGACCTATGGCAACGTGCACCTTGAACAAAACACTCTACCATTGAATACTAATATTACCTCAGTATAAGTAAATGGAATGTTCACAAAAATTTGCAGTATTGATCAATATATTGTTCACTAGCAGATCCAGTGGAATATAGACACCAGCTAAGCAGATCAATTCCATAAAAATAATATGAACACAAATAATAATTTGAATGTTTAATTTTTGTACAAATAAAACGTATTAATCACTAATAAATGTTGAAAATTTTTTCAATCAGATTGACAACTGTACAGTTGTCGAAAAGCGATTCTTCCAATGTGATACTTCACATGTTCATGTGGTGAGCATATGTGATCCATAAATCATTTGCTCTCAGTAGATGGAGTGAGCCCAGGATGACTCATGTCTGCATTTTGACAGCGAGTGTAATTACAGTCTCCTCACGCACTGGGATAGATTTCAGGTTGGCAAGCAGCGACGGCCTCACGCCACCCAAAACTCCAACAATAAGCACCACCATTTTCAAAGAGTAACCTGGGAGTAGCCTCAGGGCTTGTGCAGCTCCATCATCAGACCTCTGTACTTTGCCTTCTTCTCCTCCTTTTTTACAGACGCTCCGCAAATATTGCTCTCAAAAGGTGCTGAGAACTCTTTAACACATTGCTTTTTCTACGCATCGAGTAGGACAACATCAGGCTTTATTATAGCTCTTAGAAGCCAGGTGGTGGAGAATGAATAGTTTCAATAGATGCAATACTTCTCATTCTCCATGATGGACTCAATATCCCCTGAATCATATGACAGTTCTGTAAATCTTCTATATATATATATATATATATATGAAAATGAATGTCTGTCTGTATGTATGTATGTTCCCTATAGAGTTCAAAACTACTTGACAGATCAGCATGAAACTTTGGGAGTATGTTGTGTGAATATTGGGGATGGTTTCTGACCATAAATTTTAATAGGGGAGCTAATAATTATTATTAATTAATACATTTTATAGACCTAGCCTACTGGACTTGCCGGCCAAACAGCTTAAAGGCGGAACAGCTGATAGAAGTCAACAGTTTTTAATCATATGGCAGGCCCCTTAGCGGCGTTATTTACGCTGTCTTTGAACAGCAAAATACTTTGAACTTTGCATGTAGGCTACCTTGCAGCCGGAGCCTTGCAATATGTAGGAAACATACAACTAGGTATGATGAAATGTAATTATGCCAGGTTGATGTTAACCAATCAGCTGGTTGATGCTAACCAATGCCAGGTTGATGTTAACCAATGCAACTAGAAATTTGAAATGCAGCCTCAGCGGAAGGTGGCGAATAATAAAATAAAAAACCTAGCTTCTACCCTTATAGTCGTAGGAGGTTTAAATTTGAAATGTTTTTTCATTCAGAGGTGGTGATTAAGAAAACAACGAAGCCTCTATGATCAGCTGGAAGAGCCCTAGGACTAACTTCTTTCCTAATTTGAAATGTAACCTCAGCGGGAGGTGGCGAATAATAAAATCAAGGAGAATTTTTATGAGAACGCAGCACCGCGCGTCGGGCCAGCTATAGTATTATATAAGTGTTCAAAGTGGTAGAAAAACACTTACACTCACACGCACATTCCAATTTAGTGTGTAACCTACTGTTACATGCACAGAGCATGCTGATAGAGTGTGCATCTGGGTCTCAGGTGCTCTATGGCACACCCTGCAGCTCACATCGTGTCACATATCCATGTTAAGCACTCTGCTGCAATATGACAATGTTGTGTTGATTACTCCATTTTGACATGCCATTAGGATCACCTCAGTCTCTGACTCCAACCAGCTGGTTTTAAGAATGATAAAGTTAGTTCCTTGGACAATTCCTGGTCCTCCACATGTTTATAAAACACACCATGCAGGGATTTGTCATTGGATGTGTTGCTGAAGTATCCATTTTCTCTCAGCATCTTCAAGTGTTTTCCATCAGGTGAGCAATTCGACCCTCAACTGGCATCTGGAAGTCTAGACCAAGGCGCTCAGTTGCAATTTGTGCTGCCTTGTACAAAAAATCTACAACTCCATGACTCTCATGGGAGTTAATAATCTGAAGAAAGGGATCAGAGCTCTCTCCAACACAACATGCAAACCTCAGGACTGCTCTATCATATAAAATCTCCAGGCCAAGGAGGCCTCTCCCACCAAGATGTTAAGGATGTATGTTGAGGCAGGTAGTTGGTATATACCGGTAGCTTCATCATAGTCCAAGTGAGATCGCCATTGATTTTGGAGTTTGGGGGTCGAATATAAAAATAATTATGATGCAAAACAGATGTCCACTATATATATAGGCTCTATAGTTTAGTTTTGGCTAGGGAAAATCAAAACATTGTCAGCTGCTGTTTAAATTTGAAAATCAAAACATTGGTCATTATGAAGGCTGATGCTTAGCTCAAATTATCAACTTTATTTTCTTTTAGACTGCAAATGTTTTCATTTTTGATTGCATTGAAATCTTCTCCTAAATTATTTTAAACCATCTAATTAAAAAAAAGCAGAGAGAAAGTATTGATGCATGATATAATTATGAGATAAATATGTTGTACAAACAGTACAAGAAGAAGAAATACACTCTTTTTCAATAACTACTGCCAATGGGGGGGTGTATACCAACTGGACTACGAGCTAAAAAAAAATCAGCTGTTGACCAACTCGCCACTAATGGAATGCATTTTTTGGAAAAAATAATAATAAGCGTATGGCTTTTAATGGTGGGGAGACCCTTACGGGTAGTTCCACCTCGCCGTTTGTGCCATGTTACGGGAAACATGGTGGACCTACTAATTTAGGTGGGTTCCGAACCACCGGGTAAGTGATAATAAAGCTTGTAACATCAAGTCATTGAAGCACGGTCACCCATCCAAGCGCAGTCTTGAGCGGTCGTGACTGAACATCACAACCACTTGAACACCACGCTCACCGCATGACCAATCACCACCCATTTTTTGGAAATTGGGAAGCATAAAATCAATTATGTTCATAGAAACTGAAGCAGTTGAATTGCAAGGAGAGAGGTTAGTAGGCTGTGCACCTTGGTTGAATATGGTGCATATATGCCTACTAACAGCACAATTGATTACTAGTAGTTCTGTGAACAGTAGACCTCACGCCAAGAATAGGAGTGCTTGCACAGAGAAACATAGGCTACTCGATGTACTCAATGATAATTACCATAAAAAAATTATAAATACAATCTTCAGACCTAACCCTTAATTCAATTTGCGTACGGTAGTCTATTAAATTTTATGTATATCTTTCACAAAAAATAACTCTGTTTTTCATCACCAAGGCTGTAGCCTATTTCTATTTTCCAGTCCGATGATTGATCAAATCAGATGAGATTTCACATGTCTGTTGATTGAATTTATATAACAATATTAATTTAATTTCTAATTTACTTGGTAATCACTTGTTATTAAACTTACGGTACCGTAATTGAAATATTAGAGATGATTTGCTTCTCTTAAGCAAATACGTTATTCTTAATGATAACTTTAATCATACAAAAGCTCAACTAGATGAATAAGAGGGCCCGAGGGCTATATTTAAATCTGATTATTTATATTGAATATGATAGAGAAGCTTTCACAAATCGTTCCCGCTGTAGAAGAAGGTCTAAGAGCATTTCTCTTTTTCCTTTTAAATTAATATCATTTAAATGCGAGCAAATTTCGAAAATCCTTACACATACATCGCTGGGTAATCCTTAAAAAGGAACATTCATGCAAAATGTCATTAAATTCAGTCCACGCATTAGCAGTAAATACATTACAGACGGACAAACAAATGCAAAACGGTCGAATTGTAACAGAGACCTGCTCTCTTCGTTCGGTCAATCATTTTTTTTTTTTTTTTTGTAGATTACGTCTTGGAGACTCCAGTTAAGGAGTATAAGACAAGTCAGATCAACAATATTATACACTAGATACCATAATTACTTCAATTAGTTGAGGTGAGGCTTAATTTTGATGTGAAAGGAACTCTTGTACACTATAAAAAGCTTTATCAACTAAATATTTCTTCAATTGTTTTTTAAATATTTCTATATTTTCAAGACTCTTCAAAAACTGCGGTAGCTTGTTGTAGAATTTCCTACCAATATAACTAGGTTTTTGTTTGAATAAGCTACTATTGTGACTCACCAAGTGATAATCTCCTCGGCTTCTTGTATTATAATCATGTACATCAAGATTTTGGTTAATATCATTCGTTTTTACATATAAAGTAGCTTCATACACATATAAGCAGGACATAATAAATTAAATAATAATAAATTACTATTATTTGATTCGTCGGGTCCTTGGATACTCCATTGCATCGATTCATTTCTATTACATAAGAACGAGAATATTTTATTTGCGTTAAGTAGGTAGGTCTATGTGAACGGCCTGAGAGCTGTTAATAGAAATTATATTTTTGTGTAGGGTGTGGCATTAAGCTATTTTTGACATCAAAATAAGTTTTTCCCATTCCATTCAAATAATTTTGAACAGCTGAGAACTTGACAGTTTACAAAAGCTAGGTTGGATTTCTAGTTGTCATTAAATTGGCTCCTAAATAATGTTATTTGAACTAATTTTTTCTCCATTTTGTCTGCATTGATTTTGATTTTCTGTATGAAAAATAGCCTGCCAGACCAATCAGTGAATAACCTGTTTTAGAATGAAGGAGACAAAACCATCCCAGAAAAAAGGAAACTTGAAAACCGCTCAGAGTAATCCACAAGACATCCATTTTGATCCAGTGAAAATTGAAATAGAAAATCCACTTAATCTTCTACTCTTGCTCAAGTGTGAAGATTATAGAGTGCAAGTTCAAGTTTGTTGAATTCTAAAAAAACTATTTCATACCAGTTAAAGCATGATAATATAATAGTAGCCTAATATTCTCTTACAGAACAATGATAATATATAATAAATTTGAGCTTCCATCTTATTCCAGGATCAGTCACTCTTTGAATTTCTTTGACCAAAAAATGCCTTAAAAACCAAACGAATGTTCACAAGAATATTGAGTTTTTATTAGCCTAGTACTACATATAGGTCCTACATGTACTATTATAGAGCTAAGGTGGATAAATATAACATAAATTCATTTGAAATAAGCAATCATTTTTATGTTTACGGATTTTCTTCCCAACACCGGGGGCCCTTACAGAATTTATTTTCCTAGGGTAGGAGAGTAGGAGAAAGATATTGAATGTCACATTATTTTCCAGGCACTGCATCACCTGAGAAAATATTTGAGCAAAGCAAACAGCTCAATAGTCGAATTGATGGTGGAAAATAAGCTGTTGGACAACCTTTTTCCTCTACTTAGAAGTCAAGATCTTTGCATCAGAAAACTATGCTATGCAATTCTTAACCATGTAATTGAATTTCCTTCAGTGAGATTCACTTTTCAAGATCCAAGTTGGATTGAAGCGTTTCTGGAAGCCTTTACCAATGTGAATTAAGTATCAGTTATAATATTTATAGTTCCTAGAAACAATATGAATACTGTATGCTATATTTGGTGTAGAATCCATAATGTCAAATATAGCAGCATATCGTCTAGTTGACCAGACAATTTCATTTTTTATATTCTGTAAGGAAGGAGGTATACAGAGTGCTCCTTCTATGTAAGAAACTTCGAAATAATTAAATCCTCTTCATAGAATTTTTTTATTGTGACTATTATGTCCTCTAGTACGTAGTAGGCTACCTACTACTATCATTAACGAATTTTTCTCTAGTACCAACTTTTTATTCGGAAAAATTGGCCTATTGTATTTATACAGAATATCACCTACTTTACCATTAATATTTTCTAAAATATCTTTAGTTTAATACTTACTACCGGTGGAAATTACATCGACAAAATATATTATCATGCAAAACAAAGAGCTTGATCATCGTAATGAGTCTAGAACCAGTAAATTAATGCACTACTCAGATGGATTACATTCATAAAAAAGAGAGATAAGTAATAATGATACTATTTATGTTAATCGTTCATATATTTTTCAAGTAAATTATCTATATTTTTTAAGTAAATATGTATTGAACAAAACTTATTACAAAAAATTGTCAACTATGATGTTCTCTAACAGAGGGATGATCAGATCATTCTCGAAAACATAATGAAAATATTTTCTTCAATCACTGACGATGAGATCGGAAAATCTCTCATTGTAAACTTGATACCATTGGAGAAGATTTCCGCATGCCTTGACATTGATGACCCTGATATCAAAAAGCATACTCTGAAGGTACGTACGTTCTATTTCAGGTTTTGAACCAGTATAGTTAATTTTCATAACAATATAATCTGTATGTTGACCATTATTACTACTGGTTTGCTACAAAAAAATTATTGCACCTTTTCTACCTTGAGTTTGAGTAGCCTGAGTATCAATGCTATATTTTACAGGCCTACCTTATTTTGTACCTTTAAATGTTTTATCTGATTTGTATGAATTATATGAGGCCTATACTGCACCCGTTGCTGATTCCATGATTAGGATAGTTTGATAAAATAATAAATTTCAACATTATCTCTACCGTAATAGCTTTGAAACCTTTAACGATGCTAAACCTTTTTTCATCTCAACTTCATTGAATTAGCTTCCAGAACCTTTATAATATTTCTTTGGCACAGTTTTGTGATAGCACCAACAATATATTTATTAGTCATAACATCATTATTTATCCATTCAGTAGACCATATTTTATTTTCAATGACTTACTCAATTAATACTGGAATATTGACAAGGAAAGTTTCAATTAACTTTTTAAGTGAAATCAACGTCTTGCAGTCAAATTTTCATTAAGAATAAGTAGAATTTACTTACTCTGTAGGCCGAACGTTTTCGAATCTTTGAGATCCATTTTCAGAGGTCTCTGAGTAAGGCCTACAGAGTAAGTAAATTCTACATATTTAATGAAAATTTGACTGCAAGTCGTTGATTTCACTTAAAAAGTTAATATTAACAATGTCATGGAACAAGAAATACAGGAAAGTTTCAACTTAACTGCTTGGTATTAAATAGAATAAAAATCTAGCCATATAAAAGAGTACCAAGTTAATTACCGTACGAAGCCTCGGGTACCAACCACGCGGATTCGGCAAAATACTGGATTTCTAATACCGTACCGGTACCAAAAGCATCAATTATTTTGTATTCTGGCCCTGACCACTGTCCGTTTTGTCCGAATCCGCTTAGTTGGAAGCCAAGGCTTTTTAAGAATAATAAATTACGTAGGTAATTAATAAATTACTAAGCATAGTAAGCCCAAGTCAAGTGAGCCAGTTTCACCATCCCACCAATCATATCATTCAATGCATTGCGATTTTCTTTCAGACTATTTTGAATTATTTGGAGGATGAATCAGTTAAATATGATGGAATCAAATTAGAAACTTTGGTGAAACAGATAGATAGTGAATATCCCATCATTCAAAAACTCACCTTAGATGCTCTGAACGGTATAATGAAGAGACATGATGGATTAGAAGCACAAATCAAATTTAAACAATTGGGTGGCTTTAGCAAGCTTTTGAACTATCTAGAGGTACATGACCAAAAATTCACTGAGTATTTTTTATTTTGTCAGTAATTCAAGTGTAAAGCTCAGTAGGATTTTTCTATCATAATTTAATTCTCACAAAATACAGCCTGTTTGTGAGAATATTTTTATAATGAATTTAGATATTTCTGAAAATTCCCAACTATTTATTATGCCTCTGATAATACAACTTCAGCACAAGTTCTCTTTCTTGGTCTTCTAATGCTCACAATTAGCATTGAAACTTGAAACATCTTAAATGGCAAGAAATATTGATGAATATATATATGGAGCACTTGAAATTGATGGAAATAATAAAAATTCTTTTCACAGCTAAAAAACTAATAATGCCACAATTTTCTTGTATTTCATACTCGCATATGAAATGCCAATTGTTGTGATGTTAAAGATCCATCTTGTTTCCACTAATATATAACAAAACTTTAAAAAGCATTTTTAAGTGGAAATTGTGACTCACGTTATAGCGTGACGGCCGTTTCACTCTGTTGTCAAGAGCATCGCCAGACGACCAACAGCACACTGGTTTAAGGCATGAGTTTAATTTGTTGATTGAACTATTCCCCCACCCAACCATATTACCAACAAAACATTTTAAATGGCTTCAATGGGTATAATGAGAACAGAAAACTGTTTGGATTTCGTTTCATTCTCAATTCAAAAAATGTTTTTATTATTTTACAAGAATGGGAGCACACATTTTAATCATTCTTATGCCACCAGCATTATCTTGAAACCATTAATTTCCATGTCGTAAATTGATTTCAAATTTAAGGCATGTAGAAATTCCCCGTACCTATTAGACCCCATTTGAATCTTTTTATGATGTAAGTCCTATTTGTATTTTGATTTCAGCGAATACCGCACTTTTTTGGTACGTTAGGTACTGCTTGCTGGTTGGCCAATTTTTCTTGAATCCTGGCACGGGAGAAATAGAACAGGTCCCATAACCAGTGTCCTGCTAATATCTTGTACATGCTAGCTATTGCTAGGCCTATTTATATACATGAATTGAGTGCACAATAATCTCAGTAATCGAAAAACAGTGATCAGATCGACCTAATTCACATACTCAAATGAAGATAGGGCTATAAACGTGTTTGTAAACGATAATCAACTAGACCAGGAAGAAAAAATTGTATTTCTAGGAGTTTTGTTGGATAGACGATTGACCTGGGCTCCATACATTGAAAAAATATGTTGTAAAATTTCATCTGGGGTATTTGTCCTGCGACAGCTCACTAGATTGAATGACAAAAAGTTACTTTTTACAGCTTACCATGGGCTCTTACTGTCACATATTAGGTATGCTATCTTAGTATGGGGTAATTCATCAAAACAAAATCTTGATAGGGTGTTTAAGATCCAAAAGAAAGCGTTTAGGTGTATAGAAAGAGTAGATTCATGTAGGCCGTTGTTCAAGAGACTTGGTCTCCTAACTGCACCATGATGCTTATATGTGTATGAAGCTACTTTATATGTAAAAACTAATGGCATTAACCAAAATCTTGACGTACAGTACATGATTATAATACAAGAAGCCGAGGAGATTATCACTTGGTGAGTCACAATAGTAGCTTATTCAAACAAAAACCTAGTTATATTGGTAGGAAATTCTACAATAAGCTACCGCAGTTTTTAAAGAGTCTTGAAAATATAGAAATATTAAAAAAACAATTGAAAAAATATTTAGTTGATAAAGCTTTATATAGTGTACAAGATTTCCTTTCACATCAAAATTAGGATAAGCCTCACCTCAGCTAATTGATATGGTAATTATGGTATAATTGTTGATCTGACTTGTCTTATACTCCTTAACTGGAATCTCAAAGACGTAATCTAAAAAAAAAAACTGTGTATGGTATCAATTCTATCAGAAATATAATAAATAACATAATAATTATGACTTGTTAAGTTTCTAACTCAACGCTAAAACAGTTGTGAATAATACAACATTTTGTTTTTTTGTAGAAACCCGAATATGAAGATGTACACCCAAACATTTTGTCAATCTTTGGGTGCATCAGAGATAATGAAAAATATGACGTAATGGAAGCTAATAATTTAAGAAGATTGCTTCTTTTGTCCAGAAAAGTACTAAATGTGGATAAATTGGAACTGATTTGGAATACAATTATCAAACTGGCAACTTCAAAAAAAAATAATCAAGTAACGTAATAATAAATTAATAACTAATGGAAACGTAAACGTACTCGTATTGCAGCAGAGCATGAATTCAAAATTTTATTGGGCTTGTTCCAAGCTTTGTAGTGCCAGCCGCCATCACCAGTAGCCTACTAGCCTAATACTGTTATTTAGTTTGTAGCATTGGAACTATCTATAGAATACAATAGTTCAATTGGGAAAAACTTGCAACTTTTAATCTATACCACACCTATTCACTCATCACACGCTGATGAAATTATTAGTACCGGTATATAGCCTGGACGCGTTCTGTGACCACCTTTGCTGTTTTTCCGTCGTCCAAACTCGTCGCCTTCCAACTCATGTTCATGTTTCAAAGTTCAAAAAAGTGAACAAATCACTCTTATTCAATGAAATAAATTTTTTTTTGGCTACTGTTTGAATCGCTAAAGGCAATTCACAGGCATAGTAACTGAATGTTATTAGACGTTATGGTGACATTCGTTTCTTGTTGTTACCTGTACTACGGTATGTTTTAATTTAAAAAAAAACTTTTTTATACTTTCTATTTATCATAAAGGTACTGTAGTTATTTTTTTCAGCCCCTATGAATAAAAAAGGTGTTATCAAAATACTTCCGAAAAATTTGACGCCAGTCCAATTGAGAAATAACAAAACTTTTTAGACATCGAAGTGAGTTTTTGAGTACGGTACCACAGAGCTGTAGTTCATGCATTTAATAAAATATTTGTAGCTGATGCATCTAGTAAGAAAAATAGTAGAAATTGGTCTATTGATGACTTTCATATCCATTAACTTTCATTAGCCCACAAAAAAATCTTTATTCTGAAGAAGGTGAAAACATTTGTAGAGTACGATTATTTTTATTTCGTATTTTTCTGGCTTATAAAATGACCAATAATTAACCATGGTGTAATTTTCTCTTACACTGATGAGTGAAAATAATGCACTTAAATAATGAATAAGTCGTCTTATATATCATTAGAAAGTTCAGCTTCATTTTGTATCTCATAGTTGATAAAGATAAATATATTCCAGTTGTTTATTTTTTTTTCAGATTCTCATGGACTACAACGTAATGGAAATAATAAAATCTTACTTGCACTCTTCTAATGAAAGATTGATAATTGTGGCGTGTAAAGCAATAACACAGTTTCTAAAAGATATTGATCAAATTGATAATGTTTTCGCCAATATTTCAATTGACTCACTCACTGGATTCATGGAACAGAAAATCTCAGGAAGAACTAAAGAAGCAGTTATGTCGACTCTACTACAGTTTTTGAAATTTTATACAATGGATGAGAAGAATACCGTCGAAATGGATAAGTTTGTGAGTAACACAATCATTTGAAGTGAACATATTATTTAATATTCGAAAAAGCATTCAATTAAACAAATAATTACAATATTATATTGTTGTAAAACTATGGTTTGCAATGCGCTATTCATAACATTTTCATTATCAAGCTAACTTGAGTAGGAGTTCTAATGATACTTCTCCATTGACCACATTACTCACGTTCAATCTGTTTTCTTGTGAAGTGATAGAAATCATTACAATTTTTAAAATAGGATAAGAAATTTGAGTTTGAAACTTTCTCATTAAAACTCATTTTCAGAATTTTATATTGAAAATGCTGGTCTCATCTAACGGAGACATGGAAATTTCTACAGAACTATTGAGAGAAATAATAACATGTTTGACAATTCTTGCTCAGAACTCATTCTACAGAGAAAGACTTGATTCAAAAGAATACATTGAGCAGTTGACGAGGCATTTATTGGTGAGCAAATAATCATGAACAAAACATTCATAAATTTCAAGTTGGCAACATAATTAATTCTAATATCAAAGCAGGCACTGTATTTCTAATTAAATTTAGTTAATGATTGTAAAAAGGATCACTGTCCACAAATTAGCAATTTTCTAAATTTATTCATGTTGTAGGCATTGAGTGTGAGATAGAGTAGCATTTAAAATATAAAAAACTGAATAAAAAAGATTAATATGGGCTTGTGGAAAGTTTTTTTTTAGTTTTTTCAAAACTAGGAAAAATGAACTTTAGGTTCTTTAAGCCATAATTGATTAAATTATGATTATTACTCGTTTCTAAGGAGAAGCTTCATCAGCCTATCACCAGGGGTCATGCTTTGATCAGGTTAAACCATCATGAGTTATTGAAAATTTGCTTTGGGTTTGAATTGTGTTTGGTCATTGAGTAAGTTGGTTCTGTCTTGTCTGTGGTGTTTGAATATTTTATTATGTTCCAGTGCATTCAGTTTGCGGCTTTTCTGAAAAGTGTATAGAATTTCCAAGTGAGTTTGGATGTTTTTGTGTGAAAGTCTAGTGTTGATTTAGTGATCTGCAAAAATGTTGAGTCAATGTTGGAATGTAGTACTTTGATGTGTTTTTTATATCGTATTTAATGATATGCCTGTTTGTCCTATATGTAGCATTTTGGGCATGTGATGCATTTGAGTTTATAATATATTCCTGGTTTGTTGAACTTTTGGATTGTACTGTTTGTTAGGTGAAATGTTTTTTGTTGGAGTTGGTGTTTCAGGTTGCTGTACTGAATGCTGAGTTCAATCTGCATTTTTGAAAGATGTGTAATTTTTTTGTTTAAGTATATGTGAGACGAATCGGTTTTGGTTTGCAGGTTTTGGATTTTTGTATTTCATTTTATTCAGGCTCCCTCTATTATATTTCCATTGTATCCGTTTTGTTGTGGAAAGAATTTAATTGTATTAATTTCTTCTTGGCGGCCAGCTTGTGATAGTGGAACATTTAAGAGTCTATGGATCATAGAGTTGAAAGTAGCAAGTTTGTATTGAGGTGGATGGATGAATGAATGAACTGTGAATGAGTGTATCTGTGAAAGTTAGTTTCCTGTAGAATTTTAATTTGTACATGCTATTTAGTTTTGGGATGGTGAGGTCTAAGAAGTTTGGTGTGTAATCTGTTTCATACTCTGCTGTGAATTGTAAGTTTCTATGGGGTTTGTTCAGTTGTGTTAGGACTTGTTCACATTGCCTTTGGTTTCCGTTATAGAGTACAATGATATCATAAACACATAGCGGTGCCAGTAAATTATTTTGTTTGAGTGTTTTGTGTTCTTTAGTATTTTAGTACGGTACTCTCAATGTTGTAAAAATATTTCAGGTATGATGCGAAAATTAGAGATCCCTGTTACAGCCAATCTTATCTCAATAAGATAGTAGCCACCCGCTCCAGCTCGGAGCTTCCCTCTCGACCCTCTCGACTCAGTCTATCTCAGTTAGCCACAGAAGACCCTCGATTATTACAATATTATCTGTACTCGAGTGCCCATACGCGATTCCTCTATTTCTATGCTCTCTATCTATCTCACTCTCCTCACTCACTCTCTTCCTCTCTCTCTCTCACTCTCACTCTCCCACACTTCCTCTCTTCCTCACTCATGTATCCTCTCACATACTACAACCACCAGACTGGACAACGACTACAAGCAGCAGGTAATACAGGGCGCCCCCCCATCTCGGATCTCCTCAACTCAGCTCAACGTCTGGTAAGTGTACATCTATCACTTATTTCTCTTCCTCCATACTCCTCATACGGTCCTCCACTGCTTTTCTCTCTCCTCAACTCCTCTAAGCTACCACAAGCCCCAACATTTGGTCTCAAGAGCCGTACGCTCTTACATTTGCTCCTCCTAGGCCGAATACTCATCATGCCCTCACATTTGGTCCCACAGGCCAGATTACGCCCTTACAATCCCACTGGTAGGACTTCTGGTTGGATAAAATATTTGTTATTGTGGGTGAAGTAGTATTATCATGTGAATATGTGATTATTTTTAATGTCTTACAATCCCACTGGTAGGACTTCTGGTTGGATAAAATATTTGTTATTGTGGGTGAAGTAGTATTATCATGTGAATATGTGATTATTTTTAATGTCTATTAGTTGTCAAATGTCTTTTGTGTGTTCTGGTGGGTTATTCTGTGAGTTGAGTATGTTCTTCACAATGGAAATTATTTCATTTACTGGTTAACCAACTTAATAATTTAGAGTTTCTTCTGTAAACCAACTAATTAATTCAAATTTTTTTTAAAAAAGCTTGACCAAAAAAAATTCATATTTTCTTATAATACCGTACTTATTTTACAAAATTTGATTACTTTACTTTTACTACATACTATATATAATGACTTTCATTGCGCAGTATATTATCTTACTTTGAAGAGAATCGAAAAAATATGTGGAAGTATGACGAGGCAAAGCTTCACTGTTTGGCGGTTTCATAGCATGTGATCTCTTCAACTTCATAAGTAAAGGAAATATATTCCCTGCAATTGAAAAAAAAAACATTTCATGGCTTTCAGGTTGCCTAGATTTTAACCAATTCCTCTAGATGTTTATTCCGATTACAATCCTGTTAAATAATGACCGTATCTACATGGTGACTCTGATTTCAATCGGGAGTAGTTCAATTAGCTACTAGTTCACTAGGTTGTAAAGCTGCGATATTTATAATATATTGAAGCGGTAGTAGAAACCATAATATGGTTGCATGAGTAGATGAGTAGGAGGGTTATTCGACAAGGGTTATTAGACAGGGGATATTAGACTTTTCATCAAAGTGAAGATCAAAATAATGCTGGAATTCGTTTATCATAGCATACTCTATCTTCCTTCCATTCTTATAAAAAATTGAAGAAACTTCTTTTCAAATCCATAAGTAGGCTATGGTAGGCTACTTATTATACTTTTGTGTCAATGTATTGAAAGACGAATTAAACTAATGCGCATTTTGCTTATCAAGGAATCTGCAGATGATCAGTTGTGTATCGCCATATTGGCGTGTTTGAGCCAACTGGTTTATGACGATAAAATGTGCCACGTGCTATGTGATGGACACATTGAGAAATTATGGGAGTACTTAGTGAAGAGTCTTGATAAGACTCAAGTATCGGTTGCAGTGGGCCAGTTCATACTTATTGCCAGCTCAGCACAACAAGCAGCTGCCAACTCATTCATAAGAGCAGGCACATTGCAGTGGTTTGTATATTTTTAATATTAGAGTTAGATGCAGCTATTAAACTTTAATTTCATCAAAATATTAAATGCTGTAGTTAGATTGGAAATTTCAAAAAATTGCTTGATGATTCAGAAAGAAATCAGCATTTTTTGGAACTCCTATTTTTTAAACACGAGTAGCATATTATGTTAATGTTCACATTTCTCAAATTGAATTTACAAATTAATTTGTACTAATTTCTTTGTTTTATGTTCTGGTTGATAAGATCAACTACCAGTGAATACTTTTTTTAATTGGGTATATGCAAATAAAGATATTAGTATGCAAATTGGAAAATTCTAGTTGCGACTACTCTTCTCCATTCGACACAAAAAGTAGGAACTACTTGAAAAATCTATCGTTTCACTCCACCTGTTTCTACAACAGTATAAAAAAACTAGAGAATGACATCACTTATTTCTCATGTAATTATGACATCATTCAATTACAATTACTAACATACAAGTATTTGCTTCTACGTTTATTAGATTCAAACACAAAATTTCCATGTTTAATATACTTCTTATCAATTTCCAAGAACACAACTTTTAGAAAAGCAGCAGAATGTAAAAATTTAATGATCATCTTAAAGCATAGCCAAAGTTTATTTCATTGCAGGCTTATTGAGAAGAATAAATGTGAACTCATGCCCGTGTGGCAGTCCGTTGTGAGTAGATTGTTTGAGAACCATTTACCAGCCAAATTTACTTTATATGGACGTCTAGAATTTTCTGATCTGATAAAAGACAGATTCTATGCTTGGCGTTTAAGAGAAAGTAATGACAAACCTTTCAGTGAGCTCTACCCATTGTATGAAGATCTTCTTCATAAGGTCTGCTTTACTGAAAATGAGACGGATTCAAAAAATATCATTTACGTAGTGAATCTCCATCAATCAACCTCAATAAGTTCTTTAGAAATTCGAAGCTCTGGACAATCTTTTGGTGAGTTTGAGTTCTAATAATTTGCTATTTCTGCCATTCTTCTGATGAAATATTAATATCCCAGTTAATACATAAATTTATCATTTCTCATGGGTTTTGCTTTTGATCCATTTAATGAATTTGGTTCATCCAGCTTTCATTCAAGTTTTTGTTATATATTAGTGAAAACAAGATGGATCTTCAACATCATATTCATTATCAAATGCGAGTAATTGTATGCCTTAATAATTATACTATTAGAAGAGCCAATAAGTTTAAAGAAGAATAAACACAGATAGTGATTGAACACATGACGTAATAATTCTTTCTAGGATCACAGGGATCAAAGAAAAGTTTATCAAAAAGAGGATCAGAAGAGGAGAAAATAAGTCGTAAAAGCTCATCAAAGTTTGCTGTACGCGGAGATCCTTATCTGAGAGAATTTATCAATGAACTTCAGGGAATGTTGAAAGAGGAAGAAAAAAAAGCAATTATTGAGTATTATGCCAAGTTTTTTCAATATTGGGATTTGTAATATTTTCCATGACGAGATATTTATTGGACAATCATTCGTGAGAACTATTCTATTTCTAGAAAATTGTTGATTTTACTTAATCATAAAATCACTTGTTAAACACTGAAAGGAATCAGCCCATTTCAAGAAATATGTTGACAGTTTTCATAGATTGTTCAATAAATTAAGATATTTCTGTATGTAAATTCTATTTGATATTTGATCAAATTCGAAGTACTGAACATTTTCATAAACATTAGACTATTAGAGTCTTGTTCATGACTCTAATCTTATAAATTAACAAAAAAAGTGAGAGACGGAACGGCTGAGTTCATGAGAATTGATGAAGGGAGTTCACTCCCATGAGCTTTTATTCAAACATTGAATAATTTCTTAACGTCAGTGTAAAACAAGAAATTTATCATTTTAAAGTATTTATCATAATTTATCATAAATATCAAAGTATTTGAATCTCTTAGAAAACCGGACGTTTTTGAAATACATGTCACATTGAGCTAATGCTCCTGAGCTTGAAGTATATGTGGTTCAAATGCAAATAGGTGATACTTTCATGAAATAAGGTTTTGTCTACACAAGCTTACGTCTATAATCACAGGACTGTGATGAGAAGTGCTTTGTTTACAATTATTATTGAAGAATTATTCAGTTTAATAAACAAATATAATTATGGATTATGGAAGAGAATGGCTGAGTTAATGGGAGGCTTACCCCCGTTGCCGGTAAATGTTACCGGTGTCTTCTGATTGGTCTACTCAAATTCATAGGTGTTAATAACTAGAATAGATCAATCAGACGCCACCTATAACATTTGCCGGTTACCGGTAGGACTCCCATATACTCGAGCATTGATAGCATATTATTTATCATCATTACAAAATTTAACGATGATAAATACCAGAAGATTACCTGTTGGAATAAGTTATTTCATATCCTTTTCAATACATAAAAACAAAAAATATTTTGCGTCTATTAATTACAAGCATAATAGCTGGTTATAAATAAGTTCTCAATTATTTCAGAGAAACAAATATTGGAGTAGCCAGAAATGTGTTTGATACACAGAAACAACTGAAGATAATTGCAGACTTCGTTTGTGATCAATTGAGTGGTGCGGACAACGGTGTACCTTGCACCAGACATTATGTTGATTTACATATTTCTGATCTCAAGGTTTGATTACAAACACACTTTTACAATTTGAGCATTATATTTATAAATTTTCAATTTTTAAAATACAGTTAAACTTCTTTATACCGAACCAACATAGCGAGATCCTCTACCTTAATCATTTTTATTGTGTTCCTTGACATTACAATATTCCTTGACCTCTCATTAACGAATATGTCTCTGGAACGGATATAACTAGATAATCGATTTCGTTTATAAAGAGGTTCAACTATATTATTATCCAGAAAGTTTGCCAGTTCATTTACAGAGCAGCAATATTTTGGTATGGGTACTCTTGAAAAAAAATCATGATAGGCTAATAACACATTAAAAAAAAATGAAATTGTATTTTAAGAGGTAACGGTAACATGTAAGTAATGTCAAGTAGTAAGGGTCAAGTGAGTTGATAGAAGTATCTTCCGCTTGAATAGTTCCATCTCATCTGATATTGATCAATACCTTTTTTCGCAGGCTGAAGTGAGAAGTAGAATGATCCCCCTAGGTCTTCTGCGCTTAGGATTGAGCTTTGAACGTTCGTTGTTGTTCAAGGCTCTGGCAGACCAGATTGGACTGTCGTGTGCTCTAATCCGTGGTAACCATGGCCATGGCTGGGTGGAAGTGGCTCTGTCTAGTTTCGAAAGAGTACCAACACATGTTGTTGACTTGATGCATACACCTGGCAAACTGATGAAATTGAAAACACAGGAGGCAGATCAATACCAACGTTGTCCCAAATTAATCACGCCAAATCAATGAACATCCACAATATCCATAAAGAAACGATGCTACTGAGTTTTTAATATTTTTTTTTCAATTTTTAATTTGAACTGCTTTCACCCAATTAAATTAATTTGAATGTGCAATGTATTTCAGTACAAGTAATTATTTCCGTTGGAAAAAAATCTATTAAATTGTTTTTAATTTAAATATACGGATATCTATATTATTTTATTCATCAGTTTTACTGTTATTAGAGAAATTTACTACTCAAAGAAAGAACTGAATATATTCAAAATATTCATCGCTAAATAATCTTCCAAATCGGTAATAATTGTTTCCTCAAACCAAAGTTAAGACAAAATTAACCTATTTGATTAGCGGAGGGATTTGTGGTCTGTCCTACTGTCTTCTACCCTTTGTACTAACCACTAATACCTGCCCTAGTAATTAGCATGTAATGCTGGTAATCTGCTACATGATTTTAAGTAGCTTAAATCGTATTTAACTGGAGATATCCAGTAACTAAAGATGTTCACATTTTCTCAAAGATTAGTCGAGGTAGTACTGCTCAAGGAGACAATGGAATAGGTAGCATTTTAAAATGTGTAGAGCATTAATAAACAGAAAATATAACAAATTATAACTATTTATTTCCATATACATGAGTAAAATATTATTATGGGTTCAAAGCCAGTTCATGAAGAACTATTTGATTTTATGGGGAAATCACAATTTAGAGTCTAACAATACATCAGATTGAAGAAACTTCAATGAAAGATTAACTAGAATTTTGCATACTTATTTCATTGTTACAGATTATTCTTCAGCTAGAAAAAGATTATTAGTTAGTCACATAGGAACAAAAATTGATTGGTGACAGTTTAGAAATTAATTAATACTGTAGAGCAGCATTGAATTTTAATCATCATTCAGCAGTGTTTCACTGTCTTCTCTGTTGCTATAATAGAAACTGCTTCCCATAGCGATTTAAAAACACTTTGTATAAGAGTTGGGAGTGCTAAATTGGCGGAAAACAATTACTCAACTACAATATTATTATATACAACCTGAAGTATAAAAATATAATTACATTACATGCTTGAATCAAGAATAAATGTGAACTTTTGATCACAAAATGCAACAAAGTTTTGAACCGATCTGAATAACATAACTTTCCAAATGCATTTATTGAATAAGATGAAATGCTCAAGCTGTGCTCTAACGATGGGATTTGTATAATAAGATGAAATATTCAAGAGGTATTGAGCTTGACATTTTTACTTTCTAAAAAAACTTCTCAATTTATAGAAGTATTGAGTGTATTTTTTTTATTTTCAAGAAGATGATAAGGATTATTTATATATTTATACAGTTTTATTAGTCAGAAGATTAGACAAAAAAGCGGTTATGTCAATGGGAGTATTTTATAAAAATATATGGTTCTTATTTTGTAAAATGGTATAAGAATTATTTCTAATTTAAAGAAAATAAATTCGTATTTTCATATGGAAGTAATCTCAAACTAAAAGTAAAATTTACTACTAGAGTGACCTTAAAATGTAATGTAATGACGGATATCACAATTAAAACCCAATGAAAACCTAATAAAAATAATATGAATCTGGAAGAAGTTAACTATGAATAATATGAAATTCAATAAGAATCAGCTTAATTTGGATTAATCACAAACATAATAATCAGAGGAATCTTCATCACAAGTTGGTTATTGCATGAATTTGATAAGAAGACAAATGATAAATAATAATAACGAATAGAAATTATTGGAATTTCAGTGTTATAATTTTCTCAGTAATGACCATACAACAAACTTCCATTATTATTTAAACTTCCATTATTATTTTTGTAATTACATCAATCTAAAAGATTGTAGAATGTATAATTATCACATATCTTTCAGATGCTGGAATGTGTTATGTGAGCACTAAGCATTATCCAGGCATAGAAAAGTGAATAAATACCAATTCATTACGGTATTAGTTTTTTTTTTAATAAACCTGTGAAAAAGTTGATTCAACAGAATGACTGTCTTAGATTTTCTACCGTTGATATTTCAATTGAGTAGGAATTTTTGTATCAAGTTCACATTTATAAAAGTATGCGTAATTTACAGCAAATATAGCCTACATAACGTTCTTACGACATTGGAATGAATCAGTATTACAGCAAATAAGCTTAATCTGGTTGAGGAATGAGTGATCCATCTTTAACGTGAATGACAATAATGTTCAAAGAAACAATTAAAAGGCGATCATTTCCAACCAGTAAACTTTAAAAAATAATGTCCATTGGTGCTAAAATCACGAGTTAATTTAAATTCATATTAAATATGGGGTTCAAGCACAATAAATAAAATCATAGGCTTCTATAAACAGTCTATTGACTAGAATGAGTTACATGTATGCATTGAGCACTACTATAATGCAAGATTGACTAGTAAATAAAAGTAGCACATAGAAAATGTTTCACACTTGGTTATAGATTGGTAATCATAACTAGATAAGAAAAATAAATTCTTCATCATCTTAGCCTACTTGTTAGATACTCTATAGTACTCTTTCGAAATGAATAAGCTTCTTATATATTTACTGATCAGCAAGAATCACTACTTTTTCGCGATAATTATATTTACCAGTTTTTTTAAAATTGGATAAACGGTTAACAAGATGATTCTTAATAGAAATGAAAAACGGTTTAAACGATTGTTTTGTTCCACATAAATTTTCTTTCAACTCTGGTGTCATTACTTCTTCGTTTCATAACTGAAGAAAGAGATTTTACCAAATATGATGATTATTCACATAATCTGAACAGTTCTGCATCCACTTTGAACATAACCTGAATTTATTTGTTTCTTTTTAAATAATAAATTAAAGTGATTTATATAATTTATTTGAGATGCAGAACTTCTTTCTGTTCATGACTAAAGCATAATAATATTCTTGATCAACACCTACAACAATTTTGTATGGTGGTTCACTTTGGATTGGAAATTGTATCTCCAAAAAAATGAAAAAATATTGTTCAGCACCTACTTAAAATTATATTAACAATAATCCAGTAGGAGTTTATTGTTTATAGTCTAGCCTTTGACTCAGCAAAACATGAATATATCTGGAGTGAAAATTTATCCCTCAAAAAATGTCAAGGATTGTGATTTACCTAAGACTGGCAGTTTATATTCATATCATATTCCTACTTCCTAATAATGTTTTACAATATTTTCAAATATAACAAAAAATAATAATAAGACCACTTCTAAGTGTACAATTGATACTGAAGCGTCAGACTTGGAATGGTAAAATAGTTACCTAATTTAGTAACAACAATATTAGAATGGTAACACAATTGGATCTTAACAACAGTAATCCGTTAAATATTTCACTAGATGTAAAAGTTACAATATGTAGTGTTCATCAATGTGGAATACATTAAATGTAACATATAATGTCACAACACAATAGAATAGAATAAAAAATGAAATATACAATAAATATTCTCAAGGTAGCACTTTAGACGGAAATGTTATTAGATTTCTACAACCTAAGAATCCTAGAAATTCTTTCTATATTTCTAAGAATGCTGCTGGATTGCACTTGGCTAAAGCCTTATTTAATTGATTGACTTTACCTGAATTATTTTTCAATAAATAAAATTCGACTTCAATTTACAACACATAAATTTAATCTAATGAGTATAGTAACTCTTTATAAATAACAACCTATTGTAATGTTGTATTGTCACAATCAACTATTATGTCAACTGTACTCTTATTTATTCTCTAACAATCAACAAGGCTACTATTTGGCGAATAATTTACATCTGCACATTGATCTTTTACATTAGAATTCTACACTTTCTATATACACAGGAGGTAATAACAGCATTTTATACCTTGTCAAAGTTACAAACATGCGATAATCGTACTGATAGAACTGCAAATCGATCACAGACGATAGTGAAAATGGTCAAAAACATAAGTGATGCTTCCATTATATTAAAATATAGAACTCTCTTTGAAAATTAATTTTAATTAGATATTTTGCGAGTGATGATAAATGAATGAGAAACACAGTGGGTATAAGCTTAATCAAGCTAAACTATGAGATGCCTTCATTAGAAAATGCAAGGATCAGGACCGAAGTTTCTATCCCAATATCCTCCTCTGTACAGCCAATCTTGTTGTCCGGTATAGGGATTAGCTCCTTGACAGAACCACCTATGAAAATAGAACACAATAATTCATCATCAAGCAGAAATGCATTGTAAAATTATCTTTACAATCCCAGGACACCTGCCAGTTCATTAGAATTGAAATACTGTAAAATTAAACCTGATAGTTATAATTTACATCACAACATCAATCAACCAACTACTCAAGGTCAAATACACAAATAATAATATTTTCCTTGAAATAATAGTGAAAAAATGTTCTTCTTCCCTCTCTTTGTTTCTACTGTTCTTCTTCCTTTCTTTTTACCTTCTCTTTCTTTCTAATGTTCTTCTTCCCTCTCTTTCTTTCGACTGTTCTTCTTCCTTTCTTTTTACCTTCTCTTTCTACAGTTCTTCTTCCTTTTTTACCTTCTCTTTCTACTGTTATTCTTCATTCTTTCTCTCTATTATTCTTCTTCCTTTCTTTCTACTGTTCTTCTTCCTTTCTTTTACCTTCTTTTTCTACTGTTCTTCTTCCTTTCTTTTTACCGTCTCTTTCTTTCTACTGTTCTTTTTACCTTCTCTTTCTTTCTACTGTTCTTCTTCCCTCTCTTTCTTTCTACTGTTCTTCTTCCCTCTCTTTCTTTCTACTGTTCTTCTTCCTTTCGTTTTACTTTCTCTTTCTACACTTCTTCTTCCTTTTTTTCCCTTCCTTTCAAGATTCCGATAAGGAAGCTGCAAAGTATCTATATCTCTTTATAAGCTACAGAGTGTTTCAGGAGGAATCTGCCATGCTGCTCTAATTCTTCTTATCAAAATTAATGATGTGACACGGAAAAGAAAGAACAGTATATTAACGTTATCTGCCTGTGTCAACAATTCCTCTGGTCTAAGCAATTAATTACTCTTCTTCTGACACTTTTATGATATTTAATTAGAACCTTATAGAAATTTATCGACTAAATCGAATATTGTGGGAAATGCGAGAATTTCTTATCTGTTTATTTAGGAATCTTATCGAACGTTTTAGAAAAATCTCCGTCTTTCTAGATTATGGAAAAATGTATAAATAGGAGAGACTGTAAAAGTTAGTTCAGTTGTAATTCGATCTTTAATGCGATAAGCGGCAGTAGTGACAGTTCCTGTTTACGTTAATTCGGATAGTGCAATCCTGTTGGGGCTATTACAAACTGTGATAATGAACTTTCGTTGTCTGTAGTGTTAATCACAGTATTTTGTGACAAATTATTATTCAGGCTTACTTGACAGTTTATACAGTGACTTGTAAGTGCTTAGAGTTTCAACTGTTATGTATTAGACGCTTCTCCTTGAATTATTGAACAGTTATTATTTAATATTAGATCAGCCTTTTGACATTTAGTGATTGATTTTTGTACAGTAATATTGAAAACTCTTTATCAGTTGATCAATATCGATTTATCAATTTTTTATTGTTTCTTTTGTGTAAGAAATAACTGAACAGTGTGAGTAGTGGATAATTTGTGTGAAGTCCGAGTGATAAATTCAAGTGTTGCCAGCGTTATTTTAGAGATAGAACCCGTAACATTAAGAAAAAAGTTCGTGTAAACATAGGTCTATCATTTAAACATAGAGAATTAAAGAAATAAATGCGGAAGTTGGCAGCTATGCCTGTTCATGTACTCATTCAGAAACCTCTAGGGCTTTCACATAGATGTTTATATTGAATGATTCAACATTTTTATTTTCAGAATTGGATTCTCTACAATTTTTTTGAAAAAATATTAGTTTTTCGACAAATGGCTAAGTTTATCCACTTAAACCCGTGCTTTTATAGACGTGTTTACGTATTTTGTAAAATATCTCATTAATTACTGTAGTTACAGGTTTTATTCGATTTTCAGTAACGTTTTCTTGAAATCTGTTCAACACCTAGATAAAGGTTCTAGAGATTTCTGAATAAGTAAATTATAGATGCCAACTCTGGCCATATTTATTTCTGTAATGAAACGTTTCCAGACCTATGTTTATATGAACTTTTCTCTTTATTTTAATGAGAGGAATCAGTTAGAACAGTATGGCAGATTCCTCCTGAAACACCCTGAATATTCCGAAAATGTTAATTTTGAATGCAATTTCACAGTCATTTGCAAAATTTTCATTATATTTTGTAAATATGCGATAGTTTACATAACATGTTAAATTAGTAAGTAAGATAGCTAGCTACATGCATGAAATGTGTTTTTTAACAAACTGGAGATGCAGATTGTATGGAGAATTCACAAACTGTCATCAACTGAGAAAACACTGGATGAGAGCAATGAATTGATTTCGAACAGATTTACCTATTCCATTCTCTAGCAAGAAATTGATAAAAGTTAGAAGACAAATCAAAATAAAAAGAAAAAAATGGGGTTTATACGAGAAGGCTTTAGAGTTATTCGTTTATAAACATACTTTCTGAACAAAAGTAGCAGGATTTGTTAATAAAATTCTGCTAGAGTTACCATCATAGCATATACCGTAGCCGAGTGTCATGGCAATAAGTAAATTACCTAAATTCATGGCAACAATAAAAAGAGTGAAATATCTCTAAATAAGAGGGATCTAAATAGATTGAAATTGAAAGTTAAAATACTTACACAGGTGTCCATTCCTCGACCTTTTTGTTTTTTCTCAATTTCCGTGTATCTCTTTGTTTTTCTTCTAACCTCGTCTTCTCAGCTGCAGCTCCATCAAGATCTCCAGATTCGAGTTTCCTTATATCTGGCCTCAACCTGGAATTTAAAAAATAACATATTTCTAACAATATTTGATATTTGGAACAGTAAATGATTCATCTTATACTTGTACTTACATCTTATACTTTAAAAAAAAAATGTCAATAGCTTGGTTTGTATGATTCGACAAAACTATAACTGTTACATTATTTGTGCAGAATAATGGAGCTGAATCTACAAAAATCTTCCAATAAAGGTATTCAAGGAGCACTTTTTAAACAGTTCAGTTCATTTACAGCGGACAAGACATAAAACTTTAGTTAGATTTTTTGTAGATTACGTCTTGGAGACTCCAGTTACGGAGTATAAGAGAAGTCAGATCGACAATTATACAATCGTATACACAGTTACCATAATATTGCTATATCAATTAGAATGAACTGCACACGGTACCGTTCAAAATTCATCATATAAAGTATCTTAATACGAAACACACTGCAGACTGCAACACATATTGTTGTTCATAAATTTTACATTTTCCCCAACACTTCAACTTATACCATCATAAAGTTTCAACTCCTGTCAATGATTTTTGTTTTCCATTTTCAAGCCTTTCCAAGTTTTTGCCTACTCGTTCTTCAAAAGCTTAATTCTTAATTATATTTTTGGACATTTTGATCAGACCAAATATTTTCTACTGATTCTAAATGAATTGTGTTTGTTACTGTCTTGATCGTTGACAAGAAATATTGATACTATATACGATAATTATCATGTTTTTCGTAGACAGTAAGAGACATTTGGAGTTGAAAATCTGAGACCTTGAATATATAGTACAAGTACATAGATACAACCAAATCAGTGGTAACAAATTCCCGCAAGATGGCACAGGTGTAGAACCAGGATTTTTGGATTGCACCTGAATAATTTAAGAGCCTCTGATGTAAACACAATATTATTTTTAAATTTGTATTTATTAATTTGCCTACAGCCGGGTCCGAGAACTTTAACTTGTCTTTTTAAAAGTGGAGGTAGTGGAGTGAAAAATATTTCGCTCTCAGTTAAGTTCAAACACAGAACTTTTAAAGACGTCATGATCTTTGAGTTGTCTGCCAGCGCTTACCCCTTTGGAAACGGCCACTCCACAAGCCTGTAGTTAATAAAAATGTGACATTACATTACTGTAAATACCTGCAATCTGTAGGACATAACCGTTTCTCCATTCCATCTTCCAATTCATTCAAGGACATTGCAAACAACGTGAAGTGGTAGAACTGAAAATAATTAACGGAATTATTTATTTATAAACAAAAGCTCACAGAATATTCTATTCAGAGTCTCAATGACATTAAATTTCAAAACTTACAAAAATAGAATAAATAAAGATAAAATAAAGCAATTTTTTGAAAAATCAATAAAATGAAAGAAGAGACCAAATAATGAAAGGTATAGGAAAAGTAGAAATATATAACTTGATAATGAAAAAATGGCCTTAGGTCAGAATTAAACATTGAAAACTTAGTAATAGGGAAAAAATCAAGTTTAAGAGAAAAGAAAAGGATGAACAAAAGAGGAAGATAGAAAATATATAAAGAAAACAGAGGAAGTATAGTAGATACAAGTTTGATAATAAATTATTAGTCAACAGTCATCAAATAAGCGGTATGATATTCGCAGTTTTTTCTCATTGAAAAGGATCACGACCTTTCAGAATATTCTAAGTCTATTGTATAATCTTAACATATTAATTATACCAACAAAATGGCAGTCATTGACCTATGCGAAGACGTTGGGTGGCAACATGTTTTAATATAATTAATTGCATTAATAATGAATGATAACGATAAGCGTATACATTGGCGGGGAGACCCAAACGGGTAGTTGCACCTTGCCGTTGGAACCATGTAGTGGGGAACATGGTGGGTTCCGAACCACCAGCCAAGTGATAATAAAGCTGAAACCATCACGTTAAAGCAGGTCGAACACCCATTCAAGCGATGTATAGAGTGCTTGTGACTTAATATCACGATGATAATATTGAGCGTATGGCTTTTGTTGGTGGGGAGACCCTTGCAGGTAGTTCCACCGTAAGTTTGAACCATGTTATGGGAAACATGGCGGACCTGCTATCGATTAATTGTATTGACGGCAAATAACTGACTTTTGTCATTTTATGTACTTCAAATCAAAGATAAGAACCATTTAATGTCGAAGTAAATAAGATTTATAAAATATGTAACTCACATCAGACGTATTAGCAGGTCGTGGTTCAGCTTCCCAAAGTGTGACTGAGTGGGGAATGTCGATGGAATATGTTGAATCGCACTTCGGTATGTCTCCACCTTCAGCGCCGTCTTCTCCTGTCTCATCAGGCTGCACAAATCAATATATACATTTGAATTCCGAGTATAAATAAAAGTGAAATATTGATAAAGAATGATACTAGTTCCAATTGTTTTCATCGTTTTCACAAATAACTCAATAGATTTTCTGTGAATTCTGGAATAATGCACCGCAGATTTAAATTTCTCATTCCAACATTTTTCTATACCAATGATTTTTTCAACACGTTTCAATTATAGTATAATATTAAATTAAAATGATTTAATTAATGTTTTTCAATTAAATAAATTATAGGCTATTGAACTCCAAAGCGAAATGTCTAGTAGAACTTGGATATTGCCTAGCATTTGGATTCATTAGTTGCAAATTTGTGAAGAAAGCAGTTGTGAGCAGTTGTATTTTCGCATTGAATGTTTTTTGAATGCCTCAAATAAATGAGTAGATCAAAACATAATTACATCTACACACTTTGAATTCAATAAGCCGTAATGATTTTCAAGTTCTGTATATATATAATAATATTATATATATTCCACTCTAGTGGTCTCTTTTCTCTATTTGGATCAATGAGAAGCTTCATGAAATAATGAAGAAGGCAAGATCCGATATCCGATTTTCAATCATGAAAGCATTTTATCGAATAAATAACACGAAGAGCCAATAATATAGGAGTATGCTGATTAAAGAAATTTATTACGGAAATAACCATTGTTTCTGATGAGGAAACTTGGATGAAGAAAACAAGAAGAAAAAATCAAGACTTATTAAAAGCACTTGCTTAAAGAAAATTGTATGTGAACCAATCTACAAACCAAGTTTTTAGTTAAAGAATTTATGAACATAAATTACTCAATCTAATATTAAAACTGACACTGTATTTCACTTTTAAATAATGTTTTACTCACATATATTGGAGATGCTTGAGGAATGCATTTCACTTCTGAAAAGAGGCTTCGTCAGCCTGCCGCCAGGGGTCATGCTCTGTTGAGGTTAGGATGAGCGGCCATTATATATATGAAAATTGCGTTTGATTTGAATTGTGTTTGGTCGTTGAGTAAGTTTGTTCTATCTTGTTTATGGTGTTTGAATATTTCATATTGTTCCAGTGTACACTGGAACAGTGTATACCATAAACAAGATAGAACAAACTTACTCAACGACCAAACACAATTCAAATCAAACGTGTTTGAATATTTCATATTGTTCCAGTGTACACTGGAACAGTGTATACCATAAACAAGATAGAACAAACTTACTCAACGACCAAACACAATTCAAATCAAACGCAATTTTCAAATACATAATGGCCGCTCATCCTAACCTCAACAGAGCATGACCCCTGGCGGCAGGCTGACGAAGCTTCTTTTCAGAAGTGAAATGCATTCCTCAAGCATCTCCAATATATATGAGTAAAACATTATTTAAAAAAGAAATACAGTGTCAGTTTTAATATTAGATTGTTCATTAAGTATTTCGTCATGGAAAACATCACAGATAAATTACTCACTTCTGAAATTGACATAGATTTGAAAGCACCCATTTTCAAACTATTCAACTTGGCCAAAACCTTTTTTGGTGTGTGTACAGGACTTTCAGACATGTTTGGTGGATGTGGTTTGCCATCTGACCTGTAAATTAATTTCAAAGTGATTAGTAAGATAAGCATAGTACCTAAGAACTAATACAACTAGCCCTACTTAATAGACTCTAAAGTACGTCGTAAATAGGACCACAGCATTGCAGGACAGTTTTGTGATAAAATCACGGAAACAGATTATAGTATTCCGCGAGCAGAAGCGGGGATTTAAAATTCATTAAATAATAATGAATCGAAATAAATGAATTGGACCACTTCTTCGCTTCAATTTGCGGAGTAGGCTATTATTTCTCTCTTTACTTCACAAAAGTAGCACAGAGCTGCAAAGCGTAAGCTACATTTCTATTCGTGCCCGATCTTAAGCTACAGTTACAGTATATTATGCTTATATGGGGGTGATCGATTTTGATTGATTCACATTTGTGCAGTGTGAATTACGACGGATTCTTCAGACAAATTTCCGGCTGTACATACATCTACTGCAACTTTAGCTTAAAAATAATTTGAATAGTCATTTTTATAATACAATAAATACACCGCTTTTTACTCTCACAGATGAATAAATATTGAAAAAAAATCAGTAACAAGCTGATGTATGGCGTTCACACTATAGTAAAGTGACACAGGAAGAGTAATTAAAACCCTTTTTCTTAAACTACATAAGTAAAGCAACATTGCTATATCAGCAATTGAGGAATAAGGATTATAGAATGTTTAATGAGTCAAATTGAACTCAAAACTTATTAAGAAACTTGGAACTGACCTGAACTTGTCCGCATTTTCTTTTACATATTCATCGTATGAGTTAATATCTGTACATCGAATAAAGTCAGTCCATTTACCGTATAGAAAGTTGAGCTTTTTTTTGCTGAAACAAAAATTGAAGATAAGATTTTGCATTGAACTGCTGAACTCAGTCATTAAATAAGAACTGGTTAGAGGAAGTGCAAATGGCACATGGTTTTAACGTAAAATTTGTAATACAATCTGAAATAGTAGCGTATTTGACATTTCAAATTAGTCACCATTCGCGCTCAAACATAAATACATTCAGCTTTTGGATCTCCTAAACAAAAAACTCCGCTGTCTAACCGTTGAAACTAGATAGACCACAACACAATCATATTGTCGCTTTGAAAATAATGCCATTATTCAGCAGTGCAACTGCCATCCTCAGTTCTGGATGGTAATATTGAATATATTATAAAAACTTACGTCTCCAATCCTCGTACTTTGTCTCCACGAACGGGCATCGACTGAGGATTTCCACCTGAAGATGACGCTTTGAGCGTCGAAACCGGTCGTGGAGACAAAGTACGAGGATTGGAGACGTAAGTTTTTATTATATACTATTTAAAATAATGTCAGTGAAAAATAACTATTAATAATTGGTTTAACGGCAAATGATGTTATTCAATGCTGAATCCACGACTTTTCAAATGCTTGGCAAATAAAATCGTGACTACTTTGAAAAAATACAATTAATATCCATATTCGAGTTTGTGATAAAGTTGTACTTATAACTGAAGTTTCTCTTATTTTATGCAAAATGGCCCGAATTTGAGAAATCATCGTATCATAAAAAATAGTTATTGGTGTGGTATTAAACAATATTCTTATTTAGTTGAATTATTAGAACATAGTGATACTTCTCGTAAATTCTTGGCAGTGAAGGCATTCTGAAGACATTCATTCATGTATGCAATGTATGAATAGATAAAGGATACACATTACGACTCACTTTCAGTATTGGAAAACAATAATTGAAATAATTTTTCCCAGCTCAGAGCAATAGGAAATCTGGAAACTCCTTCTTTCTACATTGTTATTCGCCATATCTTGTTTCCTATTCCCCGATCCTTCTTGATTAAGTTAGCGGTTGCATTTGTGCTGCAATTAGTTGCAATGCTATAATTTGTGTTAAATTTGCTTTTTCAGCACAGACTCATTGCTTTTTGAAATCATACCAATAGGCAAATCACTTTTTCACTTATGTGAAAAGCAATGAATTTATTCAATTAAAAAATTGTGGGTCAGTCAAAGAGATAGAAAACTTGCATCCAACATTGAAAGAATAGGCTCTAATGCAATATCAATGGCATATGGTGGTATTATCAATTAATTATAAAATTAATAGAATGTTCAAAGAGAATAATCACTCACTGCTTAAAAACTAGTTGCAAGTGGGATTGGAAATCAAGGACTAATATTTCCTGTTCTTATACTTACTGTTTATCCATGATAAATCCTTCTACCCGATGCAAATCTTTTGAAAACCATCCCGCAGGTTTGAAAGTCAAAACTGCTTTATGACCTGCAATAAATAATTCGGAATTTTATAATGATTATGAATGACAATAAATAATAATGAAAATCGACTAAAATGTGAATTACAGATAACCAAATTCCCTGATGGATTCCCAATTCCACAAAGGAAGTAATTATAAGCCTACATTCTGAGTAACGGAATTGTAAGCCAAATTTTTCTAACACTGAGTGAATTCAATGTAAACTCTGTATTGAATTTACTAAGTAAGTGTTCCAACAGTTGTAAAATTATATTTTTGCAATTGCAATAGCTTTTTCTCATCAAAAAAATAAATTGTTTAGAATCTGATACTATTCAGACAAATTTCAATATTTATTTAGAAATTTTAAAGAAACTAGATGGAAACTAAATTTTTCAGTTTCATTCAATGTTGCGTGTCTATAATATGCAGTTATCCATAAAAATGATACTCTGATGAGACAAGATCATTCGAGCATGAAACAATAAGACTCTTGCACTCTACTTTTATACGCTGTATATTTCCAGAATTGAAACTCAATCAGATCTAAGTAACAAAATAAACTGATAAATTGATTTAATGTTAAATAATATCATCTTAATTCACTTCTTTTTTTGGAAGATAAGAAATAGCTTAGGTAGTGATTTGGATTATTCTACTGGATTATTTGGGAATTATACAATATAAAATGATATATAAGATCTTAACTAGGATGATATGACTTGATACTTGATAACTTCAATTAAATTACCTGTACTATGATTTACAATTTCCATAGTCCCATACTGTTCTATCCATAATTTACCGACAATAATATTATGAACACAACAGTTTACGCCACTCCACGTGTATGCTTCTCCCCATCTGTAAAAGAAATAATAGAGAAATTATTACGGATCTCGAATACGTAGTATTTCTATACAGTATTATGATGTTTAATTGCGTTTTAATCGGGAATATTTTAGAGATCAACAGATAATATAAACAGTATTTAAATAGGTTGAAAATCTTCTTCTTCTTCTTCTTGTAGTGCGCTATCCGTTTCGGACGTTGGCGACCAGCAGGGCAAGTCTGACTCTGTTGACAGCAATTCGGAAAAGTTCAACAGATGTTTTTCCGGTCCATTCCCTAAGGTTGTGTAATCAGGATATTCTTCGCCTTCCTGGTCCTCTCCCTCCATTTATTTTCCCCTGCATGATGAGCTGCAGCAGAGAGTATCTGGACTCATTTCTCATGATGTGTCCTAAGTATTGTAGCTTACGGATCTTAATGGTGTCCAAAATTTCTCTGGATTTCTTCATCCGTCTTAGAACTTCTTCATTTGTTACATGCTCTGTCCATGATATTTTGAGCATTCTCCGGTACAACCATAATTCAAAAGCTTCAATCCTTTTAATCATACTCTTGTTTACTGTCCATGACTCTGCTCCATACAGCAAAATAGAGAATATGTAACACCTCAAAAGTCTCATTTTTGTTTCAATGGTAACATCATGTCTCCTGAAAACTTTGTTCATTTTATTGAAGGCAGCTGTTGCTCTGGATATGCGTGACTTAATCTCTTGTGTCATGTCCCACTTTCCATTTATCATTGTTCCCAGGTACATTGTGTGCTCCACTCGTTCTAACTGCTGGCCATTGATAAGTATTCGGGCATTGTCATTTCTGTGTTTGGAGATCAACATGAATTTTGTCTTTTGACTGTTGATATCAAGGCCATATTTGGTACTAACTGCTGCTATTTTGCTCACTAGACGCTGTAGACCTTCTTCACTATCAGGTTGAAAATAGTTTAGCATAATACAACTAGATAAATTTTATTAAAATGAAAAATCACATAACACTATTCTTATTTTAGATTAGGCCTACTCTATGAATATAGCAGTAGCAAACATGAGTGCTATATGGAGTTCTGAAAACCATTATATACTTACGTTTTCAAAATCTAAACTCTTGATAATTGATTACATATCATTGATGAAATAACCCCACAAAAACTTTGATTCAATGGATATCAAATGTATACTAACAGCAAAGGCCAGTCGTTTATAGTTGAAAACTGCAGGTGAGAATTCTATAGTAAGGCAGGAATTCCACACTTCCAAACAACCAAACACCTGCCTTTTGAAGGTTTTCCCACCTTAAAAATCCGGTAACAGAGAAAAAGATCTTGATTTTGAGAATAATATATAATAATTCTAATAAAAATAATATTGTATTTTACTAACTGTATGTAAGATTGGTTAAGGGTATGGAGCAGTTTTAAAATGACTTACATTCGAATGTAACATTGAGCTATTTACCATATAATGCCTTAATATAAAAACCCCAAAATTCAACAATTTCAAGGCAATTGTTGAAAATTACAATACAGGGAAATTACAATTCCCTTAATTTATTGTCTGATTTTCTTTTGTATTGAACTTTACTCTCAAACAAATAGTGAATTTTCGACAAATATTATTTGTTAAGACACAAAATAACTGTTTATAAATATTATTACTTCTTAGTTATTAGAAAGTTGATAAGAGATATCATCATTGACTACTAGAGTAGAGATCCTGCAATTAAAAGCACATTCAACAGCAATACATTATAGTAATTTTAATATTTGTTAGCAAGACTTACTTTGGAAGTTCTAAAGTTATAACACCTTTCGGTTGAATCTCTACACTTTTGCCCCAAAATTTTAGTTTGGGGTGAACTGATCCATGAAAGATGAATTGCTCACTATCAGCATGGAAGGCAGAAATTGGAGGGTGATGACTCACTTGCTCACACACTATTCTGTAAAAGAAAGATAAATTTTAATATTGAATATTTAATAAGAATTACATTTCTAGACCATATAATCAAATAATAAAAGTTTTGATTGAAAATAGAGAGCATGGAAGTCACATTTTCCAATTCCTCCCGAATTCATGAAATTGCAGTATGAAGAATAGATAACAGTGGAAAGTGAAAGCCGCGAGCCGTAGCAGGTATCTGTTCAATCAGATAGAGATAAGCTGCGTTCTCGTAGGACCTGTTTGTAACGGTGACCGATTAGATTGGCCAGCAAAAAAGACACTATGTTCTCTGCTGTAAAATCACTTCCCGGTGGTTCGGAACCCACCTAAAACTGTAGGTCCAACTCATCAATCACCATCATCCAACTCATTACCACGCACAGGTCTCAGACCTATGTGGGTTTCATCTTCAAAAAAGTCTTTAAAATAACAAAATATCAAAAATAAAGAAAAAATATAATTTAATATTCCAGCGTGTTCAGCTAATTTCAGGCTATTAATTGTTGCTCTCAATGAGAAATTCATTCCAACTTTCAATATCAAGGATGAAAAAAATGACTACCTCTTCTCTACATCGAAGTACAGTTGATTTGAAGAGAATCGTTTTCAATGAGGATAATCTGCTGCATTACCTCAAGCTCTAAGTACCCAGGAGTGCATTATTAAAGTCGATTCTCATCAGAAAAAGCTTTAGTTCGTCGCAGTGAGGACATTTGAAAATATCAAGGTAAGATCCCCAGGCGATCTTGCCCAATGTCAAAAACGACCTTTTACTTGTGCATAATTCAAATTTAATACCTTTCAACCTTGGAAGAAATTAACCTGCGACAATAATATTTGTCTCTTTTCAATCTCTGCAAGTGATACTGTTTCTAAGTAGATTTTTCATAGATTATCTTGTTAGTAGCGAGGAAAGCATAGCAAAAAAATCTACTGTTGAAATTGTGAGGAAACTATAAATAAGAGATATAAGTAATGATTTAGTAGAATAATTTGTGGTGTTTGTATTCAAGTAGGCTTTAACTGTACACGAAAATGTTTATTCAGACTCCACTAGATTAATAATTCTAGAGTACTCAATACTCAATACAATAACGGGTTTGGAAAAAAGAGCGGGAGATAAAATTTTCTCGTTCATGCTAGGTTTCTACAGATACAATCAAATACAATATTATATTTTCTTGGTACACCAAATTATACTTCAGATTTCTGATTAGAATAGTAATTTTCAATACTTACAGCGCACTATTTATTTATTTATTGTGACAAAAATCAACAAAATTCCAGAAAACGTTTTTAAGCGAGAGATAATCCAGTTTATGTTGAAAAATATAGAGGAATGGATAAAAAAATACATATTTCAAGTGAAAATTATAACAGTACAATATTCCTTGTTGTTTTTTACCAACTGTATGTAAGATTGGTTGAGGATCTGGAGCAGTTTTAAAATGACATACAATCGAAAGTAACATTGAGCTATTTAATTTTTTGTTATTTTGATTAACCGTTATTAGTATAGAACTCATCGTTAGCGAACAATCTAAGCTTGGCTGATGGCGCCAAATAGAAAAGTAAGAATTTAAGTAATATTATGATTATAATTTTGCCATTTTTGGCAACAGAGAAATTGAGTTAGTTAGAAGTAACTTAACTGACAATTCAACAAACTGACAAATATACAGAAACAGGATTTATTAATTTCGAATTCCTTTAAGTGCTATTAGTTTATACTGAAGACTTCCGCAATGGCGAATATTGACAACAGCATTGAATAGCTGATGGAAATCGATTGAAATTTATTTTCTCTAGTAGCTGATTGCCCATATCATTCGATTTTTAAAAACCCAACTTTCTTTATGAATATATTATTTATGATTATATTGAAACTCAATCTTTTCCTCACCTGAATTCATCGCGTTCCAGTTCATAAGTTTCTCCTAATAAAGGATTGAAAGGCTTCCCTAATCTTTCCCAACTGGAAGCGAGAGCACTGACAGCAAATGCAGCAACATACTGCAACAAAAATAAAAATAGAAATACCAAGATTTTTCTCCAGAAAATGATAAACCCATTCCACTGCACAGTTATGGCAACAATGAAATAGAAATTTTGTATATCATATAAAGTATTGATGTATTGTATACGCCACGTCTTTAGATGTATATTATTATAGTTAAATTCTCTTCTTAGGCCGGGTTCACACGAGCTACAATCGCGTAGTTGTAACCAGAGCAATTAGTGACCAGAGCAATTATTATGACGGGCAACAGCCTCGCCAAAGCAGTTGTCGCCGACTTTTTCCTAATACAAAAAATACAAAAAACATAAAAATTTCAGATATTCAAATTTTTTAAAGTCCCATGCTACTGTGCTCAACTTCCTTAATCCAAACCAACTTCAATTTTTCTCCTATCACTAAAATTAGATTACTATAAAGTAGATCGACCTTCATGGATCACTTGGTATAACGGCAAATTATGCAATTCAAACAAATATTCTATAAAAACGTTGATAGAAAAAATCTCAAGTTCCTATGTATTCACGAAATGAGTTGAGTACAATAGGATTTAAAAAAATTCAAAAATCCAAAATTTTATGTTTTTTTTTTGGCTAGCTGAGTTAAAAACGGTAATGGCTTTGGCTATAAGCGCGCGATTCTAGTAGAATTGGCTGCATGCCGGCTGCATCGCAGTGAAGTGTGGGAACTGCACAATCTGATCCTGTGCTCTCCTGGAATCGCGCATTCTCTATTCGGATTTTCATCTCTTGTGACTGATCCCATTGCCATTAACAGTTGTTCCAAGGTACATATATTGTTGCACTCTCTCTATGTGCTCATTTTGTACAGGCAAATGATCTATGGGAACTTCTGCTTTACTCACAACGAATAGTTTAGTCTTCTTTATGTTAATGTCCAAACCGAATTGTCAGCTACCAGTACTTGCTATCAATCTGGTCATGAGGGTCTGCAAGCTAGTTAACTTATTATTGTAAATTTAACGACTTGCAGTCAATTTTTAATTGTAAATAAATAATATTCCTACTCACTCTTGGCCTATTATATAGGCCTCACTATAGTCCTGTTAGCATATTATAGGCCCAAGTATATGTTAGTAAAATAGAGAATATGAGCAAGACCTACTCTAATCGTTGTTTTTATTCTCAAAAGTAGGCTACCTGCATTCGAACGACGGGGTCAGTCTGCTCCGAGGCACTCCTGACAAGGTGAGAGTACTCAAGGTGCTCGACCAATCGCTGGAGGAAGCTGAGAGGCTCATTGAATACGACCGGCATCACAATTTTGTCCAACTCCTTTCCAATACTGTTTTTCAGAACTGACCACAGGCTGAAGTCGTTGCGACTGAACATCGGCGCCGGCAGACATTGTCTGAAACAAAATAAAATAACGATTATTTATTGATTTTTACTACGAACATTTGCTATTAGAAACTTCTTTAACATTTTAGGCTGAGTACACACCTGGCATATGACCAACTCAAAATATGTAATTGAACCTCAAGTATTGTCAATACAATTCTATTCAAGGAAATTATTTGTTCACTTCAGAGTTTTATTTCTTTCTTTCCCCCTTTTTTCTTCTTGTCCTGCTGGTTAAACTTAGATTGCATTTCAAAAAATGAATTATTATTGGATAAACTTAGAGAGTTAAGATTTTTTGTTTATAAGTGACTTTTGACTAAATGAAAATTTATTTGATTATATTGTGTATATAATTTTATTATGGTACCTATGTAAAAAAAGTTTTTATGCCATAAGACAATACATGAACCATTATAAAAACGACCCTCCTCAGACACAGACCTGTGTCTAGGTGAGGAGTATATTCATAGTTTTATTTCTCTTACTTGTATCTTGTTTTCTTGAGAATAATAAATATATTTCATTTCATTGGATCGCTAATTATTGTTTTTCATATCCCGATTAATGAAATTATCAGGTTTATGTAAGCAGATACGCTTTATGAATTTTAGAATATGTGAAAAATAAATTGAAAATGAAGCAATAGCACCACAGGCTACTATATTCGTCACTCAAGAAGATTTTTACTAGCCAACTATACTCATAGCGATTTTAAGATTTAAGTTTTTTCTATTGTAAGAGTATTTTATCCTGAAAACAGCAGAGTTTTAACCAAACGTTTTTCAAACTTCACATAGCCCAAAGAAAATAGATACGAGGATGTTGTGAGAGCAAAGCAAACAATGTAACATCTACTTTTTGGAATTTTTCATTGAAACAAAAACAATTAAGGATAGAAAATTTAAAAATAGATCATTTTAATTTACTATATAAGTATGATTGAACGCTGGTTCGTACTCATAGATAAAAATCCTAGTATTGAGTAGAAAAATTTGCACTTCTAGATCGCATCCCTATAAACTATAAGAGGCAAATCCTTATATCCTTGAAAACACATCCATACGGATTTGATGCGTGGGTAATATGTTATGAGCTTACATGGGCTATAGCCGATAGGATATGGGAAACAGTACACACTAAGGGAAAGGGGACATAGGGATTGAGATGGACCGGACACATTGTCCGTGCAAATGCTACATAATCCCTTTGAAGCACTGGATCTGGATTCACAGGAGGGACATAAATGGAGAGTAATTTAACCGTGACCCAAATGGTGTAGCACTAAATATAAATATCATGAGCACATCTATATCAATGAGACCTTCATACAATACAGCCTTATTACAGCTTCATGGATTCAACACCCAAAGTAAACTAGGTTACACTTGAGATATTCAAAACCAAATTCTGCATCTGCCAATCGATTTTAATCGATATGAGTCAATACTTCAAGTAATTTTTGGGAAGAGATTTGTTTTAGCAAAATACTAAGAGACTAGTCTCATTGCTATAAAAGGAATTTCTTTTTTATTGCTGATGATGCCCACATGAGTCCGAGACTTGTGCGTGGGTAATGAGGTGAATGATTACACATAAATGCCTGACGGTGGAGCGGGATTCGAACCCACGACCACTTAAACGACAGCAAGCTGAAGTTGCGACGCCCCAACCAACTGCACTAAGCGGCCCGCCAAAGATTAAGCCAGCTGATTTCCCATTTAAATGAATGTTTGCTGGCCAAATGCCACGCCACAACCTAATCAAATGTCTTCTATCGGCCTTTGAAGAGCAGGGTACTGTTATGTAATAATATGTGTAAGGCAATTACAATGCCAATAAGAGAAAGTAAGATTTAATAGAGCAATTAAATGAGAAATTTTAGGATGTAGTCCTTTATTATGCTCCCATATACTAATCAACAATATCCTGATAGCCTATGCTTATTCATGTATTCCTGATCCCCGAAGTGCAGGGATAATCCCAGAATTTATTTTAAAGGGGAATATTTCGGGTATACCATCTATGAGAAGGGTCCTCAACTCCTTCCTATAAAAGACACAAACACAGTTTTTTTTTAGTTCTGTTCGAAAATTTCGGGGGTACATTACCATCGGTTCATGCCTGCAGAAGTGATTATTTGAATCGCGAGATTTATTGTCAACTTATCTCTAATTCTAGTAACCTTCGATTTATGAGCCGATCAATTCAAATGAGACTCTGTAACAGAAGTGATTACGATTGATCCATCGGAGTACCCAGAACTGTTTACTATTCAAAAACAGGCAACTGAAAGTACTTGTGTCAGGAGCAAGAATATTCAAACCAATTAGCTTCTTTTTTTGTGAAAGTGAGAAGAATGTGCATCAATGACAATCTAGTTTTCAGATTGCTATTTCCACAACCACATGCTGAATGTAAACCTCTTAAATACTGAAGGGTATAGCAACCCATCTTCTGTGATGGGCTCCTCTCTACCATTTTTATAAAATGCCTTTTTATTGTTCTGGATTAGAGCTTTTATAGAGAGATTATGCATTCAAATATGGCTTTAGCATAATATGACGATATCACAGCTCAATAGCAATAAAGATCAGTGTTCAATTTATTTGTAAACTTAGAAAAATTGAAATAGAATAAATAGTTTATTAGTAACTAGGTGCTAACTCAACTGAGAAAAAATTATTCGTATGATCAAAAAATGCTTCATAATAATATGTTCATGTAGAATGTTCATGTTGTGCAGTATCTTATGAACTGAGGAAGTTGGTTTTCCTCTACTCTCTCTATCTGTTAGGCTGTGAGACACTGGATACTCAAGTAAACAAACTGAATAAACAATATAGATTTATCTTTAAAGAGCACCGGATACATTTTACTATGTGTTCTTTGATTGAAACAGTAATAACTAGGAATTGAAGGGATACAACTTTAAAGCTAACTTCATTTTTATCATCATTTTTTGAGTTTTTAAGAAATTAAATATCTAGATAATACGCCTTCAAACGTGAATAGAGTCAATTCAGTTGAGTCCATGCGCGGATGGTTCCATTGTTACTCAAAATCTATTCACGTCATCACAACTATTCAGCAGGTATCCACGCCATTGCGCCATTCCTGTTCTTCTCAATGAGTGACAGGCGAGTATCTCAGGGAATATTTGGAAATCGATGTTGAATGAGTTCCCGAAAGTAACAAAGGCATAGGAATCATGACCGACGGAGACCCGGAATCTAACAGAGCTACAGGACTACCACTGACTTTTACCTGCATATACAGTAGAACTTCGATAATTCGTAATTCGTAGTAAAAGCTCAGTCCCTTGAAATAACCTCTATAATTCGTAGAAAAACAATGCATTTCGGTCCCCTCAATATATCGTATTAATTTTGCAGCCCAAACGGGAGCTGATTTATCGTCACACTCTATAATTCGTAGTTACGTCGGTGAGAACATGCTATAATTTGTATGAGCTATGATTTTTTTTCATATCAGTTCATCATCAAGTCCAATGTCAACTTGGTCTCGAATGATGTTTCAACGCTGCCTGATTCTCCAGTGCTGTATTCATAATCTAAAAATAGATCAACTGCATTTTTTCCAGTTCAGTGTACGAATCAGTTCGTGTTCGGTTAAACTGCATTTCTGCCAGCTGAGCGTATATCAGTTACCGTACCGAATATGAGTTCTATGTTATCACACTCAGTTTTCGAGAAAAACAAATCATAGAAACTATCGCGAGTGGTGTGAAAAAGAAAGATGTGGCAGATCGTTTCGGGATTCCTGTTTCTACATTGATTCTACATGCTAGATAGCTAGATCAAGAAAAAAGATGTGCTAGCTGCTACTTCATCGACCGCCCAGTGGAAAAGACAAAAACTAATTGAATACCTTGAACATTGCCTACTAGAAAGGTTCATTCAATTTAGATTAAAAAATGTTACTATTGGAGGCCCTTTGTTGCTAAACTTCTTTCTATTGAAAAATAGGTAAAAATTAGGCTCAGCTTCTCGGGTGTAAGTATATTTCTAGGCAGACTCCGATGCCGAAGCGAACTTGCTAATGTTTTATCCTTGCTACATTATTTTCTGATCACGTTGTTCATAATTTGATTATTAAAAAACAAGATAGAATTTTCATTTCAATAACAATATGAAAAGGAATAATTGCAAAAAATTATTCAATTTCCTATTTTTTAGTTAAAGTGTTTATTAACTAAAATTGTATCCAAGACATTCCAATAAGTAGAGTAATTAATACGATTTCAAAAGCTCGATTTATGTTTACTGTAAATATTCTGAAAGTTTGAAAGATAAGGAACGGAATGGGATCACCGGTGCAAATCGATAATAAATTTTTGTAGCACCAATTTTCAAACTAGTAAATTGAGGCAGATTATAAAATGTTATTCGACAGCATGTACAAAGAAGGGGATCTTTTAATCAACAAGCTTATAGACTGTGAGGGCTTCATCAATCTTCAATAATTGAGATATGTGTAAATATTCAATATCAGTATTCAGATGACGATGAGTTCAAAAGAATAATAGAGGTGCTGATTGGACTTGAGAGAGTAATAAATAACCCCTTTTAAAGCTTTCGATCTCACTTTCTGAAACGAGAGAAGGGGAGGTTCTTTTGAGAGGTCAATCGTCGCGTATATTCAGGTCATACAGAAATGAAAGCAATTTCTGCATGAAATCCACTGCGTCGCAATGATTCTGTTGATAAAATAAGGGTGCTTTTCTCAAATGACATTCTTCTGATTCCATTACAAGCAGAATAATGTAATTGGCAACACCAATCAAAAAAATTGCAGAAATAAGACGATGAACATGACTTGTAAGCTACGGCCTTTACCTATTTCATAATAACTGTTATAATGATATTATGAAGTTAACCTAACTGGAACAAATGTAATGTATGTTTAAAAGCATACAGTCATGATTGCGACTAAATACAATGAAAAAATCATTAGAATATACAGAGTGATTCTGCAAGAAACTGAGTAACGTACATGTTATTTCTAGGGTTAAGTTAATATGGGGAGCAATAATAAGGCCACTAATCTTCATTGGGGACTTGGCCTTGAAGAACAAGTCATTGAGAATCTGTTTTTAAATAGTCATTTATCGAATAATTCAATGATGGATTAAGGTATGGTGTGGGTGAATTTGAAAAAACTTAGTATGAAGTCATGAACAGCACAAATGAAAATATTTTATTCTGAAAAATGTTACAAACACAATTTTTCCTCTGTAAAAAATTGCTTGACAAAATTTATATTCAATAGTAGTAATTTTATTTGATAATATAACAAAAGCATAACTAACAACAATAATACAGTAGTATCTGCTGGCAGAAAAAGATGTAAACGTGGCGTAATGGGAATGCTAAAATTCGTTGTCATCCATCACGGTTCTATTTTTGAAGTAATAGAAATATAAGTGATATAGGGATGTTACATCCCCAGGTTAACTCATTATTAATTTTGGCGTTCAAATGAAAATCTAGTTCCCGAGGACCTGAATACTGGTATAGGGATGAATATCTTGTACTGGGAAACTGCTCAGGATGAAGATAGGCCACCAGCCACACCAGGATATATTGAGAAGTAGAATGCACTAAAAAGCAGGGAAAAATAAAATCAACTGATAATCCCTTCCTGCAACCATTGGGAAGAATAGCATATTGGTACATTAATAGTGTGTTATGCCCTATTCAACATACACCGTCCACCGATTTAAATATCGATCCAAGTGGTACGTTTTATCGTAAAAAATCAAGTGATAACTTTTGTCACTAGTGCGTTATATCGGGTCACCATCGATTAGAAAGATCTGATGTAGAAAGAACATTGATCAGTTAATAAAGTCAAAGCCCACAAAATATGGCGGTATCGTAGCCAATTTATAAAGACGTGAGTGTGCAAATACACCGACAAAATAATAATGTCAACATTGTGCTATCTGCTAACAAAGATTTAAATAATATTGTAATATTGAACTCCACAGATGCACGATGAAAGCCAAGAACAATAAGTTTAACAATGCCTTATTATAATGAATGATTTCTAAAGAAATATGATAAAGTAAAAGTGTTAGACATAGAATAATCCAATTGTCTATCTTGGATTACTGTATATTACTCAGCTGCAGAGTAATTGGAGTTTTATCTCTGTTCTGTAACTCTTGTAAATAGATAAATAAATAAAATGAATGGAGGGCGATTCTTTTTTATATTGGATGTCAATATAGGCCTACTACTACTACCTATATTGGGACGATTTATAGAATGAGAGAAAATTGAACCAATTTATCATAAACAGTAAAATTAAAATTGCAACTGGAACAGACGACAGTACCATAAAGCATTGAGAAGATTAGAAAAAATATCTAATAAACAAATCATCCAAAATTGGAAATGAAAGGTTTTCTGAATTTCCAAAAAATACGTCTGAGTTCAAAGTTTTCCCAATGTTCTTTTACCGCTCTCAAGAGCTACAAGGTAGAAAAAGTTGAAATTTGTTATAAATGTTCAGTGTTGGACCTAGACGCGTACTAAGAAGTTTTTAAAATTTTCCTCAAAGGTACACCTAAATTTGCCGTTTTCCTAGTGTTTTTTGCGTTCTCATGTAAAACCTGGCCGAAAAAGTTGAAATTTTAGTGCAATTTTTTCTTTTCATTTTGGTTTTGTATAAACGTTGTATCCAACGGGAGGCGGAGCCCCCTGGCTAGACGGTTAAAGTGTACGAATCGAGCTTTCCGATTATGTGTTTTCACCAATATATTATCTTCCGTAATATTCAATGTTACTAGACGCTCTATATCCATTTTTTTTTCAAATTTGAGAATTATATTGGTGAAGACACAAGAACACTTTTTAAATTTCGTACCCTGTTGGTATTGAACTAATTATTGTTATTCTGGACTATTTCATACATTTTTCATAGAATCGTTTTTATTTAATGAATGCCTAGTAATAATTATTTTTTGACAATAAACTTTTCAGTTCAATTTAAGACCGAGAATCAGAAACAGCGAAAAATGAAAGAGGCAAGAACTCAAGCAGCCCAAAAAGGTTGATGACATAATAGATAGCGAACTAAACAAACTTCCATAACACCACATCAGCCACTAATAATGTGACCGGCAAATAGTGTTTGCCAATACTGAATTCTTTCTTGGCCAATATTTCTTTCCAAGAATCCGTCGAAGTTTTAGAAATGATACAAGGAAGTTTATTGCTTGCTGCTTGCATAAGTTAAAAACAAGAGCCCATTTTGTGATTGAGGAAAGCTTTTATTTCACGCTTTTACAGAAACATATTCCATATGAGATAATTAATGGATACACTTTATAAACCTTACAATAGCTATGTCCACAATATTAGCCTTTTTGTAATTTTTGTGTAATAATCGAAAATTTAATGTATTGAAATATATTATAATCAATCAAATTGCAATTTATCAATGATGACAAATGCAAGACTGAGGATATTCTGGAGAAACGAATAAGGGTGTGAGTCTTGAAGCAGTATGTTGTGTTTTGATCAGTAACCATAGAAACAAATGTCAATAAGTCGAATTACTTTCTCAACTGTAGTGAAAGCAACCTTACAACATAGACTTTGGAGCTTGATTGATACAAGTCTGAATCACGAAATGTCATTGTTTTTTTTTTTTCGTTTATCAGGGCTAGAAGGCTACTGCTTAGGGTGGGGTGCTATTAAGCAACTGTACAATTAGGTTGACTATAAATTTTTAGTGAACTCGATTTGCATATACAAGTCCTAAGCCGTATAGCCCTGTAAATATGAGCCCTAGATTCAATATTCAATTAACAATTCAATATTGATTTGTCTTGAGATGCTCTAGATGCAGGCGTTAGGTATTAAAATTACAATTTTATGATAAAACGTAATAATTAATGCAATATAATATTTGTTTTGCATCCTATTCTGTATCCTGAAGAGGGTTTAGTGATATTATAACGACGAGCCGGAAATGACTTCTATCATGGCAGCACCTTATCCCCTGCAGAAAGGTAATAAATTATCTCTTGATGTTTCTTCTGACTTGTCTCTTGTCTCTCTCACTCTCATATGATAAATGCGTTTATAGGATGCTCGAGCATTATAAAGAATGTTTGAGATCATGTTATCTGTTTTTATAGAAAAATGAAGAACTTCCTGGAATAGTACAAATAGTACATGAATGACTGTCCTTGTGAACAGTCAGTCAGTTATTGTTCTGATTTACTTTACGTTCGTTCGTTTGAGTGACAGTTGTGGCAGTACAAACATAAGAGTGCTATTGCTGTTTATTGTGATTACACACATCAAGTGCCATGACAGACGTTGTGTTTTGTAAGTGTTTAGTTTATTGAGTGTTTTAACTGTGTGTCAGACATTCCTTTTTTAAGTCATTGAACAGATTATTAGACTCTTATTATTAAATTATTGATTAATTATTGACAGTTAGTAATTGGCCTATTAACTAATTAGTTTTTGTACAGTGATATAGTAAATTCATTATTAGTGGAACGTTATTGAACTGTTTATTTCTCTATTGATTTTCTTGTATGATAATTAACTGATTAGTGCATGCTTTAATTTAATTGTGTAAATAAAGTTCAACTGTTGCCAGCATTATTTTAGTGATAGAACCCGTACCAATATGAACACAATAATATAGTATATAATAGGACAAAAGATTACAAAAATATTAAAAGATTATTTCCCATTTTAATAACGTTCAACATAAAACAAAACTACTTATGAAAATTGATACCAATCGTTTTATTTTTGTTTTAGCTGTATTTTCCCATGTGTAATTGAACTTTCTTCGATCTAGCTTACTGTGTGTAAACATCGATATTTCACAGCATGCATATTGTTTAATATAATCGATACCCAAAGTTAGTAGACAGTTTTAACCAATGACCTAGATTGTTAACTACGTTAAGAATGAAATAAATAATTAAACAAATTTAATAAAATTACAATTTTTAGAAAATACAAAATTTCAACGAAAAACTTTGGTACCTATAGTACCAAATTTAGGTATAGTACCAATATTTTCCACCTACGTTTGGCTATTCTGAGAGGTAAATTTAGCAACGTACTGACCTGCGCTTGACAATATTGCTTTGCATGGCTTCCGACCAGCGACTAGTAGCCCTCACGACAACAAACTGACTTGAAAAAACGAACGCGACGGTGATTCAAAGACGAAGCATGCCAGCAGGCAATATCGACTTTCCATTGGCTGAGAAGAGTGCCTACTAGTGCTGCTTTTGAGTCGGGCTTTATGAGATCGTTAACTTCTAAGCCGAAAACGTGCTCCCTTTCATACTACGGAATTTTTGTTGTTATAGGTCTAGGCCCACCAATTCATTCATTGTCTGTGAGCACAACGATAATTATTCATTATTTGGAGTAGGATTTAAATAATGGAAATGAGTGAACAGGATTTCTATAACGAATTGGCTCTGAATCGTTTAAGTGAGAACGTAATTTAAGAAATGTTTATGGCAATGTTGATGGATGTATTGAATTGTTCATATTCAGTAATTTGATAATTATAATGAATAATAAGACGAAATTGTCACAACCACATTTATTAAAAATATTGAGAAACTAGTTTCGGTTTTTATACCATTATCAATCTCAAACAAACTCTTTGTTTGAATTTGTAATGGTATACCGAAACTAGTAGCTCACTATTTTTAATAAATGTAGTTGAGACAATTTCGTCTTATTATTCATTATGGATACCTTCCACAATATCACCTTCGCCAGTGCAAAAAATGATAATTATAACATTGCTACACATATGAATTGAATTGATGGGATGAAGAAAATATCCGAAAAAGTTAATTTAGGAACGAACACAAACCGATACTAAGTTGGTGAGCATTATTTCATAAATTATTATCGATTCGAACAAAAAGGTGTCACTCAGGTTTAAATGTTTATTGATGATAACCAGGTGCTTCTTGCAAATATCTAATGCATCATTAACATGCTGCTGATGCTGATGGATCTAAACGTGAAATGTAATAAAAAGAAATATGTAGAACAAGACTACTGGGTAGGAGGATGGGAAAGTAGGAAAGCTTTCCTATTTGATAATTCAAGTTAATTCAAAACAATACAATGTAATTAATGATATAATACAGTTAAATAATACACCGTGTTATGCAATACAATAAAACAAAGAAAGGGCAATAACAAAAAATGCGTCAGTAAGGAGATGTTATTTAAAGAAGGTTTTGAATAGTGAGTTTGGATTGAGAAGACTAAGCGCTATTTTTATAAACATTACAATACACATTCTACAGTCTACACCGTAATGTGGTCATTGCCAATGACAAAATAGTGAAATTATGGAAACGAAATATTGAAACGCTTTTTTGGAGACTCTAGTTAAGGAGTATAAGACAAGTAAGATTAACAATTAACACTTCCCGGTGGTTCGGAACCCACCTAAAACTGTAGGTCCAACTCATCAATCACCATCATCCAACTCATTACCCACGCACAGGTCTCAGACCTATGTGGGCTTCATCCTCAAAAAAAAAAAAAAAACAATTACACAATCTTATACACTAGTTACCATAATTACTATATCAATATTAGTTGAGATGAGGCTTAATTTTTATGTGAAAGAAACTCTTGTACACTATAAAAAGCTTTATCAACTTTGTGATAGAAACATGAAGATAAATGAATAGACATTTCAACATTCAACATTAAAGCCATCGAATCTGGGGAGAATCCAACAAACGTTTTTTGTGATACCTGGTCGATATTTATCTTACAAATGAAAAGAAAAGTGTGAACAGTCTTTCAAATATTCAACATTGGAAAGTATACGACACTATAAAAACATTGAATTAGACATATACAATTGTAATTTAGCGTAGATTGAAAGAGAAAATCATTATTGAGAATTGGAAATTTGACTTGGTCCGAGTCAAAAAAGAAATTAAGATCTAAGCGAATAATGTATAATATAGTGCCAATGAGTTTCAAATTAGGGATGATCGTATGATGATGACTATTAATATACTGTACAGATATTACTTCATAGTTTCATCACTTGTTTCTCTAAGGGTAGAACTTTGGTGGAGTGAACAAGGTATGTCAAGCTCTGGAGTAGCAAAGTTTCAATCAACAAACTTTTGAGCTCACAATACCCAGCTTCGGCTCAGAACGATCACTGCTCGATCGACTTGGAAAGGAAAGGAACTCCTGAAGTAACTAAACTGATCAGAGTTAAACAAATTCAGACGGCGGAAACTGTACGTTTGTTGATTATTTGGCAGTAGAGCTTAAACGTACAATTCAATTTTTGTTTTATCTGTCAATGTATTTATATCATCACAACACATTTTTATAATTATTGAATGTTTTCAAGATATCTTTTCAAGGAAAATTAGTCTGGCTCAAGTCAAGTAATAGTTGTAAGGGAATGATTGAAGCAGTGAGCCAGGTATGTTCACTCCATGGAGTTGAAGGTATGTCATGAAACCATATTGTTACAATGAGTTTCCAACTAGTAGACATAATATGAATATAATAAATATAATTATCAATATCATCATTATAATGAATATATCATAAGCATATTATCAATATCATACCATTAGCTACTCACTATTACTTTTCAGGCCATTTTCTTTGGCCTGTTATAGTAGTTGGCACACTGCATGGCGTGACTATATACAGCATGAGTGAAATGAAAAAACAAAAAATGTTATAAATTCTGCCAGTTTAATTTTGATTTAAGGGGATCATGACATGACCTGGCACATTCTCAGCCTTACTAAAAATGATTAACACTTATAATTATATTCTAATAATTAATATATTAAATTAATCTATTCTAGTTAATAATTTTTAGTTAAACTGAGGAGTGAGAGGTTATGTCATGAAACCATTTTTTTTTTTTATTGCTGATGATGCCCACATGAGTCCAAAGACTTGTGCTGGGGTAATAAGATGTATGGGTGAATGATGAGAAACATCCATGGCTGAATGAGATTCGAACCCCAGGCTACAGGAAGCAAAGCCAGCTAGACCTTATCTTATCTCAGACAAGCGCTAAAATCAACTGCGCTACCAGAGCGGAATTACTGGAAGAACATATATATATTTTTTTTTCAATTCAATATTATGGAACGGTTCTATCAGCTCAATAATGACTCAATAGAACTGTTATGTGGCATAAGCTTGATAGTAGCCGATACATCGACAGAAAAGAATCAAGTGAGTCAAGACAGTAAAATAAAAGAATATCTAATAGAATAATAAAGAATATAAATTTGAATAATGGATGAATGAACAGAATAAATGAATGCAAAGATAAAGATTTACAAGTCAACATTCCAAGTGGAAACATCATTTGGACGGCAAATTTATTTCAACCAGGGAAATTTTAGAAGTATTCACAAACGGGAATTTTGAATTCAGGTTCCAAGATCAATCATCCTTATAGTAAACACCCATGGGAATAAAATAGATTATGGAGATAGATTTTCAAAAACCTACCATACAGGTAGAAGTAGTTGCTGAATTTGTACTGCAACCAACCTGTAACCCTCTGTAATACCTGTAACCCTCTAAACACTTAATTATATTTCTCCCAAAAATGAATATCTTGTCTAGTGATTCATTTAATGTTATCACACTTCTTGATTTTTCTTTATTCAGCACATCAGCCGGTTAGAATCGATTCCCAATTTTTTTTTTTTTTTTTTTTTTTTTGTTTAGCTCAATGGACTATGACAACTCATTTCTACAATCGAAAATCATAATAATTATTGTGATTTTTTAGAACCATTTTCACACTTCTCAGATACTTCTAGCGACCGAGCTGAGTCTCTGCATTATATACAGATATGCGAGGCACAGATATAAGAGGCATATTTATTTATACATTGTGTGATTAATATAGATCAAATCCAGATTCGATATCTCATTGTTAGAAACCAGGTGTTTGAAAACTTTCAATAAAATTCAAGTAACTGCATTTCATATGCAACTGAGCTGAAAATAACATTATTTTCTGATCGAATTATGAGACTGCAAGTGAAGCATACAGCCCAATGTTGTTTAATCGGCCTGAAGGAACTTACTAGTATAGTCCCAGTTTATGGTATGGAAGCCCCATAAACTGTAGATGAGTGTGAGTTGGTGAAGAGTTGGATGATGATGATGATGATGATGATGATGATGATGCTGTTGATGATTATGATTATGCTTATGATGATTTATGACATATTGATATACTAAGCTATTGCACAAGGGTTATTAAAATATATATGAGTCTACAAGTAAAGAAACCATAGAAGTATTATAAGGATAATATTTAATATAATTCAAGTGCTGTAGCAACATTTTTCAATATGCATCTTAGCTGAAGATAATACTTGTTAAACGCAGGCCAAACAGTTTTATTGAAATTCTTCAATGACTTATCAATTAATTATAAATAAACTACCCATTTGCTTAGAGCTTAGAGGAACATATTGAAGAATATTTAGTTCCACAGTCAATCATTTAATCAATCTAAAGTATCAACTGAAATTCAAATTAAAAAATCAAACTTATTCCCCAGCTACAATTTCAAGTTTATTGTTTTAATCATTGTCTATGTAATAGTGTTTTAACATATTTTAAGTTATAATCTTACCTTAACATTATCTAAACTAATTCACTATTTATACAATAATTGCAATTGGAAAGTAGATCCCAAAGGCTACTAAACCTGTTTGAAAAATATGAATAAGAATGTGAACAATTACCCAGAAGATTCTCCATGGTGCACAAGTTGCAACAAATATCCAAAGTGACCTTGAACGTGGCTTTAGATCGTTAAAGAGCACAGATTTTCCACAGGTACAGTGAGAGGAGTCTTAGGTTGGGACGGAAAAGCGAAGACTTTCGACAGAGGCGAACAAGAACACACGTGCAAAGTGAGCGCGATCGACGATCGGTCGTTAAAAATTGCACGCACGCTGAGTGAGCAAATGAATGAGCTTGAAGCGGCGGACGTGTGACAGGATTCGCGGCGCACACCCAAACACCGAACGAGGTACTGAACTGTTCCAGTTTTTCCGATATGGCTGGTGGCGGTGAGGCGCCTGCGTCCTAAGTCCTGCTTGCTGATCCTGCCCAACTACGTCCTGCTGATCGACCCAGCGGCGGGCGCGGCCACTGCCTGGCACTGTGCGTGTGTGCACCGCCGAGCGACGCGCCAGCGCAGATTCATGTGCAAATCCAGCACTGATCTGAAACCTACCACAACCAGCGACCTCCACCCCCTGCAGCTCTATCACCCTGTTCCTCTTCACCAAAAGCAAACTTGACGACAGCCGGTCGTTCGTTCATTCATTGCTCCATGCGATAAACGACGCGAGTATGACTGAATCTCTGTTGAAACAGCTTCTTGCAAAAATTCCTTACAATGAAGACCGTAACAAAAGTGTTAAAGAGATTGGAGATAACTATTTGAAATAGATATTTATCACACTTTTGTTATGACTTGAAAGAGTTTTGACAGTCACACCATTCTGCATCTCAAATTCTAAGAGAAATTACATTAGTTCATTGGTAGAACTATGAGTAGTTACGGTATTCAGATCAATTCGATTCAATGTCTGTGCATATTGATCGGTACCTATGTTTTTTTTATCGCCTATAAATCTTTAAATGGTTAATGATTGTGATACTGTTTTTCATAAAAAAATTTGTGATTATGAGAGTAAAGATCCAATAACTTCCTTTTCTTATTTTTGATAATTTGATTGTATGATTTTTCTTTTTAGTTTTTAAAATTAACCTTAAATTGTATTCATTTTTCTTTTACATAATACTTGAAATTTTTGTATGGTAATTAGTTATTTTTTCATATATTTCATAATTTTTTTCACCACTCTCAATTTGATTTTTTGTAATATTATGTCTGTAAAGGAGACAGATTTGGTGAAACCTGTTGTCTCCATTGTAAATAAATAAATAGTTACATTATTTTCAAACTCCAACTATTCAAGATTGAGAATGGGACTGAATCTGATCTAATATCTTGATTTTTATTATAGATTTCATTGTGACAACATCGAGTCGTACTTTTCATGACACATTATCCACATTATCACTAGAACACAAAATTTGATTGAGCTGGAGGACAGAATAGAACAGAATGGCTGCCTTCATTTTTTTTAAATGGCGAAGTAACGTAGCCGGCCCTCTCTTTCGCTTGATCCTTAATGGTGTAACTGCCGAAACTATGAGTAGTATTTCGTTTTGTTTACTGTGTTTGTGAAAACATCGATTTTTGTTCAACATAAATATTTATCTACCAAAACATCAATATCACTAATACAAGGATTATATTGATGTCATCCATTGTAAACTACCACTACAGATAGATCAACGTCGCCTTCTGAGTCATTTTATTGGAAACAGTGATAATAAAGAAAATATCTTATAGTTGCAGGCTGCCAGGTAACCCATAATTGATGGGCAGACCCGAGGTCTAGACATCATCAACGCTTGGAGACCGCTAGCCGAATGGTTGTTTACTGAGAATGAATAGATGGAAGCAAATAACCTTAATAGGTTGCTGAGAATCTAGTCAAGTAACAAATTCTGCGGTAAAAAAATTGTCATACATTTGCATATTATTTAACAAATAAAGTGTGCAAGGGAGAAGTTGGATTGTTTCACATGGTAAGGAACTTGAGATATAAAGTTGAGTGAATGAAGATGATAAATCCTTGGAGAAATTTGTATTCTTCACTAGCAAGTTATGTTTGAACAATAAAACTGTTTCAATCACTGACCGATTTTTTATCTGAATAATTAGATGAACAGTGTTTGCAGTGCATTCTGTAATGAATCTTAATTTTTATTGAAATGTGAAAAAATACTTCAAATTGGTTAGAATGGAAAGAAAAAAGCATTTTTCGAAAAACATGCATTTGAAGGTCTGATTAAATTCATCTAAATTGTAAAGTATGTTGGATGAATTGGATCCAATTAGTATAGAGAAATTTCATTCACATTGCTTTTGCAATGCGTGATTTCTTAGTTTCATTGATGATCTGAGTTTTCATTTGAGCAAGATCAATCTAGTATCTACCATAATGAAAACAAAAATTCACTTCAGACTTCTCATTGGACTTGAAACTCAGCACACAGCTTTTCCCTGCTGGTGGTAAACCACCAGAAAATTGAATAGGCTACGATGAAGTTTGTGAACCATATACATCTATGGAGTCTCGAGGGAACTTGGAAAAACATGAAATGAGAGCGCACTGTCTAGAACAGATGATGAAGAGTGGAAAAGATCAAGTTCGCTTTGTTCTGTAGGATCAGGTTTTGAAATTCGTGGCTGGAAAGCCAAATAAAGGAAAGATGCCGGAGCAGAAAGAAGAGCGGTGGTGAAAACTCTGGAGGCGCCAACGAAACAGAGTTACATTCTAGCTTCCCTAAAAACGAGGTTGATGATTGCTTTATAAAGTGAGCAGACAATTTAGTACAATCATTTTAAGAGAAAATATGGATCTACCTCAACATGATTGCAACACGGTTGATTTTTTCAAAATGATAGCTGAGAATGCCCTCAATCATCATCTAAAAATCTCCATCATTCCCACCTTGGCAACATGCCCAAAACTCCAAAATGGCCGCCGTGATAAGGGCAAACATTTCCATTTCAGTCAATATCTTGAAAACAGTCTGTTTTTTTTTTAATTGTTATTTCGAAAAATATGGTACCCCTTTTCAAGCTGATTAATTTACATACACCCGCCTTATTAGGTCAAAATCAGCACTTTTCCAAAAAATAGGGCTGAGTTAACAATTTTGATCTCCATATCTTGCGAATGATCGATGGTACATTCATAATTCAGTTCTCCACAATTTAACACCGAATTTACCTTTTTATCTTGAATAGTTTTTGAAGAAGTTTTCGTGCATACAAAAAAAAATGGAAGTAGCGATCTGAACTAAAAATTTCTAAATATTTACAACAGGATTTTTTATGGAATACTGTTTTTCAGACTGGCCAACCAGGAACAGTACTTTGCCAAATTCATAAACCACATGACAAATAAATGGCCTAAGTTGTGACATTTCATTTCTGAGGGTGCTTGTTATATTTCCTACAGCTACAAAGTTACTAGTAAACATTTGATTAAAAAGGTCTAACTTGGAAACCGCTGTAGGTAGAAATTTGAAATTGACTTCAAACTAGAGATAACTGTTATTTCTTTCATTTGCTATAATTTAACTTAATTGAACATAATTGTTTTTTCTTTCATTTGTTATAATATATAACTTAATTGAACATAATCGTTTACTTTTATTTGTATAATATAGTAAATGAAAGAAAAAACAATTATATACAATTTGAAACCAATTTCAAATTTCTATATGGATTTTCAATAATCAATATCCTACGAAAGCGGGCCACTTAGCGCATTGGTTGGGGCGTCGCAACTTCAGCTTGCTGTCGTTTAAGCGGTCGTGGGTTCGAATCCCGCTCCACCGTCAGGCATTTATGTGTAATAATTCACCTCATTACCCACGCACAAGTCTCGGACTCGTGTGGGCATCATCAGCAAAAAAAAGAAGCAAAATCACTATGTATAAGTCGATAAATTAGCACAATTTTTCACCTATTTTCAGTTTTTCCAATTCTGTGATCAAAGTAAGCGCGGGTCAGGGAAATAAGATTCACTGATAAGAAATTAAATTTTGAGGAGAAGAAGGAGAAGTACTGGGTAATAAGGAGGAGCAAGTGGAAGAGTAGGATGTGGTGAAGGAAGAGACGGTGGAAGTGGAGAAAATAGAAATTAAGAAATTTGAGGCAAAGTTTGAAATGATGGAGAGGAACAGCACAATGAAAAGAAAGGTGAGAAGGATGAAAAGGAAGAATGAGAAGGGAATGTTGAACAACTAAAACTTATGGGAAAGGTGAAGAACAAGTAGAAGAAAAACTAGAAGAAGAAGAAAAAGAGGTAGAGGAAGAGGAGGAGGAGGTGGAGGTGGAGGTGGAAGAAGAAGAAGAAGAAGAAGAAGAAGAAGAAGAAGAAGAAGAAGAAGAAGAAGAAGAAGAAGAAGAAGAAGAAGAAGAAGGAGGAGGAGGAGGAAGAGGAGGAGAAGGAGGAGGAGGAGGAGGAGGAGGAGGAGGAAGAGAAGGAGGAGGAGGAGGAGGAGGATGACGAGGAGGAGGAGGAGGAGGACGAGGAGAAGAAGAAGAAGAAGAAGAAGAAGAAGAAGAAGAAGAAGTGGAGTGAACAGGAGGTGGTGATAAATAGTAAGAGTACAAATAATAGGAAGGAAAAGAAGTAGAAATTAGGGAAGAAAGAGGGACGTTAATCACAAGGTTTCCTATTCAAATCTGCTTTGAAAAACACTTATTTCCGGTTGCGATGATATAGCGTGCGTTCGAGCAGGGCCCGATGTCTAGTGTCTAGAAAGAGGAATGAAGATTAATGTTTTCCATCACTCTTCATTAACTTGGTATCGCATTCCGTTTGACTACTCGCCCCATCATTCCATCCCTGTTCTATTTGCCAAGATGGAACAATGCAAAATCATTCCACAGTGTCTGCATAACTGCCATTACAAGAACTGGGAAAATTTACAATAGTGAATACTTGTGCTTACCAATTTATTTATTTATTAAACTAGCTATTGTGCCCGTCCTTCGTACGGATTATGTTTAGAAATAAGACTAAATATGTTTCGGCTTTTTTGATAGCAACGATCATGAAGTTGTTAGCAGCTTAGTAAACAACTTAGAACGTAAACAATTCAGTGACAGTGTTATCAGAGAGAATATTTGAGAACAGCTGATTGATATTATCATGATTAATTACGTGATTTGTTCTTATGTGGTAATAAAACTTAGAAGAAATGTATCCAAAATCGCACAATACTTGGTATTTAAACGTTTATTATTCTGTTAAAAAAAAGTTAATTTAGTTTTTTATAGCTAAAGACATTGTCAAAAAGGTTTTCAATACTGATAAATAACTTAAATCCCGATCGATGCTCTCATTTTTCAGGAGAAGGCCGCGTAAAATGCCTTCGGGGACGTGACAGACAGACAGACAGAAGTTGAGATAAGACTTGTTTCGGCTTCTTTAATGAATAAAACGTAAAAATAACCAAAAAATATATAATTCTGATAAATGTACAGACAAAACTCTAATTTTATTTATATAGATAAATATACCATACGCTCTACACGATTTTCCCGCTGTAGTCTGTTCTTCTCCACCTGTTTTATCAATGAGATACCCAATTCTTTTTTGATGACGTCATTCCAAAACCTATCTTTAACTGTGCACCTGCATGTACAGTCCTTCACACTGCTTAAGGAATCGTATTTCCTCTGTAAGTTATTCAATATTCTCGTTTCACTGACTCATGTTTCTGCACCATAGGGAAGACTGAGCACTGCCATTACTTTGTAGAACATCAACTATATCTCTCTTCTTTTATTATTCAGGGCTCGTTTAATCGTGTAATCATTCACTTCATTACCCACGCACAAGTCTCGGACTCATGTGGGCATCATCAGCAAAAAAAAATTACAATTTAATTTAATTTAGAATCAATATCACAATCATTTTTATTCAATATAACTACAATCGGGGGTTTGTTGCATTAAAATTCACACACTAATTTTATTAGTACTTGTATTTGTAGCTAGTGCAAAATCTTATGGAAGTTTTAATTTGTAGATTGTAAGTGTGATTTGTAGATTGTTATGCAACAGGTCCCAGATATCTAAAGTGTGACACTTGCTCAAGTAGAGAATCATCCAGTTATTTTTATTTTATTTTTTTATTCTGTTTGTTCGTCACACAGATTACTATTACAGAAACTATTAGGGAGCAACTCCAGCAGCAACTCCAGCAGCATGTGCCACGTCAAAGTTTTATACTGGTTAACACTCATGAGAAACAGATATCACGCAAAACTCATCCCTCTATGAAGTCAGTTAGTCTGTAAAGGCACACATCAATTAGAAATTAAATTCCAGTGTTACTTTAGTGTGGACAAGTGATTTTCCAATAGGGTCGTGGTTTTTTTGTCAATTGCTTCGATACAATCACATTGTATTCTTTTGATATCACAAAATGAGCATTGCTTCGCGCTTATATCTCAATTTGGGGAATTGACAGATACCTTAATAGCAAACAGCACAGCTATTAAAAGTGTTTGATTAAATATTATATTGCATTATTATAATGTGATCCATCGTTTATTAATTTAGTCTACTACAGCTTTGAAATATTGTACTCTCAAAGTTGCTAGTCTAGCTGATCGTTTAGGTTTAGAATTTATTAGATTTGAGAACATGAGAAGCCAACAAAACGCAAGCAAGTCTGTTACCCATCCACGTCAATGAATTCTCATCACACATCTTGTGATGCAGCGGCGGAAAGAGACAGACTTCCGTGAACGTAAAATATCTTTCATTGTCCGCTTGATGACATCTAATAACATAAACAGGAATACCACTTGCCATTGCGTTGAATCGAAAATTATTTTAAAAGTGGTGGTTCGGAACCCACCTAAAACTGTAGGTCCAACACATCAATCACCATCATCCAACTCATTACCCACGCACAGGTCTCAGACCTATGTGGGCTTCATCCTCAGAAAAAAATACTTGAAAATTTAAGATTTATTAGAAAGATTGAAACCAAGTTATAGCTTGTAATAATGTTTGTCAGTTCACACCAAAAAAATCAATAATTATAGAAAATACTAATAATTGAAACAATTGACTGGAAATTCATAATTTTTTGTTCGAAAAAGTTTATAAATAAAATAAACAACTCACGTCTCCAAACGCTACGTACAAGTCCATACAATTCACCGGTAACAAAATGAAAAATGAATAAGTTTTATATCCTCAAAAATAATATGCATAAGGGTACAAATAATATAAAATGAAGATCCAAATAATGCTACTCTATTAGAAATTATGCATACTAATACATTACAAAATACAGTGGGAATTTCCCTGGAAAATACACTGAAGACTGAAAAGTGAGAAGACTGGCTGAGAAGACTCATAAGATGAAATTCAATACAAACAAATTATTGGTCCCAATAGCAAGTGCACAATAAAAGCACATATCTTGTTGATGAGCAAAGATGTATTCATCAGTGAGTGAATCAATAATGTATTGATGATGTACGTATGGATAAAAACTTGAGCGGGAGAGCGGAATACATTACAAAATACAGTGGAAATCTCTCTGGAAAATGCACTGGATGGTACAAAGAATATAAAATTCAATAAAGGCAAATTATTGTTATGAATACAGTAGTAGGTGCGCAATAACAGTACAGATATTATAGATGAGCGGAAATAATTAATAAATTAATGATGTATTTGAAAATTATAAAAGAAAATTTGATCTGGGGAGTATTATAGCAAGGGTGCCTACAGGCGGGCTATGACGCCGAATGGGTCATTGAAATTCTTGGGGGGTTCCAAAAAAAATTGGGGGGGGGGGGGGGGGTGGGGGGTAAAGTTATTTAGTTATAAATTTATATAATATTTGATTGTTTAAAAACCATTTGAGTTCACATTCTTATTTAGCTATTTTGCAACTATGTTTATTGAGCAGAAGTTCATATATTCATTTCATTGATATTTCTTTTTTACCTTTTCAAAAAAATGTTACCTATGTAAAGAATCTCAAGAAATATACATACATTTTGTATATTATCGACTGGGTTTGATTTTTTTCAATACCTATATAAATCTTCTTTTAGTTTTAGGAAGAATATGGGGGGGCTTATTTTTTCACTCTTTTTTGGGAGGGGGCCTACTTTTTTTGGGAGGGACTGGTGCTAAATTTAAGGGGGGAGCATCTTGAGGCTTAGGGATGGGCACCCCTGATTATAGTGTTTGAAAATAATTAGAGTGTTTTTCTCAACCCTATCACGATAATTCTCAGACAACTTGAAATTAATGACTTTGGTCAAGACGGCATCATGCTATAGCGGAAGTAAAGGATGAAAATGGTTGGGAGAAAAATAAATTACTTCAGGGAATACGAAATATAAGGAATTGAAGAGAACTTACTCCCACTAGAGGAGAGAAGAAATGTCTAAATCAAATGTCTCAAATGTCCGTGGGGATAAAGAATGCCTCTGTTACGGAGACACAGCTTTGCTACGCCGAGAGACACTCCATATAATTATAATAAAGAGTTTTTTTAATGGAGCGCATGGCACTCAAATAAAGAAATCAAAAAAAGTGAGAAGTGAGGGTATGTGGTACATTTCAGGAGCAGTCCACATTGATTAGACGACAGAATTGTATAGTACAGGACAATGGCCAGATAGTTTTACTTTGCTCTAGTTAAGTGGTAATTAAGAGTCCAGCACTTGTGCTCTTAAAAAAAGAGCTCACCTTTGTTAACTGAACAAAAGAACTGAGAGACCCGTCTACATAGTAGTAGCCCACCTGGTGAATGAGCTGCTCTATTCAATTTCACTTATGACTCTTTTTTTACCGTACTTCAAAAAATTCAATGAAACACTTTGTTTGAGAAGTTATGGTTCTAGCGAGCTTATTGACCTTAATTTTCGAGGAATTGCTTCCATTAATACAAAAAAAACAATTAAATTTCAAGTACTATCTCTTTAATTATATTATAAGATAATCAATTAACAAGAAATAAATAGGAACAAGCATTCACAGTGAGAATAATACAAGTTCTGATTAACCAATAATTGATTATTTAATGAATAAATACTTTAAAAGATTAAAAGATTCAGTAAACAAAGGGATTCCCATTCAATTATACACTTGTATTGCGGTATTATTGAAGAACCCAATCACATGCTCATTGAAATATTCCTAATTTAGCTAATTTATCAAGGCAAGATAATACCAACCCTACCTGTAGTATGTACCGTTATCATTTATTAATTTGTATTACCTGCTCCTTATAGAGCACAATTTCAGAGTGCCAAGTCACGTTTTACAAGAATTGTTTAACATATCAGAGAATATTGAATATTAATTTGTTCATTTTTATATTCATATTCTGAGAATGACTTGCTTGTGAGCCAACATACAATTTGCATCAACTCTATATTTTTAAAAAGAGTGATATTAATTTTTAATTAAGCATTGTGAAAAATGCAGAAAAGTACAAATTAATAAATTAGGAGTGAGAGATTAGGTGTTGAGAGGAATATAATTAGCACATGATAATTGTTAAAGTTAGTATTTAATTGATTGAATCATTGAAAATAGACTGAAAGTTGACTGTTGCAGCGAATTCAAACCAAATGATGTCCCATAAAGTACCAATACACATACTGCAGTACTGGTACTAATAGGCTACTAACCAGTTCCACTTGCATGCAGATATAGCGAGTTTCAGATACAATCAGTTCCCGAGGAGTCACATATTGCCTAGTCAGTTCCACTTGCAAGCAGATATAGTGAATTCCACATACAGCCAATTCCCCCCCCCCCCCCCCACGTTTCAAAGGAAAACACAGAATTGCCCTATGCACAACTGGATTGTTTTTAAATAAGGTTCTAATTTTTAAACATCTGTTAGAGGTTTATAATGCTTTTATAAGCATTTTAAGTAATGAAGAAAAATATTTTGTTTTTTTATTTTCTTGTAATATAGGTAGGTACCAATAAATTTATTCAAATTACAAACAAATTATCTGTTATCTTCACTAAATATCCTGTATCAACTGTCTGCAATCACCTGTGTGTCACTATCATAATCTATCACTTGCTGCCAATTTCGTTAAACTTTGATACCTATCAAGTATACCTGGCAATGTCGCCAGGGGGGGTTATGACCTCCCCCCAAAATCAGATCTCTACTAGGAAAGAGGGATAAGATAGGAAAAAGAGATCAGCAAAATCCCAATTTTGACCCCAAAACTTTCCAGCTGGAGCCTTAATACCATGGTGTGATTTGAATTCTTAAAGTTGTTATGTCTCCAAAACATCTATCTAAACAAAAGTAGTAGCAATAGCAATAAGCTGAATTTGACAGTTCTAAGCGATAAATTTATGGAGTTGCACCGAGAGAGTAGAAACTTAGGTTGTATAGATAGGAAGTGTTATATAAGGTGGCGTACGAGAAATTGCTTATAAAGTTGTGTTGAGACTTGAACGACGACACACTGACAAAGGTGCTGGAATTAACAGAGACAGGACAGGGACAGGCATGGTATTCGCCCTAAGGTATGCAGTGTATAAATATAGGCCCCTGAAAGGGCCGTTCTTGAACGCAGTTGCCGGCGGCCCCGCAAATCAATACTCGCCGAGCATCCACCAGAACAGCAGCAGCAGCAGCAGCAGCATCAGAATCATGAGAGCCTTCCGCCTCTGCCTCCTGGTTCATACAATTCTTCTATACAAAGCTTTCCACCCTTCATCTCTTCAACACTAACACTTATTGGCATCGACGTTGTTATCTATTCTCGCTATGCAATGTACTGCATCCATCACGGCACAAAATACCAAAGCAAGCAAGTGATTACCGGAAACACTCTACATGTCCATAAATGTACAAATATAATTGATTGATACACTGCGAATGTTTATTACCATTTTTTAATATATTTCACTAAGAGGTTTCAGATTCCGATTCGAATGGCCTATTGAATTCATCTTAGTTTGCAAGTATAATGTATGTACAACAGTAATTGATCTATGGAACGATGATTAACATCACAAATAAAACTTTGTGGGTTGAAGGTACTGTACTGTCGGCATTCATTTATTACATTACTACTATTTTTATTTATCAATTTATTTTTTCAGAACTTTGTTATTATGCTGTATTTTGTAACTTTTTGAGGTGAGGTGGATTGACACATTCTGTACAATAATGTAAAATTTCATGACAGTAGTTCCACCAAACAAAAGTGCTCATATCATATAACGTTCATAACTTATTAATGTTCATAGCTCATATCTGATTTTATAAAATTCTTATTTGGGAAATCATTGTTAGGGCCTCAACATGAGTACCAAACGCTAACTTTTTAGGACGAGTGGTGATGAATGATTGACTTGAAAGACGGCGATGAATGATTCAGTCAGTGAGTCAGTAGTACTTGGCTTTTATGGACTTGCGAAGACTGCAAATTTACAACTATGCAGACAGCATAACTATTCTTATTGACATGAGAATATTCCTTCTATTATTTCATCCTTGATGTGAGGAATTCTTTCAGCTCCATCAACTTAATAGAAATGCTTGGAGCTCTTGAATCCCGCAGTATCAGCTGAAAATTCTTGACTCATATCTCAAAGACAGGAGACTATGAGACAAAAGAGGTGCAAAGAACTGTTGAGGTGACTTCTGGGGCAGCCCAAGGTTCTATTTTAGGGCTTCAGTTGTGGAATATCACTTATGATGATCTTCTAAGAATAGAGATGCATGAAAGCCCACTACTTCTTATAGCCTATGCTGATGACGCGGTAGTCATTATCAGAGAGAGGACCGTAGAGCTTGCCCAGCTAAAGCTCAATCAAGTTATGAGACTGGTCTTGTCTTGGATGGAGGATCATGGGCTGTATCTGGCCTTGAGTAAAACAAAAACCGTGATACTCACTAAAAAGCTAATTGAAGCCCTGCTACCACTGCAGGTAGGATGTGAAGTCACCCACACTAAGCCTGTTGCCATGTATCTTGGTGTCCTGATTGATCAGTAGCTTTTCTTCCATGATAAAATCAGGCATGTGGTAGACAAGGCAGATAAATGTGTGGTCACCCTCAGCAGACTCATGACCCAACATAGGTGGTCCAAAATCAAGTAAAACGCATATCCTCATGACCACAGTGAACTCTTTTATTTTATATGGTGCTGAGGTGAGGGCAAAGGCTTTAGTTAAAGAAGTTCTTCCAAGAAGGCTGACAAAGTCCAACATCGTGGTGCTTTGAGTGTTGCCTCAGCTTATTTGAGCCAGCAGTCCTGGTTATATCTTCTGTACTGTTCAAAGTGCATAGATGATGTTCAGCACACTTTCTTTGCATGCAGTCGATGGCAGAATGGAATAAGAATGGTAATAATGGAGCTTGGAGAAATCATCCCCGAAGTATCGTGGATATCATGTTACAGGAGGAACGCAAATGGAGGATGGTGACTATATCTCACAGACATACTTTAAAAGAAGATGAAGGCCAATTTAAATCTGGCAAATGGTTAGGCTGAATTAGACAGCAAATTTTCTAGGATCTGGCTTGAAGTAATGTAATAAACAGTTCTAGCCAGGTCCAGGGGGAGGAGGTGTTTGTCTAGTCAGTAGTTTACTGAGTTAACACTGGCAAGAGACTGGCACTCCGCACATAAATGCATTTTTTAAACCTCCAAAAAAACTTAATTTTTACAAAATTCATGAAATCTACAATTTTTATTACAATTATTAATTATTTCACCACTTAATACGCAACATAATTGTATAAACATTTTTTAACTGGACTTTTTAAAGAAGTCAGATCAGGCTACACTCACAATAAAGATACAATAATCAATTTCGGCTGGGTTGAGTAAATCAGTTAATATTTGAGAAAATGTGTTGAGAGCTCACTGGGCTACATCTAAACCAATAAAACTTGACTACTCGAAAGTTCGATTACTTCGTTGAGAACCAAGGTTGAATAATATTATATTTGGAAAGCTAGGTGCAATAACTTTGACAATTGACTATCAATGCAATAGATGTAATATTTTATTGATTTGTCCAATAATCTAATTATTTAATCATCAATATGTGAAGCACATGAGAAAAAGAAGAACTAAGTTTGAACAACTATGGAGTCCACTATTGAAAGTAGACAGCAAACATTCCATTAGCCCTTATCCAGGGCTTCCAATGCACATCCATTCAGTGTGGAGGTTTAATCCCGCTGCGCTACTCTTCATTCATCTACCTAATACGTTGGTGCTCAGTGCTCAAAATAGATTACCAATTACTCGTAAAAAAATGTATCACTCCACAAAGAAACGTTGTATTGTGTATTTTTTTTAATTATGAAGCTAGCTTCAACAAAATGAACTAGTTCAGAATTTTTTATAGCACAATTCATTAATTTTCACAATTGGAGACTGTTGCATAACAACTGACAAAAGATATAACTTGGTAAAATTTTACTTTTAGATTGTAATTGCAATTGGTTATTTGTTGTAAATCAGGCCCCTGTTCAGACTGTTGCAAATGAAAGTTCAGAGGTAATAAAATGCTCTTATAATTCAATTCACGATGGGAGAATCAAAAATCAACAGTAAAATAATAAACTTAAAAAACACTTTTAAATGGAAATTGACTCACGTTATGGCGTGACGGCCGTTTCGCTCTGTTGTCTAGAGCATCATCAGACGACCCACAGTACACATGATGATGCTCTAGACAACAGAGCGAAACGGCCGTCACGCCATAACGTGAGTCAATTTCCATTTAAAAGTGTTTTTTAAGTTTATAATACATATTAGTGGAAACAAGATGGATCTTCAACATCATAATCACAGTAAAATAATAACACTATCACAATGAATCTCTCTTACAAAATCTCCTCTATGAAAGGCTTGTTGTATAAAGTTTGTGGTCAATAATCAAAGAGGTGATGTTTAATCAGCATTACGTTATGCTTAACTAAACTAACTTTCTGGGTGGCTAACGGGGCTAGAATATGAGAGAGCCCCTTTTTTGCACAATTCTCAATATTTGTGATCCCTATTTTTATTGAGGTACTTAGTACCATGAATTCGATAACTGAGAATTCACGATCTAGAGCGGAAAGTTTGTGCTCGTTACATCGCAGCGCGCTGTAAAATATAGTGGCCTCCGTATAGGTATATAAGTACCGGTACCTTTCGTTCTTTCTATTTGTTCCAATGTTTGCAAATCAATTGCAATCCGCGAAGAAGTCAAGCAGTGACATGAATCATAAAAATTAATCTACGAATATTTATTTCTTTTAATCATTAAAAGTAGGTCTATATGTTTTTTATATATTTCTTTTTATAAATAATCATCATCGTTTCTTGAAAGCGCGCTATGAGAATTGCAGAAACCGTTACTATTAAATGCACATTTGGAACGGGGAGGAAAGGAAGAAAGAACAAAGCTTTTTTCGTAGATATTTACAGAACTCTGGGATTACTGTACCCCACTCGCAAACACATTTTATTACAACTAAATCAACGTTACGGTAAGTGAAGCTATGTTTCACAAAAGCTTAAAACCCAATTTTGTGAGCCGAGTTTGAGAGGAATTTTTGCACGGCTTTATAGCTTATGCAAAAACGTCATTTGACTCGCTCAGCAATATTTTGTGGAATCCTATTTGATACCATGACAGCATAGCTTAGAACGAGAGGACGCTGCAGTACTGTACACTGAAATGTCAATAATTCAGACGGTGCTAATTAAAATAGTCTTTCCTCCGCAATTTCTATTCACAACGAATAATAAAAATACAAACAGGGTTTCTCTTTCTCCTGGGGATTTCTAATAAAGAATAGACTGATCCCATGTCCAATTCAATTTCACTCTAGAAAATCTACTGGGAGTTCCCCTGCATAAACTATGAGCAATTAAAAATGAAGATCTGTTACCATTGTCCAGACCGTGCCAATTGAATTCGAATCAGCGCATTCCGGAACGAATACGTAATGATTTTTTAAAACTGAGTTTTGTAGCATTATGATTCAAAATTACTTACTAACGAAAGTTTATTTCAATGCATGAACTCCATTCTCCATAAACATAGCAAAGGAAAACACTGCATAAAAAAGTAGTAATAAAATTATCGTAAGATTGTCATAAAACTTAAACTGAGACGTTGTAAGGTAAATGATGTAATAAAACATTGTAAAGGTTCAAAGTAGTAATAAAATGATTCATCAAAAAGTAAAAAATGGTGAGATAGTAAAGATCTGTCCTAACGACGAGAGCTAGAGCGAAGCTAATTGCATAAATCGAGAGCTTAAAGCAGGATAAGCTCTGTTCTGGTCAACTGGATTATTAACGGTGAATTAAGTTCATCACTGCTAAAAAGGAAGCCCGTAGCACAGGTAAATCACAAGTAGTTTAGACTTTTCAACGGAAAGCATCAGTTTTTGAAGCAAACTGATAAATTTTCTTTTGAAAGCTGATTGCAATAGCATATTATTACTATTATGTATTTGAGTTCAGGTTATTACTTTTCACTGTGATAATTTGTATTTAGGAAGTACCATATACCAGATTCTAATTAAACATTCCTGAATGTGAAGAACTGTAAATAATTATGAACACAGCAGCAAGTAAGAAAATTGGTCATCGATATACGGATTATAAGAAGTCTTACCTGCAAATTTATTTGCATTTAGAAACTAATTAATTTATGTAATTTTATATTACAACGGGATTACGTTTCCTGCTCATTTTTTCAATAATGAGTTTCTTGACAAATTATTATTCTTAAACGCTTTCATAATTATTTCCAAGAAACTAACTTTCTATTTACAATTACTGTCATACAGAATATTTCGTATATAACTCGAAGTATTGATATCATGAATTAAATTATAATAAATAATATAGGAATGCGGCATTTCAAAAATTCAACTTATCTGATGAACAAATGATCAATTAATATGAGTAATAAATTGTGACACCATCAACTAAATAATAAATTTAATGTGATTTGAAAAATATGTTTGTTGAATAATTTATTCTCAATTGATAAGAGAGAAGTTTGTCAATGAAAGAATAGATACTAGTAATTGTTTTGATAAGCAAATACAAATCAAGTTCAAAGCTTCCAAAGATAATCGAATCGATCAGATGTCAACTCTTCTCAAATCACGCTACAGAGAAATAGGTCAAACGAGAATCATGTTGAAACGGCCGATGGGATTCACGTGCAATCAATCAGAAAGAGAACAAAAGGAAACATATTTAAGATGACACAGTCTTGTTAAGGCAGAGAGAAACTGAAAAATTATATTACAGGGAAAACAAATAACGTCCTTGAAATATGATCCTTATAGATCTTTCTGGAACAAAGTCATTGCAGCGACAGAAAGATTAATGCTACAAAGGGAAAGGATTATAGAATTCTGGAGGACTTACAGCATTATACGAATATTAATCACTATTTTCCTTTCCATTTTTTACAGCTATCTTGGTTTTCATTTCATTCTGAATGAGACTTTAAAAAGAAAAGCATCTTTTGAAATACATTTTTCTGGTTTTAATGCAGTGGTCAATTCCCATGCTTTTTTCTAATTTGCTCTTTCATCGATATTTCTATCTCTTCAAGCGGAAACATGGTATAAATAAGATAAATTATTAATTGACTATCTTGACAATTAAGAAAATCTAGAGAAGGTTAAAAACTATAAATTTGAAAAAGAATCAGGAGTTGAAAATTAAAAAATTTAAAAACATGAGAACCAAAGCGTTATTTTCAAAATTTGATTCCAAAAATATTATTCTTAATATTGCATATTTCAATTACGAAAATGTGAAGAAGATTAAAATCTATGGAATTGAACAAATAATAAAAAATAAAAAATTCAGACATGAGAAACTTAAAAAATAGATATTGTTATGGAAGAACGGGCAGTAATTTTCAGCATAATTACTGCTGTGTCAATATTGTCTTCCGGTAACCATTAAGCAGCGTTTTGTCTACTATTCCCGTACTCTCCTCGCCTTGCAGTTTATCTGTGACACCTTTAGAATGTTTACTTAGATCTTTATGGACTTTCATGGAAAATTGGAAAATGTCTTATCTGTTTACTTAAGATTTTATAGAGAAATCAAGAACCTTCTCATTCTTTCTGGATTACGAAAAATGTATAAAAAGCAGAAGCTCTCGTAAACGTCAGTCAGTTGTGATTTGCACGTTAATGTGATAAAGTGACAGTGATAGTTCCCGCTCATACAAACCGGATTACCAGTGAGCGCTAATACAAAATGTGTTATATGAATGTTTAATGTGTTAAGTGATAACGCAGTATATTGTGACAGATTATTATTCAAGCTTCTTTAACAGTTTATACAGTGACTTGTAAGTGCTTGTAGTGTTTCAAATGTTATGTTTTAGACGCTTCTCCTTGAATTATTGGACAGATTATTGAACAGTTATTATTTAATATTTGATCGGCCTTTTAACAGTTAGTGATTGATTTTTGAACAATAGTATAGCAAAATCTTTATTAGCTGAACATTATCGATTTATCTGCTTCTGATTGATTTTTGTATGATATAACTGAAAAGTGCGAGTTGTGGATAATTTGTGTTAATAAAGTGCGAGTGTTAAATTTAAGTGTTGCCAGCGTTATTTTAGAGACACCGAGAACCCGAGATAGAACCCTAACAATATTAAATTTTATTTTCAAAATTTGTTTTTGAATATATTATTTTGGCCGCATGCTATTTGGTAATGGAATAATTAGATAAGGGACGACAGACTTAGCTGAAAATTGAATCCAGGATCAAGAGATTAGAAAGGATGGAGGACAACACCTACCCCACATTGCAGATCAAATGATTAGCAGTCTGATAAATGAGAAGATCATTGGAGAAAATTAATTTCGAAAATAGAAATTACCAATGTACAATAGTGGCAAATGTACAATAGTGGCAATTTTCAAATTCACGGTGGTTACAGGAGAGAAGAAGTTCAACAACTAATGATGGTGGAAGCCAAGTTAATCACAAAATTTGCTCAGTTCCTGAAACTGCCGTGAATTTGAATTTTCAACCGTATAACTAATCCCTGGTGTCGATTAGTATGCATGAGATGTGTTCTGCGCATAAATGAAAGGAATTTCAATGCGCACAGACCCTCACTTTCTGCACTCTATTCATTACACTGAACCCGGCAACAAATTCACCATTCTACATCAAACCTAGAAGAGTAGAATAGAACAAGTTTAATACTCATTATCGTTTGAAAATTGTTCAGTTTATCGTTGTTTAGTATCAAGTAGGCTAGTATGCAAAAAGTCAATAATTGATGTTTTCAAATGATATTTAAGAGCAGTCATAATAATACACTAATAATTACTTCACGAGTATTTCATAATTTAGTAGATCATAACTATCCATTTTGAAAAAGTGTAAGAGAAAGTGTCAAACGTTTAGACACTTTATTACAATCTGGACAAAACTAGTTTTTTTTTTCAAATAGAATAACTTCAAAATTTACTGTAATCGGTTACAATTTACTGTAAAGACCTATTACTATTAAATAAATTTACAGTAATAGGTCTCTAGTGTGTACCCTTAATGTTCTTTCAGTCAATTTTCAACCACAACAGTGAATGGACGATGGCGATAATGCAAATAAAAATACTTTCAGGAATGTTTCTCTATTTCTCCTCACTTGTTAATTGATCCGATTTGTCTTCTAATATGATATATTTTGGGTTGTAATAAAATATAAAAGTCTAATTTTCATAACGCTTTGAGATTAAAGTAACCAGTCAACAACTGATAGCATTGGTGTTATGGCACGTTCTAGTAACAAGCAAATACACCTCGGTTATTGTCTCAGGGAAAAAATACGTATTGAAGGAGCCTTTAGGAATACCTCCACACTGAATGCACAGCCAAGAGCTCATTTTTCAAGGTCAAAACTTTTTCCTCTGGGCTTTTTTCCCAGCTGGACTTTTCAGGCTGAATAATTAATATTAACTCTATGACACAGTAGAATATTTATTTTGAAATCGCCTTGACAAATCCATATACCCCTTTCTCCGGAGGTCACTGGATGATATAAATATCTATCTATCTATCAGGAGTCGGGCTATTTCTCCAGACGGACTTTCCAGGAGTTGGTTCTTGGTAGAACAGCGTTGGCACCGGAGTGCTTTCGATCGGATGATATACCGTTGATATTACAGTCTAATTTTCAAAACGCTCTGAGATTTAAGTAGTCAGTCAACGTATGATAGCATTTCCGTTCCAGCAGCAAAGAAATACATCTCAGTTATAGTCTTAGAGAAAATGCATACGGTCGGATGACTTCTTCACTTTCAATATCATGCTTGATCAACAAATGCTGTCCGACACTTATATGGTTATAAACATTCCCGGTGTTTTCCTAAGTAATCAAATTTAGATTCATGCATTGATTGTGAGTAAGTTTTTTGTTTTCTAACCTTGAAGTATGGCCCTGTGATGAGCTGTGATAATTGCATTCCAAGGCAGACCGGAATGAATGGACTGAGACAAGCGTAGCACATGATGATGCAGGCGATAGCACACCAACCAGAGTGTCGCTGTCTGAGTCCGGAGTTGCCGCTGCTGTCACCAGATTTTCAGTGCCCGAAATACTACCTGCAATCAATAAATGGAGTATGTGAAACATTCAATAGATTCAATCTTGAAAGAAGGAATATGTATACACTATTTTGGCAAATTTCAAAAACGGCACTAGCAGTTACTGATGAAAGGCGTCATTATTCATTTTAAATGTTTGTAAAGCTATCAGAAGTAATATTGAAGGTTGAAAATTCCAGGAATACAAATCTAACATAATAGTATGGGGGTAATATAGTTAATCAATTAGGAGGAATGAAAGTATTTAGTAGGGTAAGAGTATTTTCAAAAGTTCAGCAATCATCGTAAATGATTGGGTTTACCTACATCAAGGATCAGTGAAACGTCTAAGGAATGGGGCCAATTTCAGAAATAAGAAAGAAACTGGAAGTCAAGAAAGAGGTGAATATGCTTAAAAATTTCAGGTCTATAAGATCAAAAGCAGATTGTATAAGTTTGAGTCATATTCCGAATAAAGCTTCCTTTGATTCTTCACATCAAAAAACATAAAATGATTAATGAGAAAAGTCTCATATTTCTAACTCCGGTCCTGAATTGCGTCCTAACAATGAGTTTTTTAAAGTTAATATAGTCTATAATAAAGTAATATAGTTAATATAGTCTACTTTTATTGATTTACGCATATTGACTATCACAAGGGTGATGAGCTAGAACCAGCATTGATCTAATTAAAACAATTACTTTTCGTAAACTCTTTCTTGTACTCTTTCAATTAGCCAAACTGCATTAGTAAAAAGGGTTTTAATGACATCAAATATCAAGCATCTAAGAAACGTCCAAGGGTTGGGGTTAATTTCAGGACGGAGAAGTTGGAAGACAAACAACCTTTGTGACATGGTGAGAGCATTCTACGAAAAGGTTTTCATCTTGAAAAATACATCGGATTATGATCAAGAATTGAATGAACACTTAAGATTAATAATTCACGAATTTTAATATTTCAAGATTAAAATTATGCTTTGATTAAAAATGAATGGTTTGACAAAATTAAAACAAATAAATATGATTTTAAACTTGGAGAATCAATAAGAGCTTTATTAATTTTTTTTTTTTTTTGCTGATGATGCCCACATGAGTCCGAGACTTGTGCGTGGGTAATGAGGTGAATGATTACACATAAATGCCTGTCGGTGGAGCGGGATTCGAACCCACGACCACTTAAACGACAGCAAGCTGAAGTTGCGACGCCCCAACCAAATGCGCTAAGCGGCCCGCCTAAATTTGATAAACTAACCACTGATATTTTCTTACTTTCTAAATTTTACAGCAATTCATCGCAAGAGCCGGCAGGAGTCAAGTCTGCCAATCAAACGCTTAGCGCCGAATTTAATAAGGGAGAAAAATCTTCTCAACTAGAATTCCCAAGAGATCAATTATTGTTTTAAACAAATTGAAAAAGAACCAGTAACTGTGTTGAAATGTTTATTTCGTCAAATTAAAGATAGTGATAAACTGTGATCATTTTTCAAACGTCCTTTTAAGAAAGCCTATAATCAGTTGAGAAGTTTTTTGTAACGTAAATTTCGACGCTAGGCGTTCGGCTGGCTGACTATTCCTGTCGACTCTTAAATGATTTAAGGATCACAAACAACAATAAATGATATATACTACTAACCTGCTTCGAATGCATCATAGAACTCTTCATCAGACATATCATAGAAGCGAGGGCTTTGCAAGTATACTGGAAAATAATGTTTTCTCTATTAGTGAACATTTATGAGAAGAATATTGTTTAAATGTATTTTTTTTAATTTATATTTTTGAAATTTATTTATAACAATATTTTATTTGAATATTTATTTATATTATTTTATAATTAAAATTAGATTAAAAATGTTTATAGTTATGTACGAAGAATGATATATTATTTTTTATATAACTTAACATGAAAAATATAGGACATAGGCTATTTTCCAAGTCCAACGGTTTTATACAAAAAGAAAAATCAAATTGTTTTAACACTAAATTATAATCAATTGAAATTGATAGAAATATAAAAAATTGAATTACTTAAAGAACAATTTCACTATAGAAGTCTTGGGAGTTTGTTTCTTCAGAAAGAAACTACTACACAATCTTAGTGTATAATTTTTTATTAAATTAAATTTTTGATTTGATTTAATGTCTGATTAAATTCATAATTTCTAGAATTTTAAGGTGATCACTCTACAGCAATTAGCATAAATCAAATCAAAATCATTTATTTATCCTTTTCACAAAAAAGAAACATAAGAATATATATGAAATACATCTGAATATACAATTTAAATATAAAAAGCACTAAATTAAAAATATAATAAGGAAGGTCCCTGCAAGGTTAAAACCTGTGCGCAGGGGCCGAGTGTTATACAATTATAATTTCTGAAAAGAATTTAAGGAAACGTTTAAACTAAGGTAAAGTTTGATATATATTTAGCCATTACAATTAATTATAGGACAGAAGGATTGAAGAACCTGAAGCAATAAAACAAACTAAGGAAACAGGGAAGGGGAAAGGGAGTACGTAAAAGAAAGGAATATGGAAAGGCGAGACAAAAATGTAAAGAGACCGCAATAAATTAACAGTCCAAAAATAAGTCAACACTAAAACTTCTACACCAAACTAAGGAGAAGTTCTGTCGAAAATCAATAATTAGAATACAATAGGATTATTTAAAACTATCCATACATTTAACTCCATAACAAGCTTTTTACTGAACTTACTTGAAATAAATTGATTTGGAATATTGTTTATGAGTTTAGATGCAATGTACAAAAACTGTCTTCTACAAATAGATAAATTAGTATCTGCAACTTGAAAAGTAATGGAAGAGAGTCGAAGGTTATATGCTGATTCACGCAAGTTAAACAGATTTTTATTTTTATTTATGTATATGATTAAATTCTTAATGTATAGCTGTCGGACAGTTAGGACCTTCAGTTCACAAAACAGATTTACACTTGGAATATTTCGTCAAATCAATAACTGCGATAACATACTTAATAATATAAATAAAAACAATATATTATATTACTTTATATTAATACATAGTAATATTTATTTATCTATCATCTATTTATTTATTATGTACATCATCACATTGCAGTAGAATGAAGAGGAAGCAACAGGCTTTACAACCCAAAACTGCTTCCTCTTCTAAATAGATACCGTAAATCATAATAAAATACCTGTTTAGTTTGTATAATTTTGCCTGTTTGGAATGTCTACTGTCAAGAATTGTGAATAAATAAATACTCTGAGAAAATTCAAAATTCCACCAATAAATTATATGGTATCACAAATAAACTGAGAGTTTATCAAGTAGAAATAAAATCACTATTTTAACAATCTTTAATGTAAGTTACTCGTTAAATTACTTACAACTAACTGAGCTGTTGTGCCTGGACATTTGCGGAGAATTCGATAGATGAGATGCCATTGATTGTTCGAGATCATGATGTTCTTTGGCAAGAACACTGAGTGCCTCCTCAAGTACACGACACTTTTCTTGTTCTTGTTTCAGTTGCAGTATTCTTACCTAGCAATAGAGAAATGTTCATTAATCAATAATTGAGATGACGAACAAAAAGAATTGAATCACATGAATCGATAAGTTAGCTACTGAGAGAAGATCTCATTTCTGTAGTTTCTCAACAAGACCATCATGTTCACTGAGTTCCCTTGAACGAGCCACTCAAAATTCTGTTGTAGACCCCGTAAAATCCCGTATTGCAATTCGATCAAAATACATGCTCGAAATAAGCCCTACGCACAAAAATATCATTATGTGTGAATTCGAATCTTTCAACTTGTGAAATTTTCAATACACTAATCATTATTACTAATATTGTTATTATTATTCGCGAATTCTCCCTGGATGGAAGACGATAAGCGGCGATGACTAGGTCAAGAATTTTTATTTTTTTATTTTCTTATCATTCCAATAGGCTTTCATAGTTTCTGGGAAAGCTTTTTTATCTTTCTTGCGTTCACTTCGGCCGCAACTGCTTCTTGTGTTGGTGGTAGAGAGTTACCTGTTATTGTTCTGGTGGCAGCTTCGGAAATTTCTCTCTGGGTTCTGGACAAGTAAGTATATGTGAAAAATATGAAGCTAATCCATGGTAATTTTCCTTATTTGTCAAAGCTAGTTAGCCATCTTGTTCTAGAAACAAAGGTTCTGTGGTGAATACCCTTTGATTTGGTTTTCAAATGTTTTATAAAAATTGTGTGTTTTATAATTCTTGAAATTTTCTTCAATTGACAGTAGTTGCTCATTCACATGTTTTTGTTTGTTGTGTCTCAAGATCTTGGATCTCTGTTTGCGAACTTCAAAATATTTGTTTTGTTTCTTGTTTTTTGCTATTATAATTTTGAAATGCCTGCTTTCTCTCGTCCAGTGAATTTTTACATTCTTCATTCCATTGTGTGACAAGGAATTAATTCTTTGGTTGTTTTAATAATTTTCTTGAATTCCTGCCAGACTTCAGCAGGCTATCCTTCCAATTTTTCCGATATTTTTGACTCTTTTATTTTTTCTAATTTGAATTTTGGGATTGAATTTTGTGGCTGATGGTTGAACTTTCTTCATGTTATGAATTTAATTTTAATTCTAGTTAAATAATGGTCTGAATCTATACTCGCACCTCTGCGGACTTGTACATCAAGGATTTCTTTTTGATAATGTATGATAATTATTGCAAAATGGTCAATTGGGAATTCTCCTGCATGATGAATTGGTGATTGCCATGTTTTTTGTTTGTTGGTTTTTTCCGAAGGGAGGTTGACATAATTTTTAGGTTATTTTGCTGGCATAGCTCAATCAATCGTGAATCATTCTTATTGGTGAACTTGTGTGCAGGATAGTGTCTGTCTTTTTATACTTACGCTCCTTGTGGATTTGTAGGATTTTGACATTATCTTTTGGGATTCTAGCCATTCCTGTTTCAAGTTTTGTCCAAAATCTCTGTTTTTCTGGTTCTTTTTTATTGTCACCATTTGTTGGTCGCCGTTTGCCTACGGGTGGCTTGGATACCACCTGGGGTAATTTTGTCTTTATATGTACGAGTCATGTGACTTGTAATCAACCTTCTACCTTTTGCTAGGGATGTAGGAACAGGAATTGTGAGTTCCTGGAACTTGTTTACAGCCGAACCTCCTGATTAACAGACGCTGACCATTAGCCGCTAGATGCTAGTACAGACACTAATCAATTGATTTTAGAGTTTTTTTTTAACCAAGCCTAAAACAAGGGCCTGTCGATCCATCGAATAACGAAGTCATCGTCTCGCGTTCACTGCCGTTGAAGTCTTCACCCGTATCCCTGGGCAGGGGACTGCGTTATACCCCGCAGTGCTGGGTCCCCGGCAAAACTTAGCCACCCCCGTTCCACAACAGGCGGTGTCCATCCACGCGACTTGGACGCGCCTGCCGAGATTTATATCTGTGGATTTGGAAATCATATCCAAACCCCATAGATCGGTCTTGTATATGCCTAGACTGAAAGCATACACTTATTATTATTAATTCCAGAGTAAGATTGAAACTGCTAGCCATGAATAATATTAATCTGATAGAAATTTAAAGGCCAAAAGATCTGAATTTTTTTTTAATATTTCAAACTAGTTTTACCTGCGCAGTGCTCAATTTACCAATGCAAAGAGAAATGTAGATTGTATTCAATAATTGAGTTCTGATAGGATTTTACAGACGCGGTGGCGTGATCAGTGGGAGCGCTGGACTCTGATAGAGAATCTGGTTACAATACAACACATCTTTATTGCCAACAAAAAACAAATACAAAAATCTATAAAAATTTCTTGGCACCACCCAGCAAGGGAGACCCCTGTCAGCTAGGTGAGAGTATCGTTTCATAAAGTACAGTTTATAAGAAAATAGTTATTGAGAAAAAGAAAAAATGGTCTAAAGTTAAATAAGAAAATTAAAAGGAAAAGAAGCGGGAAAAAATGAATTATAATACATGACTGACGTTGAAGAAAAAATTAAGTTGCTACTCCTATGGTCACGAGATTAATTCTCGTTTAGCCATGACATTTTGTGTAATGATACACCGCATTACCTACGCACAAGTCTCAAGACTCATGTAGACATCCGACTAAATTAAATGCATTTTTCGTTCCAGACAACACATTGAAAAGTAATATCGTCACATAACCAATACGGTAGCGGAAAACGAAGTGATATGGGAAAATATATGACTCAGAACTTACTTACATCTTCCTGTTGTTGAATTAGTGTGTAACAGTGATTCAGGGCAGTGAGCATATTGTTGGCAGTATCCTGTAGCTCATCAAATTTCTGAAATTGACAAAATTCAAAAATCAACAATTAAATTAAAATGGAACAAGAAAATGATTGGCATTCATATGTTCATAAAAATAGATGGATAATTGTATTTCAAGTGTATAGCTCTAATTAGATTGAATAAATTACGGGTACATGGCTTTAATTGATGAGGAGATTCGTTTAGGTTAAATTCGATGTCGTAGTTTAACACTCGTTATAGAAAACTTGTGGATATACAATAAATTTTAGGTGGGTTCTGAGCCACCGGATAACGTCGTCATAGCTACTCTGTCACCCATCCAAGCGCAGATTTGAGAGCTCATTACCATACATCATGATTTCTAACATACTTTCAGTAACAACCAACCATCCAAGATGATTTCACGTTTTTTCCACATTCTACAGCAATCGTTAGTACCGGTATATGATTTTTCTAATCTGGCCTATTTCATTGAAAGAATTCTCTAGCTTAGTAGGTTTTATTCTCTCTATGACAGTTTTTTATATCTAACTAAAACTTTCAAGAGGTACATTGCCAGAATGTTTTGTTTTTTTTTTAATTTTCTTGAGTTTCCTGATTCGGGTGCTCTTCTCTATTGGTATTCCATCTTCCTCAATTCTCGAAAATCATCAAAAACCCGGAACACGTACCGTAATGAAAATACTTGATTTTCTAGAAATAGATCAAGAATAAAGCATTTTTCTTACCTTAATCACATGAAGAGGTATCTCAGAATTGACAAATTGTAAATCTGATGACGTTGTTATTTCGTTCAATTTTGTTTCCAGCAATTGATACCTTGCTGATGCAGTTTGAAGAGAATCCTATTAACAAAAAACAAAATTGATTTAATTATGCGCTTGGATGCAAAAGCATTAATGGCTACCTAAAGATACCTGGATACCTAAAGGCAACGATTATCTAAGCTCTGGTAGCGCAGTTGGTTGGAGCGCTTGTCTGTGATAAGATACGGCTCTGGCTGGGTTCGTTTCCTGCAGCCTTGGGTTCGAATCTCATTCAGACATGGATGTTTCATTCACCTCATTAACCACGCACAAGTCTCTTGACTCATGTGGGCATCATACGCAATAAAAAAGAAAAATGCGCCTAATCACAATTTGATTTAGCCAGCAATACCTTGCTGTATTTTTTAATTTTTGTATCTCGCTTTCAAGAAAGCTGATGAAAGATCCACAGTGTGCTTGTATAGTGAGCATCTAATAATCATCATCGCAAAATCAAGCACAAATTATGTTAAATGGTGATGACAGATTGGAGTAGTGTGAACACTATCATTCCGCAGCATGTGTTTGAGTTTGTGATGGTGATTGTCCATTATCCTCGCAAATTGGATGCGTCCGGGCAGATGCTGGCACCATACCTGTTATGCTAGTGGGAGTCTCGAAATACGCCACAAATCGATATATTCAGTGAATGAGCAATGCGGAGCGTCAACCACCAGATACGAATTTGAAATAATATGGAAGCCCGTCTCACATTAAACTGAATTTTATGAATAAAATTGAAAGAATAATGTATCAGAATATTTTATTTTCACGGACGCTGACGTTATGATTCTGCACCCTTTTTATTATGTAATCGACATTAAATTTTTTGAAACTAGATACCAAAGAACGTAGTAGCTTAAACAATGAGCTCTTTGATGAGTACCAAGAGATTACCAATGATATATTTTCATAATATAATTATTAAATATAAGAGCTGACGAGCTGACGAAGCTTCTTTTCAGAAGTGAAATGCATCCCTTTAGCATCTCCAATATAAGTGAATAAAGACAATATATTAAATTAAAATTCATTATTGCCAAACTCTTGTAAATAACAATCAATCACACACAATTAATACATTTTTTTGGCGCCATCAGCAAAGCATAGCTTGTTCGCTAACGACGAGTTCTCCTTTATTACAAATGAAAATTTTTCCTCCTTACTACCCAAAATTACACTGGAATGTTCATCAATAATTCACTAAATCAAGCAGCCAACCAATCAAAAAAAAAAACAGTCCAAAACAAAAAAAAACAGTAGAACAAAAAAGAAAATCTAAAATAATAAATCAGTGTAAATACAGTGTCAGTTTTGATATTCGATTGAAATATAAGAGATTTACAATAAGCTTTCTATCTATCAAAACATAATTACCTGCATTGAACCAAGTGGTTTAAGTTCTTCTTCGTCATCACTATCATCATACTTTCCTTGATTAACATAATACGAACTGAAGGCAGAGTGCTCATTCAAAGCAGCTATCCATTTCTGAAATCATGAAATATTTATGTATCTCTATTCATATTTACGGTAAATAAATGACACATCACATAACGAAGTTGCTAGGTAAGAGAGCAAGATTTAATATTGTGGTAATCACCTGTCTATTGACCTCTCCAGTGATATCTTCGGCTTCAATAGGAACACTTAACCTATGCACAGTGCCATCATTGAACAAAATGTTGAAGGCAGAGGGCGCTACTTCAGCTGGAATACTTCGCGCACCATCCAAATACTTGAAATCCTTTCTCTTCACACCAGATGTTGCATCCGCTCTACTATTGAAGTAAGTCAGAACTCCTCGTTCCAAAACAGTCTGTAAAAATAAGAGCATTATAATCTCAGCATAGCAGCTTCCCTCGCATTTTTCAAGGTGATTAATTTTGCTAGAATATAATTTAGAATTATATAAATGAATTGATGAATCTATCAAGCTCAAACAAAATTTATGTTCTATTTATTTTTAATGGAATATGTGCTCTATGATTTTCTGCACTAAACACTTTCAGACTGAATTTTTATTTTCACTATTAGAACTTTGTATTTTATTGACATCTTGTGAATCTTAATTGAGAAATTGTTGAATTCCACTTGATAAAATATATACGTTACAGGATCATGGTTTATTAGTAGGCCTATAACTGAACTGAATCTCCGACTTAAGTGATACAGTAATACAATAATATTATAATAATAATAATATCGTGTGATCTGGCTGGCTCAGGTCTGGTGTCAGAGTTATCAGGTCGCAACTGAAGAATTTCAGTGCCTCTGACGTGACTTCTTTTAGACAGCCGGGACCGACAGCTTAACGTGTCCTCCGAAACACGGGAGTGGCCCGAGGTAAACGTTTTCGGTCAGAATTGGCATCGAACCCGGGAGCTTTGGGTTATCAAACCAACACTTGACCCACTCTGCTACGGCCACTTCAGTAATAGAATAAAGTATGTTATGATGCAGAATTTGACAATTTCTCAACTATATTTAATCATAGAAGAGTTCTGCATTGTCAAAATCAATTGTAAATTGACAAATGTTTTATTGATTTGAATTTGACAATATTGTTATTCTGTAAATTACCAACTATGGGCAATTTTCGAAAAAATGTTTTGCAAAAATTCACGATTCTATTGAAACCTAGTCTAATATAGATATTGTGAAAATTATGATGCAGAATATTGTTATTCTGTATATTGCCAACTACGGGCAATTTTCGAAAAAATGTTTTGCAAGAATTCACAATTCTATTGAAACTTAGCATAATATAGATATTATAAAAATGATGATGCAGTAACCAATGAATTAAATAGTACTATTAATCCCGAAAAATATATGAAAAGAGACTATTCCTAATAACATTGAAAATGATAATTTCTATTCCCCAGTTCAATAATATCAAGTTTAGTATATAGATATTGCAAAATATCTCCCTTATTTATAGCATAAATCGATAAAACTGTGGAAACTTGAGAAAAATTGAATTATCATTCAAGTTGATTGTCCACGTCATTCATTCATTACTTTTTTAGTCGTCAACTTTCAATTATTAAAAAAAAAACTGGCACTGGACTGCTTGAGATTAACGTCCCCAAAAATTTATGAGTGAGAAACAATATATTATAACATTCGATTCAGAAAAATCACGATAATCGATAATGGGAGAACTTATTCATACCCAAACTGGTTTCCATCCTAGAAAACGTGATCTCTTGAGAAGTTGGCCTTCAAACCTAGTGGCTGTCTTTTGCAAATGTCGAACTGGCTGAACAGCAAGTACTTGCTCCATTTGAGAATCTCTTGCCAGTTGTTGTGCAATCTGCCCTGCATTAGGGAATAATTATTGTTAAGAGATCTTCACAAACCTAAATTTAAACCGGCTATACAGTTCCAATTGAGGAAGTAGTTTATCTACTCATATGATACGTATAGTGGAAAACTTTGAAAAACAAACTCTATAAGAATTTGAACATTGGTCATGAAAAATATTTTTCAAAGTAATAGAATAGCATAATGTGTTATTTTGTTTATGTTGTCTTATTATGTCAAGATACTTGGTCTTATGAGAAATTTGAACCTTTACAATATGTTATTCTGTTTCTTGGACAATGATTTTCAGTCAATTTTTTCAATACTATAAGGTTATGAGCCAATAATGCAGCATAAATTGCATCCAAATCAGTCGATATCCCAAGGTTTTAAAGGAAGCAAGGTTTAAAGTTGATTATGCATTAATAACCCTGTTTCTAAACGTTCATTAAATTATAATGGGCAATAATAAGATATAACGAAACAAAAAATAAACTTCCTGGATTTCTTGTTCCATGACGAAGTGCATTGTAAATATTAACTTTTTATGTGAATTCAACGACTGCAAGTCGTTGGATTCACATAAAAAGTTAATAAAATAAACATTAAACCAATATTCTTTTCAAGCATCCTGTATAATGTTTTTGATGATTGATGTCAATAAATAAATAATGTCAATATATTATATTAATGTTACATTGATTTATCTATGTTGAAAATATGCAGCTCATTTGTATGAGCAAAGGCTCTATAATCAATGCAATGATATTACACCTAATTAAACAGTTTAATTAGAGATTTGATGCAAATGAGAAACTTTCAATGGTGCATATTATAGTGTATAATGCACGTTCGAGAAACCGTGGGTGAGAGGGTTATTATTCATATGCCGCATATGAATTTTTCAAAATGTTAAAATTTTATTTGTTCCAACATAGGGTTCATTCAAAAGAATATTAATGTAATTGAAAGATGCCGTAAGAAGTATTATTATACACTATATTTTGCGGCAGCTAGTTGACTGATTTGTACAAGGAATGCTGTATTACAAGGAATAATATAATGTTGAAGGTATGTAACGGAAAAGTCTGCAGTAATCTTATCATTAATGAATATACTGATTGTACTTACGGTACCTCTAAAATTTTTGATTGTGGAGTCAATGCCATTTTGTAGAAGCAATATAGCTGCCTCTTTATGACCTCTATAAGCAGCACAATGTAAGCAAGAGTTTCCTTGATTATCAACGCAGTTAATACTTGGGGCGCGTTCGTCCTTTAGCTGTAATGGATAAATGATAACATCAAAGAATAGATCTAAGACTTGTGATAAAACATAGAAAAATTTACTCAAATTTTCTGATGATTTAGATAAGCAAATCATTCACTCGCTTACTAGGAGAGAATCTATTGCATTTGTAGACTTCAGAGGTCACAAACCTATCAAATCAAGCATGCTTGTTTTATAATTTTTTATTAAAATTGACACTGCATTTATAGTTAAGCCCATTCTATACGGGCAGAAAAAGCGCGGCAGGAACGAGGCCGAAAATTTTATTTAGCTCAGCCGATTTTGTCTATGCTGTACAAGCAGAATTTTTAGAGTCTGCACCGACTTTCTACAGCTATAAGATGTTCCTACATATTGACAAATTACTTGGAATTTTTCAGCCTCTGTATTACTTTTCTTGAAATATGAAACGCTTGTAATAAAGTTGAACCGCAAATGAATATTATTAAGGATGTCTAGTTGATTGACTGATTTTGTAGCAATATGCAAGAATTTTCAAGTTCATTAGAAGGAATAAATAAATATGAACTTATTATTTCAATTTAGTAAGTGAAAATTTCCTAAGTCAAATAATGACTTTTTCATGAATTATTGCTAGTACAATTATTTATCATCATAAAACCTAATCTTTCAAACAAAAATCACATAAGAATATTTATGTTTTTTCAAATTGCAAAGTTTTGTTAATAAAATAATTATCAATTGGATACAAATTATAAAGCAAGCCTTTAACTGCAAGTGGCGCGGACTTTTTCGAGGCCAAACTATAAATTAAATACGTCATTTTATACGCGCTTAACAACTCAGGGCTCTAAACATCTGTATGAGCTCGTGCAGTTTGGCCACAAAAAAATCCGCTCCGCTTAAAGTGGAAGGCCGGCTCAACACTCTATTCATCGCAGAAAGTACAGTAGAATTACGAGGAGGGCATACCAATTTTGTAAAAAGCATTCACCACAGATGAAGCAGAAGTAATAACGTATGGCGATTCTAGCAGCAGTGAAAGAAGCATAAACTAAAACTTTTAGTAAAATCTCCCGAACATTGGAAGAATGGAAACAGTATCACCGAGCTCCTTTTCCACTTACCAAATTTCTAAGAACATCGAGTTGTCCGTCACGAGCAGCAGCCAGCAATCTTTCCTCTCTCTTCCTCATATCTGTGCGCTCGGCAGCCCAAAGCAGTTTTCCAGCATCCTCCCCATCTCTGCAAACTTCCCTCGGAGTTCTCCCTTCGCCATTACGTACATTCACATTTGCATTTTTCTCCAATAGCAACAATACCAAATCCTGAAATGTAATATTACAATTTTTTTTTTGAGGATGAAGCCCACATAGGTCTGAGACCTGTGCGTGGTTAATGAGTTGGATGATGGTTATTGATGAGTTGGACCTACATTTTTAGGTGGGTTCCGAACCACCAGGAAGTGATTTTACAGCATAGAACAGTGTCTTTTTTGCTGGCCAATCTAATCGGTCACCGTTACATAGAGTGCCCAGGAGAACGCAGCTTATCTATCTGATTGAACAGATACCTGCTACGGCTCGCGGCTATCACTTCCCCTATTTCAAGTTTCCTCATACATGAACATTTTTAGACATACTGTGATTAAGCCTCTGGTATCACCAGAGTGGGATTTTTGAATACTTACTTGCACGGCGCTTCAGTCCTCCTTAACAATTTCTCTCCACTCCCGTATGTCTCCATGCATGCTCTCTCTCCAACCTGTGCTGCAATCGCAGCAAGATCGGCAGTCACGCTATTTTCCGATCTATTCCTTGGCCTCACCTTCTTTCTTGTGATCTCTCTTCCACAATCACTTCTTTCACTTTTCTTGCTCCACTCAATCATTCCAGGTCTCCTCTCCAGCCAATCTTTGCGATTGTACAAGCCTAAGTGTACCCGACCACTGAACGCTGTGTTGAGTTGCGCTGCGCTGTGTGACACAGCTTTTAAAACCGAACCAATGGTTTTCAATGAACGCCCGGCAACTGGCACAGCGCAACGCAGCACAGCTTCCAGTGGTTGGGCGTTCATTGAAAGCCATTGGTTCGATTTTAAAAGCTGTCGTCACACAGCGCAACTCAACATAGCGTTTAGTGACCGGGCATTACTGTTTTAATGCTTACTTAGCTTTTCCATTTTATTATTAGGCAGTATTCTACAAATTTGGGTAATTATTTAGTATCCGAACTTTTCGATTTTTTCAACAATTTTTTTTTTGTGACATCTACACACCCCACGAAGCAATAATCCGTTGAAATTTTTTGGGGGTCGCGTCTCTTTTACCCAAAAATTCAAATTTTCGAAAAAAAAATTTTTTTACGAAAATTTTATTTTTCATTTATAAAATTCATAATTTGCAAACATATTATGAACTCCCAACCATTAAACCATATAAATCAAATTAATAATCACATATCTGAAGAAAACTAAGCTTACTAACCTTTCAATACTTGGTACAAAATTTCCAACAATTGAACAGAAAAACTTCCCGGCAAAATGAATACCAGTCAACCACTGTTGTTGTCGAAATTCCCAGCTCTTCACAAATAAATGTTTGTCGGGGAGGCTTTAGGTGCAAAAGTATTGACACCAAATAGAAATATTTTTCTATTGGGAGTCTACAATTGTCCAAGAACGAGCCCACCCTTGCCGAGCCAGTAAAGCCACAAACCGCAGCCTTCTTCCCAATTCGAATTTTCTTTTGACAACGAAATTTAAAATTTGATTTATTCACAATCAACTCCGCACCACACTTTAAACATACAGAAATCTCTTTAAAAACACCATGCCTGAACAAAAATTCAATCACGTCCTTTTCGCCAAGGCGTATAGATTCTAAACATTTTAGTTTGCACTCTCTATCACACATCTCACGTAATGAATAAATATGAATGTATATCTTCCATGTGATCTAACAATAATTGTCGATCTGACCAAACACAAAATCTTTTCATTTCAAAAAAAACATATGTTATCAAACTATGATATTTTTGGATTGAATGGCTACTTCACCGACCTTGCTAAGCTCTAAACCAAACCTATCCTAACCTAGCCTAGTCTGGCAGTGTTACAGTGTGTTCATAGTATTCATACGCGGGAGAAAAATAGTTCCATCAGAAAACTCTAATTTGAATGCCAAATAAGTGTTGCCCCCACAAAATATCAGTGTATTATTACTTACTAGTGTGTTTTGAGTGTGTGGGGAAAAAATTGTTGGAAAAATCGAAAAGTTCAGATACTAAATAAATACCCAAATTTGTAAACAAAAACGTGAATATATTTGCTTGTAAGAACCGTATTCAATTTGAGATGAAATCGTTCAAGAATACCAGCCACACATTTATCATTCATTTATTCATCATCTATGTACATCATCACATTGCAGTAGAATTAAAAGGAAACAACAGAAGAAGCAAACTGACTGCAATTCGTTAAATTTACAAAAAAGAGTATAGAAGCAACAGGCTTTATAGCCCAAAACTGCTTCCTCTTCTAAATTTTAATACAGAAATATTCAAATAACGGTTACAGTATATCTAGAAGTCACAGTTTCACTATTAATTTTCACTAGAGAAAAGAATATCCATTTCTTTTTTTTTTAAATGTACGTGAAGTCAATAAAAACAATTTACTGAACAAACAATACGAAAAGATTAGAGAATTTTGAATTATTTAGTCTAAAAATTTCGAGCCGAAAATGACGCATGTTCACAATTCCGCACAACAGCTGACTTTCACAATTACGTTAATACTTGCCGTCATCTGTTTTGATCACTCACCCGGTGGATCGAAAGCCACCTTCAACTTTCAACCCACCATATCTTCCATAACGGTGAGGTTGTGACTAGGATCAATAATGTGGTATACCGGATAAGGAAATCTCCAAGAGGGAAGCCAAAAATAGTTCATTTTAATCGTTTGATTCCATTTCATGGTAGTAACAGTGCTGGGGAAGGAAAATCAGCTCAGGTTAAGTGCACTATGTTCCCAGAGGAGTCTACTCTCGCTCGAGGGTCCAGCACCGCTCTCTACACCGATTAAAGTCATATACTCATTTATTTAGTAATTCTGAATCAAATATGGATCAACAAAACATGGTGACAAATCTATTACAATAGTCTAAGATAATGTCTACATTATCTGCACTAGATAACATATAAGATATCTGAAATATGAATAATATATATTGTAACAAAAGTCAAACTTATCCTTAACCGGCCGATAATTGGTAGGTTTACCTTATTAACCTGTAGATCCACTCGATTAACTTACCTCTCTTCCAATGAAAGCTGCTTTATGCAGAGGAGTATCTCCAGCATCATTTACTGCATCAATATCGGCTCCAGCATCCAGCAGTCTTTGAACAACATTTTTATGGCCAAAATAAGAAGCCAAGTGTAGTGGCGTCCAACCCATATTACTTTTCGTTTTACCTGAAATATTGTCATATTGATAATGAATATTTTTTCAGAAAAAAATTGAAATCAGTAATGCAAGTTCAGGTTATCAAACATTGCTATGAAAGGGAAATAAATATGTGCATGTAAATCTCAATTAGACAGCATGCGCTGTGGCAAAGATTGCAGGAACATATACCTAATCTACAATATGATAAAATGTGATAATGTAGAAAATACAGCTAGGTGTAGGTCTCAATCCCGAGATCTTATCTGAAACAGGTGTATTACACTTACCTTTACAATTAACATCTAGTTTTATTCTCCCTTCTGTTTGACTACGTAAGAGACTTTCTAATGTTACAATATCCCCATTCCTAGCACTATGTAATAGTAATTCTTGAGCTTCCACGCTTATTTCTGTCATGATGTTCAAAAAGATCCAACTTATTGGAGCTCACTAGACCAATCTGACTTCAAGTCGACGGCAATCAATTTCTATACGCAGTATATTAAATGCCATAATTACTATCAATATTATACTAGATTGAATTCCTAAATTCAATTAAATTAAGACGTATGTCTTGTTTTAAGAGTAAATTTTAAATTGGCTAACATGATATTATTTTAAACGAGAGAATTTTGTCAATAATAACAAAACAGACGACACCGCTCCTCCTGTCAATTTCTTCAGCAGTGTCTGTCTGTATTCACAGCCATTAGAATATGGTGTTGGTCTGCCAGATGATTTTCTGGGTCTTTCAGTTCAATGCCTTCTTGTACCTGATAATATTATTATAACTTAGTTGCCTGATAAGAGACTTTTTAATCATGTAATACATTCATATTTATGAACTTTTGAATACATCGCTAATCATACATTATTATGCAAGCTCATCAGAATGACCAATCCTAGCTGTATTTGTTATTTATCATTTATACTTGCTGTGCAGAATTGATAGCGGTGTAGTGGTACTGCTGATACTGATCTATTGATAAACTGAAACTGAAATCAGCGTGTTGGCGTATTTTAGGTTAACTTTAAACGTGCTTTCTTGAAAATATTTTATTCCTGATTGATAATAATTATTATGGTAGACGAGCAACTCTCAACAAATATTTGTGATAGCAATAGTACAAGTGATGAATCACTTTCCGAATCAGATGAAGAAACTATCACGGTCGAAAATATTCCCAAAGGCAAACCGAAGTCGGGGAAGTTTTGGAAATCTCAGAAGACAAGGTATAGCAATTCATTATTTACTTCATTCTTCTGCTGAGGTACTGAGCTGCACCAACGTAGAATTGATCCTCGATTAGGATCCAGTATTACCGTTTTTGATCTTAGAGTTGGAGTTTTGTTTCCCCATCCTGAAACTGTATGTCAAATCGGTTTATGTACTTCGAATTTATTTTTATTGAACACACATACATCAATTCTACTGGTTTTAAGTTTACTCAATACCTATGTTTCGATTCCCATGGTATCGTCCTCAATGGGGAACCGATTCGACCTAACACGACTTTTGTGCTCATTTTATCATGTTCACGCTCGAGTCAATGTACTAAGAAAGTGTCAAACTAAAATAATTATTTGGTTAATTCGGTCTTGTTTCATTCTGGGTTTTTTTATCAATTATTATATCAACACTTGTTATCATGATATCCTGTTGGTTTAAAATAAGACAGAATCATACAACAGCTATTTATAGATAAACTTGTGAATCTGGATGTCATCGTCGAACCTTCACTAGTTTTAAAAATCAGCTTTCAGCGACGTTCTTTTCATAAAATAGATTTATCTCCTATGAAATTAATATGCGAGTTCCTCCTTTCAAATTAGTCAGCTCTGAAGGTACTGCAATGACGATTATGATGAAACAACTCAACATCTTTGAATTTTTGTCAAGAATGTCTTTAAATCTATTATGACAATTCCGTGTGACCTGGCTGATTCAGGTCTGTTGTCAGAGTTTTCAGACCGCAGTGTCAACTTTTATACTTGCAATTAATAATTTTCAGAGCTGGTTCAATCATAAAAACAAGAGGAATCCGGTTGTCTCTAGAGAAGAAAATGAAATTGCGCAAAGATTTACAGCACACAAAATTGCTAAGCCGCCAAATTTTAGAAGAGAAAAAGAAGAAAAAAGAAGAAATGAAAATAAAAAGGAAGGAAAACTTGAAAAAAATGGAAGAGAATCAAAGGAAAGCAGAAATTGTACAAGTAGTAAGTAATTTATTCACCATTGTTTTCTATTCCATACTTGAAAAAAATTAATAATGATTGATCACGAATTGTAAGTAAATATATATAATAATAATAATAAGCGTATGGCTTTTGATGGTGGGGAGACCCTTACGGGTAGTTCCACCTCGCCGTTTGTGCCATGTTACGGGGAATTTTGCTTTTAATTCAATACAGAAAAATTTACATAGTACATTCAATACTTGAGAAATGGAATTAATAATGAGTGATTATTGATATTGATGGATATATATATTTCTATGTTGGTTATTTAATTACATAGATTCATACACCCTTATAACACAATAGCAGATCAAAAAAATTATTGGTAATCTATGCCAGATCCGAGATATTTGTATCTGAGATATTTATATTTGTAAGAAAAGATTGTTACATTTTGATTGATTTTTAAAACAGAATTTAAAAATAATTAATCCAAGCATAAATTTATAATCTTAATATTATTATCGTAACTAATTTTTATTAGTCCCCAACCAGTACTAATATTACTGGAGAATTTAATAAACGGTACATAAGTAATAAAGTAAGGTTCCACTTGGTATCGATTACTCCTTGATATCACTTATTGAAAAATTTTGGTCTCTATAAAATTACTTGAGCTACTTGGAAGTGGATAAAAATAATTACTTCAATGAACTAGTGTTAATTTTCTAGAAGAGTGGATTGACGTTTGATATTTCTTAGAAGGAAATCTGATATTTCAGCAAAGCCAAATTCTTTCTTACTTCCTTAAATGCATTTAAAAGAAAAAATTTATCAGTCTGTGTAAATCGTCGAACAAACAATAATTTAAACTCTTATTGTTTCTATTGTTCATACATTTACATTTTTATCTGTATCTTTGAATGAATAGAAATCGTCAGACAAAATAAGCATTCTCCAATCTTCTATAAAAATTAATCAGCATCTGAAGGTATGGGTCCTAAGAGCAATTAGAAGATTATTATTATTTTAATACATATTTTAACACTTATTCTAATAACTATTCTTTCATTTCATCAGCATTAATAATTAATTATTCTGAACGCATGATCATCTTTCTCTTGTATGGCGCTGCACCCCGTGGGAGCCATGGCCTCCAAAACAACCGACCTCCAAGCAATCCCTTTCAGCAGCAATCTGCCATCCAACCACCTATTATAATCTACTCCATAGCAATTTATTATTCAACCAATATTTTTTTACTTCGCTTTATTTTCCTTTGATATGTAATTCATGTTACAAACTAATAAAGAGAAGACATTATATTCTCTATCTAGACAGAAGACTGTGTACAAAAAATGACAATAATTATTGCTAGCATCATACAAGAAGTCAGTGCCTATAGCACATTAAACGGGTTTCTTGATGGCGGCCCCATGAAGCTATATTAGCTTATAATAAGGTGGTTAACGTCTCATTTTCATTTTACCTGTTCTTGCCCGGGAATCCAGTTTGGATTTTTTCTTTTCTGGTAGGTAACTTATGGTAGTGGTCACAAAATTACGTAATTTGTAAGGGTGAGTGAAATACCACATAGTATTTATAACAAACAGTTCATCTGTTTGAAAAGAAAAGTTCACCAATGAACAGTTCTTTCACTGATGTGAATTTTTAGCGTTTTTTTATAAGTAAACTACCTTTTTAGCAACTTTGCAGCTCTATCCACCTGAATAGTTTTATGTTTAGTTCTTTAGATTAATGTATAACAGGAAAAGCTCAATACACACATTAAGTAAGGTCGCATAACGTTGGGTAATTAGCAGCTGTAAAATTGATACAGAGCTAATCTGTTGCTTAGGCTTCAGATATATCGACGTATCATCTATATTATCACCATAGTGACGTATCACGTTATCAGGAGTTCTATGAGCTTCCTGCATCTAAACGTATTTTGAAACAGTAATAGTGCCCATAAGTGAAATTTAAACATTAATTTTGAAAAGTCTGTAAGGCAACAAAAATCAGGCTGCGATGTGCACTGAATCGAGTTTAGAGGAAGCCATGTGCCAAATTTAGTGTTCGAAATCGTTGCTGTTTTTGTGAAATCTGTAATCCTCCCGCTACTCTCTTCTATTAGGTATATAGAACACAGTTTATTAAAATCAATTCAGGTCTATACTGTATGGATTTTCCATAAATGGATGCTGTAGGTTTATTTAATTTTAGCAAGCTCATTTCGGTGTATGTATATTTTTCTTAAAATTATAATAACAGGCATATGACTTTTACGTTGTGAGAGATCCTTATGGGTAGTTCCACCTCGTCATTTGTGCCATATTATGGCGAACATATAATTTAAGGTGGGTTTTGAACCATAAACTGAATGAAAAAAACTGATATGTATTATATTCAACCTCAATATATTGCCTTGATTTATCAGTAACTTATAATCCAAGCTTTAAAATGCTCTCTTTATTTTTTCAGATTAAAAATCCACAAAAAATCAAGAAAATGAAGAAAAAACAACTGAGAAGTATAGAAAAACGAGATACTCTTCAAATTGGGGGGAAATAATTTTTTTTTTCCAGCGTGATTCCTTACTGACAATGAAAAATATTATTGTTCTTAAGTACCATGCTTGCAATGAAATATGAGATTGTGGACTATCTGGTTGAATTTTTATATGCAGTACACGTTCAATCTGTTGTAAATAGGCTATAATGCTCTGTCAAAATGCAACTCAATATTTTTTTAAATAAAAGAATTTTATTAGTCTTTTTTAATTTCTTCATATTCTCTCAATTATTTTTCAGATAATTTTGAAAGGTACTGTATTTTGTTCTACTGTGTACCGTATTAATGGGAGTGCAAAATCTTCTCTTCTATGTTTTCTAAAAGTACTTATGACATCTTCCATCTTCTTTTTTTTCATATAACCTAACCTAACCTAACTTTATCGTACATCCATTTTCCTTCATTCCATTCTTTCATTCGATTCCTTGTAAAAACAATACCAATATCTTGTCATAATAGTTGTATATTTTATTTAATATGCTCACAATGCTCAGCCTAATACATTCCAACTCCATTCCCTTCCGTGAATCTAATTTTCAAATTATTTTGCCTTCTTTCTTGATTCTTGAACGATCATCATCAGGTAGGGGTGCACTAGATTATTTTCTACGCCATTAAGAAAATACGTATATGTATATAAATAACATACATAATTATACGTTTTCATACGTATATGTATAAATAATATTCAATATTGTATGTTCTTTATTAACTGAATGATCCATTTTATGATAATTTACATCAACTATGAAGGCTACATAATGTAGTTTGCAGGTTATATTAAGCATAAATTGAAGAAAGTACTATCAAATGAACCTGCTTTGAAATGTTGGAAAAAGGGCAAGATTTTTATTGAAGAATGAGTTGGTTCAAGTCTTAGATTTTTATTGACATAGATATTGAGTTCTCAGCAGTAGTCAGAGGATAAGTACCAATGCAATACCTTACTCCAAGTAGAATAAGTTGAGACCTCCGCCGGCCAAAAATAAGCGTCGTTCTCTGGTTTTTTAGAACATACTGTCTATTAATGGGAGTGCAAAATCTTCTCTTCTATGTTTTCTAAAAGTACTTAATATGACATCTTCCATCCTCTTTTTGCATATGTAGTTACTAACTTTATCGTATATCCATTCGATTCCTTGTAAAAACAATACCAATATCTTGTCATAATAGTTGTATATTTTATTGAATATGCTCACAATGCTCAGCCTAATACATTCCAACTCCATTCCCTTCTGTGAACCTAATTTTCAAATTATTTTGCCTTCTTGAACGATCATCATCAGGTAGGGGTGCATACTAGATTATTTTCTACGCCATTAAGAAAATATGTATAAATAACATACATATACGTATATGTATAAATAACATACATATAGGCCTACGTATATGTATAAATAACATTCAATATTGTATGTTCTTTATTAACTGAATGCAGGCCCGATTCTATAACTGGGCAACATGAGCACTTGCCAAGGGGCGCAAGGGTTTTGGGTCACAAAAAAAAATTTAAATTGTAGAAATTTCAACCATATGTTGAAAGTTTATAAATGTAAAAAATTATAGAGCTGAACAATCAAAATTTCAAGGTAGTGCAACCATTCTTCAGATCTTTCTGAAAAATTTTGTAACATTTCCATGCTTATCGGTTAGAAAATAGCGTCCGAAACAGAAAAATCGTTCCACCTCCTCTTCACCCGCACATTGCAAAAATCACCTCGTTCATATAAATTCATTCAATGGTAGTAAGTGTAAGGCCTCTTAATTATTGTAATATGTGTTAATTATAATAACCATTTTTTCAACATGCAGTGATTTGGAATTATTTTGAATTTACTCAAAAATCTCGAACAAAATTCAAAATTATATTCACTTTCTTTGGGTTATTGAACAGTTTTAGTGCTTCGTTTTCAAAGTGAACATCTAAATTAATTATTCATGTTTTGGATAGAATCAGGAATCGTACTTCAAAGTGAAATTTCTAGTTGAACTTAACCTGAAATTTGGATTTTTCAATTGAAAATTTGTAAAGAAAGCAGTAGTGGGCTGTGCCTGTTGTATATTTACTTGATTGTGTTTCATAATAAATAAATAAACAGGAATGATATATTACAGAGAGTGAACAAAACAAGTGAGAGTTTGCAAAAAAAAGAACTGGACTTGATTCGTGCCACTCAAGAGCTAGAGACTCTGTCTATGTTTTTGAAGGAGAAAGGTAATAGTAGTGAATTTGACAACTATGAAGCTATAGCTTTAAAAGTAGCTGGGTTAATCAACCCTTCATATGAAAGGTCAAGAAAACGTACCATATTTTCAGATGAAGAGAGGCATAAAGAATATGAAAATATGGATCCCAGGAACAGATTTCGATGTGGAGTATTCAGACCAATTTTCGACCATCTAATAGTTCAACTTGATAAGAGGAAAGACAACTAACTGCAAGACGCTCAGTCAACGATTTGAAATTTTCAGCTTTCTTAGAGAAAAGCAGAATGACAATATAAGAGAGCAGGCTCAAAGGGTAGCTCAATGTTACTCAAATGACATTTAGGAAGACTTTGGGCAATAGTGTCTACATTTTAAATTTTATATGGAAGCTGAAAACATCACATACATTAGGGAGTGCTACGAATATATAATAAACACAGCTTAGAAAGTGTATTCCCAAACTTGGTGGTAGCTATTCGAATTTACTTGACATTGCCAATCACAAATTGCACAGCTGAGAGGAGCTTTTCGGTCTTGAAAAGAATAAAATCTGAAAATCGTTCAACAATAACAGATGATATGCTGAATAGCTTAATGCTCTTATTTACGCAGAGTGACATTACACTGAAGCTTGACTTCAAAGATATAATTGATAGCTTTGCTATATCAAAGATCAGTAGAAAAAAAGCAATAATGTAAATAGGATATCAGGAGAAAGTATGAGGAATATGCATAAATATATATGAAGTATAGTAATAAGAGAGAGAAAGTAGAAAGGAAATATGAGATATTAAAGTTGTTTCACAAGACTCAATTATTAAAAAGTGAACATACAGTTGAAATAAAATGATCTATGGTTATGTATAGAAATAAACGTTTGCAATGACTAAGAACTATTTTTAGGGTGGGTGGGTGGTCTGTGATACTGTAAAATACTAGGTTGATTATGTTGTGACGTCAATCATAACACCTACGCCTGTAACTGCAGTAATAATACTTGCAAGTTTTTACAGTAGCCGGTTGCCAGTCCGGGACACGGCGGGTCCATAGGTGGTGGATGATAATGAAAAGACTTATACTGACTCACCAAATAAAAGGAGTTTGGTGGAGTTGAGGGAGAAATCCCCCCGAACCAAAACTGGCAAAGATGAATTAATCGTGGCAGGGGGGGGGGGCGTATCTCTTTGATTTGCCCAGGGGCGCCACAAGGGTTAAAAACGGGCCTGACTGAATGATCCATTTTATGATAATTTACATCAACTATGAAGGCTACATAATGTAGTTTGCAGGTTATATTAAGCATAAATTGAAGAAAGTACTATCAAATGAACCTGCTTTGAAATGTTGGGTAAAGGGCAAGATTTTTATTGAAGAACGGGTTGGTTCAAGTCTTAGATTTTTATTAACATAGATATTGAGTTCTCAGCAGTAGTCACGTACAGAGGTCAGAGGATAAGAAAGAACCAATGCGATACCTTATTCCAAGTAGAATAAGTTAATAATTTGAGACCTCCGCCGGCCAAAAATAAGCGTCGTTCTCTGGTTTTTTATTAACGGAAATCTAATTAATGGAAGTAAGTCGTTTTAATGAAGGGTTTCTTGTTTGTAAAAGAATGAAAATTTTTATTTTGTATAATAATGAATTAGAATATTACTGTCATTGAAATAAATTTATCATCACAAGAGAATTCGAAAAATGAATAGCAGTTTTTATTGATGCATTGAAAATGCTCAACACAAAACCACACTTGTAAAGCGCTCCAATTATCCAGGCTGGGCTCACCTGCTCCCTCAAAGCATTCCAATGCAGATATTCCTTTGAAAGCAAGATGGGAAAATAATAATATTTAATCATAGAAAATTTTCCCATACAATAAGATTTAGTAAGAACCATAGCATTCAACTCGAATTGAAGCCATTAGAATGTTTTTAATGGTTTAAATGCTAAGCAGGTGAGAATACACCTTATGGTTGACCGGAGACGACAACAAAGGTACTTTTCAGTGCAATTTCTTCTGGGCAACACTGATAACGCATTGTTCATTTTGGTAGGCAGACGAAGGAATAAACAGCTGTAAATGAAAAGATTAATTTCAATTTTCATAGTGTTTGTTTACCAAATTAAGTGCAATAATTAGAGCAAAATAAACCAGAATGTGCTACTCGATGTAGTAAAATTAGTTAAATAAATTGCCTGGCTTTTAATCATTTGTATATTCAGCTCAGCATTGCGTAGAATTGACAACTCGTTTTATTGTGTTTACGGTACCAATTCATGTCACCTTCCAAAACCGAGCATCGAATTATATTCATTCCAATACGGTTTTAAACATTTTATCTGGTAAGTCACTTATCCTGAACTTTTATTTATAGTGTATTTCTGCTAATTCATATTCATATCTCACTCTTTTTCATTTTTAAAAGTGGAACGAGAAGTACGACAGAACAGACTATCGATTAGGCTACATTCAAGTACATGCAGTAAGGTTACTTTTTGTTTTAATTCGTTTTTGCAGCACCCATGGGTTAAAGATCAATCAATGCCAAGTTATAATAACTTTAATGCTTATTTTGAGCAGATTTTGTACAATGAATGATTGTTAATTGAGTTCTCAATGACATTAACTTTTCATGTGAAATTTAACGACTTGCAGTCAAATATTTGACTGCAAGTCGTTAAATTTCACATGAAAAGTTAATATTAACAACGCAGTTCGTCATGGAACAAGAAATCCAGGAATTCTCAATGACAATCGCGAGGCTGTTGCACTCATCAAGAATCGGGAACTTCTGAATAACTTATAGTCTACTGTATGCATAACTGCAGCCTAACTTATAGTGTATAAAAACTTACCGTCTTTATGAATTTCAAGCTGCTTTTTGTAGATGATAGATAAATTGCCTTTATTAAGGGCGGAGTTGGAACTTGGAAGTTCTCTCTTACACTTAACCCATAATGATAAGACATCCCAAAATTTCATAGCAACATAAGATAACTAACAAAAATAAAGTTTAAAAATTTTACCTCCATATGCTTTCGAAGATTTAAAAAAAATTTCTTTTCTACTTGAAGAGGTATCAGTCACCATCTTACAGATCAAAATATTTCACATGGCTTGAATACAGAATTTAAATTTTCTTGGTCCCTTGCATACTGTAGATTCAAAACAAATTCATTTTTGGAAACCCGATGTAAGTTAAATCTTGCAAATGGAAAAATTAATCTATGAAAGACGCTTTAATGTGGAAATTAGCTCTCACATACCGTGACTCAGTTTCCAGCATTGCCTGATGATACTAAACAACAGAGCGAAACCATTGTCACAAATGAAATAATATTATGTGTGTTTATTTCCTCATCAACGAGATGTTTCATTTAATTTTTTAGGAAGAAGGAACCATATCAACAAATATACAAATCTTGAGAAATAATGGCTCCATTTCGTAGTGTAATGTAAACTGTAAGTTATAGAGTTTGAAAGTATACCATTTCCCTGTAGTGTTCCATCGAAACAATCAAAGTCCATTCTTAAATTTTTGTGTGATTTCTTTTATTATTTGTAGATGAATGGAGACAGTGATGAGTGGCCGTGTCGTCTTGTTGTGAAAGACACCCAGTAAAAAGCACAGGCAAGTGACATGGCGGCTGGAAGTGGAGGTGGAGGTGGTGAAAATGTTGTAGCTGGAGGAGGCATGGGCAGTGGGAGCCATGCCGGCCATGGCCATAGGCGGCAAGAGTCCATGTATACGATGACTGGCCTGTACTCTGAGGCAGAGGCCACTGATACTGACAACGAAGCCGGGCCAAGCGACACCACCACCACACCTGCCGCCTATGATACTGTCATCAAGTGTCACAGCCGCAATCCGTCCTCTGGCCTAGTCGACAGGTTAGCTCATACCTACCGTGCTAGTTGAAAAAGTCATATCTAGCATAATATTGGTGTTGATTATGGTAGATACCCAGCCATAATGAATAATAATGTTGCCAACCACTTTGATTAATAACACATGACATACTATACCTTCGACTGTCACATCATTTTCAAACTAAAACTAAAATATAGAGTAGGCCTAGCTCAATAATTTATACCCTTCTTAAACAATTTTTATTCGTTTACAGACTGGGAAGCTCTCATAGGTTGAATTCCACGTTGGCTGATTCTATACATGCCCATTAGTAACAAGAAATAGCTTATCAATACAAAACAACTTATAAAAAATAATACTTCCATGACTATTATTAAATGTCATTGGTTGTCAATTGCTGATAGTCGAAGATAACCGACAACAAAATACTTGATAAAGCCAAATTTTTCAAAAAGAGGGCTATCACAAAGAAAAAAGACATAAATAATAAAATTATTGTGTTTTGTTATACTGGAGAGCTTTTGTCGGGACCGGGACCCATCCGGATTGCCGAATGGTTCATCTTTTCAAATGTACTTTCAATACCGTAACTGAAATTCATTAATTGCTTTAGTATATTTTGTGATGTGTCGACTAGAGGAGATATGAGGCTTGGGAGTCCACTTTACAGTATATTAGATAATGTGTACTTTGTTATGGGACAATCACCCACCTTCTATCTGCTCTCACAGCTGATCCGGATTAATGACGCTCTTACACCTCAAACTCACAGTATTTCATAACTTGCATCTACCTGGACCTATTTGAAGATTAGAATTCAAACAAAAGAATTAATTTTAGGGTTTACATTGGAAAACGTAAAAATGAACTGGCTCGTTTGATTCTGCAGAACATGTATCTCAGTGACTGTACATCTTTTATTATCTGCTAATGATGTCCACATGAGTCTAGGACTTTTGCTTGGGTAATAAGGTCAATTATTACACAAAATATGCTAGGCTGAACGGGAATCGAACCCGTGACCGCAGGAATAGCAGTTAGAGTACCATCAGACATATTATAGTCCTATTCAACAAAACATTTTTAAGGATTTTCATTTTATGGAAGGATTATTAGTGTAAGTAGTTAGTATTAGTGTAAAGCTATTTTCCATTCTATATTTCCTTGTGAGAGTCTTTATGGTTGGAGACTCCTTACACAGAATATGTACTGTACATATTCACATTCAAACCAGACAGTAGAATTTTAAGGTTTAGACATCTGGATGAGATTCTCAAGAAGGAACACTTATTTGTTGTCTTAAATGTTACAATCCTCGTTCTTTTCTTATTCCTAGTGATAAACTCACTAGAGTTAATTGAGTTACTCTCATATTATTGTTATTATTCTAAAATTTTACGTTTTCTAGCGAACGAGCCAAAAACGAAGCTAAAGAGAAAAGTCACCCATCCTTCGCAGAAGTTGCCGGAATTATACCCCAGGATATAAGAGATTGTGGCATATTTGCATGTCGTCCGTTTCTTATACAAAGTTTTGCAAGTATTAAGGCAAGTATAACTATTTACTAAAGCATTTCAGTGCAGTACATTAGACACCCGTTAGTATATTAGAGTTGAACTACTGTCATTTCAATTTCTAGATCTTATTTAACTCTCCAGCCTTTTCGAAAATTTTAATTAGCCATTTTATGGCTAATTTACTGTAAATAAATAAAAAATGGTTCTTTTGAGGTTGGAATGGATTTAAGGTTAGTTGCAAAAATTCTACGACGTTCCTAAAACAAATTTTTCGATACCCTGATAGTAACATAAAATTTCCAACCATGGATACTAACAGAATTTTATAAAAAATATTTTGATGGAATAATTCCGATTTATTCGAGACTCTTGTCAATAGGTTGAATGTGTTGAGTTTGGTAGGCTATCAACCAATCAGTGTGGACAAGACATTCAATTATTCATTAATTTTCAAACGTTGCTTTTAATCAATGCAGTGTGTTGTGGCATTATTTATCAATGTCGTAATAAAAATGTAGTTCTGTAGAAAATTTTAGATTTTAAGATATAAACTTGCAATTAGTTTTTTTGTTTAAATGTTTCCGTTTTTACTAGTTCCAAGCTACTAGCTGTTCCAATAGGAAGAAAAGAATCGTTTGCTCCATTATTTTTTGTATAATGTACGTGTGTATGAAGTATATTTATTTCATTTCATTTGTGCTCACAGTATCGAGAGCCAGCCAATTATTAATAGGAGGGGGTAGAGGTGACTCGATATTTGCAAAAACATTGAGTTCTCGTTTTCTGTATATTCTTCTTTCTGTGTTTTCTTGTAATTTAGATGTTGTGTCTATATATTTTCTCATTTATATCTTTGCACCTGACTATAAGTGACCGTGAGCACAAATGAAATGCATTAACTGTACTCTTATGGAACGTTTTTCAATAATTATTCATATTGCGAATGATGTCAATGCCATTTATATGTGCTGAATCAATAGCTGATGTACATTTTTTATATTTTCAGGTGTTTGTATTGCTATTGTCACTGCTTGTCACGCTACAGCAAGCTCTCAGCTCGGGCTACATTAATTCAGTAATTACTACAATAGAGAAGCGATTCGAAATACCTTCGAGTTTATCCGGTCTAATCGCTTCTTCCTATGAAATAGGAAATGTTATAACTGTTATTTTTGTCAGTTATCTAGGAAGTAGGAGACACATTCCAGTGTGGATTGGAATAGGTAACTAGTCCAAACATCTATTTTCAAACTTTCATTTCCAATGTAACCTCAGTGTTATACAATAAGGATGCAAAAATAAAATCTGAAACTTATGAACAGTCGTAATTCACTTGATTTTTATTCTATTCCTTTCATAAAAATAATAAGGATCATCAATCTATAAATCAATCAATTTATTTGCTATTCTAAAGAATGTAAATTAAATTTGAAATTTTGAGTTAATGAAATAGTCAAAACAATGAAATTACACCAGATAAAAATGTAATTGCTTTTTATTTGACTAGGAACAATTAAAAAGGAACTTTGTAATTAAGTTTTATTTTTTATCATGGAATTCTTTACTGGAAATTAAATTACTCTTTCCAGGAAGACTGGATTCTAATAATTTATTAATACTGCTTTTTTTATATTATAAAGTACCCAACAAAATATATCTTTCTTGGCCCTTTATGTATAAACATTTCCTTGAAATCATTTGCAGTGTTTCAACTTTTCACCTTTGGTTATAACATTATTTGAATTTTATTGCTTTTTTTAGGTGCTGTGATAATGGGAATAGGGTCTTTGATTTTTATGCTACCTCATTTTACTGCTGAGCCTCACCTCAGTTCACGTAATGCTAATGCAACATCGGAAAATATTTGCAGAATTGTTTCGGTGCGTGAACAAGATATGGGACTTGGAAGATTGTCTTCAGGTACAGTACTCATCTCAAACTATTGAAAAAAATAAAATAATGTCTACAAGAGTAAAAACAAAATTTAAATTGGAAAAATATCTATTAAAGATGTTACTTTCTCACTATCTGTTCTTTTCCTGATACAGTTAGCTGGTACTTACTGGAACTCGTGTAGTATTTTCTACATGCCCCTTGTTCGTCCCGTTTGTTCCTTTGAAGAACCCGACTAACGTCGGTGCATTCTCCTTATCAAAGTAATGATAAAAGTCATTAACATAGACGAGGAAACGCTTTGTTATATAAATAAATATTGCGGAAGTTTCCAGGTCGCTTATTAATTATAATACATTCTAAAATTTGTAGTGCTTTATTTATATTGATAACTACTTACTTTTTATGTAAACTTAGATGTAAAATCGACTAAAAAACCGCTGTTTTTAACATTTTTGACATAGTTTACTAATTGGTCTAAACTTAGATTGTTAGTTTTGTAATTTTTTGAGGATGAAGCCCACATAGATCTGAGACCTGTGCGTGGGTAATGAGTTGGATGATGGTGATTAATGGAGGGGATGATTTGGAGCTACAGTTTTAGGTGGGCTCCGAACCACCGGGAAGTGATTTTACAGCAGAGAACAGTGTCGTTTTTGCTGGCCAATCTAATCGGTCACCCTTACAGAGAGTGCCTAGGAGAACGCAGCTTATCTCTATCTGATTGAACAGATACCTGCTACGGCTAACGGCTATCATTTCCCTTGGGTAATGGATTTTCATAATGCTCAGTAAACCGTCAAACTATTTAAACGAAGTTTGTAGAGAATTGTTTATTTCTTGAGATAGAATTTTAAATCACCCAAAAGATAAATGCTCATCTAAACTTTTTTAAATCTTGGTTTTATCGATCAAACCACAAGCTGAGAGTTATCGTGCGTAGTTATCGTGGCCAGTACGTTTTGATTAAAAAAAACTTGAATTTCATGAATGTTGTGCTTTTCAACTCGTCTATTACACTCGTCTTCAAATGAGAAAATATATCAATTAATTTGCAGTGTTAATTATTATGCATTCAGCATGCATCCCCAACTTCCAAACTCTTGCAAATCGGGGTTTTCACATTTTCTTCAAATAAAAATTAATTAATTTACATAAACTTTGCAGTTTATAACCTCAAGGCCCATTCAATACGTATAAAAAAAAGTGAGCGAATATCGGCGGCAGAAACGCGTGGATGTTTCAAATCATATGCATGTGTGGTCGCCGAATAGTCTTCCGTATAGTTTCTCTGTTCAGGTAGGGTAATTATGGGTACTGTAATCCTCACATTCGGTCGCGCTTATTCAGTCCCGTATAGAATGGACTTGACATTATTTTTAATTTTAAATGAAAAATAACAAATTCTTTGTTTCATCTTATTCTATATAACTGGCTAGAAAATGCATTAGTAGTCTTTTATAATGCAATTTGGTTTTTGCTGTCAATAATTTCACTTTTTTTTAGGTCTGTCTTCGCCACCACTGGCGCCGAATAATTTAAGGGAGAACTGCATAGAAGGCACTCCATCCACAACTGGTCCTGTCCTCTTGTTTGTGATTGCACAGCTGTTGCTCGGCTGTGGTGGATCGCCACTCTTCACTCTCGGCACTACCTACATAGATGACCATGTGAAGGCTGAAAACTCGTCACTTTACATAGGTTTGTTGAAAATAAACATCAGTCACCACGCTTTTGGGACTTGAAAAACGTCTGTAAATGCACGCTTTTATTCAACTAAAAATTTTTGAAATTAGTGTTTGATATTTTTTCTTCTTTTCCGGAGGATGAAACCCACATCGGTCTGAGACCTGTGCGTGGGTAATGAGGGGTTTTTTCGAGGATGAAGCCTGTATAGGTCTGAGACCTATGCATGGGTAATGAGTTGGACGATGGTGATTGATGAGCTGGACCTACAGTTTTATGTGGGTTCCGAACCACCGGGAAGTGGTTTTACAGCAGAGAACAGTGTCTTTTTTAATGGCCAATTAATCGGTCACCCTTACATAGAGTGCCCAGGAGAACGCAGCTTATCTCTATCTGATTGAACAGATACCTGCTACGGCTCACTGCTATCACTTCCCTATGGATGATGCTAATTGATGAGTTGGACAAACAGTTTTAGGTGGGCTTCAAACCACCGGGAAGTGATTTTACAGCAGAGAAAAGTCTTTTTGGCTGGCCAATCTAATCGGTCACCCTTACAAAGAGGATTTAAAATGTTTGAGACATGCTCTTTAAATGTTGGAAATTATTGGAGCGATTGATCACTCGCTGAGCGCTGTGTCAGGGTGATCCTTATGTTCAGTCACTTGGGACTGCACTTTAAAGCTATAACGTGACGTTGCCTGCTTTATTATTTCTTACCTAGTGGTTTGAAACCCTTCTAAAACCATTCATAACATAATTCACTTCATTACCCATGCACAATTCTCTAACTCATGCATGCTTCATAGACAAAAAATATTTATAATAATCATAATCATTTTTGAATTAAGTGTTCAAGTTGGAAATTTGAAAGTGAAGCGAAATCTATCAATTTCCCGTTTCAGTTGATCATGAAATTGTTACAGTATAGTAAGGAATCACTGTTTGAAGTTTGTAATGTATTGAAAATGTATTAAATTTGTAATTTAAAATTATTGTTTTGCAATAAATGATCATTATTCATACTTGTTGTCAATAGCAAGGCGCTGTCAGTATCTTATTCATAATTGAATTGATTAAGGAATATCTGAATTCAGTAGTATGTACTGAGTACCGTATCTAATCTTGTAAAAATTTTAATTTTTCAGGATTTATGTATAGTATGGCAGCCTTTGGTCCAGTTTTAGGATTTCTCCTGGGAGCATATCTGCTCTCTTTCCACATGGATACACTGTCTTCGAAAGTTATTGAAATAGGTACAGTTACAAGTATTCATCTTTTTATCATAATTCTTATTATGTTACAATTATTTCCCATTGAAATAATTATAGTATAATTATAACTCATGGTTCACTATTACCATTCATCTAAAATTACAATAGTAATTTCAATGAATGTAGTATTTCTACTATTTTAATGAAAGTAGTATTTCCTTGTTTGCGTAGTAAGCTCTTTGGACCAAAGCTTAATGTTTTAGTCTAAAGAATCACCTACCGTCGTCCTTACACGGCCATTACGTTGTAATGGTATTTATACGTACATATACTGTAATTAATACTGTAATACTGTAATTTGAAACTGTAAAATATCAATAATTTTTATTACAGTGTTTGGACTTGTAAGCTTAGTGTTCACGTTCGTTTTTAAAGTTACAAATACCCTTATTCTGTAATGATGAAATTAGAAAGACAAATCAAAAATTGATTCTATGGGTGTACCTTTAATCCCACTTTATAAGCTAGATTGAATTGATATAAATTGTAATGCGTTATAATTCTGATCAATAAATTTTTATAATTACAGTAATCCATGTTTTGTTTTCTTTAATTTATTCGATTGTTTTTTATTTTTAGGTCCAGGAGACAGACTTTGGGTCGGAATGTGGTGGGGGGGATTTCTTATTGGTGGACTGCTCCTGTTTATTGTTGCAATACCATTCTTCTCATTTCCAAAAGTTTTAACTGTGAGTACAATGCCTTCAGATTCATTTAGAAAATATATTTCATTATTCCAACCCAATCTTTGAATAAATTTGAATTTGAATAAATGCAGTAGAATCAGTTTTGACATTGTGGAATATGATTGATATTGAACTGAGATGTCTACTGAATTAGAGTGGAATTAGATAATTTATCAGTTTAATTTCAATCAGTTGAGATACTGTTATGGAGTTCATCACTAAAATAATCCTTGAAAGGCATCACTTGAAAGTAACACACGAAACTTTATTAACACAATCAAATTGACAGCAGACACTAATAAGTAATTATCACTCAAGAAACTAGTGCTGCAAGCGCTCAATAAATTTCAATACTAGTAAAGAATATTTAAATAAGAAGATTCATCTCTGTCCAAAACTAATCAATCACTGTCAGGTAGTCCAATGAATAAAAAATAATAAATGTCCAATCAACCATTCAATAAACTCAATAATAATCATTGCACTCACTTTAGTCTAAAAGAAGTTCTGTCACTACTGAAAACCTTGTCACAATTATTACTGTCACAGTTATTCTCTCAGTTTCTAAGAGTTTTATTTTCTCCTCTTATTAAAATTTCTCAGACGACCTGCAAATCTATATTCAAACAGATGTTGATAATATAGAAGAGTCAATTAGGAAATTAAATCAGGATTTAGAAAGACTAGAGGTGTGGTGTGCTGAACTATCATAAACCTCTTAAACGAGTGGATAAAAATGCACTTCCAAGGTTAAAGTTATGGGTGAAAATAGTGATTACATAGATACTGCCAGGAATTTTGGAGTTCACTTCAATTCGACTCTAACGTGGTCTGACTATGTCCTTCAGGTTTCAAGGAAAGTAAATGGTATCCTTTATCAGTTGAGTAGGCGAAAACACTTGATTCCTACAGGCGTTCGCATCACACTTTTTAAATCCCTCATTCTCCCTATTATTGATTACTGTGGTCCAGTATACTCGGTCATATGAGTAACGAGAAGTTGCATGATTAATTATTACTTGTAAATTTATTTTGCAGCGTGAAATCGAAAAAATCAGATTTATAGAAAAATCATCTCATTCTGGTGTATCGAATAGGCCAACAGAAAATAGCAATGGACAGCATCAACCTGCGAAAGTTAATGGACAGGACACAGGATATGGAAAAGATGTTAAAGGTAAATGAAAAGCTACATCAATTTTTTTAATCGATTCAGAAATTTAACAGAAATAATATTGTATTGCATACTAATGAGAAATAATTTTGTAGGATTCAAATGCTCAGTACCATAAAATGTTAACTCGAATCTAAATCGGAATCTATTGAACAAAAATAAAGTCTTGAATTCTGTCCTTGATGAGCTGTTGGGGTTTTGGTGAGCATTATCTCAAGTTCATATGGAGAGTTACTTCCACACAGAATTTAATCAATATTCAAGACAACTTCATTTTTATTTGTCAATGAAGTTCATCATTATCTTCAGAACCACCACAATGTTTTCTTATTTTCATGTTTAATGATTAATGTAACCTATTATCCTTTCAAAATATGTAGATTTCTAATTCATTGATAATTATTGTAAATTTTGTTAATTTAGAAGCAATAATTCATAGACTTCAAGGATTGAAAATTTAATGTGAACGTATTTTCATTTCTAGGAATGAAACAAATGAAAAACGATTTGAAGATGATAGGTAATAGGAAAAGGCCTATCTATAACAGTCTTCGATAGTTAAAAATACTTTGACTCGTGTAGTAAACTCTAGATTATTTACAAAATTCATTGAAGAAACGTGTAGCGAAGATAATCAACTCTTTCCTGTGCATTACAAACTTCTAACATATGTTATACAGTATAATAAAACCGATGTTATACAGTATAAAACAATTCATTGCTCGCAGTCCTGCAATAAGGTTGTTGAACAGTCAACACAGTGTTGAGTATTTGCTGAAAATAAATAATATTTTTTTCGGTTTAGCTGGACAGCTTTGTTTTCAAATCAATAATCACTGGTTTCTTTATTTCACCCAAAAGGGTAGATTTGCAGCTCTCTCTCACATGCACACTTTTAATCACTTGACTTGTAGAAATGTAGACTAGCAGATTTTAACATTTTACAATTGTCATACTAGTTGGTCTAATAATTATTTCAATTGCAGATTTTTTCTTTATTAGTAATCAAAAAGTTTGAAATGTATCGTATTTAAACTATTTATATTTCTGGAAGTTGATATTTTTAATTTTTATTGTTCCAAATGCAGTAATTTAATTTAGTATATTACATGTATTCTATTAACCTTGTATCACAACAGATAATTTATAGTTCGGTTCATTGGACTTCATTAACTATTGGCATTCATTCTTCATTAGTTTTATTTTGATTCTAGATATTCCTCGATCAATGTGGAGACTGGTTTGCAATCCCGTTTATGTCGTGACTTGTCTTGGAGCCTGCATGGAGCTGGTTATCGTATCAGGATTTGTTGTCTTCCTGCCAAAATATTTGGAAACTCAATTCAGTCTTGGAAAAAGTCAAGCAAGTGTTTTTACAGGTAAATGAATCATAATTTGAAAGTCAACTGAAAAATAGAATTATTCGTTACATACTTGGATTGTATGTGAGTAACTTTGATGTATTTGATAAATATGGATTCATACTGACTCTCTGTCGAATGATGCCTTGGACGCAGGAGGTAGCTCAGAGGTGTGCTGGATAGTATACGCACTCACCTATGCAGCCAGACTGTTTAGTGGAGAGAGAGAGCACTATCAAGCATAGAACTTCAGACTTTGCTTTGATGGGCTTGGCATACTGATATAAAACTGTAATATCAGTGAGGAAAGCAATCACCAACTACCTCACTCCTCGTTTGTATAGTACGCTCGTTGGACTACAACACAACGTTGAGGTGTGAAGAGTCACCTACTTTGGTACTACTGTATATATACTTACATACATTAACTTCTAGATCAAAGACCTATTTACTGTCAAATAACTTATTGTTCATAATTTATTCATTTCAATATGTACTCAACAAAACAGTTATTATATATTACTCAATATTATTTGTGATATACAGAATTTTGGCAGTCAAAACACGATATAAAATACAATTTTTAAAACTTTAATAGCTACATCGAGTTCATACTTTATAATATATTATACTTTTATATATTTACTTTTTATATATACCAAAGTCATCGCAAATTGAATGCTATTCCAATACAAACTGGTTGTATGTATACTTTCCACAGAAGAGTTTTTTATAGTTGACTCCAGTCTGGGTTATTATCCTTTGCCTTTGCTGCTTCTATGTGAGGGAAAAATATTATTGGCCGGTTTCACAAAAGCTGATTAAATCAGCTTTAATGTCACTTTAATGTCAGTTAACTAACTGTCGTAAGTCTAACGGCTTTAGTTCTGTTGCACAAAGATCCATGTTGATCAACAGCTTATTCTGAAGTTGAGAAAAAAGATGAATTAGAATCATTTCATTGTGAATTATCTGAATCATTATTCAGTTATGTCAATATTATTATATTCTTAATATATTTTATTCATTTTGAAAGGTTTTCAACACCTACGACCTAATTTGCAGTTCTGTGGTTTGGTACAGTAAACATAACCTAAGAAATATAACTTAACGGGCATTAGTGAGATTTAATCTTTGGTGATCGGGCGGTTAAATATCTTTTACATCAGTTAGCCTAGTCAGCGTTGTCACTTGTAATTTGTCCTTTGTGCAACTAAATACTCTCCACTAAGTTTAATCTCCGTAGAATAGCTTCATTCTATGGTGATTAAATTTAATTGGCTTTCGTGCAATCGACCCTATATCTTTAATAACTTTTAATCTATGAAAACATTAGCTATTGTTATGTTGTATGTTTAGTTGCTGATCTTTCAGTAACCATTCGTTTAGAAATAAAATATTAACTTGTATTACATCATTAGTTTTATTATTGAGGGACATTTTGATCACAATTGTACTTGTTTTAACAAATCCTTTTGTCAAATCAGGATCAATTGCTATTCCTGGAGCTTGCATTGGCATTTTCATGGGAGGCTGTCTGTTGAAACGACTCGAATTGAGGCCAAAAGGCGCTGTCCAGTTTGTTCTGATATCGAATACCATTTGCCTCTCCTGCTACGGCCTTCTTTTCTTCCTTGGTTGCGACAACGTCAAGATGGCTGGTACCACCATTCCCTACTTCAATAGGTAGGCTACTCACTGATGCCAATAATTTATTTATTAATACAGTAGTAACAAATCTCAAATTCACATATTTTCGAACTTATCAATAATTATTACTCTAAATAACTTTAATGGCTCAAGCAGATAATATCACTTTTAATTTGATTCTTCTATACTGACAAAGTTTTTCAACTAGCATAATAATATGTGAATACAGTATTTGAAATGCATTTGAAAATATCCAGCAGAGAAAACCCAATTCAAGAATTCATTCCCAAACAAATGCGAATTTACTCCCATTGTATTATGTTAATTATAACTCCTACAAATGAATAGTAAAGTTTGAATCATGTCCTTATTGAATGAATATACTGCATCTCATTTTAGTAATAACTCAAATTATTGACTGAAAGGAGTGAGGTCCAGTTTTAACTCGACCGCTCAAGAGATTTTCTCTTATCTATTTTAATGAGATATCTAGTTGTCAGTGGTTAAAAAGACTTGCTGTCACATTCCCTGCTCGGAGGTGGAGGAACTACTTCATGACCAATGTAGTATGTGAAAAACAGCGAAATGATTCCAAATCTTCATTAAGCATTTAAAACAGAAATTTTATGAACCCTGAGCGACAATGAAACTCATGAGAAACACAACTAAGGTTTCAAAGAAATCCTGCTTTGTATATCAGCAACCAGATTATATAGAGGCTAAACGGCTCAACAAACAAGACTCACTATAAGAAAGCTATCTCCTAACGTAGAGAGATGTAGCATTCACGCCAATCTAATCCAAGTCATCTTTCCTAGCCATTACCAAACACTTACGGCCTGTTGCACGAAAGACAATTAATAAGGAGTTTAATGTCAGCAGTCGTAAGTGTAACGGGTTTATTTCTTTTGCACAAAGATCCATTAGTTAATTTTGAATTTTCGTTAACCGAGAGCACAATCTGGCTACACTGTAATTTGATCAACAGCTGATTCTGAAGTTGAGAAAAAAGATGAATTAGAATCATTTGACTGTGAATTATTTGAATAATTATTTATCTATTTCAATATTATTTTATATTCTTAATAGATTTTATTCATTTTGAAAGGTTTTTAACACCTGCGACCTAATTTGAAGTTCCATGTTCTGGTACAGCAAACATAACCTATAAAATGTAACTTGATGGGCATTAGTGAGATTTAATCATCGGTGATCGGGCGATTAAATATCTTTTACATCGGTTAACCTAATCGGCGTTATCGCTTGTAATTGTCCTTTGTGCAACTAAATTCTCTCCGTTAAGTTTAATTTCCATAGAATGACAACATTCTACGGGGATTAAATTTAATTGACTTTCGTGCAACCGGCCAATAGAGTACTAGTGGGCTAAAGTCCGCAAGAAAATACTTCCAACATGGAATAGGGGAAGCAATCTTCTACCACCACAGATGCTCTGTGTCGCAGTCAGGTGGAATGGAGGAAGAGAGGAGAGTCGGACCTGCGCACAGTAGAATGCGCATTGTCACTTTTCTGTTGTGAAGTGAATGCTGCTATGTGGTGGGGGGGTGAATTGAAAGGGATAGAGTATCGGACCTCTCTCTCTCTGCTGTCTTGGTCTGTGTTGGAAGTATTTTCTTGCAGACTTTAGTGATGAAATGCAGGCAAACAGATAAAGCCAATTACAGGTTGAATTTGTTGGTACATTGCTATTTAGGAATCATTAATTATTGGGATATTTGTTTAATAATAAAATTACTAGGCAATAAGTAGTCATTTACTATTCATTTGCACTATTCTTAGTTGTGTGAGAAGATTCAATTTGTTATTTTTAGAGTGAAGGTTTTTAGCAAATCTTAAATTTTTAAGTCTGTGTTAACCTCAATGTTTTTGGACAATGTAACACATTCAAAATTTTTTGAAGGGAGCAGTTTTGGACTTGAGTCTGTTGCACATTCACATTCGTTGTAAATTTTTCACAATAAATAAATACATATTCTCACAAATCCAATTTGTGCAGCTAGCCTAAAATGTGTTAGTAAGGTTGTATTCTACACTTTTCGACTGCGAATGTTATTATTGTGGCCTAACTTAGCATCTATAACATAAAGTCTTTTGTGTTTTAGTTCCAGAGGAGAGCCGTTCCAGGTGAATCTAACAGCAGCGTGCAACTTCGGCTGCGAGTGTCATATGACTGATGTTGAGCCGGTTTGTGGCAACAATGGCCTGACTTACTTTAGCCCGTGTCATGCTGGTTGTACGGCTCTCTCTTCCCGATCGAATTATACCAATTGTGCCTGTGAGTAATCAATTGTGTGCGTTGCCACGTAACTCAATCGTAATTTATTTAAATAACAGTTAATTCAACTAGTTATACCATTTTATTCACTCAACTGATGAATTTATATATTAGGTGGTAAGGAGCTTGAAATATGAGGCTTCTATAAAACAAATTAAATGCTTAAATGCAAATAAAATAATATAACAAATATTGATATTTTATTCAAACATTTTTTTTTTCTTTTTTTTGCTAATATCATCACTCAGCTTTGGAATGTTGACAGCTGCGTTAATATGAAACTCTTCAGTTCCTCAAGTGTTTCATGTTTATTTATCGTTCCTGTACTTGAAAAATCATTGATTGATTTTAGATTCGCGTATTCCAGAACTAAAAATTGGCTTTATACCATGTGTTTCAGTGGTTCATGAAATTACAGAAGTTGCATATTGTATAGTTTAAAGATTTCTAGTTCTTTTGTTCAAAATAAAATACATTTAGGTATTTGTAATATTATTAATTATCCATTTATAAATTGTAATTAATCGATCACTGAGATCTTTTGGTGAGAGCACATCAAACCTAACCACATTTTTCCAGGTAACACATACTACATCAGCTCACTTTCGAGCACCCATACTAGCATGTGCTTGTAAGTAATACATGTAGAGAATACTTGTGCTTCAATTCATTATCAGTTCATTGTATAATCTAATTTGGTTATAAAAAACAGGTATCCATGGTAATTTGAGTGCACCGAGAGGTAGTGCGCTGCTGTCAGCTGAGCCGGACTTTGCTGAAGTGACAGTGGTGCCGGTGGCGACCGCTGGGCCGTGCAACTCGTCCTGCCACACCATCTACCCTTTCCTCATACTTCTCTTCTTCATGACATTCGTTGTCGCCATAACGCAGATGCCATTGCTCATGATAGTTTTGAGGTAATTAACCTATTATCTTGACTCTCCACAACTTCTATTGTGAAAATTGTTGACAGTCTATTCCGCAGATACTTTTCCCTGTTATTAGTAGCTATTTGGAATAGTAGATTAAGTACTAACTAGCAGGTTGCCCGGTACAATTAAATTGAAATATCTAGAATGTAACGCAACTTCATTCAGGGTTTCTTCTAGTTCTCTTTTTTCTTTCTTTTTCTCCGTCTCTTTTTATACCGTTTATTTTATTTTCTCTTAGTTTAGTTTTGTTTTCTGTTCATCACATTTTGTCGCAAAAAGCAAGTAGTGTACCATGTCAGGTTTCTTCTCCATTTTCTGCTGCTTCTTCACCATCTCATTCATATCCTCTTCTTCATTTTCTTCTCTTACGCCATTTTCTCATCTTTTCTTTCTTATCCTTCTTGTTTTCTCTTCTATTTATTCTTCTTTTTTCTTCTCTCTTATTCTGCTTTATCTTCTTCATCGTCATCCACTTCTCCTTTATTGATTCACCTTGTTCATTTGTTAGTCACATGGAGCGCCAGTGTTTTTATTAAAAATACAAGGCGCTTATATATAAGCGAATCAATAAAGAATAGTAATAAATTATGTACCGTATCTAATAACTACTATGGATTCATAAAAAAAACGAAGAGAAGAAAAAAAGAAGACTGAGAAGATAGTCCACATTAAGATAGTTAATGTGGAAATAATGGTCCAGTTGTATATCTACTGTTGAAAATATTTGAGAAGAAACAGCTAGCTGATGTTCAGACACAGAGACTGACAATAATCATGCATTCCACTATTGACCTTTGAAAGTACACGGGCTTTCTGTGTGACCTGATTCTTCACAAATATTTTGGACTGTATACACAAAATACTAAGATTTCTGATTGAGAATATTCAAAAACTAAAAATTTGTTAACTTTGTAATTAATTAAAGTTTTATTGAGAAGTTATATCTGAGCTATTCCAGTCGTGCATCACTCATTTTTATGTAGGCTATGCCTAAAATATTAGTGTTTCTACTTTGAATAAGATCTCTAATACGACAATTTCACTAACTAAACATTATTTAGATTTCAATCAATTGAAACAATGTTGAATATTGTTTAGACTAGAAAAATATTTTTTTAGACAGGTTCAAGTATTATCACTTAATAGAGATTTGTGTAAAAGTAGGAACTTTTGAAGACAAGTAGCAATCGAAACTACTATTCAAAAATAAATAAAATTCAATTTACTGCATTAAAATAAAATATTATAAAAAATTGAGAAAATTAGTGGCCGACATTATAAATAATGAAAAAAGTATATTGCCTTGTAGCTTTCACAGTTAATAGAGATCGATACATTTCTGTTTTTTTTTTTTTTTTTTTTTTTAATTGTACAGAAATAATGTGGTACCACATTCATGTGTTAACAGAATGCTATTACCAAAACTCTATGATAATTTTCATCATGTCGATGTAGATTATAGAAAAGTGTAAATTGTCAAAAATTGTAATCAATTATTTAAAGTGAAATTGAGGTCTTTGATCTCTTTTTTTTATTTATTTTACAGTATTAAAAGTAAAATTGATCTTTTTTGTTCCAAGGTCTGTTGAAGAAGAGGAAAGATCATTTGCTTTGGGTATGCAGTTTGTGATATTTCGCCTGTTTGGGTACATTCCGGCCCCTATTCTCTTCGGAAATCTAATAGATTCAACGTGCCTGCTGTGGAAGTCAACTTGTGGAGAGAAGGGAGGCAGATGCCTACTCTATGATATTGAGCAGTTCAGATACAGGTGAGAAACTATTGAAAACTATTATTTATATTATATTCTATTAGTAGAAAGAATATTATTTTATTACTCTAATTATTCCAATGAAACTAAGAATTCAAAAACATCTCTGAATATCGTGTAAAATAAATATATTGAGATTCTGTCCCCTTTCTTCAGAAATTGAGCGAAAGTCGTAATGTTCTTTGGTCGAGCTGAATTTCAAACATTAGCTAATTTTGCACCATATTAGCTTTATAATATAAATAGAAGAAAATATATTCTTATAAATATGCTTTCATAGCATAGCATATATTATATCATAGCATATTATATGTTTTTATATAGTATATCCTTTATAATAGATACTTGTTATGAAAAAGTAGAACTGTAGAAGTAGGTGATGCGTTACAAAGTAGAGATGATTGCGGTTTGTGTTGAGATGGCAAATGAAAATAATACTCATTGCTGTACGAGTTCAGATAATAGTAGTGGCTTCCAGTAAGCATAAGTAAGCTGCCTATTATTGTCCAGTACAGTATTTTATATTGATAAATTATTTATTCTCAACCATAAGCAAATTGCTGTCAACGCTTTAGAATCATACAACGACGAAATATTGATAATAATGAGAAGTGGTTGATTGATGTTGAAAATGTTTGTTCAAAAGCCAAGTTCCTTACCGATTACTCTGTCTGATATTGTACGTTCTGTTGAACCAGTACCGGCTTAATACTAAATTGAAGAAGGTGGATCAACTACTTGTACATCGAATGTTTGCTTGCATTTGAAATTCACTTTTTGAGTTAGAAAAGATGAATTTCAATTTAATTGACATGAACTTATCTAAATGTTATAGTGTCGATATATTTTCTATTATAATTATTTTAATTTTTCACCTCCAAGTCCAAAATCAATAGGAATTCAAGTTGTATTCATTTCATGCAAGAGGCGCGCTGAAGGAACCGAATAATAATTAGTTGGGGGTACATTGGGTAAACTCCAAAATTATAAAATTCAGCTGACACTACGTCTTATTTACTACTTTAACCTTGTACTGGCGGTCTCCAAACACTAACTGACCATACGAACGAACAAATACTTGGACAAGGAGGAAGCTTTGTTTACACAGTACAAAGTGAAGTGTATTCCAGAATCTTCCTTCGGAAGACGGACAATTAGACAATAGCACGATTTCAATAAGCCCTTTTAGCTCCCCGGGGCCCGTCACTAAGAAGGCCTCCGAAGGGCTCAATCTTGCAAGGAAAGTCATATACTTGAATGAAGAGGGTCCCCGAATTTACTTCGTACCTCTGGAGTCCAGAGATCGGGTCCTTTATAATTTTACTATTTTCTTTGTCATAACCTTCATATTAATTAAGGTTAAGTCAGAAAACGGTCGATAGAGAACTATTTTGTTGTGAGATTAGTTCATTATGGATTGAAATATCAGTAAATAAATACTGTTTGAAGTGCACTTGTGATGTGTGGTGCAGGTACGTGGGCTTGTGCGCTGGCATCAAGCTGCTGGCGATGGCGCTGTTCGTGGTGGACTGGTGGCTGGTCAGTCGCCGACGCCATCTCGAGGAGGCCGCCGCAGTTGTCACTGTCAACGATCTACTTCCTAGCACTTCCATCATCAGCCTTGACAAATGTGAGTTACCCATCCCAAATAATATTGCCATGTACACCAGCAAGCAGCGAAATATGTCAGAGAACACAATAATAATAATATATTTATTTATTTATTCAACTCAATACAGCAAGAAACTATACAATTGAATATCGTCAAGTACAAAAACATCTAACCAAACATAAAATATTTAATATATAAATATAGCCTATACGCAGTCATACATGATTATAACTTAAAAATTCATTCATGCTATAAAATCTTTTTTCAATAAGAAACTTATATATTTCTCTTTTGAAAGTTGTACTTCTAAAATCTAAACTATTAAGCAATTAGTTTATAAATTTTGTCCATGTGTAACTGGTTTTCTTTTCAAAAAGAGTTAGCCTATGAGGCTGAACAGTTATGTTATTCCTATTTCTGGTATTGTGTGAGTGTACCTGTGCGTTAGTTGTGAAACTGCTAATATTCTTAACCACAAATAGTACAACTCTAAAAATAAAAATGCTGGGTACAGTAAGTATAGAAAGCCTTTTAAAAGCAGCCCGACAAGGATGATTGAACCCCAATCCTGCTAAATACCTAATAGCACGCTTTTGCAGAATTAATATTTTATTAATTTTCTGCAAAGACGTGCTACCCCAGAGCTCTATTCCATATGCAATATGCGAGTATATGAGTGCAAAATACAAGGTTCTTCCTGTCTCGTGGGACACATACTTGACTATACTTCGCAGGATAAATAGACTACTACTAATTCTGTTTGCCAGTCTATCAGTATAGGCATTCCATGAAAGGTCCTTGTCAACAATTAACAATAGCAGATTCGCTTCTGTTACATTTTGAACAATAGACTCACCAATGCTAATCACAGGCTCAAAGACATGGTGTTTGAAGCCAAATTGAATAAACCTACTCTTTTTAGGATTCACTGACAATAGTGACTCATTGTAATACTGTACAACTAAATTTGTCTTTAGATTAGCATCCACCTCGAGATCATCGAGATGAAAATAGTTCTGAAGTTATTGAACACAGTTGAAGATCGTGAGTACTGAATGTAGCAGCAGATGACCTCAAACTTGCAGTCACAGTTAATCGTCCGAATGAGCCTGAATTCTTGATTTGCATTGATATAAATTTTGGCATTGAGAAGTCAAAGAAATCGATTCAGCATTTGTCTGACAAAAATTTGCAGTGAAATCTTACAAATATAAAAGAGGCATTAAGATCGTTTGCAAAATCTTGGCAAGCAGGTCAACCTAAAGTTGAAAGGATTTCACCATGCTTTTAATATATATATCTTCAGCTCAAGTAATGGATCTTGAATATTTTTATTGAATAGCTCTCATGGCTTCCCATTGTTAGTGACTAATATTTTGCTGAACTATGAAAGTAAAGTTGAAAGGATCCTATTCTGTTATTGATATGTTTTTGACTACTAGCTCCCACATTTCTTTGCTGAATTCTTTGCGTCTTTGGGATGTAATAATTTTATAATATTTTTACAATCATGATCTACTTTTCTCTCTTCTACTTTGGATATTGGATATATGAAGTGTAATTATTGATAACGACTAACAAACCAGTAAGCGGATTAAATGAAAGAATGTGAGTAAAACTGAATGTGATGCTACATTCATGGAAAAAAATTCTATTCAACTAAGAAAATAAAAGAAACACAGATTATTGTTTTGCCCTTCTAAAGTGGACCTGAACAGATCAACTGAGTATCTGCCATATCTAATTACATTTTTACTTAAATTCGGTTACTTGCATACATTTTTACATTAACATCCAGCAGGCCTCTTCTTTACACATAGCATTCTTCAGCTAGCTTTTTCATATTTAGATAGGCTTCTGCAAACCCTCCTGAGGAGAAGATCTTCAAATCAAGATGAAGTAAACCTACTAAGATCTTAAGGCAAAAAAGTGGGGAAAGTAAGTGATACGCAATAAACACAAGCTGAACTTATATTTAATATAATATTATTAAATTATTACACACCCAGTCAAAAAATAAATAAAATCCGGTTTTATATTTGATTCAAAAGATACAAAACAAACAAAAGTTATATAGTCATATAAAAATTAAATTTTATCATATTTTTATTAAAAATTTTCTGTCACAAATATTATACAATAAAATACAATTATTAATTGCAGACTAATCACGAAAACGCAACGGCATTTATAATAAAGCCTGAGACCATATGAATTAGTGCCTCCTATTTGTGCTGGGCATCCCCCACTAAACTTCCTTGGGAGTTTTATTTCGGCCCAATTAGACAAATTTTAGAAAATATATAGTTTGTTTCTGGAGACAACAGGTAGAAACCCTTTTTGCCTCAATTCAATACAATTCACACTTCAAAGAAGTTATATAAAACTAAAAGAATAGAATTAAATTATATAGATTTTTTATTTTAACTGTCATGAAAGAATGGAATGATAAGGAAGGAAGTTAGAAAGGAGACTATTCATATTATTGAAGCTTTTAATAACAACACACAGGAAAAATAAACCACGAATCACTCAACCACTAACTCACTCACACAAAAAGGTACATCCTTGCTATAAACTTGCTAAAACAAATCATACAGCACTTTATGAAACCTAGCCGGGGGAAACCAAAATACATCCAGGCGCTCTGAATAAAGATTGAACTTTCTTTGCATTCTATTTAAACGAGAATTATAATGACGTTCCATTTTAGAAAAATAATGTTAAAAAAAACCAGAACTGCGAGCAATTTGAGATATATAGCAAATAAATTTGTTCTGCAAACGCTCCAGAATATACAGGGTGTTTCGGAACTCTATACCAATACTTCTAGGCAGTGTTTCTGGACCACTAACAAAAGTAAATATCATAATAAAGTTTTTCTAAAATCCCCAGTTACTCAGCCGCCATTTTGTTTTTTCACTCATTATTTTTTATTCAAACACCTCTGAATGTATAATTTTGAAATTTTGCATACAGCTTTATAACAATTAAAACAATCTAAAAAAAAAAAATAATCAAAATTTTCCGACAAAAACAAAATGGCGGCCATTTAAAATCTTAGAACAGGATTAAATTAATAATGGCTAATGATATCAAAATTTGACTAGAATAACTTTTTTTAGATATTTTTATTGCAAATCCAACGATACCTCATTTTCGAAGATTGGCCAACAATTAACAGAGTTATGCTACTTTTTAGGGTGTGCGGTGGTTGAGAACGGGTTGCAGTTTTTCGCTTCCAACCACCGCACACCTCAAAAAAGTAGCATATCTCTGTTAATTGTTGGCCAATCTTCGAAAATGAGGTATCGTTGGATTTGCAATAAAAATATATAAAAAAAGTTATTCCAGTCAAATTTTTATATCATTAGCCATTATTAATTTAATCCTGTCCAAAGATTTTAAATGGCCGCCATTTTGTTTTTTGATGTCGGAAAATTTTGATTAATTTTTTTTTTTAGATTGTTTTAATTGTTATAAAGCTGTATGCAAAATTTCAAAATTATACATTCAGAGGTGTTTGAATAAAAAATAATGAGTGAAAAAACAAAATGGCGGCTGTGTGAGTAACTGGGGATTTTAGAAAAACTTTATTATGATATTTACTTTTGTTAGTGGTCCAGTAACATTGCCTAGAAGTATTGGTATAGAGTTCCGAAACACCCTGTATATTCTGGAGCGTTTGCAGAACAAATTTATTTGCTATATATCTCAAATTGCTCGCAGTTCTGGTTTTTCTTTTAACGTTTTTTTTTTTTAAATGGAACGTCATTATAATTCTCGTTTAAATAGAATGCAAAGAACGTTCAATCTTTATTCAGAGCGCCTGGATGTATTTTGGTTTCATAAAGTGCTGTATGATTTGTTTTAGCAAGTTTATAGCAAGGATGTACCTTTTTGTGTGAGTGAGTTAGTGGTTGAGTGATTCGTGGTTTATTTTTCCTGTGTGTTGTTATTAAAAGCTTCAATAATATGAATAGTCTCCTTTCTAACTTCCTTCCTTATCATTCCATTCTTTCATGACAGTTAAAATAAAAAATCTATATAATTTAATTCTATTCTTTTAGTTTTATATAACTTCTTTGAAGTGTGAATTGTATTGAATTGAGGCAAAGTAGGAAGTAAAATGACCAGTGGCGTGGACGGGGTTTCTTGTGGTATAATGAAGGAATGTTTTGAACCAATAAAAAGTGTAATGACACAACTTGTGAATCTGTCATTTGGTTCAGGAATATTCCCTCAACGATTAAAATTAGGGAGAGTTATTCCTTTACATAAGCAGGGTTCCAAGGAGGACATTTCAAATTTCCGACCAGTATCTATTCAGAGTCCCTTCTCAAAAGTATATGAGAAATTAGCCCAAAAAACTATATCTGAGTACTTGGAAACAAATGAAATATTGTCTCAATGCCAATTTGGCTTTCGTTCAGGGAGGTCGACTACCCTTGCAATAAATGAAATCATTGGCCGCATATACAACTCGCTTGATGCATATACAACTCGCTTGATGCTAGGGCTATTTGTCGACCTGAGGAAGGCTTTTGATAGCTTAGATCACGAAACCTTGCTTGAAAAGATCCACTGTGGTTTCAGAGGGTTGGCTTTTGATTGGCTGAAGTCCTTTTTAGTGAGAGATCCCAAATGGTGGAGATTGAAGGAATTAACCAGGACATAATCAATTACAAATATCAGTCTGAAGTGGGCCAATTGAAGAAGGGAGTTCCACAGGGTACAATATTAGGACCGCTTCTATTTTACATATATATAAATGAGCTGCCAAAAAATATACCTCCTTCTGCAAATAGCGTCTATTTGCAGATGATGCAAACTTCTTGCTCATTGGGGATGATAATCAACAACTGCAGAGTGAAGGACAGAAGGTCATGGAACGCCTAAATGATTGGTGTATGGCAAATCAGCTAAATGTTAACATAGGGAAAACTTGTTACATGGACTTCACCATTTACAATAATTCAAGCTCCCCCTCCAACTTCAGCCTGACAATTGAGATAGAAAATATAAAATCAGCAAGAGTATGTAGCTTTTTAGGGATCGATGTGGGCCTAGGATTAAGGTGGAACGATCACATTGATCACGTAATAAAAAGACTGAACAAGGCAGGGTTTGCGATCTCGAGGTTAGCAAAAACCATGGACCAGAAGATAGCACCAACTGCTTATTATGGGTATTTCCAACCAATAATCACGTATGGCTTGATCTTCTGGGGTGCTTCACCGACTGCAATTATGGCACTAATTCTCTGCCAACTGACATCTTGAGCATCAAGATGCTTCAGCAATTCAAAAAGCCGTTGAAGAATTGTTTGCTGGACAAATGCTTTTATAGTTTAACGGAGTTTTTGCCTACATGAGTGGGAGTAAGATTTTAGCAAGATGCTTAGGATATGTTCTCAAATTTTTATCTGGAACTTTGAACTTTTATGTAATAAGTGATAAAAATTTTATAGCATTGGACCAAAGATGATATGAATTATATGTATTTATCTGTGATATGACTGTGATGATGTTTATCTGTAATCAAATTGTAATGACGTTTGCAAAACTATCTGTGATTGTACATGCAAAAAATAAATATATTATTATTATAATTACTTATTTGTCTGTAAATATTATAAATGACCAACTATATTTTTTCAGTATTTGAAGAGAAAGCGCCAACATTATCGGCGTCGAGTGTGAGCAGTGCTCAGAGTAGCGAGCGGGTTGATGCGGACAGTGATGACAGGGACTGTGCTGAACAGTCTGAGCCACTGTGTGACGTGGCCGAAGTCACCAGAAGTCAAGCACCAGCCAGTCCCTCATCAACATGAGAAGCACAAGGTTATTATAGTACTCGCTGTTCGCCACACTTCCATTGTGCAATGCGCAAATGCTGCAACGCACCTTTCACTTACAACCTGTTGAATACTCTCAAAAACTTGAAAAATTTTCAACGTTTCCAACTGGCCGATCGAATTCATATCATACGAAAAAATTTCATCGAATTGCACTTTTTAATACACTATAGTTGCCTTTCATTATAAAGTTTTATTTTCAAACATAACTATTATTGCATTTCTAAATATTTATCTAAGGTACTGTACAGGTAATTGATGTGATTCGCATATTCATTTTATTGGTGAGACAATGCTCAGATACAAGATTATATTCTATAGTGTTTGTTCAATAGGTACATATTGTCTATTCTTATCAAGTAGGCCTAAAGTTATCAAAGTAATTTTTAGAAGTTACTAAAAAGCAATAATTATAATACAAATTAATTCTGTTTTTTTAACCCGAGGTCACTCGCGCTAAGTAAACTCCCGCGAACAAATCACTCGCGTCGTTAGAACAAATCTATCATTTGAAATTGATAGTTCTCATTGTTATAAATCTTAATTGAAGGGATTAGTATGAAGTCTGAACTTGTTTATCGACAACGACTCCAGAAACAAGTGTCTAGATTGCTCTGGGAAAGCAATAATTGTCTCTGATGCCAGATGACTGAACGGTTTAGCGATCAGTCGCGCTAAGTTAGATTGAATCGAATATAATAGTAACGACCTGTTACGTGAGTGATTGTGGGTTAAATAAGAATGTCTTTCAATCATTTCAAAATAAAATGAGGAAATCAATCTCAGCAAAAGAAACAGCTGTTTAAAAAAAAAACAGCTGTTTCACTTATAAATTACTCATGTTTAGAATATTACGTAGCGTATGAAGTGCTTTCCTCTGTTCCAAAAGCTCTCAATTCATAACATTAACAGGATTTTATCTGCAATGATTACTGGTCAAATTACCGTGTTTAAAATGATTTTGGTCAGAAACAAGCGTTATCACTGAATGCCACATAGACATTTTAATAAAAACTAGCTATTCATACAATCACTATAGGTCAAGTTCACTGTTGAAGGTAGAAATTGAATAATGTGTCTCTATTTCTCATTGAGCTTATTTAGAGCGATAAATAAAATAGCTGTTTAACTTGATTTTTCCACTCTTTGGTTGAAGTATTTTCTACTCATAAGCTAAAAGCTTTTTCAAAAACTGCTTCCTGATCATAAATGAACACTTTGGGCTCAAATGTATACAGTAATTAGTAGTGAATTATCAACTATAAATTTATCTTAGAAATCACTTTCAACCCTGATTCATGACTTTCACTTGAATGTGTAGTAATTATGTTAGATCTGAGTTATTCACTAATTTATTAATCGAATTTTTGAATTATGTATTAAAGGTGAATCAAAGAATCAAAGGTGGTCAGGGTATGAGCTAGTTCTATAACACTAAATTATCTGCAGTAAAATTATCAAAGTCCAATTTTACAATTCGATTTGAACAAATTCATTCTGAACTACATCTCAATCGTATTTTTTGTTGTTAGTCAGTTTTTTATAACTTGTTTGAATTATAACTATTTGGAAACATCTTGTGCTTACTGAATCTTATCAGAGTATCAGAAAATCTGGTATTTAATTTTGGAAATGAGTGATTATGTGACCAAATATTTCGAAAATAATTTGTTGTGCGACTGTTAGCGACACGTATAACATTTAACACATTTTTTCACTTGATTTCAAGAAATTAGTCTAGATTATACTATGATGATCGTTGCGGATTTTTTTTCAAATAATATATCCCCGACATGCAGCATTACATTAATTTGATAATTAATCTTGTAAACTATCACATATTTGTATTAACTCTGATTATATTTTTGTTAGATATTTTTCTAATAATAAGCATATAAATCTGAGAGCTGAGAGATCAAGGCCTGTTAGTTTCGGCCTGTTTGTATGACTTTTAAGAGCACATTTACGTATATATAAATGAACTATGTTTTCGATCGAGCCGTTTGTGTTGTATAACTTGACCCGATTATTTTGTAATTTTAGGTACACGGATGTTCAAGGGTTATTATGTTGAAATGATCCATCACACAAGTTTCATGTGTTAATGTTATGAATTCTTATTGCGATTGCCATGCATAGAAGATCCTATGTTTGGTATATTTTTCTAAAGTCTATTTTCTTTAAAAAATATTGTCTGTCTTAGAAATGTAGCAACCTCTTTTAGGGCGACTGGTATATTCTTCCATTGTGATATAAGATTTTTTGTTTCAAGTAAATTATTTTTTATTAATTTTTCAATTATATTTTGATTTATTGATTTTTTACTTTTATATTATTTTGATAGTTTAGTCGATCATTTCTTAAAATAAGTTTATTACTTACCTTGAGCCATCCACAATATCCAACATTATTTACTCTCTTCCTCTACTTGCTGGATTCATCGTTGAAAATGAAATATTTTACTGGATTTTCATGGAAGGTGAAACTTCCATTATTACAGTTAACGACGATTTAGTTCAACTCCTTGTTTTTATTTCTCATTTCAACATGCAATGTCCAGGTGTTTTAATCCAAGGGGATTTTTTAATCAATAAGGGATTCCATCAAAGTGAGGAGTGTTGAGAGGAAAAGTATTATAATCCGATCTCTTTAGTTCAATCGTTAAATCTATTATGGGTGGTGGATTACAAGTTTACTAATCATAAATTTAAATTGTAACTGTGATTTTACTATTTCACAAATAATATTAGTTATTAAATAAATTTTATTAACATTAATATTTAATGTTGATCACCATTGTAGTTTAGTATGGTCTATGTACTTTGCCGTTTATTTTATATTGTATAGAATATTTCGTTGAATTTCAACTTATTATTAACTTAGTAATTTATTTTCCAATCATTGTATTACTGTGGATTAGCTCGTCTACAACAATCACAATTATTGAAACTTATCAAAGACGGAGTTCACAGATAGCTGGCAGGAATTAATCATTTCAATTGTTGCATCAAAATGTGGGTTCTCAAAGAAATTATTATTTAATTATCTTATAAGAAACCCCTTTTCCACCAAAATTTTTCAACTTTCCACGAGCTTTTCCTACACTCTTATCGTAACCAAAATGTGCAATGCTTTCTTATGCTGATACTTATATTTTTCTATCATTGTACAAACACGTTTAAAATTACAAAGACCAAGCCTTTCATAGATTATGTGTGTAGAAATCTGATTCAATGAGAATGTTTGAATATTACTGTAATAAAATCAAGTTATTTAGTCATAATTCATAGTGTTTTAATAGTTAGTTACTTATTTTATGGTGATAGAATGCTTTCAATAGATTGCAAACTTATTTTAATTATCGTTTTTTAGTTTAAATTTACTAGATTAACAAATTGAACAATCTTATACATTTTAAAAAGATAGAATATTTTCAAGTTTATCGATGTGATGACTGTCTTATTGCTGGCTTAAACATAAGTTTAATTACTAGCAAGTAATGGAGAGAATATATTGATTTATATTTGTTAATTAATCAAATTTGTAACTGATTTCATTTCATCCACAACTCACAAATCCTATACTACTCTTCCAAGGATATAACGAAATGATCTTGTAATGAGCAGCCGTGAATTTCTTATTGTGCTTGCATAGTTAGCATTCAATATTCGATGATCATTACCAAACTCATGCTCACGCCAAATCAAACTCATGCTGTGAAATGATTCGAATACCACCATCCCACAGAATGTGTTTGATTTTCCAGTGAAGATTCACCTAGAATATAGGAGCCTCCACTGGACAAGCATCCTCAGAATGTAATTGTGATTCTATGTAAATTGTTGTTTTATATTTTTCTCAACTTGTAGGGGTTCTAACTAGGCTCTAGTTTAATACTTTTCAATAAGAATACAGACTAACCTACGCCCAAATCTGCTTTCGATATAGAGTAGTGTAAAAACTTTGTCTAGAACCCGTCTTTAAGGCTGGAGACGCTACGTTTTGTCTGTGTATTCAAAACGTTGTAGATAGGACCTTATTAATATCTTGGGACGATCTACACGCTACGTTTTGTCGCATCATTTCCAAGACAGGTAGGCACTTGCTTGAGAAAAGTGTGAACTCTAAAGCCTGATGCACACAACGCGGGAGCGGTTGAAATCTTGTTATTTTACGTATGTTCATGTATTAGTCCAGTCAACCTGTGTCGAAGAACACCAGTTGAAGGAAAAAAATAGTATAAAGCTAATTTTTCCCCCATCGACTACTACCATTTAGAAAAGTGTTTAGCCGAAAGACCCCACCCCTACCCCCCCCCCCCAAACATGAAAAGTGTAAGGGTTTCGTAAATCGCGTCTATCTCGATTACTAAATAACATATCAGATTGCAATTTTATTTAATCTCTTCACTATAAAATTTTCTGCAATTAATGTCTAGTTAAATTTCGTCGTAACTTTTACCGTTTGTTTGTAATTCGTATGAAAAGGTAAAAATTTGTATATTTTTTGGCACGTAATTTTACTTTTTGTCACAGACCTTTTTACGCCGACATTTTATGGAAGAATGTTTCCCACAAAAGTTGTAGCTCCTATTATTACCTTTGAAATGATATAGAACAGTACTTACTTTGTTGGGGATCCAGCGAGATCGAGTCGATGTAATGCAGAATGCGTATTCTGTCATGGCAGGTTCGGTCGAGGTGGGGCCGGCTGGCGTGGCGTTGCAATGCAAATATTGTTGAATAGTGAGATTGTTTTTTATCTTTAAGGTACACTTTTGCATTTTCTATAAAAAAAAACTAATCGAGTCTCATTGAAACCTGAATTCCTCACTTTTTTTAATTTGTTTCAAATAATAATAAGTCCTTATATACAGCTAAAATAGATATTTCAAATAGTTTTTGGTTTGAAAATGCATGTAATATTTTTTTAAGATATAATTTTAGAACAAAATAATTGCAGTATCTCAATTTGAAGTAAAAAATGTTGTATAATGAGATTGTTTCATTATCTTTGAGGTACATTATTGTATTTTCTATGAAAAAAAAACTAATCATGTCTCCGTGAAACCTAAATTTCTCACTTTTTAAATTTTTTTCAAATAATAAGTTCCACGATTTCTGTACAGCTTTAGTGTACTACAAAGGGCTTAGGAAAGGCTAGGATCAAGTCGGGAAGTGAGGGAACAAGTTCTGACTCCAGAGTATACTGGCCTTGAGGAGGGAATTGCGAGTTGTTGCTTGCAATGTGGTTACAAGAGTTTATCCTGATCAGCTGTTTAATAGGGTTATTTTTATGTCTCAAGGAACAAATAATCTCAAACAATACTTCAACTATGAACTCAGCCCATACCCTTTATCTTTATTTGAAAACAATAAAATGATGAGAAAGAGAACTAAATCAAGTCTTATGAAAATATTTGAAAAGTGGACAGTTAGCAACAACGTTTTTGAGAATTTGCCCCCAAAAATATATGTTTTAGATGGAGGGTATCTTTTGCACAGTGTTATTTGGCTTGACAGAGTAACATATAGCAGCATCATAGAGAAGTATGTTGTCACTGTAATGAAACGGTATGGGAAAGATTGTCATGTTGTGTTTAATGGGTATCCTGACTATCCCACCACAAAAGGGGTTGAACATATGCAAAGAAGTAAAAACAAATCTCTAGAAATGAAATTCAACATTAATATGCAATTATTTGTTCTTAAATAACATCCTAAAAAAATATTACATGCATTTTCAAACCAAAAACTATTTTAAATATCTATTTTAGCTGTATATAAGCACTTATTATTTGAAACAAATTTAAAAAGTTAGGAATTCAGGTTTCAATGAGACTCGATTAGTTTTTTTTTATAGAAAATGCAAAAGTGTACTTTAAAGATAAAAAACAATCTCACTATTCAACAATATTTGCATTGCAACGCCACGCCAGCCGGCCCCACCTCGACCGAACCTGCCATGACAGAATACGCATTCTGCATTACACCGACTCGATCTCGCTGGATCCCCAACAAAGTAAGTACTGTTCTATATCATTTCAAAGGTAATAATAGGAGCTACAACTTTTGTAGGAAACATTCTTCCATAAAATGTCTGCGTAAAACGTTCTGTGACAAAAAGTAAAATTACGTGCCAAAAAATATACAAATTTTTACCTTTTCATACGAATTACAAATAAACGGTAAAAGTTACGATGAAAGTCAACTGGACATTAATTTCAGATAATGTTATAGCAAGGAGAATAAAAAAATTACAATCCGATATGCTATTTAGTAATTGAGATAGACGCGATTTACGAAACCCTTACACTTTTCATGTTTGGGGGGGGGGGCACAGGGCGGGGGTAGCAAGGGGGGTAGGGGCGGGGACTTTTGGCTAAACACTTGTCTTAATGGTAGTAGTCGATGGGGGAAAAATTAGCTTTATACTATTTTTTTCCACCCAAAAACACAGGTTGACTGGACTATATGTAACGTTATGTAACGTTATTTTAACGTGGATTAGAGATGAATTTGTGATTGAAGATTTGTTTTCAGCTATCTCAAGTTCTGTCTAAAAGCTGAGAATATCAATTCTTAATGAGAATGTCAATATTGAGAAGTTTGTTTTTTATAGCCTGACAAACACAGACTAAAATAGTATATATTATAACATAAATGAATAGAAACATTTAAAAAAATAAATTACCTAAAATTACTCTATATTGTTCTCAAAATAAATAATATAAATTTCATGGCAGGTGTGAAACCAGCATTTCGCAATCCCAGCTATTGATTTCTTAATAAATCAGGCAGTCAAAACTAATATTGCATTTAATTCGGTCTAACTTGGAATTCGCAACCCTATGTCTTTAGGGTTTAACATCATACACACGCCACCTAGGTCCATTTTTTGATAGATTAAAAGATACAACTCAATTTTTAAAACAACCGCAATTTTTTTCAAGTAATTTAAAAATAAAGGCCAAGCTAAACGTAACAAGTATTAATGTGGACTGCTCTAATCAATGAACACTATGCCAAGCAACTACTATACGTTGCGTAGCATAACGTTAATTGGCTTCACGAGACAGAGAAGACATTGTTGCCTCAGTAACTCTGAGAGCTGTTTTTAAGAAATGTGTATTGTTGTCGTTTGGCAATAATGATTGTCATAGTAAGTAATTTTATACAGATGAGAGTCAAAGTTCATTTTACACTCATTCACGTAAGTTAGGCCTAAAGTCAGTGTTGCCTGAGCTATCGATTGAGTAGGGCCTACGGTATTGTGCAGTTTTCGTTGTACTGTAACTAACACGCACGCAGTTGTTCATGGATCATCAATCGAGAATGCATTACTGATAGGAAACGTGATAGAGTATGAACTAGAGAACTACAATGTCAGTTTTAGAAAAGACAGAAATTGGAGACACTTCTTTCAAAATTATGTGTATTTCAATTAATTATTTTAACAATAATGAACGATATATGTGCTGATAATTGAGAAAAATTAGTATATTGTTTCAACGTCTTAAATTCAAATGTTCACTGGCATTACAATATGAGACGTGCTAAATTGCCGAAAGAAAATGTCATTGAAGTTGTCAATACTCCTTCGAGTTGTCTATGGAGAAGTCATGTTTTCACATCCCTACACAGTTTATTACAGTTGCGTCAATATTTTCAAAATTACTAAATTACAGCTTAGAAGCGCATGTATTTATGGTTTAGTGACTTCATTTAATACAGTGGGTGACAGATTTAATGCACTGGTGAGTGTTGTCAAGAAAGGTGGCAGGGTGACTGGTCCTTCATGATGGTATTCCACTGTTGTTGGGGCAACAATAGCTGTTTGTTGATTTATTAGCCTTTCCTTAATGTTATACTCGGCGATTTTGAATTGCACCAATATAATCAGATAAGTCAGGTACAGTTTATTGATCTGAAAATAGCAGAAAACAGCAAGTTTCTTAAAAGTTATAACCCTTTGCAGTCTTGTTGTTTATCATCTGGCCCTCTTGCGGCCTGCAATGCATCCCATCATCATACTCAGAACAGCTCTGATTTCGTCCGCTGGACAGTTCTTTTCCTTGAGAGATCTCTTGGCCTGCATTGCAGGACACAGACAACCGAAATTTATTATTTTTTCTAATTTTATTCCTGATAAGGAAGGTTTGTGATAGCTTAATTTTGTTTGGAAATAACGAATTTGCAATTCAGCTATCAGGATACTTTTGAGATGATGATTTTATCGTTTTTGGGACTTCATTCTTTGGCTATTCACAGCGATAATTTATCTCATATTTCACAAATATATTGTCGATTCATATATTGTTGACACTACTGAAGTTGCTCGAAACTCTAAAAACCGTATGAAGGGTAATAGTGCGATAAATGACCAAGAATTTACAATACCTCCCAGACAGAAGTGACAAAGTTCCCATTTTTTTTTTAAAGTACCTTGTTTTTATATAATAACAAATTATTATAGATTGTATTAGAAATTTTCTTCATTAATTATGGATTTCATGAAAAGCTCCAGATTAAAGAAGCCCTGGATTATGGAGATCTTTCAGATAGAATAAAATCAGGGACTACGTCTTTGTCAATTGTTTTTTTTTTTAAATACGACTGTATGAAAATTTTAAATTTTAATAAATTAGCAGTTTAAAACTGCATTTGAATACTTAAACTACTGATTTAAACATTTAAAAAATCTATTTTAGACGTTTTGTAATTTTTTGTATGTGTTTAATTACTTATGTAATTTCTGTAAAACAAACATTAAGATGGGATTCCAATTTAATATAGCTAGCTTTTCCGACAGCAGTTGATCTATGAAAGAAAAATAAAATAAAATTGTGAGCGACACTGTCATTTGAAAGCAAAGCTCTAGAGGCAAACAGCGATGGACCGCAATGCAGGAGAAAAGAGTGGTAAGACTAACACGCACTGGAATATTCAAAGCTACTAGGGGAGAAAAAATTTAAATCATAACAGAAAAGAGTAAAAATATTGTTATAAAGATTTAGTGTACTTTTAAACTGATCACTTTGCATTTATCTAAGAGGGTACCATTAATACGAAAATGTGGTTTAAATGAAAAGCAATTTTGAATAACAATCAATTGCTAGTATCTAGGCATTAAAATGCAGTAAGATATGTGTTGTCTAGCCAAATATACGTTTGCTATGGAATGTGAAATAAATTTTCATCGATAAAATGATTCGTTAAGACTCCTTTGTATGAGAAATACATAAACAATGCAATACTACAATAATTTATGTGTTATGAGTCAAATCTAAGGTGAGTTGACATTTCAATAGTTATGTCTAATGCCAGATATTTCAAATTTACCAAATAATCCTTCGAACATCGTTTATATAATTCAACCTAATTAAATTTCAAAAGATTCACTCACCGATACAAACAGTTTTTTATCCACGACCATGTAGTCCAGCAGTTCTATTCTAGCTGGTAGTGATACAATAGTATCTTGGAATGAGATAACCTGTTGAAAAATAAACTCAATTGAAAACAGGCTTTTAAAACGTTGGCACTGAATATCCTGTGATTGATTTCACCCGAATCAAGATTGCCTTTTTATTTCTAGAGAGAAAATTCCTTAGAGTGAAATTTTTTACTTTTGCTCCTTTTAAAAATTTATTTTCACTAGTAAAGTAAATGTGTATGGCTTTTATTGTTGGAGAGACCCTTACAGGTAGTTCCACCTCGCCGCTTGAGCCATGTTATTGGAAGCATGGTGGACTTACAATTTTTGGTGGGTTCCAAACCACCAGGAAGTGATTTTACAGCAGGGAACAGTCTTTTTTGCTGGCCACGCTTACAGAGAGGGCCCAGGAGAGCGTTGCTTATCTAATCTAATTGAACAGATACTGTACCTGCCACGACTCACGGCTATCAGTTCCCGTTATTTCTACAAAAAAGGTCAAATAATTATCTGCCCAAAAATCTCTGAAAAACTTCCATTTTCCGCCATTCTGTTGACAAATTAAAAAATTTACCAGAGACTGCGCAGATTAATTTTTTTCTAGTCATACCCTAAGCTACAAATCAATCTTTGTTTTATAGGTTTTGTGGTATTGTGGTGATACCACTATAAAATTATACATTGTAGGATGGTAGGCTGCTTGAATGATTAATGTCGGATTTAGCTTCTCATATTAAATAGGCCTACCGTATTATCACACCATCAGAAACATTATTGCCATAAAAGGTAGCCTAAAGATATGTAACCTATAATAGAGAATTGAAAATGAAACACTCCAGTATTAATAGTACATTAAGATCTTCTCAAGACGATTAAGATGTAATCTAGCATGTACTTTTGTAGATAATGGACTCAATTTCAGTAGTTTGTTGTCCTCAAATACCTCTGCAACATTCTAATGATGGTAGCCACATGATGAGATATTATTTAACAAGTGCGTCAACCACCCATTTTTCAAGAGTTTCAAATGATAATTTCTGTTTAATTTCACAACTTACACAAAGATTTACAATCAAAAATTATTACCACAGTTGGGCGTAGCTCGCCACATTCAACTAGTCTAAAATGTTATGCTGCAAAAAATTAGCGGTGAAAAAATACATATAAATATATAAATTGTCATAAGAATAATATAAAAATAAACACAATAAAATAGCATGTAAATTTTTTATAGAATACCTGAGCTACCAACTTTACTCTACCTACTTAGGTTTAATTTCTACTAAATTCATTATTCAGTTAATTGTTTTTTATTATGGTTTTCTATATGGTATTAAGAAATTTACCTGATCCGTAATTTCTTGATTCAGATTGCATTCTTTTTCATTCAGAAAATGTCTCAATGTTTCTGCCAACTGTGATACCTATAAACAATAAAATATTAGCTACAGAAATTTTATATTATGTTGGAAAATTTGAAAAAGCCTATAGAAAATTAATCTTTCAACAGATTGGTAGTGGAAATTATTTCAGAGTAAAGTAATAGTGAGTAATAGACTGACGGCCTTGGTAGCGCAGTTGGTTGCAGCACTTCTCTGATTAGATAAGACTGCTATACTTCAGCTGTCTCAAAGAATTCTAATATAATTCAGCTTTTTAGATGTTTCCGGTCATCATTCATCTCATTACTCGCTCACAAGTATATCGATAGAGGATTGTGACATTTTCTCCTCTGAGAGTGACTTCAGCGTCAGGAAAAAACTATCTGACCATAAAAATCAGTCACCAAGGGAAGAAGAATTGCAACATTGCAGTTCTTGACACCCGCTTAAAATACCGCGTGGCCGCTACTTGAGTCGTTTTATTCACGGTATTTAGGAAGATTTAATTGTCGTGCCTTGGTTCTGTCTACCTTCTTGTACACTCACCGTATCTTGTATTGTAAAGGTCGATTCACACACATCAATCACGGCGCGTCTCAGTTCCGAGCTATCCGTCTCGTCACAGTCATAAAATATATTCTTATCTGAGTTTCCGGTTGCTGTCTAAACTCGTCTGGCGCCGACCCGTCAGTCTATCAACAGTTATATGCGAGATTTCGTCATCCGATATTTTCAAGTAGTTCGGATGCCTGACGGACGGCATCTATAGTGTTTCGAGTAAGTTATGTTTAGTCGCAGCTCTGACCTGCCTGTTTTTAGATAGATAGATAAAATGCTTTTATTCAGTTGAAGTTAGGACTCGCAGGTCCTCTCTTACACTGATACCTTGAATTGATTACAAATTCAAAAATAATAATTTAATCCATAGTTTTATGCAATAAGTTAAATCATTTAGGATTTTACATTCACAAACTCACCCACCCACACACATACTTTCTATACTTTTTATTTCCTATATTATTTCTATCATTTCCTATTTCTATTTTTTATTTCTTATATATTTTTTCTATATGTATTATTTTATAAAATGTCTTTATTTGGGCGAAGGTAGGAATAGCAGGTTCCACTTACACTTGGGTCACTACCTTCTGTCCGACTTTCCATCTCTCCGAATATACCATTTGTCCGACTTTTGTACCTGTTGTCAAAAATTAATTCAACTAAGTATTTCCACTTGTCCGAATAACCATTTGCACGAATATACCACTTGTCCGACTTCTACATGACGCGTTATAAGGCCAGAACAACTTCTCCGAGTATACCACTTGTCCGAATCTACCACTTGTCCGACTCGACTGTAGCGCATTCTAGCGGCAGAATTATCATGTCCCAGGCACTAGGTACTCTAGCCTTTAATCAACGCCTTCTAGAGATACTTCTGCATTATCTATCACCTATCTCTGTCTGTATAGCCTGGTGCACACGGGTCGAGTACTTTGGGCGAGCTACTCGGCCCAGTCACTGGGCCCAGTTGTTGTTTTGTTTGAACTCGCCTCAGTACTCGACCAGATGTCTACACACATCACATTTCAGAGCGACAGCTGACAGACGACAAGCGACATTGACAGACAGCTTTAGTTTTAACGTTGTGAGTTTTGGTATAATGGCTCGCCAAGAGTTTAAGGCCCAATTTAGAACGTGTTTTAAAAGAGCCTATGAGCTTATATTAGAAGAAATAGATGACGTTTTGGAAGAGGAAATCAACAAAGAACCTAGGGTATGGGTTAAAGATTGGATAAAAAGAAGAGACACTCTTGGGGCGTCCTCTCTTTTGCTACGTGAACTTGCCATGGAAGATGTGAAAGAGTACATATTTGTGTTGAGGATGACTCCAGAAATGTTTGAGTCACTTTTAGATATGGTAACTCCTAGAATATCAAAACAAGATACTGTTATGAGAGATGCTATCCCCTCCCGAATCAAGTTAGAAGTTACCCTCAACTTTTTGGCTACAGGCAATAGTTTTAGATCCCTGCAACATATGTTCCGAGTTTCAAGATCTGCAATCACAAATTTCATACCTGAAGTTTGCGAAGCATTGACTGAAGCTCTGTCTGAATACATCAAGGTAAGCAATTTTCGGTAATTGTGCCGCAGATGTTAGCAAATAAAAAATCACTTGAAACCTTCACCAAATTGTAGTATTATGTCTCCTGATCACAATTATCAAGTTTTCAAGTGTCGGTCTCAATTAAATAATTAATTATTCAATATTAAAAACTCACCTTTAGAACATAAATACGGCTCTGAAAAGCCTTAAGCATAACATCATAGACGAACAGATAGTTAGAGCAATGGAGTGCCATCAAGGATTCGTGCCAATGGATTATATCAGTGCCATCTACATCAGAACATCAGTGGAAACTGATGACATAATTAATAAATTAAAATGCAAATTATTGTGTTGCAAAGATTCATGCATTCTAAACACTCAATTAAATTGCTGAAGATAGTCATTTTGGGGCTCTGTTAGAAAGGTAGGTTTTCAAAATTGAATAATTAATTATTTAATTGAGACCGACACTTAAAAACTTGATAATTGTGATCAGGAGACATAATAATACAATTTGGTGAAGTTTCAAGTGATTTTTTATTTGCTAACATCTGCGGCACAATTACCCAATTTTCCTTAACTATATACAATTTTAATTGAGGTTAAAATAAAAAAAGCAGACAGATATTGTAAATTACAATTGTCTGTTTATTTCTTACAAATCTTGGCGAAAGTGTGGGCCCTAATAATACAAACTTTAATACAATACTTTTAAATACTGTATGCTGTAGTATAAAATAGAATCTTTGTACTGTACTCCTTTTCAATTTTTTTAATTAATAATTAAAATTTGCAATTGTAACTTGCACAGCCAGTTTCTATGGTATGATAATACCATATTCTGGTGCAGTCTAAATATTAATTGTTTTTCAACTGTTTAGACCGCACCAGAAGATAATATTATTACCAAAACCATTGTGCAAGTTAATTACAAAATTTGAAAAGATGTATCTTTATGCAACATTATCTTCATTATTTTTTTCCACACTATTATCAAGAGTTAATAATCCATCACTTGTACCTTCTCCAATCACTATGATCTGCCCCACATCATTGTCATCACTAAAAAAGTAACTGCCACTGGCACTTGATGTAGCAATTGACAGAGGTGACATCATGCACTTTGATTTCTTTGTGATTCTCTGCAGTTCTGCCTCTTGTTGAAGGACTTGTACTTTGTACTTTGTTAAAATGTTTTGAATTTCTTGCTGTACAAGAGTGGCTTGTAGGGGGGGTAAAGCCGCCAAGCTCTGAGCCACATGTTTTCCAAAGATGTCATGTTCAGAGAGGTCTGGTTCCACAGGTGTATTCAAATTAACACTCATTGATTTTAAGTCCTTTACCCTTCTTTTTTCATTTCTACAACTAATGCCTCCAGAGCTTTCTGTCTTAACAATTTATTTTTATATTGTGGAATTCGCATATTCCATAAGACTTCATTTTCTAGGTATAAGTCTACAAATATCACTGTCTCCTCTTCGGTCCACTTCATTTTTAGACAAACTACTAAATCCAACTACTAAACTAAACTACTATAAAACTACTAAACTTAACTACTAAACTAAACTACCTAACTAAACTACTATAAAACAACTAAATCCAACTACTACTAAAACTACTAAACTACTAAAATCCAACAAAACAATGAACAATGAAATTGTAAATTACTAACCAAACTCTTCACCTAACCTCAAGACTGAACAGACGTTTCGCTGGTGTAAATTGTGGTGGAGGGGGTAGCTACTGGGCCGAGTAACTCGCTTCCCAACTAAACCACTCGACTCGCCCTGCAACTGACCGGTTTTGCCGACTCGCCCGCTACTCGACTCGCCGATCTGTCTACATCAAGCGAGTAGGAGGGCGAGTGTCAACTCGCATACTGACTCGCCCACTCTACTCGACCCGTGTAAACCAGGCTTATGCTAAGCTAGAAAATTAAATAAAAATAGTTTTCATCTTTTGAGGTTAGCTCTGTTGTTCAGCCATTAGATTAGATATTTGTCTATTAGCCAATAAATTGAGAGTTAGTGATATTCGACTCAGATTTGGCAAATAAATTATTGATATAAATCTCTTTGAGACTAGTATTATGCTATGCTACTGAATGCTATCACATTCATTATATTATGCCAACAAAGAACAGTACCAATGAAAAACTTCAATTTCAATGCCAAGTAGTCTTTTCCCCAATAACATTACACCAAATTATTTTTTACTAAGTGTGGGAATAGAAAGGAAATGAACCTTGCGAACAGAGATTTCTATGATATACTTTCTTCAAGGTATCTAGACCTACTAGACTATGAGGTAGGCTACATGTTTGAGGAATAGAAGGTATTCATGGTACTTTCACAGAACAATTGCTCTAACCCGTCAGGAACTATAGAACTATGGAGTCTGCGTCCAGAACTATAGTTTTTTATGTACTTCGAAGTAGGATCCAACGAATTCACTGCTCACTATCCTAAAAATGAAAAGCACTTTTTAAATAGCTCAAAAATGGAGGAGAAGGTCGATTCTGATGCTCTCTCACCACCCCAATTGAAGATTTTGATGACCTCATTAACGACCAACAATATTGTTATCAGGAATATGCCTAGGGAACTTGTGATAGGGTTTCAAGATCCATAAAATATATATAGATTAACAGATGAACTTTTGGGAAAATTGAGTCTCATATTTAACTCATACCTCAAGAATTGAGAATCAAACACTTGATTTGTGTTATGTATAATGTAAGTTTTATGCACAGTGTAGGCTATTGAGCAATACAAATTTCACAATAATTGTTGACTGAAAGTGTTGTGTATCGTGAGCTAGGTTTTTATACATAAGAGACTCACGCAATAACTTAAACACAACTTGGATGTATACAAGTATGGTCTGATACTCTACCCAGAATTCAAAGCAGCAAAGGTTTGATTTTTGTGAGCAAAACATTCCAATAATAACAAAACAGTTATCTCTTAATTTAATTGAATCTTAAACAAGATTTATAACACTTAATCATTCACAATGTGAAAAGGAGATGAATTAATACTCTATTGGAATACTCTTGGATTAAGATTTTTGTTTTAGAAGAAACTTTAATCTGAACAATTCCAATATTTCAAATTTAACGGCAAACTCATGCTGATTGGTAATTGGCTGATTTCTCGCCGCGTCATGCCAATATCTCAATGCCATCTAGTGTTCATGTCACAAACCATGACCACAGTCATAATAAATACTCATTAATCCTATTTGACACTATTACAACAGTTTCTAGTTATCAAATTATTATAACGAAAAGTAAACATTTGATAGTGTGAAAAAATAAAAAAAACGATATTTTCAGTTAGGCGTGATAAACTACGCCGCTAGAATGCGCCACAGTTGAGTCGGACAAATGGTAGAGTCGGACAAGTGGTATATTCGGTGAAGTGGTTTCTGAACTTATAAGATGTCATGTGATAGTCGGACAAGTGGTATATTCGGACAAATGGATTTTCGGTCAAGTGGTAACACGTACTTTTCTTATTTAATTAAAAGTCGTAAGAAAGTCGGACAAATGGTATATTCGGAGAAATGGATAGTCGGACAGATGGTGGCCCCCCGTCAAAACCCTTAAATTAAATAACTTACAAATTCAAAAATTATAATTTTTTTGAAGGATATGATACCTGTGCGTGGGTAATGAGTTAGATGATTGTGAATTAGTTGACTACAGTTTTACGTGGGCTCCGAACCACCGGGAAGTGATTTTACAGCAGAGAAGTCTTTTCTGCTGTCCAATCCAGTCACCCTTACAAAGAGGACCCAGGAGAGCGTTGCTTATCTAATATGTTTGAACAGATGCCTGCTACGGCTCACGGATATATCACTCCCCCAATTCAGAACACACTGCTAATGTAATGGCTTTGAACTGATTTATTATATATTTGCACGCAAACTGATAATCACTGACCGTGGCTACTAGAAAGACTGAGACTTGACTGCTGTGTAAATGTAGGTGACTGATTGCTACCGGATGTGCCGGTGACTGAACTGTGACTGTGTCGCGCCGTAACTGATGTGTGTCAATCGACCTCAAGTCAGTTGTGAGTAAATAACTCATGCATAAAAGCACTTAAGCCTACAGCAAGAACTCAAGCATTTGAGCTAGCTTACCTTGAATTGAGCTTCATAGGCACTCGATGTAATTCTCCACGTAAAATAATAAATGGTGACAAATTCAACAGCCCAACCAACAAGAATAAGAAACTCAGTTTTATCAAGTAGAACCATAAATCTAACGCAAATCATGTAGCTGAAGAAAAGGCCGAGTACTGCATAGCGCATCATGTGCAGGAAGAGTATTGGCGCAAATGCAGAGCCTGAGTCGCGAATTAGTTCCGCAAGTTTCAGCCACACTGCCTCCAGCCATAATAGATCTTTATGCTCAGCACTCTCCAGATTTTGAAGGTAACGCTCTGAAATATTTTTGGCCGCCGACGAAGCAGCATACATTATAGTGAGAAAGAGAACATCAGTATATCTGAGAATACAGAAGAATGCAAAAGAGAGCTCTGGCCTTATTTGAAAATTAAAACGTGGTGTAAACTGAATAGAAGCTAAAACAAAGCTGTAAGCGGTGAATAGGAAAAGGCATCTCATGGTGCTCTTGCCTAGAGGCTCAACTAAGTCCCTTTTCACTTTTTCAAAGTAGAATTCCTCAAGCTCAACCCACTTTGCAAGATGATTCAAAATAAGATGTGAATAGAGAAAGTAAAGAACATGGATGATCAAGCCAAATGAGAAATTAATGACAGTTGCCGCTGACATGAGTGTTTCTTCGTGTCTTTCCATATGAAAGCCGGAGTCATCAAGTTTTGTTTTGTAATCCTCCATTGGCTCTGTGCGGAAAAACTTATAAAATGAGTAAATATTTGCAATTAGTAACAGACAGGAATAAACGACTACTATCTTTTGCAAGCGGCTTGCTGATCTGCGGTAGTCGGGAAGACAGCCATAAAGCTGGAGGCACCATACTACGAATTTCGTCGATTTTTCAAAGTTCCGGTTATGTTTAACAGCTAAGGACTCGTCACTCATCTTATCAATTTTATTCCTTTCAATTAATTTCCCTGAAAATAGAAATCGAAAATAGACTCGTCACTCATCTTATCAATTTTATTCCTTTCAATTAATTTCCCTGAAAATAGAAATATACCATGTCTAAAAATTACAATATTACTTTTTCTGAAAGTGTCTCTACACATTCCTGTACAATAATTGTATACACCATATTTTTCTGTATACCGAAGGCCTACATCCAAAGCGTTGGAGTATATCTATTTTTTTTTTTTTTTGTAGATTACGTCTTGGAGCAGTGGCGTACCGATAATGGAGCGAGTGGAGCAGTCGCTCCAGGGCGCAAGGCTCTGAGGGGCGCACCGTTCTTGAGAGAAAATTGCCTTTTACTTACAAAAAATGTATTACTATAATGAAGGCCAAACGGGTAAAATTAAAAAAAAAAACCGTTTGTATACATTGCTGCGCATTACTAAAAGGAACATTCATGTCAAATTTAAAAGAAATTGGTTCACGCATTCAGCCGTAAATGCGTTACAAACAAACAGAATGCAAAACGGTCGAGTCAGAAGTAGCAAAGCCAAAACAATTTAAATTGGGTGAAAAAAGGTATAACAATTTCAATTAATTGAATGAAGACTTTGAATTTATTCTGGAAAAATAAATCCACAAGAAGTTCAATGGTTTTTATATTAACAAGAACAGGAATGTAATACTTCACTTTTGAATACTATTTCCAAAAATGTAAGAACATTTTCATAGGAATGACTTGAAAAATGCTAACAAAATAACTGCAAATAAATATATAGAAAAGTGAAAAAATTCACAACATGTAGTTTGGAAATTGATAAAAGCAAAATCTGGTCTGGCGAAAAATCATTCATCGGAGATTCGCATCTCTGACAAATATGGTGTAGTTGGAGGCGGGAAAAAACCGCTGATTCATTAAATGACCACTATGTTAATATCAGCCCATTTGGGTGGTTGAATGTAAGATTGATTTTTTTGGGAGGGGGGGGGGGGGCATTGTAGGACACTTTCGCTCCAGGGCGCTTGAAACCTCGGTACGCCACTGTCTTGGAGACTCCAGTTAAGGAGTATAAGACAAGTCAGAACTCTATAAGACAAGTCTATACTCTAAAGGCTTTCGTATACATTGATATATCTATATAAGACAAATGCCACTCACTGACATCATAGTTCCTTGAAAGCCACTCGACAAAAAGTTGAAATTTGATTTGAAAGTTGTTCACTCGACGACCTAGACGCGTGCTAAGAACGGATTTTGTAAAATTCCCAAAAGTACACTCAAATTTGAAGTTTTTAAAGGGTTCTCAAGAACTGCTTGACGAGAAAAGTTGAAATTTGGTATAAACGTTAATTTTTGGATTTAGAAGCGTACCAAGTTGTTTGAAATTTTCCCAAAAATACGCCCCAGTTTAAAGTTTTCCCAGCGCTTTTATGGTGTTGCGAGTACTGCGTTGCAATAAAACTTGAAATTTAGTGTAAATGTTCAGTTTTGGACCTAGACACGTACTAAGAATAGTTTCTTTTAATTTGACGGTTTCATGGCGTTAATTGCGTTCTTATGTATTACGAGGCCGAAAAAGTTGAAATTTTAGTGAAAATTTTCCTGGCGGAGCGAGCCTGCTAGATTAGTATTAATTTCGAAGATTTCAGACTGATCTTCAGTAGGTCGGAACGCGTAAGTTAATTATGAAAGGCGCTATAATTAGACGTTGATAAAGCTTCCTTTAAACCTTTTCAAATCGCATTCAATAAAATTAAAACTTTTATTTTTAAAATGAACTTGAATTCAATTTGAAAATTCTATGAACTACAATAGAAATTAATTGAATCATTTTCATTAATTAAAAAAAAATGTTTATAACATTAATTTATAATTTTAATGATTACAGTGTCAACCGACCCGGTTTTCACTCAGATGACCCAGTCTGCTATAAAAAGTGAGAAGTAATAAAAACATTTAAAAAAAACAGATAGGGTACTGATAGAAAAAAATTATATAACTTACCGTACCTAATTGATTTTGTCATTTTCATGTTTTTTATGATTAATGTGTTCAATAAAAGCATTATATTATTATTACTATTATTAAAAATCTTATTGATTAAAAATGAATAATAAGACGAAGATGTCACTACCACATTTATTAAAAATAGTGAGATACTAGTTTCGGTTGTTAAACCATTATCAATCTCAAACAAACCTTGTATCCCTTGTATCACTATTTTTAATAAATATGTGATTGTGACAACTTCGTCTCATTATTCATTAATCTTGCACAATATCTACAAAGAAAGTTATTGATTAATAGAACCTTCAATAATCTATTTTACAACCTATGCATATAAAAATTCTGCATTATAAAAATACTTATTTGATAATTTGATATAAATAAAGTTATAAATGAGATTCATTTATGATATACTAACAGGTTTCCCGATTCAATTAAAACTGGATTTCTTGATTGTGTAGTATCTATTGTAAGCTACCGGTATCTATTTTATAAGATAAAAGCAGATTTTTAACTCCGGTACTGGTATTGCTTTTTACTTACCAATCAAATTATTCAATAGCCGATTGCTTTCAATCAATAGGATAGATCATGGTTACTCTTGAATTCTAACAATGATCTCATAAACTACATTGGATATAAACTTGATGAACTGGGTGTGGTTAATGCTGAAGAGTGTCAATGACAAAAGTTGAGTTAGTGAAGGGTTGCATGTTTAGTTGGTCGGCCAAATCAATATTAATTCCCTGTTGTCACGATCTTGTGTAGATTACTTGTATACTTAATTAAAAACTGGAGGCATATGCATTGTGCTAGAATCTTTAATAAAGAACATGAAAGATCGAGGTCAACGAATCGCAACTGAATGTTTTAATGGTTTTTTAATTCCTACATAATTTATTTGAATTATTATGTTTTACTCCACCTAGGGAGTAATGACAGTCCTTATTGCTTTAATTGACAGCCATCATAATTACATTGAGATTTTTCCATTGTTGATCATATAGAATGGTCTCCTTTAATATTTGAACTATCATTCCTATTTTTCAGCGCTTTTAGTGAAAATGTTAAATTTAATCAGCTTGCGAATTCACGCATTTAGTTTAGTCCTCTATGATGCAGCCCTAAGACAATAGAATTCGTCGGCAGTTTCAGTTACTTCGTACAAGTGAATGAGAAGATTTTTCTCTCAAATGCAAAACGAAATTTCGTTTCACTGGGTTCACAATAAATATTAGTCCGGATAAATTCGTTCGATATTCTGACAAAGTATTCGCTTATTTGTTACACAACTTTGTTGAAACAAATGATTCGACAATTGATTCGGATAAACTTTGGTTTGATCCTACTTGGTTTACCTAGTTTACTGTTTAAAGCATTGATATCATTAGCTAATCGTTGCCAAGCTGATAAAATTGAATTTTTTTACAAAAGGCGCTAAAAATCTCAAGTTATAAATAGAAATGATAGTGTCAATTCTAAAGGAAACTATTCGTTATGAGCAATAATGGATAAAACTCAATGATTAAATAAACGCACAAATGGTAACTGGAATGTCAGATTAAAAGAATCTAGAATACTTGAATATTTATCAAGCCGTAAATGAAAAATGAATTTAAACAATACAATAGATGGAATGATTTCAGAACGTTCTTTTAACAATAATATACATCACACAACCTAAGAAAAATAAAAAGGCAAAGATCAAGATGATTTTGTCTGTGATCTCTCTACGGCCATACTTGTCTAGAAGTTTCTGAGAGTGCTGAATAACACTTCCTGTTGATTGCAGCTCTTCTTGAGCAGCTGTAACGTTTGATGACGAATTCGCTGGAAATAAAACAATTCTGTTAGTGTATACTTCTTTAGCATACATTGAAACTGAGATCTACTAATTTCATTAGAACATTCAGATTTATCCTTGTATGCAATTTATCAAGCCAATCTATAATGAGATGAATCCTACCAAAAGGCTTTCCAATGAGCATTAAAAAATAGAAGTTCAGGAAAAGTATTGAAGATGTTAGGAATAAAGAATTAAAATTAGATTACAAGATTTGCACCCTGAGGTGAACCTGATGCTAAATAGTTAAATTCTAAAATGAAAATAAAATGAATGCATTTTCGTGAGTCAACTTACCCAGCGTTTCCAGTGTGTCGCAGCTTCTTTGGGTTGTTTCCGCCAAATGCCTGCTAATCGACCGCAGCTGATCAGTCACATTCGATGACATTTTCACTATTCCAGATTTATCTTTCTTTTGTCTGAAAGACAATCGAAAGACAATCGAAGACAATTAAAGATAAGTATGCTACTCGGAAATAAATTAGTAAAACTCGAGATTTAATGCTCAAATTTCAATTCCAATTACATTAGAACTTCGATAATTCGTTGTTCACGGGACCAAGGATTTATTACGAATTATGGAAGGTTGTGAAGAAAGGAATACGAATTATAGACAGTTATTCTATTGATATCACATACATTAAGTGCAGTTTATATATTAAGTGTAGTTACTTACTGTATAGGTATTTTTATATGAGATCATTCATGTACAAGTCTAAATCATCAAGAGTACACTGAACTGGAAGAAATGCAGTTGATCTATTTTTAGTTTATACTAAAGCACTGGAGAATCAGGCAGCGTTGCCACAAGTTAACATAGACTTGATGATGGACTGATATGAAAAAATTTCGTAGCTCATACGAATTATAGCATGTTTTCACCGACATAACTACGAATTATAGAGTGTGACTATAAAACAGCGCCTGTTTGGGCTGCAAAAGTAATACGAATTATCGAGGGGAACGAAATGCATTGTTTTTCTACGAATTATAGAGGCTATTTCAAGGGACTGAGCTTTTACTACGAATTACAGAGAATTTCGAATTATCGAAGTTCTACTGTAATAATGATAATTACAAAAGTTACACTTTAAAACAAGAAAAACATTAGTTTCAAATGCCTGCATTGTACATGTTTGGGACAAACATGTATTGTTTTAATAGTTTCAACAGTAGCCTGTATTGAGACTATGGCTGGGCTGCAACAACAGAAGTTAAAGCTCTATCACTCAATTCTAAATGGTTGCATAGCTTGATAAATTTACAAATTATATTTACAATTCACAAATTACATTTACAATTCACAAATTGAAACTTCTATAAGATTTTGCAGTATCTACAAATACGAGTAGGCCTACTAATAAACCTGGTTTTTAAATTGTGATGGACTTGCAATTATTAATGTTTAAATAAATTTGTACGAAATAGTAGATTGGCGAACAAATTAACGGGACAAAATAGAATGAATAATGGAAAATAGTATAATATGCTAATGTTACCTTTGCCGAACACTGCCCTCTTCATTGGCTCCTTTGAACAGTTCTTCTTTATTAGATTTTTCAATCCGTAACATACATGAGACGTTTGCCTTCCTGAAAGCGGCTAGAGTACTGTAAACAAAATACCGGATACCGAACGCTGTTGAAAAAGAAGCAAAACTTGAATAACTTATATACAGTACACTAAATGTCAGCTTTCAGTTCAGATGCTTTAATAGAGACCCACTTAAAGAGAAGCAAAGTAACAGTATCTAAATATAAAATATATGTAAATGTTCGGTATCAATAAGAGGCCCAATCATGATAATTGCCTAAATAGAGCCGACAGCTCTATAAAATGAATATTGAACCAAATGAATTCCATTGCATACACAAATTTCACCAGAATTATTACTAAAAGAGCTCATATATGATAGGCTTAAGAGTATTGTATTTTTTTAATACTGTAATGTGTATTTATTATAAGTCTGTTGAGAAATGTACTATATACTTGTCATAATGAATTGTTGTTGGAATGAGAATAAATTGGATTGAAAGAAATAATATCGTTCAAGATTTTTAAATATGTTTTGTGGATTATGATGTTGAAGATCCATCTTGTTTCCACTAATATAATAAAAACTTAAAAACACTTCTAAGTGGAAATTATGACTCACGTTATGGCGAGACGGCCGTTTCTCTCTGTTGTCAAGAGCATCGTCAGACGACCCACAGTACACTGATTTAAGGTATGAGTTTGAGGGTTATGGATGTTGGAAGGGTGGAGAGGTGGGGGATTAGCAGGCGGGAGGTTTGAAATACCCCTTTTTGACAAAATAATCCCAATTTCAAACCTCCCGCCTACTCATCCCCCCACCTCTCCACCCTTCCAACATCCATAACCCTCAAACTCATACCTTAAAAATATTTGTGGGTCGTCTGACGATGCTCTTGACAACAGAGTGAAACGGCCGTCACGCCATAACGAGAGTCATAATTTCCACTTAAAAGTGTTTTTAAGTGTTTGTGGATTCATGAGATTTTTGTAAAAGTGATGAGGTGATTAGTGATGGGGAGGAATTCAGCAGTAAAACTCCAGCAGAGAATCAGAAAATCAATGAACAGGATTACTATCTAACAGAGTACGATGACAATAGATTTTCACATTCTCTGACATTTGTTTTACATCCATTCATCATCACTACTTCGTGGAGCATCATTTATTTGTTTTTTATAAGTTCCAAGAAGAAGTATATCTCATTCACTAATGAGATATCTTTCGTTTCACTTTATGCTGTAAGTGACGACGAGATGAACTTGTTTTTTTTAATGGTTTTGAGACCACGCCTTTTAGTGCCATCTCAATAAGTGTTTTATGTTTTACCACCAGACGAAATCTATCCAGCATGAAGGCTGGTCAACGATGGATTGATTGAAATAGAAAAAGTTCAATAACTTTGGAATGAGTTTGCAAAAATAGAAAAATTACTTTGATTTGTAGTAGTCATTATAATGGCTACGAATGTAGGCAAATTAAAAAGGGATCTTTGAAGTTCATCCAAATTGATAACACTAAAAGAAGTTGCAAACTGTGCTTTTTGGAATTTATTTTTCTAACATAGTACAGAGTTAATATAATACACAACATAATATTGCGTTCATTAAGTCGCGCACATCAAAAAGGTTGTGAAATAATGTATTTTATTTGGTATTATTTATTTTTTATTGTTATAAATTTTATAGACTTATATACTAACATATATATTATACTTATTTCCAACATTTTATGTCTTGTGACATATGTTCAAAATGGCTGCCTTGTTCATTAATACATGCATGAATTCGTTTTCCCACGTTTGTTGTCACTTTGTGGAGTACGCCTACACTAATATTGTTATGTTCATTTTCAGTTCATTAAGTGTATGAGGCCTATTTTTATAAATCCTTCCTTTAAGATAGCTCCTACAGGAAAAAATCTGGAGGCGTTAAATACTTTTCAAGAAGGAACACTCGTTGCTCTTGGGAAAATGATATGTTTACCTTATCGCAATCTAAACAATACTGCAGACCTGTTATAACCTGTACACACAATAATGGGCATTACATCTGTTGTTTATATTACCAGTGGTGCTATCTTGCGGTAGTCACTAGAACTAATATAAAAATCTTCTATTTACAGATTTGTTTATTTAGATATGCGACTTAATGAACGCACTGTATATAAAAATGAAATTTTTTGCATTACCTGGTATACTGTTCTCTATGGTTCTTAACTTCATCCAGCATTTCTGCACGGTCCTCATTGGTGCTTTCCTGAGCCAAAACCTCCATCTCGTCAACTTGTCTCTTCAAAGAAGCAAACTTAGCTCTGCCTTCATTATTCAATTCGTTCAACACTTCCAGTGGACCACCGCATTCATGAATGTCCTGAAAAAGTTTTTAAAATGTAGAATTTAAACTGAAACTATATATTTGGTGACAGCCCAAGGGGGGGTGACAAAAACAGATCCAATCAAAATAAATGCTTATTCTTAATTTGAATGGTTATGTATTCTTTACTTATATGAAATAATTTTTAGTTAATTATTATTTGTATTTTATTACTCTTCAAGTTCAGTGTTAATTAGAAGGATAAACATTTATGTATTATTCACTGTAGCCCGCCATAGTAAGGTGGGCCCTTCCCCAAGCTCGAGCTTGCTCTTTTGGGAGAGTAATTCCTACATTTTCAGTTGTTTTTTATAAGACAGTGTTTATGTTTATTTTCTTGTATTGTATTTTATAATGTTTTTTCTATGAGGAATAAATGATTTGAAAAAAAAATCAGGCTTTAAAAGGTCTGTTATTAAATGTTTTTTAAACTATTTTTTAATAGATCATTTCTTCTAATAAATAATAGAGAAAAAATTATTCTGGTTAGGGGTGACATGACAGGCGATTGAGTTGAGAGAAATTGTCATACAGTTGATGGTGCAGGAGCAGTGAGTTTCGAAATGTGACACAGAGGTTACTTATGAGCTAAATTTATTTTCATTATTTGAAGAAATCTGTTCTGTTCTACTGCACCTGCCAATGCCATTCACCCTTAGAGAATCAGCGGATTTGTTGATGCAGGTGTCAGAAGACTAGCCAAGGAGCGTCCTCGGGTACGGACACCCTCCATTAGCGATGACTCAAGCACCTAATAGAATTTGATTCATAATGTGGGTTGAAATATTGAAATACAGCGTTTACATAAATGGTACCGTATATGGTTTTTCGGGTGAGAGCTAATACTTTTTTGGGTTGGCTAATACAGAGATATGTATGGGTTAAAATAATGGGATATTATTAAGATATTATTTCAGTGAAAAAATTATTAAGTATTAATACCGTTTATGGTGAGTCTATAGTCAAGAAAGTGAGGTGGCCCCATGGGTTGGACCCAAACATTTTCCATAACTTAAATTGAGTCACTCAATTCTCAATCAAAAAAAATCAATTGAATTTTTTTACCAAACATTATGGTGTAAGATGAATGAGTTTGTGTCTAAAAGCGCTTGAGAGGATTATTTTCTATTTTTCTCCGAGGGAAAACCCCCACACCACCGTTCTACCACCTATAGAAGAAGTATTTGGTTCATTTGAAGTGTTACAGGGCTCTTCTAAGTTAATTCATAATTCACATTTTTTCTCTGAATTCCAATAATAGAGCCCTAAGTACTATTCCCAAAGTAAACCAGCTAATGATCCAATGGAATACTCAACTGAATCACATGCTGTTCAAGCAAGATATTTCAATATTTCCAGTTGGTCTGCCCACATTCTGAAGGTTGCAATATGCAGGCCTAAGCTAATCAATTGTGCGGAGCCCAATATCAAGACAAACATCACCAAAATAGCTTAAAACTGCTTTCAAAAGACCTAAAAATCAAAATTTTTCTGACGCCTGCCCCTGGATTCCCAAATTTGGAATATTTACATGAAAAATTATAATTTTTCCATGGTTGATACTAAATAAGAATCAGCTATTAACAAGGTGTCGTGTGTTACAAGGGGGGGGGGGGGTGTTTTCAAGTTGATATACCACCTCGGGTGGAGTGGCCGTAGCCGAGTGGGTTAAGTGCTGGTTTGCTAGCCCAAAGGTCCCGGGTTCGATCCCAGTTCTGACCGAAAGTTTTTACCTCGGGTCACTCCCGTGTTTCGGAGGACACGTTAAGCTGTCGGTCCCGGCTGCCTAAAAACAGTCGTTAAGTCACGTCAGAGGCCCTGAACTTATTCAGGTGCGACCTGATAACTCTGACACCAGACCTGAGCCAGCCAGGTCACACGATATTATTATTATTACTAGCTATTGTGTCCGTCCTTCGTATGGGTTATGTTTAGAAATAAGACTAAATATGTTTCGGGTTTTTTGATAGCAACGATCATGAAGTTGTTAGCAGCTTAGGCCCCGTTCAGACGATCATGAAGTTGTTAGCAGCTTACGCCCTGACCTGAACAGGTTGACCTGTTCAGACGATACAGTTTTTTGCGGTACGGTTTTTTTACTGTACGGCGTCAACTGTACTGTGATGTTCACACGGTCCGGCTTTGCTGCTTATTATTGCTGTGCTCTCCTCCTTCTTCCATTGCGCTTCCAGTTCAGTTTTATTTATTCCAGTCCAGGATTTTTTTATTTGTGTAAGATTTTTTTAAATAAGTTTCTTACTGAAGGTTTCTCTTAAATTTTGATCAAAGTATGCAAATTCTGATTTCAATATTCCACACATTTTTCTCTCTTTATTTTTATATTAATCTTAAGTCTTGTCCCACAAGGCGGGTCTCTCATATATTAGAGAAATTGAATTTTCACAATTAATATCTTCCACTTCTGGACACTGGAATTCACTAATAAGAAGATCAATGCTGAAGAATATCAATGAAGAAGATCAATGCTGACGATCTGAAGACTGCTTCCAGCGTAATAAGCGTATCGTTTGAACGGGAGTATCTCACATCGTCTAGATTTCAGATCGTCTAGGTGCTATTTTAAAACGAATCTGGAGTATGTGAGACGGCTGGAAGTATCATGCGCTGATCGTCTCAGATCGTCTAGTATTCACATCGACTAGCGTCTCACTTCCTCTATATTTCATATCGACTAGGTTCCATAGCAGCCAGGCCGGTACAGTCAGCTACCGACTAAAATAGAGCCCGCCAGCTGTAATCACACGTTCTAATTATTCCATATCATTTCACAATGCCATTTCACTATCTGAATTCCAACGAAAAAAATAATTTTGGTACACTTGACAAATGGTATTACGTGATCCCAACAATGCAAAAAAACATCAATTTGAAGCAGTCGTTCAGCTTTTAAAATGTTTCAAAAATTTTGAAATGTGAACTGAAATAAAACTCTAATAGAGAATTTTTCCCATTTTCATGGAAAGTTTTAAAAGTGGGAAAGTTGTAGATAGAGATCTTATCTTGAGTTTATATTTCAAACTTTTATCTCTATAAGGTGAACCTTCTTCTCTTTGAATTAGGAGCAGAGTTTACAAGTTGGATAAATAAAACTAAGCACTTAGTTCCTTTCAAGTTGTTTAACGATTTAGTTTTTCTTCTACAGTTATTCACTGTTATTCTTTCAATGTTATTAATTGCTATAGTGCTATATTTACAAAGTTTCATTTTGATGTACAGTATACAACGTTTTCAATATAGGCCTACAGCAATATTTAGCTTGATTTATAACAGAAATATACAATGCCGTGGATAATTACTATCCTATAGCCTACACTGGATAAATATACTGCAAATACTTTCAATAACTTACAATAAGAATAACTATTTATGTTATAATAACTTACAATTAAGGGAAAGGCTCCGTTGAGCCTGCCTTTGGTTAGAGTCAGTTAGAGACATTATATTCTATATCATATGTCAGAATTGAATTACGTTGATTTCAGCTCTAACTGAAAATCATAAATTCAAATCGATTTCTCAAATACGAGTAGCTTTGGATAAACTCTACATAAAGAAATATTTCTTATTGATTTCATAATTCCTAATTCATGCTCTTTATTTTTTATTAATCTATCCATATTGCAGGAATATTTGTCTATCAAGTCTCATTTTTAATTATTTTTGAACATGCAGGGTTTTCTTCTCAAAAAATTTCACGAATTATGGAAGCTGTACGTACATAAATCATTTGATTTCAAAATCAATAGACATTGGAAATTATGTTTTTACTATCATTGCCATAATGAATATCTATATCATGTCTTAACAGGAAAATGTCGCAAATTTTGTCCAGTTTTTTTTTATGGACATGTACTCCATTTTTGTGAAATTCAAATTCGAGTTATGGAGTTCGCTGTATCCACTGCAATCAATAGGAGAGGGTTTGGGGGGGAAAGTTTTGGGAAATTAACTCTCAAAAACTGATTTTTAGCAGTTTTTTGCGGAGGATAGTATCCACAAAAGTTTAAAGCTTGTGCGTGTGTAATGTGATTGATGTTGATGAAAGATGAGAGAACCTACAGTCTCAGCTACAAAGGTAAATGGCTGTAAACAATATCAGAGCAGCTGGAAAAGTTGAAAACAGTCAAACGGTCACCGTTTTAACCGCTGTCACGAGTATTACGTGACTTATCTTCTATTGCTAGGAAGACCCAACGATTTCTATACATAAATATTTATGTAGCCCCATAGAAATCGTTGAGTAGAACACGTTAGCAATCATAGAACCATCCACTACTCAAAAATAAGTTCTTGATATGAGTTGGTAGTGTTTTCAAGTGAATTTATTTCATTTACCATTCAAGGAATTTTGAGTGGACCGGACCCCCGGAATGGAGAAGTCTCGGTACACAGGCTAGACAAGTAGGACAAGGATTCATGATGAATCATTCTGTACAAGCAAGCACAAGTTCCCTATCTTCTTTGTCTAAATCCAAAAACTATTGTAGGCTACATGTTTTTCTGGATTGTACAGCGATGTGCAATGATGAAAAATTATTATAGAAGCACAATAGCCTATAATTAGCTCATAATTATTATGTCTGAATTTAAGCCAGTATGATTTTTTACCAAGAGTTTTGGTGAATTTTTTAATAAATGAAATGTTTGTAGAATCCTGTTTCTGCTAGATTGTGTTCATATGAAGGAAGACTCGAAATGAAAACCCTCAAATCGAATTCAACATATTGAGTCGGTATTTGAATAAAGTATGTATTTAATGAAAAATCGTAACTTTTTATTTCTCCTGTGTTATTGATGAATTGGTAGCCCTTCTACAGTTTCACTCTGATACAGCGTCAATAATATTGACAATAAATGATGTTATAACTAAGTCATACTGTATTTGTTTTACGGAGTCACAGTGAGCTCTATATAACTTTCATTGAACTGAATATTGAGACCATGGAAAATTGACAGTTGATAAGGCCCCCACCGACCCCGTTGCGAAAAGGTAACGAACGAGTAAAAAGGAACAAACTGTTTTGATAACTTTTTTATGAGTTTGTGATACAGTATTTCAGTGGATCTCAATGATAGAAAAAATGAAGGATGTAGTTTTATTCAAGTGAATCAAAAACCTAGGTAGCAAGAGTAAAATCCTATTACATTAAGTGAGCAATTTCTGTATCAGTATACCGTATTTCTATCCAAAATTTAAGATTAGCACAACATTTGTGAGTCAGAAATGATTTCAAATGCAAAATGAAATTGGTTTTGTCCAATGTTTTTCTATGAAACATCTGAAACACAGCCTCCCTGAGCGGAGCTCGGTTCATTTCTTCCATTTAATAATGATGTTATTCTATGGTGGAAATTTTCCATATATAATGTAATTAAGTTATAATAATACAGTACTAGAAATATTTTTCTGCCACTCTAGAATGTCTTTTTTATTGGGTGAAAGGTTGAAACACATACATTTCACAGCTAATAAAGAGAACTTCCTCAATTTCGAGTATTTTAGATAAATGGGCTAGTGTGTGGCCACGAATCTGGAATCTGAATTTCTTCCTTTTTTGCGCGATTTAGGTTCGGGTGGAGAGGATGAGTCATACATAAAGTTTGTAGAATTATTTATATAAAAATGGCTAGTTTCGATACGGCAATATTTGTTTAGTGTCGCCGGGCTGTCGCGCCGGTAATTGCTTATTTCCTGTCTAGTTCATCCCCTCTCTCTCAAATACTGTTTTTCAATCTCATACCAAAATTTAGCATCAGTTACTGCTGCTAGTACAGCAATAAGGCTGTGCAGGCAATTGTGAGTCTGTGAATTATTGACAAAAATATTTTCCCCACCAATCCAAGAAATGTCGAAATGGGCTATTGTAATTTATTTTGAATCTTTATGTAAGTATAAGAATGTTTCATATCAATTTGAGCCCTAACCAATTTGAGCAAGAAAGGTCCCAGGATGGGGGGGGGGGATAAAATTGCGTTTATCTACTGGAAGAGACATAAGGGCGAAGCTGGTCTCCCCAGATCCCGATCCCTTTCCCCTTGGCGATGGACAGTTTCCAAGTTATCAAATCGAGTTTAAAACCGATTAAAACCAGTTGAAATTTATTTCAAATTGGTTATCGATTTAAAAAAATCAACACTTCCCTGCTCACGACTGTTTTCCCTGATGATTGGAAATTCTCAATTGTTATCCCCTTGAACGAAGTTCCTAATCCTATTTCTCTTTCTGATTATAGGTCTATTAGTATCTCCTAGTGCTTACCAAAGTTTTAGAAATTCTTGTTCATGACCAGATGAGTAAGTTCATTGCTAGATAAGGTTTGATCAGTGACTTTCAGTCTGGTTTTAGAGAGGGACTTAGTACCCTTCTGAGAGTCACTGATGATATTCGTAGGGCATTGGATGGGTAAGAGTTGAATCTGATCATTCTAGTTGACCTCAGTAAAGCCTATGACTACATTTTTCACCCCATTCTATTTTATAGATTAGTAAATATGAGCGTCTCTCATTTCACTATCCCTCCACGGTCCCGATCCCTACCTCCTTGGCGATGACTCAAGCACAGTTTTCACAGTTATCAAGCACTATTAACTTTAACCCGTGAAATGAGTTAAAATAGGAGGATTTTAAGTCTAGAAACGATCAAAATGTGGCTATAGATAGGTTACTTTTTCGGAGGGAGGGCCCCTGGACCCCCTTTTGAGCATGAGAGCCACATATTTTTCATCATAATTGTGAAAAGACAGCTTTGAGATATGGGCCTACTGTGAAGGTAGACTATAGAGTTTGTCTGTCACAATTAAGGGCAGGCTTATCGGAACCGTTCACCAAGTTATAGTATTGTGTTCGAATTCACTTCTTTTATCTTTTGTGACATACATTCATATGATAATTTATTACTTTGATAAAAGCATTGTAATTCAACAAGAAACATATTTTTAGAATGAATTTAAGTGGCGAGTCTTGGAATGAAGAATGAAAGATAATATCTGATTGAGGTAGTACATTATCATTGTTGTTAGTGAGGGGGGAGGGCTAGTTTGTACCCCCCTCACTAGAAATTTCTGGTCACGCTTACGGGCGGTGGGAAAGAGAGGGTGGAGGGGAATTTTCACAAAAAAGGTCAGCAAAAACTCATTCATGACCACCCCCCCCCCCTCAAATTTAGAGCTGGGACCACCCTTGTATAAGATAAGAAGTCACTCATCTCAAGTGTTGAGGTAGTGTAGTGATAGCTGCTTCCAGTTCTTTGTCACTTTCAAAATATATCCTGCCAAAAAGTCCTTCAGTTTATATGTGAAGCATGTTTGTCAAAAAGACTTGGTTTTTTCAAATTTCAAAACGGGTATTACTTTCCGGATGCCTAAGTATATTGAACAGCATTTAAAGAAATTTGAAGGACTCTATAAAGCAATTTGACAATACGTTTTAACTCTTTCATTTGATGGAAATAAGATCGTAGAAGCTTTAACACTGATAAACCTATTCATATTTCATGAATGTTTTAGTCATATTGATCATTTAATTTAACCTTTTTCATTGTTTCAAGCTCGATTTATGCAATGAACTTTTAAAAATTCCAAATAAGTAGGTTGTAACTCATGATTTGTGATTTAGGCTACATTGAAATGATGATGATGTGAATTGGATTGATTAGGAATAAACAGAAGAAACAATTCAGTATACTTGTGATTTATTGAAACAAAGTTAAAAGGAATAGCAGATATTGAAATAACTACACAGTAGTTATTTTCAAACAGTTTGTTTCTCATAATTTTTACAAAAATAATCTATTTTGTTCAGTTTGATCAATTGAGCAATTTATTGATATGCTGTAGTTATATTTTTAAAAGAACTGCCATGAGTATTCCGTCAGGAGGATGGTCTTGGAATAACATTTTGTGTATTACTAGGCTAATTTATACAAGAAATTTCAAGAACTTCAATAGAGAATTCTTGTTATTGGACCCTATCATCAGAGTTGTTAACAATTCATTAAGAAATCAATCTTCTACCTTGTATTAATTAATTGAGATTGGGACACTTATTATATTGGACCTTATCATTAGAGTTGTAATCAAATCATTGACAGATAATTATTTTGTACAATGACATTTGTAATGTTTCTGTTTTTTTATGTGGCAATAAATTCAATTCAATTCAATTCAAATCAATCTATCAGCTTGTTTTATGCTAATTGAGACAGAAGTGATGGGAAATACTGAATCATATCTTATGGCGAAATTGAACGCCACTGTGCTGGGCGTAGCGAGAGGAGTCCACTTTAATTGGAACCGAGCATACTAGACGAAGTGAGAACTGGACGGTTTGAAAACTAGACGCTCTGCGACAGCGTAACGCAAGAAACTAGAGGGTCTGCAATCTAGACCACCTGACACAGAGAACTAGATGGTTTGAAAACTGGACGCTGTGACATACTAGACGCTCTGCGACACTAGACGGTCCGAAATACACCCGTTTGAACATATCCATTACCGGTACAATACATGTGCCACCAGATACGGATAGTTATTTTGCGGTACAGCTGATTTTAACGATACAGTTTTCGAAGACAAAACCGAATGTAGAAATCGGCTAGAACAGCTTTTTTACTGGATCCAGTCGAAACAGTATTGTGTGAACATACAATATGAAATGTACATGCAAACGAAAGCACTGCAAAATAACTGATACAGCAAATTTACTGTACCGCACAAAAACTGTACCGTGTGAACGGGCCCTCAGTAAACAACTTAGAACATAAGCAATTCAGTGACAGGTATCGGAGAGAATATTTTTTGAGAACAGCTGATTGATATATCATGATAAATTACGTGATTTGTTCTTATGTGGTAATAAAACTTAGAAGAAATGTATCCAAAATCGCACAATACTTGGATTTTAAACGTTTATTATTCTGTTGAAAAAAAAGTTAATTTAGTTTTTTATAGCTAAAGACATTGTCAATAATGTTTTCAATACTGTTCAATAACTAAAATCCCGATCGATGCTCTCGTTTTTGAGGAGAAGGCCGCGTAAAATGCCTTTGGGGCCGTGACAGACAGACAGACAGAAAGTGTGAGATAATACTATTTTCGGCTTATTTGATGTATAAAACGTAAAAATAACCAAAAAATATACAATTCTGATAAATGTACAGACAAAACTCTAATTTTATTTATATAGATTATTACCGCCTCGGGTGCCACAATACTTCGCTACGTCACTGATTACGGCTGAACATATAAAGTATTTATATTTCGAATTTATAGTTCAATGAAAGCTGGAAACTCTCAATTTCAGCTGACTTTCAAAGGAAATAACTACCAGTAATAACTGTGGTAGTATATACAATTTTTTCAAATATTATTTCAAAGAAAAAATTGGATATCTTCCCAGTAATAATTTGTAAGTTATAGCTTCTGAATCTGGGAGTGAATTAAAAAAAATGTAGCCGAAACTGATTGCTTTCAGGAACTGGAAGCGTAATTGTTATGGAAGATTCTTTATACTGTTTGTAATTTTTTTATGAGTGAGTTCTACTGTTCACATAACTATACTAGTAAACTCTATATCTACTCAAAAATCAGAAATTATAGACATTTATACATTGAGAATACAACAATGATTTAAATAAACATGGAAGTAAAGATTGATGAGAAAACTGTATCAAAAATCAATTATGTGAATTAGAAAGAAATGGATATAAGTTTTGTTAAATTGAAATTTAGATCAACTGGTCATACATAAGTTACTGTATAAGATCAATTATTAATGATTACTGCAGGGGCGTTGGCTTCAAGAAGAAAATTAGAGGGAATGTGAGGAACGTTTACTCTTAATACAGATAAACAGAGATTAACAGCAGAAAAAGTCAAATATTGAGGCAAATGAGAAAATTAAATTAATTTAATGAAAAGCAAGGAAGGAGCTTTTGAATTTTGAAATTGAATTTTTAACATTTCACCCGTTGATTTCATTCTGAGATTTTTTTATAAATGATTTCAAATACATTAATAAGACTTGCATGTAATTAGGGGAAAAACTTTGTTGGCCTGTTATCCATCGCAAATTTTATAGATGTACTTGGAATGAATTTATTTTAATTTATCTTTCTTTTTGAGAAATAAGTTGGCTCAATGTATGACTGTACAGCTGATTTATTATGAATTCTGAGAGAATCTTGATTAAGCTGGGCATTCACGTTCCAACTTGTAGTACGACTTAGTAGGACTGCTAGTTGGATAGTCGACTCCACTCACGCTCCTATTTGCAATCCGACTAGCAATCTAACTTTATTCCTAGTCAGCTGTGAGCATCGCTCTCGAGCCGAAAAATGTAAACTAAGTTGCCCGAACTTGCCCGAAGGTCAAGCACTGACTCAGATAAGTTGGACGACTTTGATCCGACTCCTCCACACACGCTCCAAAACCGTCACCAGTCGAAAGTCGGACCTTCCAGTCGTCCATCTACACTTCCAACTATCCAACAAGCCCATTCACGTTCCGATATCGGATCCAACCTTAGTGGTTGGACTGCAATTTGTACTGCAAATCGGAACGTAAATGCCCAGCTTTAGGAAAATAAATTGATTAACCTGTGTTTCAGTCATGATAATCTATCATATGTCAGAAACATGACTATTGACTAAAAACGTCATCAATAAACAAAAGAATGAAGAGAAACAGATTAGAACAAGTAGATAAACTGAAGGATTAAGCAGGAAACCTACTAGCCCGGCACCGGCGGCGCCCGGCGGCGACCGGCAATTTACAACAATAACCCACTAGCACGGCATAGCTCCGGCAGAAACTGGAGCTGACAGAAGAAATGCAGCAGTTGCAATGGAGAGTTCGTCAGATGAGGAGTTATTTGTGATAGTCGCGGTGTGTGCTGAAGAAGAAAAGAGACAGAAACTGAGAAAGCAATTAATAAAAATAATAATTAATTAAAAACAAAATTGAATTAAAAATAAAAATTAAAAATAAAATTGAAATAAATTAAAAATAAAAATAAAAATTTATTTTTATAATTAAAAATTGAAATAAAAATTAGTTAAAAATAAAAATAAATTAAATTAAAATAAAAATTAATTAAAAATAAAATTTATTTAATTAATTATTGATTAATAAAAATAATGTCATGTTACTATTTCAATTTAATTTGAACCAATAACAAAAATAATCCATGACATCGAAATTCTATCACTGGATCGCCTTTTGTGACTTCATGTCACCTGTCATGCCTGCTATCTCGTCCAGAACTCAATAACTTTTATTACGGTACATCACAAAATCATGTTTTAATTTGTTATTGGTTCAGGTAAGTATTGATTAGTAAGATTTGAGATAAATGTGACTTACCGTATTTATCTGCAGTATTTTCGAAACAGCTATTTAATAATTTAATCGTCACTATTTTACTTACTAATCAATACTTAACTGAACCAATAACAAATAAAACATGATTTTGTGATGTGATAAAATTTATTGAGTTCTGGATGAGATAACTGGCGATTAAAAGGTGACATGAAGTCACAAAAGGCGATCCAGCGAAATAATTTCGATCTCATGGAAAATTTTTGTTATTGGCTCAAATTAAATTGAAAAAGTAACATGAAATTATTTTTATTAATTAATAATTAATTTTATTTATTTTTAACTAATTTTTATTTTATTTTTTTTTTAATTTTTATTATATTTTTATTTTATTTTATTTTTATTTATTTTTATTCTATTTTTATTTTTATTTTATTTTTATTTCATTTTTATTTATTTTATTTATTTTTTATTTTTTATTTTTTTATCTTATTTTATTCTATTCTATTTCTATTTTATTTTTATTTTATCTTTATCTTATTTTTAATTTAATTTTATTTTTATTTAATTTATTTTATTTTATTTTTAATTAATTTTTATTTTTATTTTTTTCAGGCCGGTGCCTGAATGCTTCTGTCGCCGCCGGTGACGGACAGATATAGTAGGTTGCTGTTCAATGAAAACAACGCAAAGCAATGTTGCCGGTAAGCATCGGTCGCCGCCGGTGCCGGGCCAATGGGTTTCCTGCTTAATAGACTAGAGAAACTGGATTCGTGATTCTAATTTACATTAGTGTTGGAATAGAGTAACAAACAAATGAAAGTATATAGGCCTAGTAGATTTGGTTAGAATAAAGGATGGCAAATGGTTAAAACGACGAAAAGTCTATGAGAAAGCAGACAAGAGAGGAAGATGGAGGCCAGAGACATTAAATGGGTGAGTTTGAGTGATGAGAGGAACTGAGAAAGAAGTTCCTTGGATCTCAAGTATCATAGAGGGTCCCTGAGTGAATTTTTAGTGTCACAAAGAGAGTACTAGTCAATATTTTTGGAATTATATTGTCTGCTGCTGTGCTATGATTTCCTGCTGTATGAATATGTGAACCTGCTATGTTATCTGAATGTTTTGTGTTATTCTAATATCATGAAGACTGATCTCTTTGTGAGCATGCTCATACTATGGACCGAATCATTAATAAAAATAATAATAGCCTAAGTGACCGAGAAATGAGTGCTTATGGTGACACTGGATACCAAGAAACAGAACCACAGATTAGCCAAGGCTAATGGAAGACACGAATGGCTGGAAAAAGCTAAAATATTCATCGATTCAACTGCTTTCAGTCGTAAGTGTGAAGCAAGGGCTGCGTTCATGGGAGCCGCACCGCTTACCGGAAACTAAAGCGTCTGATTGGTCTATTCAAATTTTTGATCGTCTATGAATTTGAGCAGACTAATCAAACGCCTTGGTTTCCGGTGAAATACCATTTACCCGTACGGTAAACGGTAAGGGTCCAATGTACTCAACCATAAAAAACTTAGTTTTCGGTGCACCGGCAAGCGGCTTCCATGAACTCAACTGTAATATACAATCTCCTTGCTCAGTGTGGCACCTGCCTAAGCTTTGAAGACATTTGTACCCTCAACCCCTTGAAAAAATCAACTAAGTTAACCCTGTTCGGCTACCGTTTGAAAATGCTTGAGAAACTGAATGAATTAAATGAAGACATGACTGAGATGTTGGCTTTTGAATGATTATGGAGAAAAAGGAAAGACCCAGGTCTGCTTAGAAGATTTTGAATAGGTAAAGACTGACTTAGTGCAATTCCACTTCCAATAACTTAATTTTGATTATAATAAATTCTGAATAAGTATTTTCCATATGATTTTAGAGGTTTTCATGGGGAAGACCTAGGGTTGCCATATGGTAATCACCAAAACGAGGATATTTCACTATGCATTGTAAATTAAAGGGTGAAGGGTGAACATCCCTTGTATGAAAATGAAATGAATAAAACCCCATTTTCTAAATGTAATTTGCTTCTTTCATTGCTTGTTGGAAAATTACAATCAGGACTGATACACTTACAGAAAATAAACCATTTTTAATCACAAGACAAGTCAAAATTTGAGTATTAAATAGGGAATTTTTTATAGAAACCTCCAAAAAGAGATTTCTTATTTTTCTTTAAAATCCCCTGAAACCTCAATTTTTTATTAAAAAGTGCGAAGATCTCCAGGAAAATGGGAACACTAGATATGGAAATGCAGCCTTAATTAGAACAGGTAAGTTATTTTGTCCAGGTGATAAAAATGTATTAATATTGAATCCCAGTATTAATTCATTTTTCAACACATTTTCAATCACAAAATTTCAGAGATGAGCTAAATTTTTATTTTACAGATAAATTAATAAACAAATATTACCTGAATAATAGCTTTTATTGACAGATTACTGTTTACTATGAGCTGTCGATGCTGAGTGATAAGGTAGTTATTTTTGTCGGCCATTTTTGTAGGAATATTGTACAAGTTTTAGAATTCAAAGCATCTTAATATGAATGTAAGAGATACAACAGGAATTATATTAACATTCTTCCAATATAGTAAAAAATACTATACTATCGAAATCAAAACTGGAACACACAACATAACCTGTCACTTGTCAGCTGTCACTTCTATCTCCCAACGCCACATCCACATGTGTCCACTTCCCAGTTCCCAGCGATTATAAGGTCGATTACATTGGGGTAGTTACTAGCTAAGCGAGTAGCGAGTAGAAATAATACAAACCGATCGTGTTACAGCAGCTCGGCATACCAAGCTAAATTATAGAAAAAATAAAACTTTCAGAGTTACTCTCATACTATGGAATTTCAAAAACAATAAATAATATTTCAACACGAAATTAAAATATGAAGCTTACCACCAATTATTTAATAAAATTTCATCAAAACAGTTCACAGAAAATACTATATATCTCATATGAAGTGTTATATTGGCAGCGTGCGAGGTTAAAAATAGGGATGACGCCAAAATTAGTCGACGACAGAGGTGGTCTATTTCTATCTTACGCTGACGACAGAGTAGTTCGATTTTTATTTTACGCTGACGACAGAGGTGTCCACATTCCTGAGTAGTCCAAGTCTGACGGGTGCATGCAGCGACAGACCTGGTCTATTCCTATTACTTCTCCTCTCGACAGAGTGGGCCTGCGACAGAGTGGTTCGCAATATCGATACATACAAAATATCGACCTCAACAACATCAAAAACTTGATTATGAGATTGGCAGCTCTGTCCTCTCTTCTGTGAGTAGGTTTGAGGCTCTATAATAAACACTGGAATAAAAGTATAATTTGATGAATGAAGTCTTCTTGGAGCCTCAAGTTTGTGCCATTATTGAGGTGTACAAGACAAGTCACATCAACAATTATACAATCTTCTACAATAGTAACCATAAATTACTGTATCAATTAGTTGTGGTGAGGCTCAATTTTTATGTGATTTTATGAAATTCACTAACCCTATCCGTTCTTCCTCAGATTTTTTTAGCGATGATTCTAATTTTTTTAATTCGGTGTGATCACGCAATAGTTTAGCAACTGTTCATGTCTATCATTTTTACATTTGAAGCCAGAGTTTGTTAAGTAGCTCAGTAATTCTTTATTGGCTTACAATACATTGTAAGGTGCAATTCTTTTGATGGTAGTTTTATTTCAGACAATTGATAGTTTAAAAATATGTCAGAAATAATATTTTTATAAGTTTTTGGTAATAACAATCATAAATAACACAACCAATTACAGAAATTGCTATGGCTACTATCAAAAGTACCACATTTATGTTTAATTCGAAAATAGCTAGACAAGAGCCTTTTGTCTGTGTTCATGGTTGTGAAAAAATAATTGATGTTTAAACGACTTTTAATAATAATGTAAATAATATGATGTAAATAATATTTTTATGATAATTGTAATAAAGTATATTTGTTAAGTTGTGCATGAATTAAAATTACTCTCCTCTTGACTGCTAACTACTGTTTCTGGCTGGATACCATTCAATCTTATTATTTATCTACATACGTAATTCTTCTCAATTTTTTATATATTTTTTTATTTTGAAACCGATTTTACATTATAATATATCAGTAAGTATTCTATGCTCTTTAAATTTCAAGAGTTCAATGTTGTATTTGATATGGTCACTCCGCAGTGGGATATTATCCAAAATTCGAAAAGCAAATTAAGAATAAGAATCTTTATTTGCCATTAAAAAATAAAACATATTGCAATATAGGCTTCATCAATAGAATCATAACATAGTTTAAGTTGTTGATTCTCAGCTAAACCAAATGAATAATAGTGTCATTTTCCCTAAAACTAAAATATTTTGTACATTAAAATACACCAAGTTTGAACAAAAATTAAAATCATATTTTCAAGTCACTAATATCACAATACATGTATTCATCTGTGATGTTTTCCAAGACGAAATACTTAATGAACAATCTAATATTAAAACTGACACTGTATTTCATTTTTAAATAATGTTTTATTCACATATATTGGAGATGCTTGAGGAATGCATTTCAATTCTGAACAGAAGCTTCGTCAGCCTCCATGTATTCATTCAAATTATAAAATGGCTTTTTTCTTAACCATTTGTTAATTACTGATTTAAAGCTTTTTTCTGGTAACATTCTTATTTCAAGAGGAAGTTTATTAAATACAGTACCGTATTAAACATGGTATACATGGCTTTTATGAGCCTTTGACAATCTTATATAAGGAGTAAGATCAGAGTTCGTTCTAGTATTATAATTATGATTATTATTATTTTGATCAAAATTGTTTAAATTATTTTCAACTGTTATGGAATTATAATAAAATGTAGGTATATTATTAGGAATAACACTGCAATAAAAATCATTTATGAATGACACGAAGAAGGTAACAACCTGGAACAACCAAACTAATATGTGGAAATTCACAATAATACGATTCAAATTTCGAGGCAAAGCCAGGTTATACAACCAATCTTCTGGTTCGCCGAAGTCTATACCATATCGATTAGTTTCAATGAATCGATAGAAGAGAATCGATATAATTACCTCATTCCTGCGCAGACCCACTCTGTCAGGTGCGTGCAGCGACAGAGTGGGTCGATTTCTATTTCTTCACCAAACGACAATGGGGTCGGCGACAGAGGTGGCCACATTCCTGAGAAGACCCACTCTGTCGTTTGCGTGCAGCGTCAGATGCGGTCTAAAAATCGTCCACGTTTGTCGTCGACCAACATTGTCGTCGACTACTTCTGGCGCTCTCCCGTTAAATATTTAACAGTGACATAATAGCACTTCAGATGAGACATTGTATTTTCTGTGAACTGTTTTGATGAAATTTTATTGAATTGGTAGACTTTATATTTTAATTTGATGTTGCAATATTATTTATTGTCTCTGAAATTCCATAGTAACTTATGGCATGGTAGATAGAAGAAGACGGTATGGGTCACGCGCATAGCGCTCGGAGCTCTGACGTCATCGCCACCAAAGCAATCTTTTCTACTGCTTACTTTAGCACGCATTTGTATGCACGCTGTTGCTAAACCGATTACAATTCTTTTCCTAATTGCTTTGCGATTTGAAATTTTGCCTATTTATCGACAAGATATAGGTTGGGATATTTTGAGTAATAATTCTTGTATACAGGACTTAAAATTGCATCGTATTTAATATTTGAAATAAAACCATTTGTAGGCTACAGTACCAGCATTATAAATCAAATCAAATTTATTCCATTCAAAAATCATGATACATACATAACACAGACATTGTATAAAGATTCATTTGAACCACTTTATTAGCCTATAACATGAAATGTACATGAAACATAATTAATAAAGCTGGTCCTATGGAATCAGCAAACATACTAGGCTATATTACCTGTGCGTTTGCTGGGTTGCCATCTAAATTACATTTGTGGACCAAAGACATTAATGAATTTTCAGGAAGAATGACTTGAAAAAGTGAATAGCAACAAACAAACAACACCACTAGTGGTGATATTCCAGGACACAATAGTGCTTCATCACGTGGTTTAATATTTTTTGTCGAGATGGCAGGTTCTACAGAGTGGGGGGTGAACAGTGCTGTCAATGAGTCAGTCAGTCATGCAGTTGGTCAGTCAGCCAGTCGATTATTGAGTCAATTAGTCAGTCAGTTAGTCAATTAGTGATTAACATTGGAGCTGATAGTTTGCTTTTATTATAAGGTCAGCCTCTTCTATTGGTGACTCAAGCAGCCACTTTTTTATGTGCTGTTTGAATATAAACAAAGAAGGTGATTGAAATAGATGTCGGTGACTAAAAAATTTACGGTAAATCACCTGAGAAATATAGAAAGGATTTGTTTTTGAAAAGGAAAAATTTAATTGCAGAGTCTTGATACCAGTATGGGAAGAATATCTAGTATTGTGACAATGTGAAACTACCTGGAAAATTCTATTGAAGTTTTTGAAAATATGAATAAGAATGCTTTTAATAAATAATTGACACACAGTGAGGACAGATGTTACCCGGAATAGGGCATCAGTTGGGTAGCGGGTACAATTACCAAAACCAATCTTTAATATCTTTTTCTGAATAATTATGAATATAGAATCGAAAACGTTTCCATAGCTTCCCCCCCATGCAATGATACCGAATGACAACAGCGACTGCACATAGGTGAAGTATACAGTTTTCATCTCTTTTTTTGTTAAGACAGCATTCAACAATCTAAAGGCATATATGAATTTTCTTATTTTATTCTTTAGATATTCAACATGAATTTTCCATTTTATTTGATTATAAAAAAAACTCCTAAATATTTTTATGACTCCATCCCCTCTATGTACTCACAGTCGCAGTCATCGCCCTGGCAATCACCACAAGTATGGATTTTCAGGTTAGCTAAATTATAGGCTGTGTGTCTATTTATGGAAACTGGCATAAACTTAGTTTTAGAAACATTGAGTGAAAGTTTGTTTTGATCCATCCACTTCCTTATAACCATCAGGTTGTGCATAGCTTTATTCCTCACTTCCAGCCACGTCGATCCCTCAAGGAAGACAAGAGTGTCAACCGCAAAAATAAATAATTTACCAAAAATATCTAGTTTGGAAATATTATTGATGTAAATCAAAAACAAAATCGGCCCTAGGTTACTGCCTTGGACAACTCCATAATTCACAGGCATTACATCACTGGAATACTTGGGCATTACATAAATAATTAAGAAAGTATTAACATATCTGAAGGTTATTAATACATGGAGAGTATATCAGATTCTGATCAAGAACACCTACACACATAAAAATACACACATATGTGTATATTATTGCATGTTTATAATAGAATATTAAAAATGTTTAAAATGTTTGTGCAGAAAATTTAAAAACTTACCGATTATTTTAACTTTGTTTAAAATTTTGCGTGTTTCATGAATGTGAAAGCTCATCAAATTAAATATTGCAAATTTAGAACTAGAACTAATAGCCTACTGCTTATTTTTCTTTTAACACAAATAGGATGTTTATGTTGCTGTCAATTCAATTCTTATAGCAATTAAAATCAATAAAACATAATGAATTTAATTATGTAATCGCTTTTTTTTATAATTGATAAACCAAAGATATCAATTAGGTAAATGGTTTTTAAGTAAATGGTATTTTCGCCAAAAAAGGCCATAAGCAGAAAATAAATGAGTAACAACATAACCAGATCATCAGTGGGAAAATTCTGCAATCCTAGTTGCAAATTTTTTCCAGTTTGTGACAAAAAAAAAAAAAAAATAGCACATGGAAAAAATTAAGTTTAGAGCCTGTCTACTTTGGATTTGGTAAAAATTTGGTAGTCGCTGGCAGAGTAGCCAACACCAAAATACAATTCTATTGTGGCCAAAGCCGACATTTAGCTGTGCAGACTGTCAACATAACAATTCAAATGAGTTATATTGTATGTTCTTTGAACTGATTTGATGAAATTTTATTGAATAATTGTTGATAAACTTCATATTTCAATTTTTTGTTGCAATATTATTTATTGTCTTTGAAATTCAATAGTTATGGGGTAATTCTGGAAGTTTAATTTTTTATATAATTCGGTTTCGTATGCTGAGCTGCTGTAGTACGGTCGGTCTGTAACGTTCCTACTCGCTTAACGAGTAACTATCCCAATGTAATCAACCCTTTAGCTAGTAACTATCCCAATGTAATCGACCCTTATGTTTTGAGTTTGATATTTTGAGATCGGGTGAACTGTGAACTGAACTAGGGATGGGTATCGAACTACAAAACATCGATTATTAACATCGATTATTTTTTGTAAGGGAGTAATCGATACACCGATTAATCGGTACTGAAAACATCGATTAATCGGTGTTCAAACATCGATTAATTCAGTCTTTGAAAATAGCAAAAACAGGCCAAAATAATACCAAATAGCGTCCCAAACAACACTTTTTGGAGGCATCTTGGCGAAAAACAAGAAACAATGATGGTTCCAGGTTATTGCTCATGTTTATCGCAAAAGGCAAATTTTTTCAAGCCTGTCAACTGTCAGCAGGTTGAACACCCTATGACTTGGAGGTTATATTAGACAGGGCTTGTGAAGGATGGCAAGGAACTAAGAAAAAGCGGAAAACGTAAAATAAAGGAAAAGCTCTGTCATTAATATCAGAAATTAATCTTAAAATAGGTTTGAAACAATAATTATTTACATATTTATGTCCCTAAATCTTGTAATATTGAATAATCAGAGAAATGCCACCAATCGATTAATCGTTATGAAATAATCGGTGCTGTGATTAATCGATGCTCTTAAACATCGATTAAAAAATAATCGATTATTTTAGCAAAACATCGATTATTCCGATTAATCGACTAATCGATACCCATCCCTAAACTGAACTGAGTTCCTGCCTGAAGGAGAAGCGAGTAGCTACACGTAAACATTTTCTCTCTTTTCAACATCCGTTATTTATGTGTTATTTCTTTTCAATCCATTTCAGTGATTACAGATCTAGTGAAACAAACCGATAATTTTCTTCTTATTGTACTTGTATTGTACAATTTCTGTTTTTGCTGTGTCAGTAGTCAGTACATGTTGTCATAATCAATTTAAAGGTTAACTGGAACTGATTAGCGGCGATTCAGAAACTTTGCGACATTCATTTTGTAGAAAATAATCTCGTTCTTTGTACAAGTGCAGATTTATTAGTTTGTCATTGAAATATCAAAGTACGTTTCAACTTCCAAGTTCATTGAATTTGAAGGTAAGTTAACAGTTTATTCCATTTGATTATGATGATAAGTCGAAATAAGCTAGCAAGTTTAGAATATAGAAGCACTATTTTTCCTTACTTTGTTACACTGTTTACTATTATAAATTACTCGATGACACTGGACGTGTTGCACCATGCTACAGCAGCTCTATATGCCAAGCCGAATTATAGAATGAATGGAACTTCCAGAATTACCCCCCTACTGTGAAATTTCAAAGACAATAAATAATACGTTATTGCAACACAAAATCAAAATCTGAAGTTTATCAACAGTTATTTAATAAACTCATCAAAACAGTTTATTGGCGTTATAGAAAATTCAATGCGGTATAAATGTCTTATCTGAAGTCTTATGTTGGCAGCCTGCGCGGTTAAATGTCGGCTTTGGCCACAATAACATTGTATTTTGGTGTTGGCTACACTGTCAGCTGACAGGTTATTGTGATATTGTGTTTATAGTAGACATGGCTATTGTGGCCAAAGCAGACATTTAACCGCGCAGGCTGCCAATATACCACCTTTGATGAGAGATATTGAATTTTCTGTTATAACACCAATCAACTGTTTTGAAGAAAGTTTATTAAATAACTGTTGGTAAACTTCAGATTTTGATTTTGTGCTGCAATATTATTTAGGCCTATTGCCTTTGAAATTCCTAAGTATGGGGGCAATTATAGTAGTTCCATTTATTCTATAATTCGGCTTGGCCTGCCGAGCTGCTGTAGCAGGTTGGCCTGTACCGTTTCTACGCGCTACTCGCTTAGCTACGAACTCGCCCTACGCTTAAGCAACTTGATATTGTGAATCTCGGAATTTAAAGGTTTTGAATCTATGAACTGGTGTAAAGCCTCTGTTAACTAAACAACATTGGCAGAAACAACCTTCCTCACTGTGGAGGTACCTGTACAAACATGGGTGTGTTTATGCTGTGTGGACTTCTTGCCCAAATGTAGGGGCATGTGGCAGTATGTGAAAAAGTCCTTAAATCTCAGAAGTTTTTTAAATGCCTTGTTTTGCTAATGGATTCATCCTTGTTAGGCGTGCAACCCAAAGAAGTCAAACCTTCAGAAAAAGGTACTAACCTACCAAGGATAATAATGGCTTCAGTAGACCAATTTCTATTACCTGGGCTTTCTACCGTTGCTTTCTTTATCAACCAACTTATGCACTTTATATTCTACTTAGCCTGGTCCATATTAAAGGCATCAGAGGTGGACTGACTGAGTTCTGTCTTACATCCTTATTCCTAGTTCTGCATCCTTTACTCACACTTGAGGTATCGATGGCGTCAATGCACATTCAAAACATACTTCAGTTCATCTCATAAAAAACGTGGTAACAAGTTGGTCTAGTCATCACTCTGTTTCTCATGAACCTAGAGATAGCCCTTTCAAAAACGCACAAATCCAACTGCCTCACTCTTTCGAGCAGTTTTTGAAATATTGCAGGGCTGAAACTATAACCTGTTCATGATTTTTGAAGGCGCACTCAGGGTATGTCATCTCTTGATGCCTGGTATTGTATGCCATTCCGGGTTACTTGTCGTATATATGAGACAGAGTAAAAGGAAATATCCAGTGACTGTTGAAATGTCCAGTCTTGAAAAAAGGGGTTTACAGTGTGCACGATATTCGCTTGCCGTAATGGTATTGACAGCCCGGTTTTTGCATCTTTAGTACTTCAGAATCCTTTGATGAATGACCCTAAAAGAGTAAATCATGGGAGATGTGGTAGTGAAAAAGCGCGAGGTATGCCATAGTGAGGTATGCCTGTCACATGAGCAGGAGAAAACAAATTCGGGACAGTCTGTTGGTACACAGCAAGACCACACCAAGCAGCTTCACTGGACCCTGATCCCCAAGCAGAGTAAGCGACAAACTGCAGGTAATGTGCTGAGTCTTGTTTTCATTCAGCTGAAAGAGATTCGCCAGTAACCAAGATATTGCAGTTTGCAGGTGCTCTGAAGAAGATTCCTGGACCCTCCCAATATCATCACCAGATTAGGTGAGAGATTTGTCATCAGCAAAAATGAGGGTTGATCCATGATTATCTATCTATCATTTACCATAATGAGGAACAGGGTTGGCTCAAGCAGTAAGCCTTAAGGAACCCTAATCCTGATTAATGGCCCATGAATAAGGAGAAGGAGTGGAGTGTGAACTATAGTCTGTCTTTCTCAATTTATATACTTGATATTGTTTGTAAACAGTATTCACAGCAGTTAGGCTATTATATGTTCTTTTTGTTTATCTTCATCAATGAAATTTAGTTTTGTTTGATGTACTACATACTATAGTTTTGTTTTTAACCTTACTATATTCAATTATCCGATAACCCAATCTCCAATCAATTCGAATAAGTGGAGTTTTAAAAATTGAGTTTTTGCTCTTTCTATGCGTGGAAACAATACTTTATACCCAGCTCTGCATCCTTTGCCCACTCTTGCGAGATGATGGCGTCAATATACATTTACATTATATCACAATACATTCGATATAGATTTTCAATCTTGTAAATGAGACTAGTGTAAGTTATTATTATATAATAAACAGTTGGTATTTGAAGCTATGAAGTCACGACAGAGTCCCTCGGACACAAAATAGGTAAGGACTAAAAAATGGAATACAAGTTTCTTAAACATCCGTATTTAATACTTCTAACTTCATAAACATCTGCTAATATAGCTTGTTTCCCAAATGCAGTAAGAAAATGCTTTACTACCGTTCCTCAGTAGAGCAGTTAATAGTCTTTTTTATGAAAATTATTCATTAATAAGATTTTTTATTTCTCAATTATTGTTTAGTGGGCCAAGTTTGTGAAACCTTTATCATCTGAGCACATCTACCGATAATAATAATTATTATTATTGTGAATCAAATGTTTTACATGATCATTCATGTTTCATAATTCTTATCTTTTTTCTCGCTCATCGTTCACTGTTTGCATAACTTGATTCTATTATCATGGAATTTGACCTGTAGATTAAAGCCTGACATTTAATTTTCCCGAAACAATTAATTTCGAATCACTTCCTATTCATGTAGGTATTGAATCATCATGGCCTTCTCTTGTAAGTTGATTTCGCGAGGATTTGCTACCTCTACGTATTTGAATAGCATCAAGCATGTGACTATCGTTGGAGGAGGGCTTATGGGATCTGGAATCGCTCAGGTGAGCTTATATTCATTAAATCATCAAGATATAAAATAATATTTAAGCTATATTAATGATTGAACTAATGTCAAAGAATTGAATGAATTTGATATCAATGTTTGAATTACTTGATCTTTGTTTGCTTTATATATTTGGGCACGCTGAGTATTCCCATGCTGACAAAGTGATCTTTACACTGGGTTTGAGGATGCATCCTCAACATAGTGCGTAGGCCCTTCTTTTGCGTAGTGCCATCTAATTGGATCTACCCAACAGAATAAGAACAAAACATATATTTCAATCAATTAGTAGAGTTCAATTTTCTTTTATGCTATTGTGTATACCTCATAATTCAAAATATGGGTAAATTTGCTGTTTTTGGCATTCAGCAGCGTTGATTTATCTTACAGCGTTTTATTATTTGTCCTACTTATTACGATAGTTCTATTTTATAGTGTAAAATCAATGTGAATTTTTATATGTAAAATCAAGATTGATATAGATGAACCTTTCCGTAATTAGATTTGGTCTGAATGATATTAGTGTCTAATTAATTTTAATGAACAATTCAGTTTACTCTGGGGAACAACCATGAATAGGCTCGCAACTCTTGCTTAAATGCTTAAATTATACAGGCAAAATCAACCATTGTCTTATCTATATAATTTTTATAATTGTCTCGTTTGTATAATAATAATGTACTGAATATATAATTTTCATATAAATTGTACAATTTAATCGCTAAAGCACGATCAGATAGCCTACATTGGAATTCCGCAATTCTCAGTTCAATTTGAACAACATTACTTATTATTGTTTCACTTCCTTAGAATTTCAAATTATTTTTTTCAGCCTTTTCACTATCAAATCGTAATATGATTTATCGTTATCATTTTTTAAATTAAATCATTTTTTTCGATTTATCAGTTTTTTATTTAGAAATGTATTAGGCTAAACATTAAATTAAATTTGCTTTTTTTAAATTTAATTTATTTTCTGTCATTATTCATTCTTTTTGATATATCAGATGTTTTGTAATTGTAGACTATCGTTAACTACAGTATCCGAATCATATTAACAGTTCATGGCAAGTCATTGGCGTTTATTCTTGGCGAGGTCATGATAATTCAGTCATTTTCTCTGGTCTATGGCCAATCGCATTGTTCCTATAGCAAGCTATTGTAATCTGTTATCTCAATATACAGTATTTCAGCACCCCTTCTTTTAACATCCATCAGAATATGTGTTAATTTATCTTTTTTTTTCTTTTCAATGTTTATTATATGTTTGTTGTATTCATCTGTGCTCCCCGTTAGTCTTGAGAATCGCTTATTATTTCATTTGTTAGTAAAAAGTTGACTTGGCTAGCAGTTGAGTGTAAAAGCCAAATTATTGACTTCCGTTTGGCTGCGGTCAGCATTGAATTCTATTCGTTGTTGAAAAAGGTTCAACAAGTCAAGGTCATTCAGAAATAAGAGACAAATTCAATCCAAAGATTAACAACCTTAGAATGAAACTGGCATTCTCATTTGAACCTATAATAAAATTAAAATCCCCTGTCATAAATAATGTATTAGCATTTCCGAATAATTATTAAATTTCCAGAAAGAATTCAATTTCTTGCGAAATATAAGTAAATATTATTACAGAGATGTTCCATATCTAAGCTTAATGATACTATATCAACATACACCATCGTATTGTTTTTCAAGTGATTCAAGAGTGTATCTGACTCATCAACCTATCCTATCTATCCTATAAACTACACTATATAAGTTACATAAATATATGAAATAGACTATAAAATATAGAAAACTATTTATATTGCCATGGTGTGTAATCTTTATATTTTTTATTCTTCTTGTAAAAGATCATTTATGGATAAATATGTCACCTCATAAAATTTTATTATTTCTATTATCTTTCAAATTCAACTCCGCTGTAATTAATTACGACATTATGAGCAATGTAATTGATTTAGAATCCTGAAGATTGAAAGGAGGTTGCACTTTAAGTATTGTATCTGTGCTTTTATAAGAAATCTGTCAGGCATAAGTATTTACACTAATGAGTTACTGTCACTGATATGAACACTTTCACCTCGCTAATTTGTTTGCACGGTTGTAAATTTGTTCTGATTAAACAACTGATTTTAAAATTCTTGAATTTCTTGTTCCATAACGATCTGCGTTGTTAATATGAACTTTGTATGGTAAATTTAACGTCTTGCAGTCAATTTTAATTGAGAATAAATAATATATTTATTCATGTAGTCTGAAACGTTTTCGAATTGTGATGATTCATTTTCAACAACCTTAAAATCTTGCTGCTTAGCAGTGATTGATAATATTAGTAAATTTATTTAAAAACCTTGGATAATTCTAAATTTGTATTTCCACTGCAAGAAACTGAATTGTTTGCCTTGAAGAACTGTAAGTAGTGCTTGCTTTTCATGATGAAATACTTACTATATTTTACCAAGGCTACCTCTAGACAAGGCCCGGTCCTTCGCACCGGCAACGCCGCTCTCCCCACCACCATCAGAGTCAGTGCAGCACTGTTGCTATACCTTCTCTTTCTCTTCTTCAATTGAATTCATCCATCTTCGCAATTATCACAGAAGGCTTTCTTAACTGCTAGTAGGCTATTTATTAATTGTACTCATTATAACACTTAATGTTGCTATTTTAATTCTAGCAGCTGGTAATAAAATATATTAATGAGAATAACATTCTTTACAATAAAATAAATAATTTATTAAATTGACTTATATTTTGTTTCTCATTGGGCCTAAAATATTGTATTGAAATTCATCTAAAAAATTACATAAATCAAAAAACTTCCCAAATACATTCTGCAAATTAAAAAAAAAAACATTTCTGTGGTGAATATAATAAGCTATAACCTAAGCCTAACCTGACTTATAATACACCATAGTACTCTAAAATAAAATGGTTACTTTTCTATGTTTAGATGCAGGCCCAGGCAAAGATTTAAGTGCATCATTTCTTTGTTTTGAGTAGTTATTAAGCAGAACATTGGACATAATTCCTACTACTTTTCTGGCTAATTCTGCAAACTTTTCGCCTCAATTGCACAATTCTTGCAAATCAACACATAAACTTAAGTCTTGTTCTATACCTAACATTGACAATGTGCAAAGGACCTGTTTCTGACAGTCGCCTGTTAAAAAAGGTGGTTCATTTAAACAGTTTATTAAAGACTGCATGATCCCTACCACATGCTTAGCTATGGATACAACAAAATCTGATGGCACTGACAGTCCTCCCCTATTCAGAGTATTAAAATACACATCGTCTTGCTTATTTGTGCTGACAAGTAAAGAAGTACAATATTTGCAGTTTGTCTTTTTAGACAACTTAAAACTTACGTATCCACACACATGAACTAAGCCAGACTTATCAAAAACAGAGCTTTCTAAATAATCTGTTTCTAAAATGTTATATAAAGTTTCATTTGTTTCAAAACATACTAATTTTTTGTTTACTCTATTATTTTCATCATCAAACAAGGTTTAAGTTTAACTACATAATTTCACGAAACTATTGAAAAAACACTGCAGAACGAGCGCTGCTACACGTATTCAGGAAGACTCTCCGTGCTATACTAGTGAACTGTAACCCGGGTGCGTGGTGTTGCCAGTTTGTGCATGGCCGGCCTTGTTAGAGGTGGCCATGATTTTACTCGTGAAACCCAGATGTAAAATTTGCGTAACGTTCGTTCTATTTTTTTCGTTGTTGAACCATTCTATGTAATGAGAATAATAATATTCCATCTAAATATTGAACAGCTTCAAAATATGAAATTAGTTTTTTTAGCAAAATGATCGCATTACTGTCAAGTTCTGTGTAAATGGTACCGTATTCAGAAAAAGAAAAGCTACACTAATTTTGAACATGGAATAAGAAAGAATATAATTATTTCCAAGATTCACTTTCTATTCATCCAATTTCAAGTTGTAAATCCGGAAATTTGGAAATGTATAAGTTGAAGTTGAAACATTATCGTATCAGTAGTTCAAATATTAAAGGTGTCATGTTGTAAAGCAGTCCGCGTTCGAGCCGTTTGCCAAACATCAATAATAAATGGCTGTTATTGGCTCAGTATGATAGCCTGTAATGGCTCAGCCAGTTATAACCATTTGTTTGGCTCTTGGCAGGCGCCGCGCTTAATGAACTCTCTGTATGCAGATGCTTTTTAAGTCTCTTAAATTCAGCTTGGTATTTTAGAATCATTCTAGATAAAATGTATTATCTTAATCTTTTGAAAATGTGTGATATAATATAACATAACTGCTCAACTGAGTTCAACTATCTCTTCATACTGTACTGTGCACCTTTATGATTCTAATTCTTGACAGAAAAAAGTAGTTGACACACTTTATTCACAGACTATCGAACTTGATTTAAAGTAATAGATTTCAAAACTTATTCAAATTTCTAGGTTGCTGCACAGAGTGGGCACAATGTGACGCTGGTGGATTTGAATGAACAAGTTCTACAGAAGTCGAAGGGCAGCATTGAGAAGAGCTTACAGCGTGTAGCTAAAAAACTGTACAAGGTAATTCTAATATTCTTCCAATGTACTTCGTGTATTGAAAAATCTTCCCTCTTCTTTTTCTTTAAAGACTAGTTCCAATACCTTTATATTTATAAACCCATTGCTCATTATTTGGCAAACATGAACATCTTGCGAGATTGTAAGATGTATTTACTGGATTACTAAACATCGATTTAGCTTAGCGTCTCTGTTTTTCTCAATTTCTTGTTCAATTTTGAATCTTTGATAAATAGAATAAAAGATATTGGGCTTTCGCTGTCAAGGAATAAATTATCATCAATCATATTATACTGAACTAAAAAAGTTGTTTCTCAACTATTACAGTATACAAGATTTTAGAAATTTTATTAACATATTGAAAACTCATATAGTATACTCATGAAAAGAAGAGAGATGTCCCCAATTTCATCTTGATATTAACTTGATGAATTATTGGCCTAATCAGTGAATAGTTAATAGAAAATAGCTATGAAAATGTTGAAGTGAGTTGAGATATGTATCAGAATTATTATAATTCAAGATATTTTTAGAAATATTTCAACAATATTGGATTGAATGTAACAGCCTAATGATTTTTACATCAATGCAAAGTACTTGGCCAACTCAGTGATTTCCAGAAGTTTCATATTCCATAGCCGTCAAATCAAATAAATAATATTGTAGTTGTTAACCTTTTTATGACAAGATATTCCAATTTAAATACTGTAGTTTTTATTGTTGAATAGCAGGTCTTATTGTTAAATAATTGTAAGCAATTACTTGTATTATAGATATTTCACCTTTATTCAGATTTTTTATCACAATAATTATTTGTCTTAATAACTTATAATTGTACATTGCAGGACCAAGAAGCTGAAGCCAAGAAGTTCATTACAGATTCTGTAAGCAGGATCAGTGTGTCTTCAAATCTGAAAGATGTTGTCAAGAAGACTGATCTTGTTGTTGAAGCAATCTTGGAAAAGATGGAAGCGAAGCACAAACTATTCTCCGAAATTGACCCGGTAATATATTTTATTACTCTATGCTTAATTTTTTTTCGAATAATGAAGCTCACATAGGTCTAAGAACTGTGCGTGGGTAATGAGTTGGACCTTCAGTGGGTTTTGATCCACCGGGATATGATTTTACAGCTGCGAACAGGTTCTTTTCGATGGCCACACCAAAGCGATCACCCTTAAAAAAGGACCACTTTGGTAAAATCGATGAGCTCTGAATTCTTCTACTGATTTATTGTAATATATTTACATTCAAACTATGCTTATACATGAATGAGAAAACTTATTTATTCCGATATAATATAACTTGTGTTATCATTCTCTAAAGGTGGCTCCAGAATCGACCATCTTTGCATCAAACACTTCGTCACTATCAATCACCGAAATAGCATCAATCTCTAAGAGGAAGGACAGATTTGCTGGTCTCCACTTCTTCAATCCTGTACCAGTAATGAAATTAGTTGAGGTGAATATTTGAAATTTTTTCTCATCTATAAACTTCATAATAAATTCAATTATTTGTCTTTTCCAATTAATTTATTTTTTCAATCCACATAATTTTTTACTATATGGTGAGGAAATGTGGTTTTTATAAATCAAAAGCATTAGCAATATTTGGAAAAATATTATTATAGCTTATGTACATGATTTTTAATTCCTGGATTTCTTGTTCCATGACGAACTGCGTTGTTAATATTAACTTTTTAAGTAAATTTAACAACTTGCAGTCAAATTTTTATTAAGAATAAGTAGAATTTACTTACTCTGTAGGCCGAACGTTTTCGAATCTTTGAGATCCATTTTCAGAGGCTTCTCTTCTAAACATTTTTCTTGAAAATCTATTCCTGTCTAAAGAGTCTGTAATGAAAATATAGGTTAAAATGGATCTCCAAGATTCGAAAACTTTCGGCCTACAGAGTAAGTAAATTCTACTTATTCTTAATAAAAATTTGACTGCAAGTCGTTCAATTCACTTGAAAGTTAATATGATTTTCAAATTATAATTGACATTAACAATTATAATTGTTTTGTATGAAAATATTGTTGAGCACTCTTCTTGGAACATTTTTCTTTCCAGTATATTCTTGATCTCAATTCATTGTCTTGAATTGCAAGATTTTCTTAGAAGCTCTTTTCTGGAACGAAAATATAGATTTAAATTATAGGTACAGATGTAAATTAGCTCTTTCTATTTTTCATGGAATATGGGATCATCCATCATAAATGCATCGTTCTTCTCCTTTGGCGTCTCCTTTTGATATCTTCCAGCTTTCAATTCCTTCATTTTCTGTAACAAGATGTTTTTGTTGTTGTTTGTGCTTTGTGTCTTAATTAAGAAGCCTTTCTCCATAAATATTGTTTAATATCTCTCTTCCTTCTCCTATTCTTATATTGTTAGATTGAATTTATATAGTGAACTTAGTAATAATAACTGCAGTTATCAATAATTCAGTAGAATTATTTCCTCAAATTATTAGAATAATATTTGTGAAAAAAGGTGTTCACTAGACCGATTTTTTGGAAATTTGATCAAGAAATAATATTAGAAACTTTTTTGTTAAGACGTACCGTACTCTGTGTAATTATTTAATCAATTTTCGCATCACAGCCGTATAATCAACTTCCAACAGAATTACTAATTTAATGCATGTTATACGAATTCACAATTAACAAATAATTATAAATAGATTTATTTCCACAAAGCTCATTTCTATGAACACTTGACAAAATGAAATTCTTAGAATAAAATTATATCAGCGCTGAAAATTTACAAAATTTATATCATTACCGAGAAATGAATTATTCACAAAGACTTCAAAGTTAAACCATTACAAAATTGCAAACGTTATATCACTATGAAATAATTAAAATCATAAATTTTATAAAATATTAAATTTGCAGAATTCATAACATTACAAAAAAAAAAAATCATTCATGATAGTTGCAAAGTTAGATCGTTACAACATTGTTTAAAATATTCAAAATAGATTAAAATATACATATGTGGAGTAGGCCACTTCTGAGGGTTGAATTAACCCTGAATTGAAGCAGCCACACAATCCAATTAAAATGATAGGAAAGAAAGATGAGAGGCTGAACGGCGAGCGCTAAACAGTATATAATAGCATTATGTTATCATAAATTTCCAAAATAAAGTACAGATTCACAATATTTCTGGTACACTAAAAAAATATGAAATATAATACATATTACTGTATGGGTTTTCCTGCATTTTGATCCACAATTCTGATCATGAACTTGTTTGCAGGTAATCCGTACACCAGAAACGTCAGATGCCACCTTCAAAGCGGCGATGGAGTGGTGCAAATCTATTGGAAAAACACCCATCACTTGCAAGGACACTCCTGGCTTTGTTGTCAACAGGCTGCTTATACCTCTGTTGTGTGAAGCCATTAGAATGATGGAACGAGGTTGGTTATGAGAATTCGGAATAATAACATCGTGTAACAACTAGATGCTCAGGCTTGATGTCAGAGTTTTCAGGTCGCACCTGAATGAGTTCAGGGTCTATTGTTTTTTTAGCAGCCGAAAGCAATATGCTTAACTTGTCATCCGAAACATTAGAGTACCCGAGGAAATATCTTTCGTTCAGAACTGGGGCTGATCCAGAGACCTTTTTAGGTTAGCACGTCAGCTGTTAGACCTCAGAAAAAGCTTGGAAAAGTAGTTGAAAACTTGGTAGCCGCTAGCGACTACAGTCATTCTTAGAATTTAGCATTGGATGTGTGATCATAGAATAGGATGTGTATCAGAGTGTAAATTATTATGGATTTCAGTCGGGGATATCATACTCTCCCAAGAAATAGTTTATTGAATCTATCAGTTATTTCGATTGTCAGTGTAATTGATTGCTTATATTATTCAGGTGATGCTACTGCTAAGGATATCGATATTGCAATGAAACTTGGTGCTGGATATCCAATGGGCCCCCTTGAACTCGCTGACTATGTTGGCCATGATACAACATTGTCTATTGTTGAAGGTAATTCATAAAAATTGCAATATTTACAAATATTCTTGATATTTTATTCTAATTGAATCAATAAATTGTTCTATCTTTACTTTTCTAATATTTTTTTTTTATTCTTTAGTATAAATACTAAACTTATACTCTTGGTATGTAAGTACTTACATGATGTAATCTGTAGTGATAAGAGAACCAGTTTGATACTCTGACGCTCTCAAGTTCGACTCCTGATGAAAGCCTGTCCTTTTTGTATCATCATTCCACTCACTCTTACACAAGTTCCAGGCTCATGTGATCCATTTTAAGAAAAGGAATTCGTCACCATTTTACATATGAATATTATCTTGGTTTTCTATCACAACAATATAATATTTATTTCCAAAGTAATATAGTAATACATTTTATTGAGGAATCCTGCACACACTTATAGCTTGTGCGGAATTATTGTGGTGATTTGGTAAAAGAATAAATACAAAATTAACAGGAAAGCCAAACTGAATATATTTTAGAGTAAGTTAGTCTCGCTACCTATCAGACCATATGCCAGAGCGATATTATTTATATATTTCATGTATAAATGTACTTTTATGCATGTTGTTCTACATTGAAGAATGTAACAGCAGAAGGCAACAGCAGCAAAATGATTTTGTGTGCTGGAGATGGTCGTACAGGTTAACAAAATGATTATTATTACTATCAAATTCCTAGTTTTTTTTTTTGAGGATGAAGCCCACATAGGTCTGAGATATGTGCGTGGGTAATGAGTTAGATGATGGTGATTGATGAGCTGGACCTACAGTTTTAGGTGGGTTCCGAACCATTTTTATTATTTATTTTAGAATTTAGGAGAATATATATGGTCTGTTCCCCGAGAGAATGGAGTTAGGCGACTCCTGCTTAGTCAATGACATCAAGATCGGGCCGATTAACAACACAGCCCGTCAAAAAAACTGACATCAAGCGAAAGCGGAATTACAATAGCTGGCTGCAGACTGAGGAATGACTGTGAAGCTACATGTGGCACAATGACCTTCTTTCCTAATGGTCACAGTCATCTGTCCCGTTAGGATTTGTATGGAGCTTCACTCCAAACACTCATGGAACAGACCATAATATCTTTTGAATCTGATGGGTTGGAATGATCAATTTGCTCATTTGCGGGCGGCTTAATTGAAACCGTTCATTTAGCATTTAGCGTTATCCAGGTTGCACCACTACTCTGTATTCCAGTTTACTAATTCTACTCTGTTCAGTAGATTTTGTAAAATTATTATTAATAATATTTCTATGCTGATACTTGAATTCATACTTCTGGTTCTGAGTTGTTGTCATTCTTTATTTGTAGGTTGGCATAAGAAGTTTCCAGACAATCCGCTATTCGAGCCTATGAAGTCAATGAAGGAGCTTGTGAAAGCTGGAAAACTTGGAGTCAAGACAGGCGAAGGCTACTATAAATACACCAAATGATTATAAGACTTATTAGGTAAATTAATGCGAAATCTATTCAACAAACTGCTACTTTTAGTATTTCTTCATCAGATTTCGGTATTATGTATTTATTTATTCAGAATTACATTGTTGAGTACAACAGGCATATCCCAAATAGCACTCATGACACATTGATAAAACAAAATGAGAAGCATAAAGAAATGTTAAAACTTCAGACTAAAAAACAATAATGTTAAAAGTAACTAAATTCAAAATCAATTTTAAATCACTGCAGTCAAAATGACTCATTGATAAGGTTCTTGCTCACACTTGTTGATCCATCATGAAAACTGACAATACTTGAATTTTATGAATACATTAAATTTGAAACTTACTATTTTCTGGAGAATGTGCTTCTCCGATAGATAAGTTCCAGCCAGTAAATTCATTGTAATATATCAATTTGATAGAAATTATATTATTCATTGCTTGAGAAGGTGAGACAATACTTTCTGGGAAGCGTTTCTAAATTTCGATAATTATTTCATTTTCTTCGTGGTGCTGATGCCCACATGAGTCCAATACTTGTGTCTGGGTGATGAGTGGATGATAATGATGTTATGGATGGGCCTGCAGTTTTAGGACGGTCCCGAACCACAAGGAAAGTGCTAGTAAAGCAGATATCGTCATGTTATTTTTTGCCGGTCGCCCGAGCCCTCCAAACCGTACTCGGTGATCAGCTATCACTCCCTTTATTGGTGTAATTATATGAACTATTTATAGTTATAGTTGTATAGTCATCTGTCTGTAGTAGTCACTATTCTTTTTTTTTGTAATTTGAAGAAACCATCAGTTTTTAATAATGGGGAGTCCGATCTCATAAGGCGTCAAATATGTAAGAAAGTATAAACCAATCTGTCTAACAAAACAATAATATATTATGCATTCTGCTTCCAGATCTAATGTGAGAGCAATCTGCATGTTGAGGAATTTCATTCAGTGTTCATTTTAATGGGAGTTGGAAAATAGCTGCCAGAAATCAATGCAATTCCAAAAGCTCATTGTCAAGTAAATATTAGATGAAATAATAAAAAAGCTATATTTTTAAAATGTCAAACTGCATGTCTTGTTGATCGTATAATGTTATATTTTTTAATAAAGTGAAAATAAGATTAAATGTCATTCATCCATTTCCTATTCCTGTTTGTGATTCCTATTTCTGTCTCACAATGTGTCTTTCTCGTTCTTATATTATTTAATAACATAACTTAATCAATTCCGATATTACTCCTAACTCGATGTTTATATTATTTGTTGAAACAGATTACGTAATATTTGTTTAACCATTGAGTTGGGTAAAATAATATAATAATAATAAGTACTTGAGTGTTCATTTAGACCAAAATTTGAATTGGAACCATCATATTCTAAACTTACATAAAAGCATTAAATCCTCAGTGAGAAACTTTTATTTCTTGAGAAATTTCTGTGATTTCAGACTCTTGAAAGTACTTTATTTTGCGCTAGTGGATTCCAGGCTACAATATGGGATTAATTGCTGGGAGGGGTACTTGTAAGAGTTACCTTGAAAAGTTTTGCAAAATCATATATTATTGAAATAACCTGCAATAGCCCTAGAAGAGAAAGTTCCTATCCATTGTTTTGCTATATTGAGCTAATGAGCATTCATTCATTACCTTTGCATAAAATTTTCGTTTATAAAGTTTTAAAGTTATTTTATGTCAGATCTGGCAACACTGGTACAGTGAACTTATTTTATCAAACAAGAGGAATATCACATAGAACATTTAGGTTGTCAAAAGTCAATAAATCCATTTTTAAACAGTCTTACCAATATGTTGCTCCTAAATATTTCAATCAATTACCATGGGAAATAAAATCGAATGAAAATGTAAGATGCTTCTTGAATATTTTGAGAAGTTGGCTAGTGTCTTCTGAAGACTTGAGTTTTCTTGATGCCTCACTTACATAATGTAGGCCCTATGTTGACTAAATTTTTCCAATCTATGTCCAGTTAAGGGTTATGTAAAAGGATAAAAATATTTTTTAAGTTGAATGGCTTTTTCAGGGTCTTATAAATCAATGTATTTAGATTTGCCTTTTAGTATAATACGTATACCTCTTGTCATTATTTTGTTATTGCATTACTGTCTCAGCTGTCTGGAGCAAAGTGTTGTTTGTAATAAAGTGCTGGACTCAAAATTCACTTATACTTTTATTTTGTAATTATTATTTTTTAAATTTCAAGTTGACCACTACCGTAATACTGGATAATGTGGTCAACTCTAGTTCCTGTAGCCTATATTATTTGAAAAATATTTTGTTCTGCTTTGAAGGAATAAATTTCATATTTTACCCAACTCAGTAATTTAACAAAATTATTGAAAAAATTGAATTTGAAAGACTCTAAATTTATCCCGTTAATTTTATTTTAGAAAAACAAATTTTCATTTGCCACTGGAATTTAAAGGGAACTGAGCATTGCACACCTGGGTTGCTTCTTATGTCCAAGAAAATGTTTAACATAATTATTATATGTTTGAAAAGATGTTTCAGTTGCGTTAGTTCTCTCGAAATAAAATTTCATAATAATGGAATCAAACCAGCTAGTAAGCGCTTTGGTACTTCGTGACAACTGAAACGCAAATGACACACACGCCATTAAATTAAAACTACTACTAATTTTCAGTCAACTGAAAATTCTCTATGTAAATCACTATTTATTAACAATGAAACTACAAACGAGATACACATCAGAGAACGGAGACTATTTGGCAAATATTATTTCTAAAAATATTATTTGCAAAATACTCACATATTCAATTTCTCGACAAGTACACTTAATAATGATAATTCTATTAAAACTGATTTTTATTGTCAATTAGTATTTTAAAATCTAATTTTATTTTATTGCTAATTATAGTAGTAGTAATAAAGTATCATATGTTTTTAACACTACTTCTGATCAGATTCACATTTTTATCATTTAGGTAGTTTATTACCTAACAGAAGGTCTAATAATAAGACTCATGTTTTTCAGTGGATTGCATGCAAAATTTAGTGTGAGCCAGTCAACCAAGCTTATTCAGTTAAGTAGTTTTCCAGGCTTTATTCTACTGAATAAATTTCACATTAATCTATAGTCATTTGAATTCTTGATAACTAATTGCCGATTCTTGCGAGAGTCATTAAGATAGTGGAGGCGGAAAGGATTTTCTTCTCTCATTTGGCAGCAAGATGAGGTGGCTGCTGTTTGGGCTCCTCATTCTTATTGGTAAGTTTTTTTTTGAAAATCATTCTATTGTAATGCGTTTCAATAAATTAATACTATTGGAAACGTAGTGGTTGTAAAAATGAATTTTGATTATAATAGAGAGGTAAATAAACTACCACTCGCCAGTGGTAGTTCCATCCAAAAAGCTATTCATTTCAATATTTTTGTGGGTATTCATCAGCCCAACGAGTTGGTTTTTTGAATTTTGTTTATACGATCAATACTTGAATCAGAAAATAAAATGACACGATTTTTAATAGTTCCTGTAGAATAATTTTTCGGGGGGAAAATTACCAAGAAACGACTTGTTAATTGAACTGCAAATTGCGTCATTTTTCTCTCTGAATCAAGTATTCTATAATTGGAAAAATGATCAAGAGCTAAATACACCTACTTGCTACCTGTATTTTATGGTGAGATGAATGTCTAGGAAAAAGCCGGAAATTACAATTTTTAGCGCCCATATACAAATTGATAAGAAAAATGTCATTAATTCTATTAAGTCCAACTCACTTACTTTTCTTACATTTATTGAAAAATGAAATTAACATTAAGAGGAGCAAGTGCCGAATTTATCTAAAGGGCCGGAGCATACAATTTGCAACAATGCTGTCTCATCGGGTTTATCATGTGAACAGCACTGACTACAGAAGGTAAAGTGATAACTTACATATTGGAACTATTCGTTTGTCAGTGCGACAGCTGCGTTGTTATATTGGCATATTCCATCTCTTCAACTATATTTCGGCCATGGCTCAACAGCATGTGAAGACCAAACGTTTTTATAGCCTTAGTGAAGACCAAAACAACTTCAATGAAGTGAGTCATACCATTTAACCATATTGGATCAAAATTTTAAAATAAAGTTAATCACAGTTCCGCATTTACTGTTTTTGCAGCTACAGGCCAAGTTCCAAACAGCAATAGTCACTAAAATAAATAGCTTATGAATAGATTATAATGTAGATCGCTAAAATTAAATGTTATTTACAACCTTAGAAAAAATTGAAATTAATTGCTTTAGTTGTTATGGCTGTTTTGAAAGAATTTCAGTTTAGCTATCACTTCCAATAGAATTCGTTTATCAATTAATTCTTATATTGTGTGCTACTTTCTGCATCTTGTTCATTTATTGTATTTCAACAGACTTCTACTATAAGTCAGTATTGGCAACAGTATCACCAGTTGTACAGACAGGTCAAGTGAAGATAAGAGACACAAATAAACTCAACAGAATATCTCTGAATGACAGAGAGTCATGCTGCAGCTATCAAGATTTAATAAATGGACCGTCATCCGCCAACCTGGACAAACTACGCAGGATTATGATGGAGCGGAATGTCAGTGCCTACATTGTCACTAATTCAGATGATCATCAGGTAATGTAACATTACTAATTTATTATTGTAGAACTGATGTTCTTCATAATTATAGAATTCAAGAATCGCAAATGGTCAAACACATATTAATAATCCTCTATAAAAACTGACTCTGTACTTCTTGTGAGAAATGCATTTTAGTTTCTAATAAGTTTCATCAACAGATCAGCTATTATACATGAACATCAACTATCATATACTTACAAGAAATTCATTGACAGAATTTAATAGAATTGTTCTACAAGTACTGTACCTATTCAGTCATGGAAATGTACACGAATGAATAGTTTAAATTAATTTGAAAACTGCTACAGTATTTATAGTATTTAGACAACCATTCAGACAGCCTGGCTTAAATGGAGATGCCTGTGTGACTAGAATGCCAATCAAAATCAAGGGCAATGTCTATAGAAGGGCTGTTAGACCAGCCCTACTGCATGGATCGGAGTGCTGGCCAATGAGAAAGTCTGATGAACAGAGGATGCTTAAGCCTGCGCTGGTATAGACACATAATGAGAAGGGATGATGACAAAAAAGTCATGAATATAGAGAACAGAAAAGGCCGTAGACGACCATCAATGACCTGGTTGAAAACAATACAAATGACTTGAGAAGATCAAACCTGGAGGAAGAGACAACCCTCAACCGGACGGCATGGCGCAGGACTTCTAGGAGGGCTGACCCCAAATAAATTGGGATAATAGCCAGACGAAAGAAGAAGAAGGTACAATATTTAGTTTACTGCTACAGTATTCACGGTGAGCCGTGGTGGCGCAATCGATTGGAGATCTAGTTTCTGATAAGACTAGGTGGCTGCTTTCTGGTCTCGAGTTCGAATCCATAATTGAGAAAGCATTATTCTAAGGTACCAGTATCCATATTTTTTGTAAGCAGTTATGAGCTTGATAAAAACTTTACCTGTTTGAGAAGTACAAATAAATGAGGTTGTCTATAAATTCAAAATAAGTTTCAGTAAGAGCTTTATTGTATAGAGCCACTCTAGTGGCGAACGCGCGCCTCAATGTACAATAAATTACACCAGCCGGGCGAATATGATTTTCAAAAATTCATCTGACAAACAGCTAGAGCTCTAAACATGTGTATGCCTTTGTGTATTTTGACATTTTTAGCTCAGTCACTCGCTCGGCTGGTGTGGTTTAGCCTTAGTTTTTTTTTAAGATGAAGCCCACATAGGTCTGAGAGTTGTGCGTGGGTAATGAGTTGGATGTTGGTAATTGATGAGCTGGACTTACAGTTTTAGGTGGGTTCCGAAGCACCGGGAAGTGATTTACAGCAGAGAACAGTGTCTTTTTTGCTGGCCAATCTAATCGGTCACCCTTACAAAGAGTGCCCAGGAGAACGCATCTTATCTCTATCTGATTGAACAGATACCTGCTACGGCTCACGGCTGTCACTTCCCTAAATTATTGTGACCCTGTAAAGTAAAGCTCTAAAGGAATGATTTAATGGATATAAAAATTCCGATATTGGAAGTTTTTGTTACGGTACCAAGAGCGCACAGGATAACTACAATGATAAAGCGCTTCATGCAGAAAACACTTGAAAGTCATAACATTTCTTCCAGTGCCATTTGTTTATATTTACCAATTGAGTGTCTACATAAGCCATCAATATAATGGAGTTTTTAAACACAATATTGAAAAATTTCAGTATTGTAAAATAAGTGAGGAGTATATAATGCATTTAATTGAAACCTGGTTGCATTTCCATTAGCCTAAATTAAAATATTTTCTGGAGTGCGATATCTTAATAAAATTCCAGCAGCCGTCCGATATTACTTGGATTCAGTCATTTAAACAAGCAATCGAGAAGATGTTAAAAAATGAGTTTTTGCTCTGTTACTAAATTTAATTGAAAATGATAAAAAGATATGTACATATCAATGCTTATGATTGTTTTGTCTTAAAAGCTATACCAAAATATTATTTTTATTAAAATTGATCAGCATTAATGACAAGACTTAGTCACTAGTCAATTGAGTGAAAATTAATAATGGTGTTGTGACAATTATAAAATAATTGTCACGCAATTGAAATTATAACATATTTATATTGAAGCATCAATGGTGATTGAATGAGAGTGATCATTTATAATGAAAAAACATTTATGTTTTAATACAGAGTGAATACATAGCAAATGCTGACCGTCGCTTGACTTTCTTGTCTGGATTCACAGGCAGCAATGCAATTGCTGTGATAACGTTGAAGAAAGCTGCGTTGTGGACAGACAGTCGCTACCATATTCAGGCTGACAAAGAGCTGGATTGCAACTGGCTGCTAATCAAGGATGGAAATGAAGGGGTGAGCGTTGATCACTAACAAATTGTTTTAATATTACTATATTTCTTGGCTTTTGAAGATGAGTCTCCATGACTCGAAAACGTTTGGCCAAAACATTAGTAAAAATATTATTTATTCACATCAATTAAAATTGACTGCAAGTCGTTGAATTTACTATAAAAAGTTAATATTACTATATTTATCATGTTTATAGTTCTTTACGACGGTCTCGGGTTCGATTCTTGATCAAGCATAATATTTTTTACTTATTTCAAACTTACATTTGATTGTAGTAAGTATATGGTTGTTAGTTATCTTTTTTTTCTACTGTGAAAATTCCTTTACCACAATAGTGATCCACCCGAAAAGATACTAGATAAATTATTAATTGTTTTTTTATTTTTATTGAATTAAATCTTTTTATACGCTCTATAAACTGTTCACTGGCTGTTTTCTATTCTTTTCATTTTTGTGACCACCGCGCTTTGTTAACAGGTTCCAACCATCGAGCAATGGATTGCTGCTGAATTGAAGCCTTTGGAGAATGTTTCAGCAGACCCTCGAGTTATTTCTGCTGGGGAATGGAAGAGATGGAGTTCTTACCTAGGTGAATATTTCAATGTGAATGATTCATTTCAATGCTTTTTTTCTTGGACTTTCCTCGTTTTTCCAATACAAAATCATTATATGAAAAAATTACCAGTTATCTGGATATTGAAATAAATTCTAGGCCTATATGAGAGCAAGGAAATTATCGCTTTAATAGCTATCAAATCAAATCAAAAATGGTTTTATTTCTCCTTCAAAAAATACAATATAAAGGTATACATGAAATACAAAATAAGCAAAATAAACGTATAAATACTGTTCAATACGAAATATAATAAGAGAACAAAATATTCCTCACATGGGCCTCAATATCCAGATAACTGTCAGTTGGCTGCGCACTTCTCTTATAATATACAATTAGTATATTATAAGAGTTGTGCCCCTCATGTTCAACACTATGTTGAAGAAAGAGAGATAAAAAATGCTCCCAGAAGCAGAAAGGATCCCCCGTCCATCAAACACGCAGAATAAGGGCACAACTGAGAAAGAGTAGCAATGAAAGTGTCACAGATCAAGACTCTGGATAAGAATTGTACTATTACCCTAACTCACTTTTATCTCAATTTTAAACATTATCTTAGACTTCGGTATATGCCGGTAATAGTACATTACACTGATTAAAATTATACTGTATTTGAAAAAATAATGTAGATCAAGTTGAATGTGTAGCATGTAGCATGAGTTTAACATGATAATATACTACCGTATTGCTTGAGAAATTCATTTTAATTATTTCTATAGAGTTGTAATGATTACTAATATAATAATATGTTTCGTGTAACAAATAATATTTTGCTGTTTAATGACTGTTGTTTTTTAACTGTTGTTTTTTCTTGTAGCTCGTTACCAGATCAACATGCTTGGAATAACCGACAACCTGATTGATATAATTTGGGAAGATAAGCCAGCTCGTTCCAATTCTTCTTTACTGATTCACGATATTCAGTATGCAGGTAATGCATTGATCAAGAAACTCACTATGAATTTATAAATTCAATGTCAAAATGTAGCTTTTATATATTCAGAATAATACCATCAGTGGAAGTCTTCAGAAGGAAAAATGAGAACAGAATTAGTCATGAATAAGAATAAGAAGAATGAGTCTGTATTATGTATTTATTCCTTCGCGGTTCAAAAATGATTTTGGAAACGTCAAACTTGCATGCATGCAATACATCAAACACAATACAGTGTTTACAAAATTAAATCGAACAAAAACAACCAAGTCAAAAAGTCATAAAAGCATTAATAATTAATATAAGTTTTTCACCAATATTTATCCAACTATTTGCATCATCAATAGTTTATCAATACAGTAACTAAGAAGAACTACTTATTATTGCAGCAGGCAAGTTGAACAAGAGGAAATTGGACAATGAATAATATAGTATAGTCCAATAGAATATCTCATGCTTGGTGTATATTGTTATGTTGTGACATTTTATAGATAAATAAAAATTTATTTAACTTGCACAAAATTGTTCTTCACATAATGCTTAATTTTTTCAATAACAAATTATTTTATATCATGAGAATTTGATTCATCAGTGATTTAAATATGCTTGTTTACACTAATAATATAATAATTATCAGAAAACCGATAAATTAGATTAGGGCTGACGAAGCTTCTTTTCAGAAGTGAAATACATTCCTCAAGCATCTCCAATATAACTTATGTGAGTAAAACATTATTTAAAAGTGAAATACAGTGTCAGTTTTAATAATATATTAGATAATTAGATTCAAATCAGTAGGTACATGGGTTTCATGAAATCACAAATTTTGAATATTTGAATGAAATGAAATCACAAATTTAGGGATACACTTAGTATTCTATCAAGGCTCAATATGCAAACAATTTTCTAACAAGGCTGAGCTGATGATTCTGAATAAAAAGTACGGTATGCTTTTTTCGAAGTGTATAGACCACATTGACATAATTAAATTGTTATAAATGTATTTTAATGATCCTAGTAATAATTTCAGGTGAAACATGGCAGTCGAAGCTATCGAGGATACGTGGAATAATGTCGAGTCTTTACATAGACACCCTCATTGTCACTGCATTGGATGAGATAGCTTGGGCTTTAAATCTGAGGGGAGACGACGTCACTTACACTCCAGTCTTCCGATCTTACTTGATAATAAATAACGCATCAGCAACGTTGTATCTTCCTTTTGAGAGAATTACTCCTGAACTGCGGAGTCATCTTTATTCTACTGATGATGTTGTTTTGTGAGTTTCCAAGAATACTTTTTGAAATTTTATTACACTAGCCTACGTTCTAACTATATCGACTTAATTTGCTTGTTTGGTATTTAATCACTTATAGAAGATATTTCTGTCCTTGATAACATTTTATAATTGCGCTTTTATTTTTGTTAGAAGGTTATTTTCCTTTTTTCTTTAGCTGCCTCCTACAGACCTTGGCCTCCTCAATATTCCGCCTCCATTCGTCTCTTTCCTGTGATATCCGCCTCCAATTCGACACTCCTAGTACGCGGATATCACCTATCACATCGTTCAGCCATCTCGTCCTGGGTCTTCCTCTCTTCCTTGTTCCCATCACCCTTTCATCAAGCAGTCGAAGTGGCTTTCCTAGTGTTCTTTCCTCGCCCATTCTTATCACATGTCCCAGCCATTCTATCCTTCTTGCTTTTATAAATCCTACAAATCCTATTCCCTTCACCAATAGCTTCATCAAACATCAATCTTTATGTTGTGTCTGGCTCTCCAATTTCTTCCATCACATATTGGTCCCCAGATCCTCCTGAACATTTTCCTCTCAAAGGACCTCAGCGCTCTCTCACACCTGCCCAAAATTGTCCAAGCTTCAGCTCCATATGTTACAACCGACCTAACTAGAGTCTTATATATCCTCACCTTCGTCTTTCTGGATACCAGTCTGCTCTTAAATATAATTTGATTTGCAAAATATGCTCGGTTGCCCATCATAATTCTGCAACTTATCTCTTGACTGGTTCTGTTGTCTGCTGTCAGCATTACCCCAAGGTATTTGAACTCGTTGACGCCCTCCAGTTCACAATCATCAGATATTTTCAAATTCCTTGACTTTCTTCTTCTTTTGTTTGCAGACATTCTCATATATTTTGTTTCCCCCATATTTATTTAAAGACCAACCTTTTCAGCCTCCTCTTTCATTTTGCTGAAGATCTTCAAGTTATCTTGATTCCTACATATCAGCACCACATCGTCCGCATAGGCTAATACTTGACTTGTTCTGTTCACTATTGTTCCATTTGTACCTAGCTTCCAAAGTATTGTTTCAAGAACCAAGTTAAAGAGTGTTGCTGAACCTATCACCGGTGGTAAGACTGAACAATCGACTCATATTATTTCCTATTTTAACTTCAGCTGTGGTGTCAGCCATTGTAAGGTTTAAAAGGTTATATTAGATGAGATTCGATTTTTAGATATTAATAACAATAATTACTATCCGGTAACTTGAAATTTTTGAGTCTTATTTGCTTAGATCTTCACTTCTTGTTTCAATGAGTAGGACTCAAACTCTGGAATTGATCTATGAGCAGTTACAATAATTCTCAATAAATGTTTGAATGGTCGTTCATAAAATCTTGAACGATGCTTTTGAATTTTCTCAATTGCTACAGGACCAAGAACTTTACTTAATTAGTCTAATGACTGTTTTAAATAAATATGAGATTTGCTTACTGATTTCCATTTCATTATGTTATCTTTTCACCAACTCCTGTTGTATCAAATAACCCTCTCGAATTTCATTTAATTTGAGGAACTTCTTTAGTAACATTGTCTCAGTCTATGTCACATAAATCATTTTATGAAAGGTAATTATAAAATGTATTTATTCATAAATGATACTTTTATTTTTCAGAGTCGTCCCATATGAGCGAGTATGGTATGATTTGGCGTTGAAAACCAAACTATCCTACAGAGTTTGGCTACCATCCAGGATGGGATCTGCTAAGGGTGTCAGCTACCTCATTTACCTGCTGGTAAATTTTGTTTATTGATTCACTTTTATGACGGATAATATTATTCGGGTGCAGGACCAATATAAACTTTGAAAGTTCACACTTCAATCAAATTTTTTTCACTACTACCGTAAAAGTTATTACGTTTTTACTTTTAGAGTTTTTAAACTTTTTACACTAATGCCAACGACTAGCGGTCATAATTTTCATAAAAATAAATTTGAACTTTACTCACTTGATTGGAGAATGCTTTCGTATCCGGTATGCTCCAGTCAAGTGAGTTATTTGCATTTTCATCCATGCAGAAATAATCCAACATCGCAGTTCGTGATCAAGAAAACAAGATTCCAAAAGCTATTGTTACTCGCAACAGTAAAAACGTTAGAATGATTTAATCTTTAATGAGAGTGATCAATTCTAGCTCTCTTAATATAACATACATTTAGCATATTAAGCATTTGATCGCCATTTTCATCCTTGTATCTTAGTACAGTTTGTTTTCACTCTAGTAAATATTGAGATTGGATTTCTTACTGCAAAATAGAAATTTATTCTACAAAGTAATCAGGTTATTCTGATACTACCAGTAAATGTATTGCATGACGTGACTACAGCTAATCACAGATCCTATACAGAAAAAACAGTTTATCACACAATCCATTTCTCATAGCATGTGAATTACAGCTTACAGAATTTTATTCAATTATTAATACTTCTTACAAATTATACTTTTTAAAGGTACCTGAAGAGAAATCGTACTACGCACCCTCCCCAATAATCAATCTGCGAGCAATAAAAAACAACGTTGAAGCGAAAGGAATGCAGAATGCACACATAAGAGATGCTATCGCTTTTTGCTACCTGTGGGCTTTGATGGAAGAAGGGGTAAGAATAATCAGTCTCATGTTGTAACCGAACTTCGATTTACTTCCATACTAGCTCTTTTCATACATCAATAGCTTTGCTATGTGCAATATAAGAAATTATTGTAAGTTACATATCGTACGTTGCATGGTTAAAATAACAGTAAACCCTATTATTCTCATTTGTTATAAAACAGTACTGATTGTTGAAATTAGATTGTGCGACATGATGTAATTCATCAATGTGTGTGGGTATCCTAGAGCAAGTATGTTTAATATCAGTTTTTCAGAAATGTATTGTGTGTTTAGATTCCCTGTGCGTTTGCTGATGAATTATTCAGTATCTTCAAGTTCACAAGTCAAGTATATGATATATGTCTCCGCTTTTTAAACAGTTACCAATAGGTGAAAAATGGGATGAGCTGAAAGTATCCAAGGTTCTTGAAAGGCTGCGATGGCAACAGGATTTAAATCGTGGACCAAGTTTTGCCTCAATCGTTGCATTTGGGAGCAACGCTGCTCTTCCTCATTACATTCCCACTGCGTCGTCTTCATGCGAAATAAATGAATCCAATGTGCTGATGATCGATTCAGGAGGACAGTATCTAGGTAAAGCATCTTGTTCATTCCGAAAATCAATAAATAATATTGAACTAGAACATTCACAATGGTTATTAAAATAACCTGTATCCATAAACATTCATTTTTTCGCTGATTTATGTGGTTTCACTCATTAATCAAGAAAAAATCCAACATTTGAAGTAACTTGGGTAAAACAGAGAAAGAGAATTTGAATTATCAAGCATTGGTTCCTTGAAATACTCGTATCCTACTCTATAAACTTGTAATATTACTTGCCACATAATAGTGGCTATTCGTTTTAAAAATGGAATTATTTATTTGTATAAATAGCATAGAAAAGAAATCGTTCGTTTTCTGTTGTTTCCCTTCAATCAATATTGTTAATATTTCATACAAAAGTCTTTATAATTCTTGTTTCCATCCCATGGAATGAAATTATTGAAAAGTTTGATTATTTTTTTCTCTTTCTTTTTTATATAAGTTTTTTTCTAAAATCTAATTTATGTATTTTATTTTCAATATCCGTAAAGATTTTTCATGAATTTGATAAAATCTGGTGTAAAGCTAAGTTAGTGGAAAGATGTCATTAATAATTGGCATTATGTACAAAATATACTTTGTCTCAACCAACCCATGGTCCAACATTGAGATTTAATAATGTGCCATAAAAATAATTTTTAAAGCACCATTATCTTTTTTTAAATTGAAAATTAAATTATAATCGCCAGTAAGTTCAGTAAATACTTCAACACAACTAAACTTCAAATATTTACTATAATTTGAAAAATATATTGGAATGAAAAAATCAAATTTGAGTGTATGAGTTAATGCTTTCTTACTCTATCCTAAGTAATCGTTTTTCTTTTTATTTTCAGATTTATAGATTCTATTCCCATGTATTATCAATATTCCTTTGTCACTGTGATTCTCAATAATTTAAAAATAAAATGTATTCTTATTTACTTTCTAACTTCTACCATATTACGTCGCTCCACATTCTCCTTCTTTGGGCCTCGCTCCAGAATACAAAGCCATCATAATTCTCCAATTAACCGAATTCAATGACTTCTCAATTAGTTCTCTGGGTACGTGGATATCTTCTGGCAGTAGAGTATTTTTTAGATTATTCTTCGTCATCATTTCTTCTTGTTTTCTCCTTCTTCTTCTTCATTTAGTCTTGTCTTTACAAATTATTGTTATCAATCTATTTCCCGTTGGTTCAGTCTTCATAATCCTTTGTTTCATTTCTCAAGATGAGATTGATTATACCTTGAGTCCTTTAAATTTTGTATAAGATAACGTTTTATTTATACATATTACATATTCCTTTCTTTGTTCATCTTAATAGTTTTATTGCATTGATTTTCCTCTTTTCCATTCAATACTTTATTCTACTCTTAATTTTTCTCTTTTTACAATTTCATTTTCTAATCAATTTTCCTTAGTCTGTATATTTTATCACTATATAGGCTACATATATATTTATATATATACATATATTTTTCTTTCTTCTATAAGTTGTACTTTTTGTATATGTATTTTTTATATAAGGTACATAAAGGTTGTCTCAATAAATAAATAATCAACAATTCTATTTGATCATTCTGAAAATGGTTTATTGGCATTTAATGATGTTTCTAACAATGCAGATGGAACAATTGACACAACGAGAACAGTTCACTTTGGAGAGCCGACTGAGTTCCAGAAAACAGTGTACACAGCACTGCTGAAGGGCTGCATCGACCTGGCGGCCACGCACTTTCCTCGCGGCCACACCTACCAGCAGATGGATGTCATCATTCGACGCCCGCTCTACAGGCTCGGCCTCGACTACGGCCATGGCAGTGGACATGGTGTCGGTCTGCATCTTGCTGTTCATGAAGGTCGGCTGCTACACTTAAAAACTTACTAGAAGGCTGCCCGATTCAATTTAGATTAGATATCTGGAACCTGACATAACCTATTTACAAATTTAATTTCATTCGCCTTTTTTCTTATCCCTCTTCTTGTTATTTTTCCTCCTCCTCTTTTTTCTACTTCCTGTTTTTCATTCTTCCTCTCTTCTTCTTCCTCTGCTTTTTCCTCTACTTCATCTATTTTTTCTTCTTCTACCTCTCCTCCTCCTCCTCCTTCTTCTTCTTCTTCTTCTTCTCCACCTTCTATCGTTTTCTTAATTTTTCATTCTTTTTCTTCTCCTCTAATCCCCTATCCTCCAGCGTTAGTGTTTCGTCGACAGAGAACAGCATAAAAATGTTTATATAATTAAATCAAACTAAATTCATCTAAGAATAGAAATGTTCTCCAATACAACGATGTTGCATTAAGATTGATGGATTGCATTAAGACATCCATAGATCTTGAGACATGGATATTTTTATCACAACATTTTTTGAGTCATTCATTCAATCGCACATTAATGAAGTTGTTGTATGCACACTATCATTACATTCTTAATAATCACATCTATCCAAATAAATAGTAAATTCAAATTTCAGGCTCAATCAAATATCTTGCCATTTTTGATGTGGTAGTAATAAATAACGAATCGATTGAAATCACACCCAGAACGCTCAGTAGTTGACTAGACGATGGAAAGCTGAAGGAGAATAGTAGTTTATGCAACGGTTGTATTATGAGAGCCTTTAAAGGACGAGTTAGATGTTAGTTAGGGCACGAGCGAAGCGAGTGCTCTAAATATCTCACGAGTGCTTTAAAGGCCAAAAACAACCGTTGCATACACTATTTTATCTACGACCACTGATATACAGCGATAAAAACATTTTCAGAAAAAGAGTCAACATGATTTGCTTCTTTCTAATCAATGAATTGACTAGGTTTTTTCATACAAACTTTTCGATTTCTCAGGCAAAAGGCTCTTCAATGCCGAATTTGCCCTTTCAGTTATTTCTTCGGGTGTTGAGATAATTTCATTTTCACTGTCACTATTATTCATGTTTAGTTGGATAGGTAGATCTATCATGTACCGGCACCAACAGTTCAGCCAAACATACGCATGAGCAACATAACCTATTCAGTGCTTTTATCAGATGCGATACTGTTTTGTTCCGTTCCAGTATTTCGAAACTGGAACAGTGAACTAGGGTCGTGTTATAATGTACGAGTTGTACTGTAATGAGGTCATTACAGTACAAGTTTCAAATTCCATTTCGAAAAAGCTACTGTTTCGATTTCAATTATGAAACTGTAATAATTGCGTTATAACACGGTCGTAGATAAAAAATTTAATGAATGAATGAATGACTACTTCGTTTCATTTTCAGCATAACAATATTGAAGGTCTATGGGTTGGTTGCTTAATAAGAGAATTTGATGAAAGGTGACTTTCTACTAATTGATGTATTGATTATATACCTAAGTCCAAAATTTGAGTCGGGCTTCGGTTTGAACTCACGTTTTGTTTGGTGAAAAGCTCTAAATGAATAGGGCAATCACCGTGAATTAAATGATAGATACAATTCAAAGTATTTTAATAATTATTATTGATGATGTTTGAAAAGGAACTGACAAAACTGACTTGAGACTTTATGATTCTTCCTTTCACTTCCACTTAAAGACAAGAATCACGAACGGTTTCTATTGTTGTCTTATTTATTATACTGACAAAAGTCCTCATTTCTAATAAAAATAATGCTGATTATTCATCATTACTAATTTAATGTGTAAAGACTAAAATTTTCTTCGTGAACTAAAATTCCCCATTCATATGTCTAGTATAGCCTACTTTACCAGTTTGACAATAATTATAAGACCGCAATATATTCATACATTTTATATTTAAAGTCTACAATGCTTGAAAAATTAATCATCTCTGTTTCCTAAAAAGTGTTTAAACTAACAAAGTTTAGTCACCTTTCATATAACATTTGATTTTTTGACTAATGGAGGCAATACTTTACAGACCCAACAATAATAAATTTGTAGTTGGGAAGTTTAAACCATATAACGGGGATTATTTTACCAATCTTACAGTCAGAAAAACTCAAACTGCATTACAGGTTCTCAACCAACCATCTTTACTTTCTACCAATCAAGCGAGCTCTGTTTTCCTTCCATACTATGAAGTATAATTGTTTTTATTTTAGAAGAATAAAATCATTTATTAAGCTATTTGATGATTTATCTTTGTCATAATCAAATAACTAACTTTTCAGGTTTCAACTACACATATGATGTAAATTTCTTCGGCACACATGGTAAGCTACTCATCTTTTGCATCTCCTTAACTGGTAATTCAAATTTTATCAATAAGAAACATTAATCAATTAATAAGGACGTTGTCCCAATATTAAATATTAAAATTGAATACCAATTTTTCTTTGATTGTAAGAGACAGCCATTAATGGTAGCGACCAGGGATCAAGGCGCATGGAGTAGCAGACAAGTAATAACTTCTATAAGATTTTGCCGTAACAACAAATGCAAATACTAAAATATTAGTTTGTAATGTTTTATGTAGCGGGTCCCTTAACAGTGAATTTTACTAATAAGTAACTATATGTCAATCTATTTTATTACAATTCCAATTATTCACCTGTAAAAATGTATTTTTCTTCATCAATTATTCATCATCAGGACCATTATTTGTTACAGAGCCAGGCTATTATCAAGCTCATGATTTTGGAATGCGTCTGGAAAATATAGTTCAAGTGGTAGAGGTCGAAAACCCATTGGTATGTTACTAGCACTTCATATTTTCTTCTCTTATGTTATTTTGAATCAAGGTTATTAAAACAAGGTTGTTCCGTTTTTTTTTGAGAACTAGAAAAATGGTGGGGTATGACGTATTCCAGTGAGTTAAATAGCATTGAGTAACCATATCATTGACAGCTGATCAAGATACAGATTCAAATCTGTGATAAGCAAAAAACATCATTTTTGTACTGAAAAAATGTACAAATAGAGCTGAAATTTGCAAGTAGAGTGGTTCTGGAACAAGTGGTTTCTTATTCGAAATGAGGAATTATTTAAACAGAATTTATTAATTTCGAATTCCTTTAATTGCTATCAGTTTATACTGAAGACTTCCGCAATGGCGGATATTGACAACAGTATTTAATAGCTGATGGAAATCGATGAATGCTATTGTACAAAAATATCAGTCACCACCGGGAATCGAACCACGGACCTCCCAATTGCCGGTCGGGCGCCTTAACCACTAGACCATGGATACCTTTCTGCACAGTAGCATTCATTTGTAACTTGGCCATATCGGCTCGTATCTCACAAGTTAGTTCGAAGTTACTGACAATTGAACAAACTGACAAATTTACTTAAACAGAATTTATTAATTTCGAATTCCTTTAATTGCTATCAGTTTATACTGAAGACTTCCGCAATGGCGGATATTGACAACAGTATTTAATAGCTGATGGAAATCGATGAATGCTATTGTACAAAAATATCAGTCACCACCGGGAATCGAACCACGGACCTCCCAATTGCCGGTCGGGCGCCTTAACCACTAGACCATGGATACCTTTCTGCACAGTAGCATTCATTTGTAACTTGGCCATATCGGCTCGTATCTCACAAGTTAGTTCGAAGTTACTGACAATTGAACAAACTGACAAATTTACTTAAACAGAATTTATTAATTTCGAATTCCTTTAATTGCTATCAGTTTATACTGAAGACTTCCGCAATGGCGGATATTGACAACAGTATTTAATAGCTGATGGAAATCGATGAATGCTATTGTACAAAAATATCAGTCACCACCGGGAATCGAACCACGGACCTCCCAATTGCCGGTCGGGCGCCTTAACCACTTAATAAATTCTGTTTAAGTAAATTTGTCAGTTTGTTCAATTGTCAGTAACTTCGAACTAACTTGTGAGGAATTATTGTCAAAATGCAATTTTGCATTGCAATCTGTAATTGACTAGAGGGAAAGTAACGATTTTTTCTTTTTCTATTTCTCCTCCTCCCCCTCCTCTTTGTCCTCCACCTTCTCCTACTTCTGATAATGTAACTCGGAATTTATAAAAAATCTTTAACCTGAAATCAGAAGTCATGGTGCAGAAATACTCGATTTGAGTGTCCTCAAACAACATCTATGATACTGTGTGTGGAATGCGTTTTAATTTTCAAGTCCCAGTATCTTTAGCATTCTTTTTTTTTGGAAAATAAATATAATTCCTAGTTTGTACCTACTGAAATTCTAGAAAAAACACTGAAATCAAAAGGACTAAAAAGTTAATTATTTTCACTAGTTGTTTTCCCAAGCATAATAATGAAGCAATGTCCAATTACCAAAAAATCAGTCAGCCTATTATTGCTGACAGCCTATATTACTCTCAACATTATTGATAATAAAGTTTTTTTTAATATTAGGAACAACTAATCTTTGATTTCAATATTTTGTTCTAGCCGAACTTGAGAAACACCTTCCTCACATTTAAACCGATAACACTCGTTCCTTATGAGACGAAATTGATAGACTTCAAGCAAATGGAGAAAAATCAGGTAAAAGTTTTTCATTTCTTCTCCACATAATTTTGACTACTAATGGTGGTACTAGAAAAAAGCAAACCGTCATAGGTCCAAAAATTCGTTCCAAGAAGACTGACAAAGGGCTACTATTTGACTAAGACATGAAATTATCATTATTTTAATGGTCAGTGAGGAGTTCATGTCGTCAAGAGAAGCAGCTGAACGATTTGTGCATCAAATTTAATGTAAACAACTTATTGCATATGTATCCGTACAAAATTGTGTTACCAGAATCAACTATTGACAAAACCATTACAGAATGTTCCCTTAGTCCGTTATCTTAGTACACTGTTTGAAGGAAGGAATTCAACGGTCACAAAGAAACTAATTTCCATAATGTCTCGTCTGCCAACATAAAATAAAGAATTGATTAAGAGTTGATAACTGAATAGAAGTGGGATCATATCGTGTCCCATATCTTTTTTTCTCTTAAATATCAATATCTTTTCTTTGCTAGCCCTTAAATACTGTATAATGAATCCTGACTGACATCTTGTTAGAATACAAAAATTGTAAATTATCAAAGCCGGTGACGCATAAATGTGCAAATAATCGTTGAGAGCTCTCAAGACTGACATTGTATTTTCAATTAATATAATATCAATTGATTCTCACTGCAAAAATATATGATGAACACAATTTGTATTTTATAATGAATCTTCATCTATCTTCAGTGTAGATTCCGTTTTCCAATTAGTTCAGTATTATATTTCTTATAAGTAGTAACCTAATTGATAATGAAAAAAGACGAGACAGTTATAAGTGATGTAATTTGACAAATACTTTATCTAGGAACTAAAGGAAAGTTCAATAGCAATGGCGGCTCCGGCAGCGCAGTTGGTTGGAGCGCTTGTCTGTGATTAGATAAGACTCTGGCTGGCTTCGTTTCCTGCAGCCTTTGGTTCGAATCACATTCAGCCATGGATGTTTCTCATTCACCCATTCACCTCATTACCCAAGCACAAGTTTTCAGACTAATGTGGGCATCATCAGCAATAAAAAATGGACTATTTTTTAAATTACTAAGATTTTCAAACCTGTTATTTTTTGTAGATAAGATGGCTGAATGCATACAATAAGAGAATCCGCGACGAAGTTGGCGAAGAGATGATTAGACAAGGACGTCACAAACTTTACAAATGGCTTGTGCAAAAGACTGATCCTGTTTGCAGCGACTAAAACGAACAAAGCCAGGTCACCAGAAAAGTTTCAGTCTTCACCACATTTTCAAGAATTCAGTTACTTGTGTCAATAGAACTTTCCCTACTGTAAAATAATTTAAAAAAAAATCAATTAGAAGAACCAGTTAAATGTCGTTTGATTTTTTTTTTTTTTCTTGAGGATGAAGCCCACATAGGTCTGAGACCTGTGCGTGGGTAATGAGTTGGATGATGGTGATTGATGAGTTGGACCTACAGTTTTAGGTGGGTTCCGAACCACCGAGAAGTGATTTTACAGCAGAGAACAGTGTCTTTTTTGCTGGCCAATCTAATCGGTCACCGTTACGAACGGGACCTACGAGAACGCAGCTTATCTATCTGATTGAACAGATACCTGCTACGGCTCGCGGCTATCACTTCCCTTGATTGAATTCTATAATTCTATAATTATACTTGTTGGTCAGTGGTGTGATTTTGTACAAATGAAATGGTATCTGACGAAAATGGTTTAATTGAAGGGAATATTGATGAGTTATGTAACATACTATAATCGCACCAGTTGTCTTTTATAGGGTACTACGAAGTTATGATTGATATAAAAACATACAACTATAGTCCAGCTCTTTACTCATCACTTATTAACTGATAGATAAACCAGAAAAAGTTTCTGAAGAATAAATGTGGTTGTGACAATTTCTTCTTATTATTTATTATAACATAACTGGTTTTCGAACCATTTATCATGTTCTTATCTTTTAGCTAGACTTCCTTCATTTGCAAAGTTTGTTTGGAGCCAAACCCCTAATTTATTGCTCGGAAAGTCAAATAGCTAGCCGCTTATCAGCTAGTCAACGATATTATAAGTGGACTTTTATTGTTTAACAAACAAGTTACATTCAACACTATTTATACAGGAACAATGAACGTTGATAACCATCACACAATGAAAATTTCAACACAATTTTGTACAAAGAGTAAAGCCCAAATATTCTTGCAATCAAGGAGTGTTACCGTTTCAAGCCTGAAAATATGACATACTAGTGAGCCCAACGGGCTGGAGAACTCGCTTGCAAACAATTAATTTTTGAAAGGGGAACTCATTTGGAAAGCTTATCGTAGGGGTAAGGTAGTAACGAAAAACGGTTGCTTTGAAGAAACTTATTTAAAAATTCACAAGACATATCACTTCAAGTTCAAGTTCATCGTTTCTCTGATATACAGATTTATTTTCCACAAAAAAGACCTACCGTAATTATATACCTATATATCAGGGCAATGGAATATATTTAGTAGATATATTTACTACATAAAAACAGCTGTTCATAATTATATCCAAATATCAGGGCAATGAAATTAGTACTGTAGTATTCATATAACTTGGCAGCGTGTAGAAGATGGGAGGACTTGTTAGATCTGAACCCAACTGCTGCCAAGTTATATGAAAACTGCAATATATCAGATAGAGATTCTATAAAAAACCTGATCACATTTATATTCACCTACAGCTGATAACTCAAAATATATTTTGAAATCTATTGCAAATGCCATCATATTGTAGAATCGTAGAAACAACTATTTTCTATATATAGTGATATATAGATATATATATCAATGAAGGGCCTATTTGATTCGCCTCAGAAAGGATGAAGGAGTCGGTTAATTTTATTGGCCAACGAACTTGACCTGTCTAAAGATACAAAGAATCTGTGTTTCAAATTTGAATTTGATTGATAAAGGCGTTCGAAAGTTATCGTGGAACATACCCACAAACACAAAACGCCTCGAGCCTTAAGTCAAAAAGAAGAACTCGCTTCGCTCGTTCAATTATCTTCGTCTGGTGATTGAATACTATCGGAGCAGTAGGAAAGGTATTCAAAATATTTACTGTAGTATTCATATAACTTGGCAGTGTGTAGAAGATGGGAGGTCTTGCTACATCTGAACCCAACTGCTGCAAAGTTATATGAAAACTACAGTATATCTCAAAACAAGATAATTCAAGCCAGAAAAAACCGTAATTTCAATTGAAAATAATTGACTGTAGTTTCCATATAACTTGGCAGTAGTCGAGCCCTAATGCAGCAAGTCCTTCTATCTTCTACACGCTGCCAAGTTGTATGATACTACAGTACTTCCATCAAAGTGAGGATAAGTGTACTTTTCTATTTGGGGAATTGGGATATTCAACACTTTACACAACAGTTGAAGCTGATGGATATAAAAATAGAGTTAATGAAAGACAAAGCAACAAAGAGAAAATTAAAATCTAGTAATTTATTCAGTTTTTTAATAAGAAATAAAAAATAACATAATTACTCTTCCGCATACCGAACTCTTCCATAGCACAGGACAAAACATTGATTTTATTTGTCGATTGCTACGTTCCCGCTCGAACAGGAGGAGAAACTAGAATCACACCGTCTCCACGTACAAAAAGCATGGGAATATTTCTCTTGGTTGATTTATAAACTTCTTCATAAGTCTCTTCATCTATTTCAACAGTAGTAACGGTTTCTTCAGCTTCACCCAGTACCATATTCAAGTGCTGATCATAAGCCTGAAACAAGATTGATTTCTGTGAATGTTTAATTTCAAACGAATTGAACATGTTGAGGAAACTTCTCTATATTAGTTATTTTTTAGTTAAATTTCTTTAGCTCTATAATTTTAGTAATATTTACTAAATAAAAGTAAGTTGATCACCATTATCTGATAGGCACCATTTCTGCTCATTAACCAGACGGTTATCAAATGTATTCTCGCTTGACCCTCATGAATTTATTTTAAGAAAAGGATGGGTTGTCAATTAAATTGATAGATAAACTGGGTCATTGTTGTGATGTCAAGATGGGAGATGCTAAACCTTCAAAATATAATGCCAGTGAATTCCATAACGATGATAGACTTTGTGTGACTTTCTATTTTGAAGCAAATTAAAAATCTCATTTCTCTGACAGTTTAATTATTATTTTTTTAGATTATTAATAATTGTAGTTATACATCAGAATTATAATATGAACTAGGATATGGAAGGCTCTTGATCAATGTAATGCAAATTGAGTAGAGATTTCTTTTTCAGTGTAAGCCAGCAACCAGAATCCTGAACCACTCATTTTTGCACAATGACATAAGGGGATTCAATCTTTAAAAATTAGACATGCTTCAAGAGTTTTGAAGTGAATATGCGAAGCATTTCTATTCGTTATCTCCGAATATTCTATTAAGAACCTTCAATGAAGTTCAATCTACTGAATAAGACTGACGCTGTCCAAACCACTTTAATTATTAAAACTCGAGGGACTATAGTTTTGACTGTTACATCTTTATCAATCTCAATGAACTGTTTATTGAGATTGATAAAGATGTAAGTCAAAAGTAGTCTACCGTGTTTTAATAGTTACAGTGGTTTAGACAATATTAGTCTTATTATTATAGATAACTACCACAATATCATCACCAAGAAGAACTTCAACCTGTTTTGTAACCATTAGATCTCGGACACGAAACGAGTGGTGAGTGGCTAGAGAAAAAGTTTATGTTGGAGTAGGCGGCAAGTGACCATTCGAACCTTGGCTGAGGCCCAACACCAGCCTCAAACCGAAGGGGGGACAAATGAGATGTATCCCTATCCTAAAATTCTTAACCAACACTAAAAGCTGTATTTGTGTCTTTTATGAGGGTGAGGGCCTTTCTTAGTTGATATCCCCCAAACAAATTTCTGGTTTCACCCCTGCCTTACACACAACAATAATTCTACACAAACTTACATGAAGCCTTCCTTTAAGCTCTCTTTCATTCCTCATTTTTACATAAATTCTTTCATCCAAACTCAGTCGAATTAGATCCAAAGGCTCCTTGACGGTTATTGCTGGAATCTGTAAAATCATAACAAATATCTCGTTATTCCATGAATAGAGACAATTAGCCATTTATTTCAAAAACAGATCTGTGTTGAATGTCTTGCAGCCAACAAAAGTATTTCGATTTATTTTGTTCTAGTTAACAAAGAGAGCTTTGTTATTATTTAACACTTCTAGCTACTGTTTTAGAGCACGTATTAATTGTCTAAAAGACAATCAGTCCATAAAGACTGATCGATCCCAGTACTAGTAACATTTATATTATTAAATTAAAAGAAATGAACTCCAGTGTCGCTTGATTGGCGATTAAAGTCTTATCAAAGTTTGTGTGACCTCTTAATATAAATTATTAAGATTTAATCTAATGAAGAGAAATATAATTGTTTGGGATTTTGTTTATAGCTTACTCTACCTTTTATTGGAATGAGCCTAGTTAACAATTATTGATTTCAAGTTGAATTTTTTTTATTGCTGATGATGCCCACATGAGCCCGAGACTTGTGAATGGGTAATGAGGTGAATGATAACCCATAGATGCCAGACGGAGGAGCGGGATTCGAACCCACGACCGCTGAAGCGACAGTAAGTTGAAGTTGTGACGCCTCAACCAACTGCGCTAAGCAGCCCTGGATTACCAGAAGGCAATCTTATTCAACTTCATATGCATAAAATACATTATGTATGTTGAACAAACCAGATGAGTAATGGTGTCTGGCCACTTGAAGCCATGCTGAGTTGCGCTGTGCTGTGCGGCGATAGCTTTTAAAACCAATCCAATAAGAATTTACTTTAGATTTGAATAAATTTAGTTGAACCCCACAATGACAAAATTGATTTAAGTGTCAATCATCAATATTTGAAGTCCTTGGGTTTCAAAATGTTTGAAAAGAATATTTGCTAATTGTCTGGAATCGCAGTCTTTGGTAGTCCCAACGTGTAACAAGCTTCAGTCAGGGTATCTCTACTGTCAATTAGGCATAACTTGTCAAAGGGGATTTAACCCAGGTTAAAGCGGATAGGAGCCACCACATTAGAATCTGAGAAACAATGACCCAGCCAGCAGGCTGACAGCAGCCAGGGTAGATGTATCCAGGGTAGGTGCTCCATTATGTCCAACCACGTACGTTTTTCTGGACCAGCAATGACCAGATGATCTCTTGGTGTGCTTTTACAGTGCATAATCCAATACTCAATGATGATCACCAACGCAAAATCAAAACATATGCTGTGGAGTGGTGTGTGACAGATTGCAGCAGCAGCAGTGAGAATACCATCATTTCACAGCATATGTTTGATCAAAAAATCTTGCAATGGTGGTTATCCTAAGTAAACTAATTGCATGCTCTACTGTTTAAGCACTGTTTTAACTGAATGAGAGCTTTTTTTTTTTGAGGGTGAAGCCCACATAGGTCTGAGACCTGTGTGTGGGTAATGAGTTGGATGATGGTGATTGACGAGTTGGACCTACAGTTTTAGGTGGGTTCCGAACCACCGGGAAGTGATTTTCAGCAGAGAACAGAGTCTTTTTTGCTGGCCAATCTAATCGGTCAGCGTTACAAACAGAAACTACGAGAACGCAGCTTATCTATCTGATTGAACAGATACCTGCTACGGCTCGCGGCTATCACTTCCCTGATAGCTGCCTTATCTTATGCATGAGATGCGTTTTATAGTGGTTACATAACTATAGATTTTAAAGATAATCAGAACTTTGGAAGTGCTTGACTATTTTAGAATCAATAGCTGAAATTATAACTATTTGACATACCCACATAGTTTGTCCCTTTACATGACCATCGTCAAAATTTAAAAGGCATGCTTAAACTGAGACAGTTTTTGAGCTGGAGAGCATTCTATGCTCTTGCTGCAAAATTAACTTTCCAATACGTTCTTGATATAGTGAGCAAACGTAGTCAAGTTAGATTCATTTCATCCACCAGGAGTCAAACTTTAGGTTATCATCAATGAGCCTAAGCTCATAAGGGGCCACATTTATAGTGTCTACACCAGATTATCACAAGTGATATACTTCTGCAAAAACTGAAGCCTCTACTCATAAAACAACACATTGTGGTAGTTTACTTTGCCCTTTTTCACAGCCATGTGATACATGGACTTCTATGTGAGAGTATGCAAGAATGACCTCAAACTTCGGAATAAAGGCATTCCAAATACTGCAATAATTGTTTCTGTGACCCATTGAAACTGTATGCATATTTTCTTCAGTCTTGACATTTTGGTCATAAGAAAATATTTTCTGACCAGTTTACACGACAAAAGAATAAGAGAAATCTGATTTGCATCCATATAGAGACAACATTGACAAACTACAGTATTAACTTTTTGTTGTAAATTTAACAACTTGCAGTTACAATCTGACTGAAAGTCATTAAATTTACAACAAAAAGTTAATATTAACAACGCAGATCGGATTTCGAACAAGAAATCCAAGAAACTGCAGTAATAGCAAGAAGGAAGATTCATTTCTCTTCCTTACTCATAGACTTTTTAAAGTCTTGCCGGAAATCGGAAACCTGCATGAAAGTGTTTTTAGAACTTGAGTTAGAGCCTGGCTGAAATCCACACCAATCTACTATATTAGAGCACTACGCTACTAGCTACTAATCTACAGTTCTGATTATTGAATACTTTGAGGCCATGCAAATAGTCTAACCCTGCCACCAGATACAGGTGTGACCTTGCTGCCACTTCAATGGTTTTCAGTGCCCCGCCATTGGAAGTTACACTATGCCAGTGGCTGGGCGTTGATGGTAGAGGGACAAGCTAGGGTGAGGGGGAATTATTTCCCTCAAACGGCATTACCATGTCTAATTTGACTGGGCTATGAGTAGTTGTTAAGTTCAATATTAAAATACTATAAAATTGAAGATGTAAATTAATTTTAATATCATATGTATATAGGTAAAGAAAAGTAGAAAAGTACACTTTTTACACGAAGAATTGAAGCAGTCCAATACTATAATAAAAAATTTCATGAGGAATGCAAAGAGATAGAGTTCAATAATGATGTAATGCTTCATGAATAACATTAAACCACTAAAAAAAACATATTAACTGATAGTTTAAAACCAAATAACACACAGCAAATTTTTTTGATCTCATCAAATCCTAATAGAATACTACAATTTGGAGCGCAGCTCTTCGATTCTCGCACTTGCTTCCTTCTGCAGTTCAGTAAGTTTGATTGCCAAGCCCATATTGCCTTGAATTTTTACTTTTCCTTGGAAAAATGCTTTCTGGGGATTAATTTTTCCCGAAATCAAATCAACAATGTCTTCATCATTCATGATGAATGTTACATCTGGTTTGTCTTTTCCATTAAATTCAACAGAGCCTTTCCCTGTTTTTGCATTGATTATCCACATTCCTTCTGCACCATTGGGCCCATTCTTACCTTTGAAACAATAAATGCCTCGAACACGTTCAATAAGATTATCAGAGTCTTCTTCCATGGCTCCCTTTAAAACTTTAAACAAAACTAATGCCTTGAAGATGTCTGGGTTAGGACTGCTGCTCAATAGAGTTTTTGCAATGGTGAAACTGGTAGTAGCGTGAGGCCTATAGAGTCTATACAAAGCCACAACAGCTGCCCCTCCTAATCCAATATTATGCTGGAGGGCCAGTTTGGCATTTGGTACCTGTCTATTACCAGCCTCTCCTCGTAATTGCCAGCATAATTCTGCACATTGAGCGATACCTGTAGCTCCTAGAGGATGCCCCTTAGATATCAATCCTCCACTCGGATTGATAACATGCCTACCTCCATAAGTATTTTGACCAGCATCGATGAAATCTTTAGCTGTCCCAGGTGAGCAAAGACCCAAAGCTTCGTAAGTGATGAGTTCGTTGGCAGAAAAACAGTCATGAAGCTCAATAACATCAACATCAGTTGGCTTTGTATTTGTCTTTCTGTACAGCTTCTTGGCAGCATTTTTAGTCATGTCATAGCCAACAATTTTTATGCAGCTTCGTTCATTGAATGTTGAAGGTAGGTCTGTTGACATTTCAATTCCCAAAATTTCTACAGCATTGTTTTGCAAGTTATTAGCAATTACAAAATCCTCAGAAGCTATAATAGCTGCTGCCGCTCCATCAGATGTGGGGCAGCATTGCAGTTTTGTCAATGGTCCAAAAACTCGCGGAGAGTTCATTATCTCTTCCAGTGTGTATTCTTCTCTAAACTGAGAATATGGATTGTTGACAGAGTGTTTGTGATTTTTGTAGGCAATTTTTGCAAGATGCTCGGGTCTTGTACCATATCTTTCCATGTGTTCTATTCCAGCGTTACCAAACATTTGAGCAGTGATGGGAGATGCATCTAGTCCAGCTATGTCCGCCATCATTTCGACATGTTTATCCATAGGATTAGTTCTATCCATGAACTTGGTCATCAGTGATCCACGTTCCATCTTTTCGAAGCCTAGAGCTAATACACAGTGACTATTCCCAGATTCTACCAGCTGTTTTGCAAGAATCAATGCGGTTGAGCCAGTAGCACAATTATTATTTACATTGTAAATTGGAATACCATTCATTCCTAACTGATACATTGCTCGCTGGCCACATGTTGAGTCACCATATACGTATCCAATACACGCCTGATCAACAGAATCAATAGGCAGTTTAGCATCTTGTAGAGCTTTAGTCACTGCTTCTTCAGCCATCTGAGGATAATCAAAATTATCTCTGCATCCTGGTTTCTCGAACTTTGTCATTCCCACTCCCACGACATATATTCTTGGTTTAGATTCCATTTTTTCATTGAACCCTTTGTTTCGATTTTAAAAGCTGTCTCCACCCTAATTATTTTGCAGGAGACTAATCAATCAGAGATAAAAGACATTCAAACTGAGAATAAGTGAATAGCCGGTCCAGTTAGTAATGTTTTGCGAAATTAGCTTTTAAATTAGTGTTACTGAAATTGTACAGATCATCGCATAAATACCAACAACAAGGAAGGTCTAAACATTTTGAATGATTACAGAGCTTCAAAATGGTATACTTACCATTTCGCCTTCTTCAGCCATTCTTTAGGTTATGTCTCTTTGAATATAAAATGTAGAGATAGTATGTTCAGAATTCTCGAATTGTGAGCTTGAACCGTATTTTTGAAACTTCACTTCTAATACCGTACACAATTTTAGCGAACAGTAAAATGATTCAATTTCTAATATAGTATTTCAAGTTAATGTTTGTTTACTCAATGTCTGCGGTCTCAGACCTATGCCCTGCGCCTGCATTCGCAATGGCAAAAATCAGCAATCGGCATTATGTCAAACAAAAAATTGTACTTCGTCGCTGGTGGCGTCCAAGCCACCCTGAGGTGAGATTTTTATCTTGATTTACGAAATATTGAAATTAGTATTTTGTTATTGAATTCTAAGTAGCTTCTAACTTTATGCATGTTTCTGTTTGCTATATTTTGTAGACAGGTTTGAAAAAGTGAAAGAGATTGATGACTGACGACATATTCTGCTAACACCCAAACATAATATTTCAATGGCATTGGCTTCTCGTGTAAAGTGTCCGCCATTTGTGTTCTGAGTTTGTCTATTTATCAGTATCGGTTACATTATAAATGTTTTTGTGATACGATAATGAATTATTTACTTGAAAGAATAGTTACGATTACTGTTTTCAAATTGGAATAATGGTGAGTTTTTGCTTTGCAAACAATTCTATTATCCTACTCATTCATCTTTCATATCCACTTCAAATCTGTTAACTGTATGCTTACTGTATTCAATTGAACGTAGTTTCCGTATAATTATCTTTTAACTTATTTGACTAATCCAAATTGGAAAACGATATCGCACCTTACAGTTTCAAATCAGTCATGATATTAAAGATTTATCTAGTTGGGTGTATGGTAGCTTTTCAGAATTCTCTGTACCTATTGAAATGGGAAATTGTGATATGGGTTTGGTCAAGATAACCCCTTCATGAATCATGAAGTACCCCAACCTGGGAAGTTATATGAATTGTTCGTGGTTAGCTTATTCCATCATTTCCTCTTTTACATTAGCTCCATAAAATATCCAACTTGTCAACTAGCATGTTTTTGAACTCAAGTAGAATAATATAGGCCATTATTTTGACCTTATGACTTTTCCTCTACCGTTCCTTTCCCTGTATTTTCAGATTAGAGCTGTATTCTATGAGATTGCTAATTGACTAGGTTGAATATTCTCCAATTATTCCTTTATTGTCAATTTTATTTTCAACTTCCTAAACTTAAATTGATAAAAAGAATCATCCTTGTACAGATTGGATTCAATGTTGTAATACAGCTTCTCTTACTTTTGTGAGCAATATTATCAGGAATTGTTTGCCAGACGTTCCAGATTTCACGGGATAGTCCCTTATTTTAAGAAATTTCCCTGTACCACGTCACTGAAAGTTCGGGACGTTGTTTGCCCCGCACCTTGCCGATCTAGTGAAATAAACAGCTTTATTAAGAAGCTGGATGTCAACATTGACAACCTCTATGAATCAAGTTTAAGATCTCAAGAACATCAAGTTGCTGGTGCTGAGTGAATGCAATGAAATTGATGAAAAATCCTTTAAGCTAGCAACTGTTACCTACATGCAAGAATCATTTAGCTGTGCAGGCTGCCAACATAACACCTCAGATGAAATTTTCTGTGATAACACCAATCAACTGTTTTGATGAAGGTTTAATGAAAAGTTGTAGGTAAACTTAATTTTTTAAATTTTGCATTGCAATATTATTTATTGTCTTTTAAATTCCATAGTAAGGAGTAATTCTGGAAGTTACAGTAATTCTATAATTCGGCTCGTCCTGCTGAAGCACAGTCGGCCTGTAACTTTTCTACTCGCTCAGCTACTACAATCGCCCCTTGTCGTTGTAGCTTAATTTATAATTAGTACCGTACTATACTATAGTTTATAGCATTAGTACTATACTATAATTTATAGCGTTAGTACTATCCTATAATGTATAATTCGTATTATATTGAGGCTACTATTTTACTGCGCATTGCGGTGGAACAAGCTTAACGTGACCTCGCTAGATCATCCCATTAATGGGAATGTACATAAGATTCAATTCATACATTATTGAATTCAGTATCTAGGAATTCACGATCTAGCGAGGTTAAGTTAAACTTGTTCCGCTTGGCCTCCGTATAATACATTTAAGGTTTTTAAGTACCGTACCTTATTTTATTCACTGATGAATTCATTTTCTTAAATAAACTACTGTAGTAGGTACTGCTAAGAAGATGGAAGTAACTGATATTATAGTTAGAAGGCTTGTATGACCTGATTTTCAGTTCAGATTCAAAATCTAATTCAACTTCTACTTTCTATTAAAACAGAAATGTATTCTATTAACATAATTAATTTAACATTTCAAGCCATTAATTCTCTCGAATTTAATTCCAAATTATTTTTGTTCAAAATGTAAAACAAATCTTGATAGCTTGTAAAAACTTATGTTTAGATCCTGCTGATTATTCTTTGAACGAACTTTTAAAAATCATTGTTCATCTATAAACTCACGTTAAGACAGTGATAGTAGTAATAATAATAATAATAATAATAATAATTGCATTCAAGCTAATGCCATTCCTCCAAATGTGTGTGAAATGTCTTTCCTTGTCATCCTGTCTTTCCTGTCTTCAATCAACTTGTCTATTATTATTTTTTTATAACGGATGTCCACATGAGTGGAGACTTGTGCATGGGTAATGAGGTGAATGGGTGATTGATGAGAAACATCCAAGGCTGAATGAGATTCGAGCCCAAGGCTTCAGGAAACTAAGCCAGCCAGAGTCTTATCTAATCACAGACAAGCGATCCAAGCAACAGCGCCAAGCATAGCCGCCAATCAAACGATTGCATAATTACATGTTTGTTTTGTTTATTTTTCAATATTCTACAAGTGCTGTTATGTTTGAGAACATCTGTTTAAAATCAATTATTGTTCCTAACTGCATACTAGAAATTTTTTTTTATTTTGTACATCTAATCATTTCATCCTCCATCTCATCATCTTTAGTGTTGAATTGAAACCTTTTCAAAAAGTACAATAATCATATTAGATTTATTCAATAATAAATATTATTAATCTAAAGCTAGCTGTAGCAGTGCGACCTCTTATTCGTCTACTAGCTGTATTGTTGATACAGTGTTGACAGCTCAATGATTGATTTTAATTTGTGCAATGGGGAGTCGAGCTCATTCAGGCTTTCACTCCCTGTTAAAAAGGATGTGATAATTGCATTTCTACTCTTACTTATCTCTCACATTGAGTATATACCTCAATAATATTGCTACATTACAATGGAGCTAAGAATTTACTTTTAAAATACCAACGAAGAAGATAGAACCCAATTGCAGTATACATACATAATTATGTATGTTTTATCTTTTTTATTAATGTGATATTATCATGTTGTGTATTTGTATTCATAAAAACCTGAGCCTCTAGTCTTCAGCCAGAAAATATAAAATCATGATAATGAATACAGATTAACACCAGTTATTATCATGATTTTATTACTTATGTTCTTTATTGTATTCAACTTGTCAAATCGGTCATGCCTGTGCTCATTTTTATCTTTGTTGCGAATCAAATTTACGTAAAGATCTTCAATGAGAGGCATTTAATTTTTAATTGAACATCCTGATTCAATTGCTTAAACTTCTAAAGCTAATTGTAACAAACATTTCACGGATTTAGAATCAGCATGATTCACAAATAATTTGATGAGTAATAGCCTGGTGCCATAAGTTAGTTATCTAATTTAGTAAGAAATTTATGATAATGATGAAGAACCCCGGTCTTCTAACTGTTAAATTTATGCTTCACTTATCTGAATTGTTGCACAATATAAATTGTATTGTCATTATTTTTATCATTCGATTTTAAGATTTCCTCAAATGATTTGATAGTTACTGCGCTTCTAGTTGAAAAGAAAAACTTATAATAGCAAAAATCTTCGTAAGGCGATTGCCTTGGTATAATTATGTTGAGCTACTTTTACTCATCTATACTAGTTACAGTACTTTTTGTATTCATAAATTTGTTTGGTTGATAATTGAATTATCTTAGCTGAAATTGAGTAATAACTGAAAATATCAATGAACTATCTATAGAAGTCTAATCGCTCAACTTCTATTTGCTCAATTTGTCAGTGATCTCATTCAATAAACTATAACAATAATATAATAATGTTTCAGTCATAGTTTTCAAAAAATTCATAACATGATATCATTACGGAATCGGTCTGTCTAAAACTCTTCAAACGCTATTTTCTTGCACTTTGAACTTATATTAGGCCCATATGGCTGTAATCGTTTTAAATAAGTAAAATGAAATATTAATAATAATATCAATGATAATAGGAATATCAATAATAATAATAATATAATAATGATAATAGAAAATTTATAGTAATGTAATAGAATGGCAAAGTATAGAATTTATACATTACACCAACAGTGATATGAAAATTAATTAATTTTAGAATACTTTCTTCGATTAAAATCAGAGGAGGCTCAGGCAGTGAAGCTTCGTTACTAGAGCCTAGAGTCAAGAGTGAACACATTTGATCAGTGAGCCTTGATGCTCTTATTGCTCGCTGCTCCACTCTGTTTTACACTATTCCACAGTATGTGTGTTAGGCGCTAGTTTTGAAGCTCCACTGTTCAAGCATTAGCAATGGCTTAGTTTCCTTAGTCCAAATAAGGAATAAGTATTCTAATGAAAAAAAAAAACTTTAATAAAGTACCGTTTGTAATGATTATATTATACAATATATAGTCGTAATAAATTAGGTAGCCTGGTTTCTGCATCTCGACTCCTAGTACACTTCTATTTTTTTTTATCGTCCCCGGTACTACCTCGAACCGACTGATCTTGTCTGTAAAAAATACCCCCAAAAATCTACATACATTCTAATAAAGTATCCAGTTATTGATTGAACTTTCAGAATAAATCATGACAGTCATTCTTATCAGAAAATAATAATAATTATTTACTCACATTTACAACGAGATCTTTCGGCTGCCACGCAATCATATCTGATTGACAAATTATCATTATTTTCTCATTAAAAATGACTGCAACGTCGTGATTTATTCTGAGAAGTTTAATTAATACTTGCAGTTCGTAATAGAAGAAGAAATTCAATATTTTTTAAATCTAAAATTGCACAATACAGTAGAGAATAACTACAATATGTAGTGGGGATTTCGTTGGTGGGTAATTTCCGAATTGTATTTTTATGAGTGAGTGATGTTTGTTGCAGATGCTTTCGTGAGTGGAAGGTGAGCGTTTCTGCCTGGTGCAGAAGCTGAGGAAGAGATGCCGCTGCCGAAACGGTTGGTGGAGCCAGTGCATGTGGCGCGCGGCACCATCCCCGACGACTTTCCGCTGCCATCAGAACTAGAAGCGGCCACCAATGGCACACTGGCAAATGCTGTGCGCCAACTGTCCAGCCTCAGTAGGCATGCTGAGGACTTGTTCGGCGAGCTGGCACGTGATGCCCACGTGCTTGCCGCACGTGCCAACTCTCTGCAGGCACGCATTGACCGGCTCGCCGTCAAGGTCACACAACTCGATAGCAATGTTGAGGAAGGTCAGTCTCTTTACTTCACTTTTTTACCAAGTAATGAACTCATAATTTGCGTTAGGATCTTCTTGATCTTCCATTTTTTTGTATTACTATGTTTATAGAAAATTAGTAGAATAGAATAATGTATATTGTCAATCACAAAAAATATACAATATCACATACTATATTATAGGTTAAATAAAATACAACCCCCCCCCCCCCCCCAAAGAAATTGAAATACAATACAAACTAATAAAGGCAAAAATTCTGGGTGCAATGAAATAGAAGATTTCCGTCGACGCTCAGGAGTTTTAAAAACATTATCATCTCAGATCATTGATGAAATAAATCAAAAACAGCTGGTTTTAAAATACAATATAGCCTACGTTAATTGCAGATAGGATAAACTCGGTTTATGGAACCGGAACTCACCCATGTCAATGTGAACAGCTTTATTTTTAGCAAAGCAATGCAAAATTAGGTATCTCTGAGGATAAGGCCTAGACACAATCGTTTAAGATTATAAATATAAAGACATTTTTATAATTTTATTTTTCTATAACTGCTCGTAAATAATTAGGTAGGGCACCAAAGTACCTATGTAAAACGGCTGTTAACTAAGCAGCAAGCAGTAATCTACTTTACGGCTCGCTTAATAAAAAATAATCATCTTTTAAATATTTTGAAAATATTTTTTTTGGATGAGATTACTTTGAAACTATTGTCCAAAAGCACTGAGCCATATCCTACATCGTACAAGACACCAAATTATCGTACAAAACTATTAAAATTATCATACGGTTGGCAACACTGACGCATGCCAGCTGATTACTGTCAGGTAAGTCTTTCATAACCTCAATGATGGCGGATTGTACAGAAATAATTTTATACAATTATTATTAAATGCAAATCCAAAACTGCAGATTTAGGAAAAATGTTGAATGTATTCCGAGTGTGAAGCTTCTCTACACTCTTAATACATGAATATCTATTTTATGGCATTGTGGGCATAATGGTTTGGTTTTCTGATTTCACCCTTATTACGCATTGTTGTTTGTATTAATAGAAATTTCAAATCAGCCAAATACAACTGTATAAAACTTCTACTGATTACTCTGCTCGCTTGACTCTTCCAGTCTTTCGCAGAATACTTGATGCCGCTTCTATGAACTTTAACTTGTTCGGCTGAGTATGCTTACAAATAAAATTATTCAGGCTATATTGTTTAAGTGTATAAATCAACATGTAGTTAATAATGCTACTGTTAATACTCACTTGAATCAATAATTTTTGGAAAATCTAATTATTTGATGTTTGTTTTTTACTTTTTAGTTTCCTTGCAAGACATTCACATGAGGAAAGCATTTAAGAGTTCTGTAGTCTTCGATCAAAAAGTTGTGTCCAGAGACACCATGCCAACAGCTATGTTAGAAACCTACAACCTCTGTGATAAACCACCTCCATTGGACAAATTGAACCCTTACAGGTAAAGTGCAAATAAGATCTTCTATCAGCTATCAGACTGCATGCATTATTTTTTATGAATATGTTGTTAATCACAGGGTGACTAGCGACCGGGAAAAGTCAGGGAGTTTTTAAATTCTGGAAAAGTCAGGGAATATAAAAAATATCGGTAAAACTTCGTAGTAATTATATACCTAATAATAATTATTATACTAGTGAGCCCAACGGTCTGGAGAATTCGCTTGCAAACAACTAATTTAGGAAAGAGAAAATCATTTGGGAAGCTTATCGTAGGGGAAGGTGGTAACGAAAAGCGGCTGTTTTGAAGATACTGATTTAGATAAAATTCACAAGACATCTATCGCTTGAAGTTCAAGTTCATCGTTGCTCTGATATACATATTTATTTTCCACAAAAAAGGCCTACCGTACTTATACACCTATACGGTGTATAGGTGATTCAAAACTATATGGCAATCTTTTTGGAGCTCATTCTATAGCTAAAAATAAGAAAAAAGTTCATATAAGCATATGCCTGAAAACGCTTCATTAGCGAGTTACGGCTAGCGGAAAATTTCACCTAGAATTCAGTACCCTCGGTGAAGTAAGGCCATATAAAAATGTTTAAGGGTGTTGCAAAGGTACAAATACAATTGTTTATCTATGTTTTTTTATCTGAAAAATTGAATAAAATTGGTTTCAGAGCTGTAAATGTAATACTTTTAGAGATATCTTTCGTAAAACACAAGAATTGGTGCAAAGAAAACACATTTTTGTGTTTAACGTAAGATTACTTTAATAAATGGTAAATGTAGGTGTATTTTTTCTTAATTAAATTTGTAGAAAATTTAATTCTGAAATATTCATGTAAATTATTTAGGAAAAAAAATAATAGCCTATTGAAATCTCGCTTTATTTAAAAACAAAACTGACGCACATAATTCAAACCTAAATTAATTAATATTTTATGCAGGTAATATTTTATATGTTAATATTTCAAGAATGTGCGTCAGTTTTGTTTTTAAATAAAGCGAGATTTCAATATCTATTATTTATTTTATTGTATACATACTGTATTTAAAACAAATCAAACAATTTTTCATAATGTTGAGACTGACTTTTGTTGCCCAACTACACATCTACTATTCTACCTAGATGCAGCCCTTAATATTTAATTGAAGAGTGTGAACTTAATACGTGATTCAACATTATGACTCAAATTAAGAGTGATTAATTTGTGATGAAATTCATCAGTAACATAAAAAATTAATCATTCGTGCCAAGCCGCTAGATTTTATAACTATTGTCTGTTTTACAGAGAGGATGAGAAGGATGGTCTCAAGTTTTATACTGATCCTGATTACTTTTTCGACTTATGGCGACAGGAAATGCTCAAAGACACTGAAAGAATGATGAATGATAGGGGGAAGAAGGTGAGTTTTTCATGTACATTATTTTCCTTTTAGAATACAATATGAGAGTAATCATCAAGCTGTATGAAAACTACTGGTTTCAAATTCGTTCTAATATTATTGCCACTCCTGTCACTTTTATAAATATCATTCGTTATGATTCTTCTCGTTTGATTTTCGTCCTTTAAATATTTGTGAATGAACATTTATTTTACTTTTGGTGAATAGTAGGTACAGTCTAAATTTAAAACTTCAAGCCAACTGCAAACCTAAACTATAGATTAAATCTTACTCAATCGATGTTGCCTGTGCAAGAAAATTTCAAGAATACCAATCGTTAAAGCATATCAGAGTAGGTTATCAGTTATTTTAAACTATAGTGAAGATTTGAGAAGAAAACAATTTATTTGGTTTATAAAGATCCTCATCCAGTCTGTGGAAAGTATTTTAGTTTTTTTTTTTTTAATATTATCTGTGAGATATTCTCAAACTTACCAAAATTTGCTATTGAAATTTTCTTATTATCTGTTTACAAGATGTTAATGTTTGTCTTTATAAGTTTAACTCTAGTTATAACTATACCTTATATAGTACGTAGCTTGAGCTATTGCTCAGTGTAAGAAACAGAACATGTCCTTTTATTCTTTGCCAACATGTAGGAATTCATTTATTAAAGCTGCTGTATCTATATTTATAGAGAAGTGATATCCTTTCTCATCAACCTAGCTATCATTAGTAATTTGGGATGATATATATCAAACATGGAACATTTTTGAAACTTAAAAGAAATTAAGTTAGCTATTATTTATTATGTTTATAAAACATGTAAGTTGTTTAGAACAGTTCCAATGATTTGATGCGATTTCTTCGTTTTCTTTTTAGCTCTACCAGTTTAGTGAGGCAAGTGAAAATATTTATCACTATTTTTTGCTCAGCTTGAAGTTGAAATAACACTAACTTGGTAAATCATACAAACAGTAAAAATATTTATAAATCGAGTAGTTGATGCTTACATTTGCTTCAAGTTGATTAACTTCTAATAACATTGTAAAATTAATATACAACAATGGGTGTAATTTAGCCTTGGGTTTGAGAACTTAACCTTTTGATCTGATTTCATGTGTATAGCTATTTCATTTGTTGAAATCTGGTAGCATTAACATACTTTGCATCCAATTTTTAATTGAGTAGTGAATTTTTTAAAGTTTAACAACTAACAAGAAAATGTGTAGATATGTAAAATTTCGTTTATTCCAGAATTGTCACACAAGTATGTTTTGTTATACCAATATTTCTTTGAAATATTGCCCCTCAAATGCGTTATTATCTAGCATCTGCTTCCGAATTTTGGAAACACAATGCATTTCAAATAACAAACCTTGTTTTTCATACACACTGGTAGAATTTTGTTTAGATCAATTTATTTTATTCAGTTATGTGTGATCGATCTATCCATGAATATTTTTCCCAGCAATTTTTGTCCCTTCAATTAATTATATAACTTTCTAGCTAATCGTTTATTTGTTCGAACTTAACTTTCCCAACTAACAATCAAATTGAAATAAAAAATTTCTTCTCAGATATTTACTGAGTAAAGGATCATCTTTTATTCAGCTGTATTTAAATGGTATATAATTGCGATATTATGGATTATTTTTTCATTTTAGAATCAATTATTTAATATTCAGTATGTAAAACCTTCAAATCTTTTCAATCTAATTTCAAATTGGGAATTATTTTGAGCTTGATAGTTGATGAATCACAGCTTCTAGTTTGGATATGGGTAAAGATGACGTAAAAAATGACAACCCAGACCTGGAATTTCACTCAATACTAATTTGACCATTAAAAATCCATTAATGTATGCTAAAATAAAAGGTGAAGAGATTTTTCACATAGCCCATTGAAAATATTGTTTTTTTAAAGTAATGCACACCTATGTGGATGATAATAATAATGATAATTATAATAATACACGTGTGGTTTTTATTAGTGGGGAGACCCATACGAGTAGTATCACCCCGTCGTTTGAGCTTTGTTATGGGGAACATGGTGTAGCTGCAATTTTATGTGGGTTCCGAACCTGAATAATAATCATCAAGAATAGCACATAAGGGGCCGAGTTTTGTTACTCCTAGGGCCTGATTTATAACAAACTAAGAACGGATGTTTCAAAAAGACGTATCCCTGAGATTGAAAGGTGAAAGTCATAAATGGGGTTAATTTCAATCGATATTTTAAGAGAATTTGAGATGAACTACCTCAGACAATTTCGTTGCACTAATCGAGCTCAAGTGCGGCCACAAAATTTCTTTAATTTTATTTTGTCAGCTCTGATTTTTCCCAAGAAGATTTCTTCTTGAGATCCTTGGACCTTACACTGTCTCATGCTTTCCTGTAGGATTTTTGGGTAGTGGAATAGATGAAAAAAATGTTCCGTGCAATATTATTGATTGGATTAAAATTTTATTAAGATCCCAGAAATACTTCTAGTTGAGAAGTGAAGGAAAGCTGCTGCAAATATGTTGATATTAGTGTAAAACTGTGCCGAAATTATTTTAAACTGGCAGAATATTAAATGAAACTTATCCAATGTTGAGTTAAAATGTAGATTCCTATTCTAACTTCTTAACTTTAGTTCAAGAGTACAGATTATAACAGTGTGCATGTAAAATATACGTTGTGTCACATGAGTTGCGTCTTTTTTAAACATCCGTTACGGTTACGTTAGTTCTAGTACTGCTTTAATTTCCTACAAATTTTGCTTATAGTTTTAGCTATTAAACCAAGCCCCTGATGTAATACACATCTCGATTATGTTTAGGTTATTCAACTGCTAACTATTTTCCCTGATTGATTTCACTAACTAATAATATTTTCCAAAACTAATAAACGCTAATTCATATTAATGAACAGAACTGTTTATCCAAACTGTCCCATCAAATTTTTGTGTGAGTGAAACCCAGCGGAACCCGGGAACCCAAAATTTTCAGTTTTTCCTACAGGCATATAATTTGAACTCATCATTAAGATACATGATTAATATTCTTTTCTAGGATTTCTTGTTCCATGACGATCGGCGTTGTTAATATTAACTTTTTATTGTAAATTTAACGACATCAGTCAGTTTTAAATTGTGAATAATCGTACTCACACTTTGCGAATGTTTTCGAGTTATGGAAACTCATCTTCAAGGCATCCTAGAGCGATGTTGCTTTGTCAGTTAGAAGAATTATGGTTTTTGTATAATGTGGTCAAAAAGTTTGTGTGATTTAGAATTTAATTGTTCATAAAGTATGTTTTGATTATTGGGTATGGTGTGTGTAATTTTCATATTGTTCCAAGGTGTTGAGTTCGTGTCCTTTACATTTTATATGTAGAATGTGTAGGTTGGTAGTGATGTCAGTAAAAGTGTGTCCAGTTTGAATGATGTGGTCTGCAAAAGACGATTCGGTTTTTGTATGTAAGGCTTCATTCAAACTGAACACATTTTTACGGACATCACTACCAACCTACACATTCTACATATAAAATCTAAAGAACACGAACTCAACACCTTGGAACAATTTTGAAATTTACAAACACACTACACACAATAAACAAAACATCCTCAATGAACAATTAAATTTTAAATCACACAAACTTTTTGGCCATATTGTACAAAAACCACAATTCTTCTAACCAACAAATCAACATCGCCGATCTATAGGATGCCTTGAAGATAAGTTTCCATAATTCGAAAACGTTCGGCCAAGTGTGAGTACAATTTATTATTATATACTCACAGTTTAAAACTAACTGCAAGTCGTTAAATTTACAATAAAATTTATTATTAATCCTTTATTTAGATTGTGAAAATTTTCATTATTATTTAATGATTATTGATTGAATAGAATTCATTTTATTCATTATTTAAACGCAATATTTGTTTTATATTTATGTTCAGGGATGTGTCATAGATACATACTAAACATAATTAATAAATGTGTTTTGTTTTATATTGAATTGATGATAGATCGTTACTAGGAACCTAGTCGATATAGCCTTGTAATTTTTATGTATTATAAAATTGGTTATTTTGAAATTATATTATCCAAATCTACGTAGACTATTATTCAGTTGAACGTATATGCAGGCTATTTGTTTTATTTCAAATTAAAAAAAAAATGATTAGTTTTACAATATTAATATAACGATTATATCCATAATTAGTATAATCTGATAATTATTAGATGCAAATGCGTTGCAGATTATGTGCAGTTGAAGTGTAGAGCAATTTTTCATTATTGATCCAGGCTTAATGTTCAGCTTGCAATGAATCATTAATGAATGAACTTGATAATAGTATCCCATTTATTATTTGTATGTCGGTGGCTAGCTGACCTGTTCTGCTCTACATCTTTCTGATATTGATCTGCTCAGCCAATTAGCTTCCATTTCTTTTCGCTTTGAACAACTTAGTTGATCGGTGCTAGCACAGCTCAAGTTCTGTCTCACTTATTCCTTATTCTTCATGAAGTGTTGTATTGCTCTGAAAATTTTTACTTCAACATAGAACTATTGGATTTTCAATTGTAGACAATCGAAATCAAGTCATTTTCTGCGCGCATTCAATGTCCAATGTACACGTGAGTAACAAGACACCTCAAGTACATCTCTGGAAAGTATAGTCCGCGACAAGGAGTCGAAATATATTATAAATCTTTTGGGTTTATAGAAGTTATATTGATTCATGATATTTTCCGTTTCTTTCAAAATTATAGTTTAATTTTTTATTTATAATGTTGTCAATTCTGTGTAATTAATGCCATATGTATTTGATATTCTTAGAATGCATGTAAAAATTAAACAATTTCAGTTTCTCAGAAAGCTATAACACATATTTATTAAAATATTACAACGTATTCAGTTGCAGTAAGTCAGTAACTTTTCAGTTTCCTTCTTAGTTTTATTTTTTGTCATATCTATATAATTAATCTCATATTAACATGCAGTTATAAAAATGACAACTTATATTACGGAATTTGTAGTGAATTCTAATGTGGGGCAGCTAGTTTGTTTTATGTATAAATAATGCTGTAGATTTTTTTGTAATTATATACTATTTGAATTTAAAATTTCATCGTATTACAAAAACTCAGGAATGATTTCTATACTGCATTTATAAATCCGGAAAAATCTAATTCTATTAAATTTTCCTGGACGACATCTCTCTCAACAATTTGTTGTGTCTTGAGTTTTTCGTCTATTAAACTCCAAATTCGATCTTGAATAAGCGGCATCTTTCTCGATTAGATTGATATATTATTGTTGTGGTTAGGCTTTTTGCATCAACTGTAATGTTTATCTCAATATTATTTTTAAATAATTTATTTTCAGGAGTAGACTATTTTGTATGTAATGCGAACAGTTGCTATTGTTACAGTAAACGAATATATTTTTTTAATTATCTTCAAATTTAGGCTATTTCTCGTATAGCCTAATTTCAAGTTATAGTCAAACGAACCAGTATATTGGTTTACATGATTATTATAGGCCTTTTGCGATGACTTAACTTCACAAATTCAACTTTCTAATTAATTGCCTAATTTCCAATACTGTACAAAATTTGTCTCATCTTCCGGCATTGCACCATTGAGTGACCTTTTCCTTCCAATTCCTGATCCCCATCTCTCTCACATCAACCTCCATTTCATCCATCCAGCGTTTCTTTGGCCTTCCTCGATGTGCTCAGCCATTCTTTCCAGGTGACCAATCCATTGGAACAGTTTTACTCTACTGAATTGAAATTGTTTATTTAAATTATCTGAAATGTTTGTTATTAGTGGGTACTTTAGGTTGTATTGTTTAAAATTGAGAAATATTTGTACTAGTCGCTTTAAAAGTTTTTGGTACGGAAACTATTTAGATTCGATTCCATATATGACCTTTATTATAGTTATTCGTCTAAGCTCACATTATAACTATCAGATTGCCCGATTCAATTGAATCTAGGTTTCTAGAACGTGACATAACTTAATTACAAATTTAATTTAAGCCTCTTTTTTTCTTATCCTTCTTCTTGTTCTTCTTTTCCTCCTTCATCTTCTGAATTTCTTCTTCTCCTCCTACTTCTTCCTTTTCTTCTCCTGTATCCTTCATTTTCTTCTCTTCTCTCCCTTCAATCTCTTATCCTCCAGCATTTGAGTTTTGTCGACGAGGACAGTATGAAGACATATGTTAGATTTTTGTTCAGGGCTTGTCGTGAATACCTGGTGGTGCAATGTCTAAATGGTTGTACTGTGTGTTGTATTTTAGCCTCACCACAGGCCGAGGGGAGCCGACGGTGGCGGTGGACGGCACAAGAAACGCGTGCGTCAGCCGCACAACACAAGAGAGAGACAACGACAGCTCGCCGTCGGCCATGGCGAGTACATCATGCCGCAGGCCGTCGCCTACAGAACTCCCCAGGTATGTTATTGCGAACCTATTGAATTTTCACAAGGCAATTATCATTAATGTGATCAGTGATATCGTTACATACTCTGTACATTATTGATTATTTATTCTCCGTGTTTCGGAGGACACGTTAAGCTGTCGGTCCCGGCTGCCAAAAAAAAAACAGTCGTTAAGTCACGTCAGAGGCCCTGAACTTATTCAGGTGCGACCTGATAACTCTGACACCAGACCTGAGCCAGCCAGGTCACACGATATTATTATTTTATTTATTGATTATTTGTTGTAAATTTTGGATTTGATTTTTTGTCGTAGATTTGAAATTCAATTTCCTTTGATTCATTCACCTTGTAAAACATTTTTTAATAGAATTGTTTCAATTAAAGTTCAATATAAAAAATCGAAGATTGGAATATACACTGTACTCTGTATATTGTAACGAACTTCGAAATGACGGAATCCTCTACATTAAGAATTTGTATGGTGTCTCTTGACTGCACATCTTGGCCGAATCAAAGACCACCTCTCATTAAAGGGGATTTCACACCAAAGCCGGGCCAGGGCGAATAGCGCGTGACCGGCGGGTGCAATGTTATTACAAAGGCATTTAAACCGATGTCTTGTGCGGTGCGATTACCGGTTACTTCACGCGGTTTTCACTTGAGCGATTGTTTTAGTTTCTTAGGTTATGCATACTTATCTCATTTGTATCCATACTTTTGTTCCAACAACAAAAAATACACATATTACCATGGAAAAGCTTGACTCAGCTTTGAATTATGCAGATGACGCTTGGAATATGTTAAGTATCGTCAAAATAAAGTATAATTCGCATTCAATTTTTCTTTTGAATTATGATCGAAGATAACCTAATTCCCTAATTCAATTGCAGCTTAAAATAAACGTCCATTGAGCTTTGAAATAAGGCCAAGTGCTCGGAAAGATTTGTGTTCTCTTCATTACTCGTTGAATAGTAAATAATCTATGAATGACTGACCGATACAATCAGTTTTCAAGTTACAATCAAGTCTTTTATTCAATATTGAGCTAAAAACTGAACGTTTCATAGCTTTCTTTCGCCTAGCTTAATGAATAAATGATTATTTTAATGACTCCACTGCGATTTCATTGTCTTCCAACAACACAGTGCTTCTACAAGTATGTAGGCCAACTAGTAATTACTGCAATTCAATTTTCTACTTTGATGCCAACCCAACACCTTTCTTTCTTGATCCATTGAATTCAGGTTTTTGTTGTAGTCGAAGTATATAATGAAATTCTATGGGAAGTTGCGTTCAAGTAAGATATTTTGTTATTAAATCTGCACTTTAAAAGTTGAGCAAGTTTTTTTAGTGGTTGCAACTGTTAGTAAATTTTAATTGAAGTAATATTTATAGTTAATGGACTCTTGTTCGCGGCCAAATTGATTTGCATTTTTGTGTTTCTCAATCAATAGCAAAAAAACCGTGTTCACTAATAATTCCCTCGTATTCTCTTTATTTTTATTGACAGCATGTTCCGTCTCCAATTTCGTAAATAACATTGTTGTTTGTAAGTGACAATTTTGCTTAACTGGGTATGAACTTTTTTTCTTCTATGTGGAAATATTTGACTTATAAGAGTGACAGTGTTTCGTGCTGGTTTTGCTAATCGTCGGTTAGACCAGCACCTAACGGTGCCTCATCAAATCAAATGAAATTGCTTTATTGTTCAAAAACATTGCAAAACATAACGAACGTCATAACAGGTACCATATCAGACTGTACCATACAGTAAATATAATTTAACATGAATAAGTCACTGATCACAGTATACTGCTTAATTATGAAACTCTTCTTTGCAAATTAGTATACAAATTTTGACTAAAAGTATTTGCATTGTAATCTAATAAATCGATTTCAAACAGCCAATCAACCAAGGTTGAGGTTATTGTAGTATTACTGATGTACATTGTGTAATTTTCACTGCATATTACAAAGCGGAAATCCCGTGGGGTGAATCTGAAGTAAGGAAATAGCGAGGTTCTACTGTAAAAGTGAGAATAATCTTTATCCTGTGGAATAAAATTGAATTAATATCAATTTATTCGTGAAACCATTAACAATTCAATGAATAATACAATTACACTAGTATATCGATTAATACAGTGACGTGATATTGGATTCATAACAATCACTTGAATTATTATAACAAGAGATACTCTAGTATCGACTGTCACGTCATTTTCAATCTCAATCAAACTTATCCTATCTATCTTTTTCCAATTCGATTGATATTGAAATTGATGTGATAATCGAAATTAGAGGTGGTTCGGTACCCACCTAAAACTGTAGGTCCAACTCATCTATCACCATCATTCAACTCATTACCCACGCACAGGTCTCAGACCTATGTGGGCTTCATCCTCATTCAAGAGTATCTCGTGAGTTGATTTCTTAGTGTGCGTGACAAAATTTATGTTATTTATTATGGATATCTTCCACATTAGCCTATTACCATCACTAATTCCAAGATTGTATTGGTTATATATATCAAATAAACAATCAATTAGTCATCTAACTACGCTGAAGTCTGTGAAAAAAATTTCTAGCGCCCCTGCATAATTGGTGTGATAAAAACAACTTATACAGGTTTTTTTCATTGCTGATGATGTCCACATGAGTCTGAAGACTTGTGCGTGGGTAATGGTGTGCATGAGTAACATCCATGTCTGAATGGGATTCGAACCCAAGGCTGCAGGAAACGAAGCCAGCTAGAGCCTTATCTTATCTCATACAAGCGCTCCAACCAACTGCGTTACCAGAGCTTCATGTGCAATTTATACTTGAAGCAGTTCTATGATATCTATTATAGATAGATTTGTGCTGTTCTCAGTCGAGGAAACTAATGCTGAAGAATAAGAGATTATAGGAGGAGAGGAAGAATGATGAGAAATTTTTTTATGAAGAATACGAATGTCTAGAAAGAAAAAGATAAGATTAAGAAAAAAGGAGAAAAAATTAGTTGAAACTATCAGTCCTGGGTTGAGATCAAATTTATTTCTCAAAAACAGCAATAATTACTCATTAAAAGAATTGAATCATAAGATTCATTTTTTTTTAGGATGAAGCCCACATATGTCTGAGACCTGTGCGTGGGTAATGAGTTGGATGATGGTGATTGATGAGTTGGACCTACAGTTTTAGGTGGGTTCCGAACCACCGGGAAGTGATTTTACAGCAGAGAACAGTGTCTTTTGAAGCTGATATTCTATATAATAAACAGCTACTTGCTGTTATTTGTCGACGAAACGCTGGTGAATAAGGAGTTGGAGGAGGAGAGGATGAAGAATGAGGAGAAAAATTATGATGATGATGATGATGGAAAGAAAGAAGAAAAGAAGATTGACAAGAAGAAAAATAAGAGCATGAAAAAAGAGACTATTTAATTTAATTTGTAAATAGGTTATGCCTTGTTATAGATATTCGAATTCAATTGAATCGGGCAACCTGCAAGGCTAATATATTTATTTTTGTGTTTTTAAAACAACAGCAGCAGCAACATCAGCAACAACCACCAGTGTACAGTAGCAGCATTCTGGCCGATGATCCGTCAATGGGCGTGGTGATGATTGATGGAAGACCGTCGAGGCCCAACAGCATTGAGCTGCGGCGCTCCTATCCAGAGCAGGTGGATGGCGGAGGGGGAGGGGGCATCTACAGCCCTCGCAACGTCCATAGTCCAGAAACAATTTACCGGTCAGTCATTTTTGCACAATATTCAACACTTACAGCAGCCCTCTGTCGATTTGAATAATTGCTGTTGTTTACTTATTGCATTTTTACTAAGGCGATACTGACATTCACCAACAAGTAGGGTTGTCATCTAAAAACAGTTTGGTATATATTGTTGTTTGAACTAATGAATATTGTTTTTGTGTTCATCAACGACCAATGTAAATTATTGAATGAAGCTCTTTAACAAGTAGGGTTGATTTGAACACAGTTTTGTTTGAATTGATGAATTCCCCAGTATATTGGCATTTTGTTTATCAACGATTAAGGTAAATAATTATTGAATAGAGTAAATAATTAGGTCAATAATTACAATATAGCTCTATAGAAAGTCTCCCTGATGTTGTTCCTGAAGTAAATTTAAACAATTAATCGGCTTACATATTGAATTTGTTTCATTGCCAGTTTAATTTCACTTCTTCCTCAAATGAAATAGTGTTGAACATAGGGATATCTTCCAGTCTTCCTGTTTCTGAAATAAATTCAAATGAGTTAATCGGCTTAAATGCTGAATTTGTTACATTGCTGCCAGTTTTACGATACTTTTTTCTTGAATGGAGTAGTATTATTCGTAATATCTTCCATCTTGAGATTGAATTGAATGAAGCCGAAGGTTTCCTATAGCACTGTAATCACTATAATCATCTAAATATTGACGTATTTGTGTTGATTCATTTTTTTAGTTATTCATTTTTCTTTTTAGCTATTTCATTTTAGTTATTCAACTGCTAAAATCTCTTGTGCTTGATCTCTTACTTTCCTTTCTTTCTTCAACCAATATTTTGCAAATTAAATTCACTCTCACTGGGTCTTCTTTACCTTAAAAACTCTTTTTTTAAACAACCAAGTAGTCGAGTAAAAATATGATATAGTCAGGGTTTCTCCAATTTATTTTTTATTGAAGATTTGCGCAAAACTACGTTAAAGATAACTATAATGCTAACCTCAACACTCAATGCATCTGTCTGCTCTAAAATCAAGATGCTTTAGAGCAGGCAGATGTTGATGTTTGCATTATCGTTATATTTAACGTAGTTTTCTAAGCTATCATTTTTTTGTCTGGTTTTAATAAGGGAGATACGTCACAACCTATCTGCTTCACCACATTGTACCTGAAATCTGAAGAGTGTAACTTGTAACATAGTAGTTCATCTAATCCGTTTTTCAACTGTAGCATGCTTTTGACTTTTTCTCCACTTGTTAAATGTTAATAAATGTTGTCATTCTATTTTCACAAGTTATTGTTATGTGTTATACAGGCTAAAATTGTGCATAATGAAGTATTTTTAAATATTCTTGATTCGATTTTAGCTTTTGTGTTCTTTGTTGTCCAGCCATGCATGCGTAGATGTCGACGCTTCTGTATATAAGTATGTCTGTATGTTTATTGAATTATGTAATCTCGATTATGTGCTTTGTGGTTGTTTTCAATTAGATTTTAAAACGATTTGCTATTTTTCTTTGTATATGAGATCTTGCAATTTGTATTGCATTGAAAAATGTTATTTGTTTTTCTAACATTGGGGGTGAGTTGTTCAACACAATTATGCTATAGGTCCCATCACTAGAGCAAAATAAAGAGAAATTTTGTTGAAGTGTTAAAAGTGGTTAACTGCACTCTATTACCTCTATTGAAAAATGTTATTTGTTTTTCTAACATTGGGGGTGAGTTGTTCAACACAATTATGCTATAGGTCCCATCACTAGAGCAAAATAAAGAGAAATTTTGTTGAAGTGTTAAAAGTGGTTAACTGCACTCTATTACCTCAGTTAAAAACATCAATACTTGCTGATTCTGTAAAATAAATAGATTGATGTGATTTTGACAACCAACTTATAGGCCAAAGTGTACTTGAGACTTCTTGACCATAACTTTGACAATGTTTTTTTAATAATCTTATAGATTGTTTAGATTCAGAACTTTCAATCCAATTTTGGGTCCAGTTATCTACTTTTTATTCAATTAAATTTTATTGATTGTTGAAATTATACATAATATCATTCATAGGCTACATCTAAACAAAAATTACTCATTTTAAAATAATAATGAATATTTACATAAAACACCTCCGAAAATTTGTTGCATCCCCTCTTTGCAAATTCAAATAAAGCAATATCTTATTGTCATATTTTACATTGATATTTAAATTAAATGACAAATCCATGTATTTTATTTTTGTATTTATTATCAGTGGAGAACCCTTCGTTCATTCAACTATGTTAATGACGGATTTTTCCATCATTTTATGAAAATTTGCCTCGAAGAATATGGAGTACGGTACTTGAAAGGATCTTCAAATACTTCAAACCCGATTATTCAAAATCAAATCAAATTCATGTTTATTTCATACAAAAAATAATGTGTGCAACAAACTTTCAGTGTAAAAATAATAAGGGCCGGTTTATGAGCTCGGGTTTTCATAGTCCGCGTTTATCGTTAATCCCGGACTAACGTAGACGAGGACTAAAAAATGACTATGAGACAGAGCGTAGGCTAGTTAGACCACGATTTATCTTTAGCCGAGCGCAACTTAGACCGAGGCTAAACGGCAGGGAATCACAGAGAATTTTTGTTGGGAGGTTGGCAACAGCCGCTTGGAAGCATCTAGCATGTCACTGTCAGCAATTAAATATTCTTCGTCTTCGTCGTCGCTACCCTTAGTCATCAGTTTTATTAATTAAGTGTCGTGTTTTGAGGGTCCTGTTTTCAAGTTTGTTTATTTAACGTATTATAGCGATCTAGATTTATTTAGCATAGTGCAGTGACTTGAATAGTGTAGTGTAATCGTATTAAATTTCAATTATATTTACTAAAAGCAGACCATATTTTAATTTTTCTCTTTAAAAAAAAATGTTGGACTTAAAGAAGAGTTGATTTCACTCAAGCAGAATTAAAATTACTAAAAACATTGATTCTAAAACGACCAATAATAGAAAAAAGTGTACGATCAGAAGACAGAAGAGATGCGAAAATTGGCTTAGAGTGAGATTCTAGTAGAATTCAACGCTGCAGGGTTGAACACTCGAAGAGGTCTTGAACAGTTGAAAGGTGCATGGAAACGCGCAAAAAAGGATTGTAAGTCACAGAAAGGAGGAGCAAATTCCGGACTGGAGAAGGGCCTCCATCACATGTAGCAGAGGAGGGCATGGAGATGGATGAAATGTTTGCAGATCAAAAGCCATTGGAAAACAATAAGAATATACCAATTCCTTGTAAAAATTATCCCTCACTTTCTTATAATTTATGCACTGAAATTTTCCACACGTTCACACAACTAAAGAAGTTACTATTAAGGCTATCTTCATAGTTTTTTCAATATATATCTTTCTTTTTAGGATGAAGCCCACATAGGTCTGAGACCTGTGCGTGGGTAATGAGTAATAAGTTGGATGATGGTGATTGATGAGTTGGACCTACAGTTTTAGGTGGGTTCCGAACTATTACCTATATAATTATTTAATTTTTGGCATAATAGTTTATCGTTTTATTGTAATAAAAGAGGGGTTCACGAATGGGTCACCAAACAATATTTATTTATTAGAATGCCACTAACTTATATTTTATTGTGATAAATAATTGTAATAGATAATTTTTTGGTCGTTTGAGGTTGGTTTCTTGCATTTTCTGGCGTTTATTTTTATTTAATTTATTTAGTTTATTTTTAAACATAAGTGAAAAAAAATTAATATGGCTTTGAGAGTAATGAAATTGTTCAGAATTCAAAGACGACCCTTATATAACATTCGTTTTTGTTAAAATCGAAACAGTAACGAGTTAATGACTTAATCCCGGACTTAAACCTGCCCTCTAGCAGGTTTAAGTTGGAGATAAAAATCATCATTTTTATGCCCGAGATTATGTCATTTACGCTCGAACATCGACTCATAAGCCCACCGAGTTTATCTTTTAGACTCGAGTTGATCTGTTGTTGATCTCATAAAGCCAACTTTTTAAACTCGAGTTTATCCCTGCGTTAATTGCCCAGCGTTTATCGTTTACGCCTGGGCTTTGTTAAACTCGAGCTCATAAAGCCAATTTTTAAACTGCAGCGCAAAAACCGTTATTTCTGGTGTTTAGACTCGGACTAGAGATAAACCCGAGCTCATAAACCGGCCCTAAAAGGATCACTCACATAAAAAATAAATAAATATATTATTATTATTATTATTATTGTAGAAATTTATTATTTCGTTCTAAAACTTCACCCGATACGCTTAGATATTTTATCAATTTTGTAATGTATGTTACCATGCTTTCGACCTTATTACAGTATTCCTAAGTTCCCTACAATTGGTTTTGTTCATTATTTGTGGCACATTGACTTTAGGTCCATTGCCGTTGAACCAGGAGGAACGTAAGTATATTGGTGTATATTAGTGTCTGTTTTAAGCTTTTCAGTTAATGTAAGGTTGATATTGCGTTGGAATGTTTCAAATACTCGGGGGGTGGTGGCTTTGTTGAAATGCTGGTGGCTGCTTTTAGACAAATAACGCTCTTTTCTAGACAAAACTACCCGGTGCATTACGACGACTCTGTATTTACTAGCCACCATCACCACAGCAATCATCACCAGCTGCAGCACAACGATCAGCAGTCACTGTACGGTATTTACGGCAGCGGAAGCGTTACCTACACGAGTCCGAATGGCGGAGGCGGTCGCACGTCGTCACGTGCCTCTTCGCAGCGACCCGCTCACCCGCCCCCCGCTCCACCCAGCAACGGCAACTCGGCCACCAGGTATGTGCCCTGCCCCTGTCCTCACTCCTCTTGGCGCTGCAACAACGTCGAAAAGTCCCCGCGTTTCTTTGGAGTTCACCATACTGAATCACAGTTACATCTTCGTCTCACTTCTGGTTTTATGTCTTTCTCGTCCTACCAAACCACAAGTTGAAATCATATGTTTACTTCTGTTCGAGAGAGTGGTTGGCCGCTTTCTGAGCGCGGTGTCAGGGTGATCGTGATGTTCAGACACGAACACTCAGGACTGCGCTTGGAAAGGAAAACTAACTTGACGTTAGCTGCTTTTATAACTTACCTAGTTAATCAAAATAATTAAATTATCGGAGACCACCTAGGTTCACTTTGTTTAACATAATTATCATCCACTCATTACCCACGCACAAGTCTCAAACTCATGTGGGCTTTGTCAAAATTTCATGGTTCAAATTTCATACATATTTAAGCCAAGTATTGATGACTGACTGGCTCATTCATCACAGTTTCTCGAAAACTACGCATCAAAAAAAGTTGAAATCTGCTACACATGTCCAGTTGAGTTGATGCGTGCTAAGAAAGAATTACAATTTCCCAAAACTAAGACAAAATAGGCAATTTTAATGAATTAAAAGACCATAAACACGGAGATATGAATTGATTAAACATGCTTATAGTCATAACAGCAGCTTATCAACACACAAAGAGTGCGGGCACAAATTAAGATAGACGCTTAAGTCAAGCGGAGCGAGCCTGCCGGCTAGTTTTTTAGAAAGGCCAATTGGAGAGTTGTTCTTGAACTACGTGAACGCGCGCAACAATGGGTATATATCTCTCTAGAGTAATCGAATCGTTCTTTTGTTGTAGCTAAACCTACCTTGTTAAGGTATCATGATCGATATTGTTTGAATATATTCAAGGAAAAGCTCCCGTTTGCTTGTTCGGTTACAAACACAAAACTACAGTACTCCAATTATAAACAAAAACTGAATCGTGGATGATTCATGATTTACCTCTTACATTCGTCATTACACCCATTAGATGCGGTAATAATTAAGAGAAATAATTTCAGTGCAATCCTCAGTTTAGTTAGACCTAAATGACATGAAACCAAAGGTGAATGAGATATAATGGTGTGAAGTGAACTCCAATTGAATAAAAACGTCGGCCCTTTCTGACGTTTGTGTTGTCCCAGCCTAAGATTGTCTAAAGGCTGTACACCCATCATAACATTAACGTAACAATGCACTCGTTCGATCGGTATGTCAATATGCCAGCTTCTGTTTGTAACTTATATCACTAAATCATGATGACTTACCATCCAAACGGCCTTGTTTTGTTAATGCTAAGTTTGGTGTACGGTTGATGTTGTGACTCGTAGACCGCGACGGTCTTCATAGCCTCGTCTTAAGACTAGCTGAGCAATTGATTAAGCTCTCCTTGTCGAACTGTCCATTTTATATATTCTTCTCTCTCAATAATTATCCAATTTTAAGAAGAGAGCAGTTTCATTGGCCTTTCACTGGCTGTTCAACTGATTCAAAATGATATATCCTTCAAAGATTTAAGGAGTTTTTACATTTGAATGGTTTTGTCTTATAGTTTATTGTAGCCGAGTTTTATAATATTTTATTTGACGTGGAAAAGCTCAATCCCGTCACTAGTTTTTTTTCTATTCGTGAAGACTCGTTATTTTTTCAGTTGACATGAAAGATAATATTGTAACTTGGATTTATTCTTTTGAATATTTAGTTTTAGATTTCATTTAAATTTCAAACAAGCAAAAAATAAAACTGGGTAAGAACACTGGCTATATTATTATAATGCTGGTCGCGCCCTGCTGTGACTATTCATTCTATCTTGAGTTGTTATTATTATCTATTGATAACCAAAAAATTATTTAAAAAAAGTATGGATGAAAAAGATTTCTGAAAAATGCGTTGATAACTATTGTATATAAAAATATATTTATACATAATAAATATTAAATAATATGTGTCTGTAACATTTATGAATCGGTAACTTGTATTCTTGTTTTGGCTTCTTGTATTCGGTGCGCGGTAGACTGAAATAATTATGATTCTTTTTTCTATCCTCTCATATTTATTAGTTATTTATCTTGAATCAGTTTTACAGTTTGTGTACGGCCAATCAAGTTTTTCTTGCTTATTAATCTCTATACTTTCCAATGAGGTTAGTAGAAATTCCCCACCAAAAATTTCCTACTATTATGGCGTCACAAACTAATGCCACTGTTCATCATTCTTCGTGTCTTCTGTTGAAAAAAAAACCCGAATTTAACTGCATATTCTGGTAAGATTTGAATATACGGCTTAATGTTTTATTCACAGTATGCTAACTGTATTTGATCACTCTTAATCGTGTTATGCTCCGTCTGTTTGATATTGCTAGCTTGATGGTTTTTTATCCATTTATTTTTAAGCGCTATCCACAAGTTTAATGAATTTGAATGTATCAATTGCACGTTTGTTAACTCCTGCACATGCTGGATATTCCTTAAATGTTTTATGTAAGCTTTTAGTCTATTTAATATTTATTTAGGTGTAATTATATAATTTTTAGCTTATAGCATAAGCTTTCTCCATTAGCCTGCGTTTTAAAAGGTATAGTTTTAATGGCCCGTCTTGTATTGAGTTCAAGAGTAATATGCAAGTTGTAAGGAGTATCTGTGATTTAAAATAAATGACCAATAACAATTATATTTTTATCTTATCTAGTGGATTCATTCTTTTTAAAATTAAATTCATTCACTTTTTCAATTGTTGCTTTTTATTAAAGTTTAGTAATTACGTATTGTAGAGTTCATGAGTGCAATAATCACAATTCGCAAGTAATTTAATTTTCAAAATTGATATTTTATGTCGTTACATGGATAGATTTGTAATAATCAACGTTTTACTTGTGCTGGGAAAGTCTTTCCGACACTTAACTTTGTAACAGGAACAAACCCTTGCAAGCAGTGATTCATTACCTTTCAAATTTGAGAAAGATAGAAACAGTTCATATCAGTTTTTTTACCGAATTAATTAGGTACTTTCAATACATTACAGATTTTTGGTCTCTTATATAAGAATGTGTCGAAAAATTGGCTTTAGAGTAGTTATAGACTACATAAAAAAAATGGAACTACTTGTTTTTCATCGCTTCTAACTGCTTACATTACTGAAAAATTGTACTGCTGAGTTTTTGTATTCACTTGATTTGGCTTGGAAATCTTTATAAATCATAGCATCAAACTTCTTAAATTGAAATAATGCTACCTGAACTCCTGATTCTGCGAAGTACCTCATGTTTGAGCTTGACAATGCTTAGCTTGATTTAAAAAATAATTCTTTGATGTTTTTCTGAACACCCTGAGCCATGTGGGCTCATGAAGTTGCAACATTTCGGAAAGCTTTTAAAGAGATTTGTAACGATTATACCGAAACATGAAGGGGATTTAAACTTTAGTTTTGCTCCTCTGTAACTGACGCATGACTCTCTTACTGATACTAATTGGGGAAATGAGTTTCTGCACCTTTGAAACCTGAATTCAGCGATTTGGGTCTATAAAATGATTAGTAAGATGCAACAATACTAATGCCCAGGGATTTTTTTGGGAACAACTTGCTTACAGTAATGAGCATGATTTTTTTTGTCAGTCAACGAACCAGATAAATATAAGTCGGGGCCCTTTTTTTATTTATAAAATCTTTTTTTTGGAAACCACAATTCATTGATACGTTACATTATGGAGTTTTAAATGGAACTATATGATTGAAATAAGAACTCCTATCATTTGAATGTACAATTTAAGTAATGCTCCCACTCAAAAGTGTCAACAATACTTCTGGTTTCATGATTGCAAACAAAAGTAAGTAAGTAAAAGTAATTCTCCTGAATAGCGAATGCTCCACAGTAAAGATATATTTATAATACAATGTCTTAAATAACAAAAGATAAAATAAATAAAATAGTATTTTAGTAAAGAAAATAGTATAAAATCGTATTTCCGTTGGGTAAATTTAGTTATGAGTAAAGTCAAAATAACTAGAGCTGTACCAACATCCAGTCCATGAAAATAATTTATTTCAAAACTATATTTTTTGAAAATTATTCTATAAAATAATCTTTGTTTTGGGTGCATTGTCATAAATGCGTTGTGTCTACCACCAACTGCTTGAATGAAAATTAGATGATAAATAAATTCCTCATATTTTCACATAATCTATTTGCACTCTCAGATGATATGGTTGCCATTTTTCAGTAGCTCCATGTCACAAGGAATAGGTCGAGTCTTTATTACTGATGTAGTGATATCATGAAGATTTTCCTTTCATCTCGTGACATAGATCAAGTTGATTAAAATATTCTAAAGGATTTGGCCATAGATGTCATCGGGAGAGCAGGTTCTGTACATTGTGTGAAATGTATTGCGAGTTACCGATGCAGGTGTTAAGACAGACAAATAGAGCATTTATAATAGAGCTGATCCTCCAATCATTTTTATACCAGTCCGCCCATAGCTCTCACACTTGTCAACTCTAGCTTGCGCCCAGGGCATTTGGCAGGTCATTTATTTAGTTTACTTTTCTTTTATTCTCTTTGTAGTAGTCTATATTTAAAACAAATTTCTTGTTGCATTTTGAAATCATTGAGTTGTATTACGCCCTCTTTATTACTCATGTCTGATGACGTGATAATTTTGCATTCATAAGCTGCTAGACCATGGCCGAACTACAGCTGCAGGCCCAGAGCATACTTGGCAACTCTGTGTCATCAGGTTTTATGATTAGTGATACATATACAGGGTGTCCCACGACTCCACGAGTAACCCGACAAACTTCTAAGGTGGTTTCCTCTCATCAAAATAATGAAAAAAGTTTATATAAACATATGTCTGGAAATGCTTCGTTAGAGTTACGGCTAGCGAAAGATTTCGCCCGATTTTCTGTGAAAGGACGGAAATAAAGCCAAACTGATTTTTTTATTGCGTTAAGGTTAGGTGTTACATTATGAACGAACAGAAAGTTTAAAAAATTGATGTTCAATTAAATCAACAAATACGAAAAATAAGACAGCAGCAAAACAAAAATTAAACAAAACATTTTAAGATGCTGCGATACTGTACATTTTAATTACTGAAAAGGCATGCGGTTTATTCGCAAATACAATATTTATTCAATTAAATAATGACAAAAAATTCACAGTATAAAAAATTGTTGGTTGAGAAATTAGATGATATAAATACAGTGTCAAGTGAAACGCTTTTAGTTTATTGAAAATCAAGAATTGGCAGCACTTCTGCAACAATACCTGAATCTAAGTTATTGCATAGCCGTACAATGATACAGCGGTCGCAATAACTTGTCTGTCAACTGTGATTTGTGCAGTGTATGTGCGGCTTGTATAATTTGTACTTCAATTTGTTTTTTAATTATAAGATGCCATTCACATAATCAAATCAAGAGTACGCAGATATTGTTTTTGTTTATGATTTTGCCAATTGAAATAGTCGGTCAGCTAAACCTGAATATGAAAGACGATTTCCGAATAGAAGAACGCCTACTTACAAAACATTTGTATCGGTATTCAATAACTGATGAACAAATGAATCTTTTCCATTCTTTACTTGTTCGAGTAAACACGGGTATACACGTACACGAACAAGATAATATCATTGACATGATACAGCGTAGTCCTCAACTTAGTACTCGCCGACTTTCAAATAGATTAAACATATCTCATAGTACAGCCTGGAGAACATTGAAAGAAAACAACTTTTATCCATATCATTTACAAAGAGTTCAAAATCTATGTGTTGATTTAATTAATTTTTTAAACTTTGTGTTTGTTTATTGTTGGCCTATTTTACACTATTCTCTTCAGAATTAAAATCACTACAAGTTTTGTTTATAAAGTTTCCGTGTTTATTACCCATTTAACGAAGTTAATGTAGATAAAATCTAAACGAAGCATGTTTTTCGAGACCGAATTTCGCTTATTTTGTCTGATATTTCTTACATGGGTGATCCTAGAGGTCTGGGACGTGTTTTATTCAATTTTTCAGTTCATTTTACATAAAATCCAATAAATGTAACACCTAACTTAACGTCATAAAAAAATCAGTTTGGCTTTATTTCCGTCCTTTCCCAGAAAATCGTGCGAAATCTTTCGCTAGCCGTAGCTCCCTAACAAAGCATTTCCGGACATATGTTTATATAAACTTTTTCCATTGTTTTGATGAGAGGAAACCACCTTAGAAGTTTGTCGGGTTACTCGTGGGACACCCTGTATATATTTCAATCAAAACCTATGCTTACAATTATTTGAACTCTTGTAAAAATTTAGTAACAAGATACAGTTTTGGGCTATAAGCCTACTGTTTCTTTACAGTAAGTTGTATTTTGACTGTACCAATATATATATATATATATATAGTTATGGAACTATTTGTCAGTGCGTTTTCTGTGTTTTATTGACGTATTCCGGCCCTTTAGCTGTAATTCAAGGCCATCTGTATTCATTTAGCTATTTATAGATGGCTAGATTCATACAGTGATCAGCGGGGTGCTGGATTGTCTCGCATAGGGCGTTTGCCTACTGCGCTTCCAGATGCCAAGAATTAACAAAGGTTTAATGGGTCTACAAAATGACTGAATAGTAAGATGCAACAATACTAAAAGTCGAGGGACTATTTCTGAACAACTTGCAATGTTCCCACTCAAAAGTGTCAACAGATAGGCTGCTAGGATTCAATAAATTCAACTTTTTAATAATCTTCTATCAGTAGTTAGGGATTTTTAAAATGAGTTATATTTGAAACCTTTTATACATACAAAGAAACACATTCGAAACATTTTAAAACAGTATGAAAGTTTTGCTGATATTGATGTGTGTGGTGTTTTAGTACACCGACAGCGTCATCGGCGAACAACACACCTACACGTGGTCGCAGCATGAGCGCCGGAAGAGAGCAGCTGCCGCCCCCACCACCGCCTCCGGTAGAGTCGCCGCCGCCCCCAGTGCCCATCACAGCTCTGCCTCCATCACCACCAATGGTCGCTGCCGCTGCCAGTCCGCCACGCAGTCCCGAGCCGCCGCCTCCGCTACTGCCGCCCCCGCCACCTGCTCCCGAACCTCCTCCGCCGCCCCCGCCACCTCCTCCTCCACCGCCTCCGCCACCACCAACCGTGGCCACTACGGCCATCTCGAATGGGCCCACTTCGCCGCCCTTCGTCAACGGAGACGTCATCAAGTCACCTGTCAAACAGGTCAGTCACTCACACTTCTTACCATGTCCAACACTATACAGTACATTGTATTCTATAGTATTGGACATAATATTTAATTGTCTTTTTGGATCTTGAACTAATTTTAAAAACTTTTCTTTATAAAAAATCACAAACTTTATAATATTCACATCTTCTAACTGAAGAATGTTGCCACATACTATTCTCCGAATCCTATTCTTTTTTATGCTATTTGAAACACCATATTTATAAGAGAAGGTGTAACTTAATAGCGTACAAAACAGTGTAAAACAGATGAATCGCTCGATATAACGTACAGTAGTTTTTCAATTAGTCAATAGCACTAATAATTCTACTGCTATTCAATAGAGTGGTTGCGCTGTTAAGGCCAACGCACACAGCAACAGACGGACGGATTCAGACAGACGGATGAAAAATCGCTCCCCAGCTTATTAAATATTGCAACGCACACAGACATCCGTATGTCTGCGTCTGTTGGCAGACGTCTGCTTGCAGACATTTTAGATTCGCTCCGGGGGCGATTTTCAAAACGTCTGATGCCAGACGTTTCATATCGCGCATGCGCTAACTAAACTTATCGACAGTCCCGCAAGAGGCGCTATAGTTTTGTTAACCAATTTGCTTGCTTTCGGTTACACGTGCGTCATTGTGTTTTGTGAAGCAATCGATGACAACACCCCTTCTGCAAACGAACAACCGGGTTCTTCAACTTTTCAGACGAAATCGATGTACCGAGAAAAAATATTTCGAGGGGCAAGCCGAGATGACAAAGTGTTGAATTTCTTGAAAGAAAAAGAAAAACGTAAACAAAGAGCGCAAACCCCAGATGATTTGGACTTGTTTTTTGCAAGCATTACTAAGTCCGTGCGTAACTTGCCCCGCCATCTTCAACTTCGTCTGAAAAGGGAAATTGTTAACTCCGTCACCCTAGCTGAAGAGGAACACGAGTTGATGCCAACTATTCCCCCCACCCATGGACAAGGCCCCTCTTCAACCTATATACCTGAAAGCAATATTTCAGGGAACAGTTCTAATCTGTCAAATTTAACTGTTCCATCCGAACAATGGGAGGACAACGAAGAGGTTCTGGATCTTCAGCAGTTGTAAATTATGTACTTGATGAACTAATTATAACTGAATTTAATAATTTCGAAGCCCTTTAAGTTGTTGTCAATTTATACTGAAGACTTCCACAATGGTGGATAAGACATTTGTTGCCAATATCCGCCATTTCAGAAGTTTTCAGTATAAATTAATAGCACTTGAAGGACTTCGAAATTAATAAATTCTGTTATAATTAGTTCATCAAGTACATAATTTACAACTGCTGAAGATCCAGAACCTCTTCGTTGTCAGTTTGTTTAATTGCCTGTCACTTCAAACGAACTTGTAATTATAACTAATAATACATAATATCATTATACTACTTAGTATTGATATTATTTTTTTTTAATACTGGAATTTTATTAATACGATTTGATTTCCTTGCACAATCTAAAATAACCTTTAAATTCTTCATCGTCTTCTCTCAAATCTTGCATAAGGTGATGGTATTCACCATAAATTTTACGTTTTTTATTAATGGGATGAACCCAATGTGACCTGTTAGATAATGAGTATAACAGTAACAAATCGTCATCACTCGAAGAATCATCGTCCTCTAGCCACGGAATATTTTTTGAAAAGTTTGTGTCACACCACACAACATCATTTGACGCCATCTCACTGAAGACTAGCAACTAGCAGCGGACGGACGATCCGGCATCCGTCTGCGGCTGTGTGCGTTGACCAAAACGTCTGTCTGCATCCGTCCGTCTGTTGCTGTGTGCGTTGGCCTTTACTCTGCTCATTAATTGAATACGTCGTTGAAATGGTCACTTACTAGCAAAATTGGAAAAAATCATTGGAAAAGACGAATTTTTTCTTATTAGGGGGAGTTGAGGCTGTCTTTTCTACGACACAACCTCAAATTTTCAGCTAAATTAAAAATATGAATAAATTGCCGGCAATAGGTGATCTATTCTTTTCATTTCACCTGAACATGCACATTTTTGGGGGAAGGGGAAATTTCCGAGAATTAATATTTGACAGAAGAAATAATGGAATTCAGTCACAAAATAACCATATTGAACGTTCGGTACCGGTATTACAAGTACAAATTTAAGTACAAGAAATCCAACTGCGGTTGAACAAAGTAGAAGTACATGGGCTTTTTTTCAATTTATTTTTATTAAAATGCAATATGGTGTTTATGCGAGTATTGGAAGCATATTTTTTAAGGTTAATAAAGTAGAGTAGTAGTTTAAGTACCGTGGCAATCCCTCTTTAACATTTTTAATTTTCCCCCATTCTACCCTTATTGGCATTTTTTGAAATATTATATATCCTTGTAAATTTAACTAATTCAATAAATTGATTATATTATATGAAATTTTATTTTGTCAATTTCAAAAATTTAAATGTTATTAAATATGATGATTATATTATATGAAATCTCATGCAGTCAATAAACTATTTCGATTAACAGATTTCCCCACCTGAAATGACTGTTAAATATTGTAAATTATAGCCCAAGAAAAAAATTAAGCGGTGTTGTAATTTTTTTTCAAATTTCCCTCCTATTTTTTTGTATATTACAATATTTCAATGGGCTTTTTCATAAATTTTCAGATAATTTCGACGTCGCCACCAAAAACAAAACAGCTAGAAAACACGGTAGTGAATAACATAGTTGCCACTGCGGGTGCAAGGAACAAGTCAACGAATCCACCAGTTGCTCAGTATGACCCACGCAGTGATTTGCTCAAAGCAATACGTGATGGTACGTGCAGAATCACCTCATTCGTAAATATCAATCTATTCAATTGTCAATTGCCGATCATCAGGAAATATACAACTCCAATAACGAAAAATTGTATTGAATATCTTTGTGTTGTAATATTTGAATCACTTGAGCTATTGTTTCTCATTTGAGCTATTTTTATTATTCGTAGAATAATTATGTGATGTTTTGATTACTTGAAGTCACTTTATGAAGTTACTGATTGAGTTCAAATCCCTTCAAATGTTTTCTATGATGACTGAATTTTTATCTATTTTTTTCAACTGACTTATTTTCTATGAAGCTTTTTTATTTGTTGAAATTATTTATAATTGTTGATAAATAATTATTAAATTGTACTTAACAATTTCTATGGGAATAAGGGGTATTCACGATGTTGGAGTTAGCCAGCTAAGTCGAGCTATTCGCTAACTCCTGCTATTTGCTAAGTCAGTGTTAACTCAATGCTATAGTAGTACGTTAGAAAAAAATTAGCAGACGAGATAGCAGATAGCGCAGGTTCTAGTCCGCTAACTCCAGCTATCTCCGTTAAAACCGTGGCCATCTTTGTTTTCTAACCCTACTTTTCACAACCTCAACTATGAAGTTTTATGAATATCCGCTTGGAACGCTATTGTAGTTAGCATATAGCAGTTGTTCCTAGTTGGGGTGCTCACAATCCCAAGTTAGCAAATAGCAGTATAGCTCGTTAAAACGACATTGTGAATACCCCTATAATGTCTTCTGAAATAGGAAATATTCGGGTTATATTGAGACTATTAATTATAAAGATGGATAGATAATAATTATTATACTATATTAATACCCTTATTTTCACTGGAAAAGTAATTAATATTACATATCTGTAAATTATATCTATTTTTCTTATTGGTGATGGTGATGTGCTATAAATATCAATATGAAAAAGTCTACTTGATATTGCCATTGTCAAGCCATTCTTAGTTATAGTAATTCAACTAATAAACTGATTAGACATTCAAACTAAAGTACATATTTATTTATTGTGACAAAATTACGATGAATGTGAAGGAGCAACAGACTCAAGTCCAAAACTGCTCTCTTCAGTATTATCAGTTTTTATTCGTTTTAGTTTTCTTTTAGTTAGTGTTCGGTTTGATCAAGATTGGCATTGATGTGGCCAAAATTATAGTATATTCTTTATTGAAATGATTTTGTGACAATATCAAATCTTATTTTTCATTATGACGTCCATTAGGCTAGTTTAAATAGTAAATCTGCACTTCAAAAAAATGGATAAGTACTCAACAAAATATAAAAAGCAAATGGATTTCAGAAGTTCAAAGTAAAAACAATCATAATTATGTTTTACAATATGAGGAATTATTGTATAAAACATGTTAGTTAGATGCTTTTAAATGAACTCAATTGATCATTAATCAGCCGATTGAATCCGGGATATAATTGTTATTGAATTCCAAGTCCAGTATAAGTACACATTTCTTAATTATTCCATTTATCAATTCTGAGGTATTTTGAAGTATTCTTTTCCTCAATAAAAGAGATAATTTTCAATCATTGAATGTTTTTCCTTTTATTTTCTATATTATAATTTTATTTTTTTACAAAAATTATTTCAGGAATAAAACTGCGCAAAGTCGAGAAAATAGAGCAGAAGGAAGGCGAGCGACAGAATGCGTTCCACGATGTGGCATCGATACTTGCCAGGCGAGTAGCTGTCGAATTTTCGGACTCGGACTCTGCCTCTGAGAGCGAGTATGACAGCGAAGGCTGGTGCGAACAGGAAACCAGTGCATGAGTTAGCCAGCGCAACCCCTCCTCCTCCTCCTCCACTCTACACTGTTACCCTTTCTGCATCTGGAGTGCTACTACTGTTCTCATAGTTTGTATCACTCTAGTACTGGGAAAGCTCCTGAAATCTGTCATTGATTATCTATAAGCTAATAGACCTAGCCACTACATTCGAATTTCATTATTTGTACTAACAACCATTACCATTCCATACCTAATGACATAAGATGTCCTCTGTGTAACATTGTGTATATATCATTGTTGGTGGGTTGTTCGTTCTCATCAACTTACTAAAAATAATTATCCATTCGATTTGAAAACTTTACTTTCGAAGTAGTTTGTATAATTCAACCATATAGCGAAAAAATATGCTGAAAATAGTCGAGAATATTTGAACAGTTATTCCTTAAGATGAGGCGAATCTGTCTAGAAACGCATATTCTAGTGAGATGGAAATTCATAAACTAATGTTAAGATATATTACTTTTCCGTTTACAGTAGGTTGGAAAAAACATTTGAGTTGTTACTAAACGGTTTTAACATCAGATGTTTTGGTAATTCAGCTTTGTTGATGAGGTGCTTTGAAGTCGGTTATCTGAGAGAAATTGACTGGAAAGGACAAATCTTGAAGCAAAACGAAATTAAATAAATTTTTGGAAATCATGTTTTTTCTTAGTTTCATATTGCATATACAGTGATAATTATAACTGGAACCATTCCGACTAAGTAGTTGCTCTCCAGGTCTAATCGTGATTATTGAAGTTGTGATGTACTCAATCCCTCTCACACATGTTAATAAGTAAAATGAAGTTAAATGTTGTATGCAATTGATAAAACTGGAAAATGTCATCAATTTCCGAAAACGTTTACTAATAACACAATGACACTTGACAAAAAGACACAAGTGCTTTAACAATTTAGAATTACTTTATCTTCCTCTGCTAGAACGGGATTTATAATTTTTTTAGAATTGGGATGGAAAGTACTGTTTAAGCGTTTGTTGATAAATACGTGAGCTCTCAGTTATCTAATAACTGGAACTACGAATAAGCTATATAAGACTGTTTTAGCACGATTTGCGCCTATTGTCATGTAATTTGTTCCGACAATTTTGTTTCATAAATATTTGATAGCTTATTATTTTGGTGCTAGGCTCTTAAATAATAATTCATGATATTATAATAATCAAGGTGTTGAGTCTTGATAATTCAGTCACCATCAATCGAAGGAAAATCGTGTGATAACTATATTGCATAAGACTTTTTCTATTAGGTTCTCGCACAAATTCTTGATTGAAGCTTAGTCGTTATTTATTGGTCTTTGTGGAAGCTACGAAACAAATTAATTTTAGAAAAATAATGAGATTTACCAATAATGTTGCTATTATAATCGTTTCATCAGCCTCAAATCATTCTCTTTATATTGTAACGTGATCGACAAGATTGATAATTGATTGAAATCTATCTTGCCAAAGTGGAAACTTGCTTCAAAGGTATTATGTATTTTAATGTTCAACGTATTGTGTTGGCTGAAACAAATGATAAATCTATTTTAAGAAATATATTTATTCCAACGAGACGCTTATTATTCGTATATTTTCCCAGCATGTATAGCCATTAGAATATCGTTCAATTAATAAACTATGTTAAACATTTTATATATTTTTAATAATATTTTTGAAAAGGTGTTGTATGGAACTTGAAAATGTTAGTAATTTTTTCAATGTAAAATGTACAGAATATTAAAATAAATATTCGAATTCATTTTAAAACTATATTTTATAGTTTGCTGGAGTTTCAATCTTCTTGACTTGGTTTTTGGAACAGAATACTTCACTAGATCATGTTTGAATACAATATAGAATATTGTATTGTAAGGATGTATCTTGTGCTTTTATTATATATTCCAAATTTAATAATTGCTTATATTAGTGAATTAAATCTTTTTTTATTAATATTTTGTACTGAAATTTTAAAGGAATTAAATCTCTCATTTTATGATAACTAATTTCAAAACTTCAATTTCAAATTTGAATGTTTCAAAATTATGAAAAATTATTGTACAATTTATCTATAAATGTGTATGATGTACACATGATGCTTGAAAAATTACCTGCATCTGTAAGAATGTTACTTATTAAATAATGAAATTAAATAAGAATAGTTCTTTTGAAGATGCTTTGTTTCTGAAAAAAGCTGAGGAGAATATTTACTGAGTTTCAATTGATAATTACATAAAATGTAAAATTACATTACATAAAATGGATTCAAAACTAATTTTAGTATAATATGTTCTTATACTGTATTTAACAATATCGATATAAATAATTGTAACATATTGTATAGACCTGGCGTTGGTGATGGAAAAAGAGTACTTGAACTCAAAAAGTCATCATATTGCTGTACTATCGAATCGAACTATTAGTCGTTTGTGTAATGTAGGCATGTGAAATATATAATGAATTTATACTTTATATTGGTATTGAAGTCCTTTAATCTTAGCTGTACGTTTCTAAAATAAAAAAAATTGTCACCAAGCATGGCAACTCAAATTTTATTCAGACATTGAATTAATTTGTGATTAATACTTTTTTTTATGTTATTGGAATAAATTGCTTTAAATAAGTTTTCCCTCATTGATGATTTTATTTTGAATGTTCAGGATTCTTTTTCTAATGCCCGATGTATTTTTAAAATACTGTATATAGAAAATAAATATAGTGAATGTAAACCTAGGTAGATTTCATGTTTGTAGCTCAGCGAAGTAACTTGCTGTTTCAAGTATTGAAGCTTGGTAAATTGGAAATTTAAAGGAAAATATTTGTCAACCATGAAAAAACATTTTTCAAAGAGGAATATGATTTTTGTAATAAATTATTGTGATAGGTGGCAATTCTCTAAGCTTATTAAAAATAAATATTCGATTGCTTCTTTGTTATTTGACCGCACTGAATACTGTGATACAAACTTGTTCAAACTACTGTGTGAACTTTTGTGTATATGTGTCAGAACCTTTATAGAAAGTTTTTAAAACTATATTTGCAGTGATCACATTCAATGAACATGGAATTTTTCATTCCATGATAAATGACAAATAGCATTGAACAATAATTTCAAATGACGTTTTAAATAGAACCTGTAAATATATTTCCAGAAGTATTATTTCTTTGCTCTTCAAATGATGTAAGATTTCTCAATTTTTGAAACCCTTAATTTCCAATATTTTTAGTTTTAGTTTTAACGTTGAAGCTGAGCTTGAAGGCATGGATATCCTAATGACATCTAACATTCTATAATCTCAATAGATATATTGTAGATTTGTATTTAAAACTAATATACTATTTTATAAAATTAGTTTTATTGTATTTCATGCTTACTGTTTGTAATATTTGAAAAACCAAAGTATACCTATACCTTTTTATCGTATTGTTAATTTATTAAGATTATCTTCTTTCTTATAAATAAGTTACTGTATTTACAAATTGTTGATAGAAATATTTCTTAATTTTATGAAATTGAATATCGCAGGTAATTTTTTCAAATAAATTTAAAATTACTGAAGGGGTCATATGCCAAAATGAGTTTTTTCTATTTTATCCAATTAATCTGTATTTTAGATTTCCCTTTCTTTTAGGTCTGATGAATTTCCCTTGTTTACGGAGTTCTTCAGAAGAAAATGGCCGATTCTTTAATGACTAATTCTAGAGCTGAAAATGAGAAAAATGACACGAATGAATGAATGATATTAATGACAGACATGAATATTGCTCAATATTCCAACTATGCCGGTTTACACATTCGTTATCCTTACTATTTTGTTATCCAGTTTTCATTTTCAACTCCAGAACTATTAGTTATTAAACTATTCCAATATTCTGATACATCCCGTATAAATACAAACATGTCTATTATAAAAGTCACACCTCCGGACGTTGTGAACTGAACGAAAAGCTTTTCACGTTATTTTGCTTCATTGATCTTATGTGTTAATTTTGTTAGAATTCTGATTGATGTATAAACCTGTTCATGCCGAAATCTATAAGAGCGATCTGATCAGTATAATATTGTCAATTCAACCAATAATTACTTCAGAAAGTAGGACTTTGAAAGGCATTCGATTCGTTGCATATTCTTGGGGGTTAATCAATTTGAACGTTTTGTTGAAAGGTCAATTATTTATTTTGTTAATGTATAAGATGCACGTATAAGAATTGAAAATAACAGACTTAACTGATTTATTATTCACGATTTTACATACTGTAATTCAGTTGCACCCAGAATCTCATGTAAATTTCTATTCCTATCCACAATAGTTTTCGAAATCTCGGAGTGTGATTTGTATCTTGATACATTTTTCCATTTATTTCCAACTTTTTGTCTAAAAAGCTTTCGTTTTACGTGTTTATGTTCAATCAATCATAGAGAACAGAAGCCTCTCTTTATGTGGTAATAGTATTTAATTTGTACATCTATTTTTTTTATTTTTCTCTCTAAGGAATACTCTAAATTAATGTTCTAAACATACATCACACATCTCTGACGATAATTAAATTAATAAGTTGATATTTCGTTGTCCGTAGGATACAGGAATAAATTGAAAACAATTATTTTTTATGCACGTGGACGTATAGTGTACTATAAATATTTTGCTGTAGTAGGCCTATGAATCTCGAAACTCAATTTTATAGTTCATTCAGTTTGCTATCTTTAACATATTGGCTCCCTTGTTAAAAAAAAGTATTTTCCAAAAATGTGTATTTTGTTTTACATTTTTTATAATAATAGCCTATATAATGCCTTGTACTGATGTTCAATTTGTTAATTTGAAAATAATATGGTTTTTCAATTTCTAGTTTTTTTCCAATACCGGTAGTTAGTATCAGCTCTTTTCAACCCCTCTTGCTGTGAATTATTGGAATATTGCAAATGAAATGTATCAATCTAAATATATCTTGTATGTCTTATTTATAACTGGATTAATGTATCATCGGCCCTTTCTATAATATAGAATATATATATGTACAGTACAATGTAAATTTTAAAAATAAATTTATCTGCCAAATCTTGAGACTTGTTTATTCACTTTTTCTCTTTGTTCTTCATAATGTTTTATAAAATGAGGTTTTGCTCGTCCAATTTCAATTTCCTAGAAATGTTGGTTATTTTTTATTCTACTCTAAAGTTTCATCTCTCATTTTTTATTTACCCTGCGGAGGTAAAATTGAATCATTGAAAATATAAACCAATATATTATAAAAACTGGCCCAAGAAGGAAGGAAGATGAATAGAATAGTTCTCTCTCATCCCCCTCACTCTCTCTCTCTCTCTCTCTTTTGACTCTACAGCCGGTGTGGGCTTTGGCCTTCTCTACCACTCTCCTCCACTAATATCTATCAGCAATGTTGGACTGTCATCCTCTTTAACCCATTCCTGCCAAGTCATTCACAACACCATCCATCCAATGATTTCGTGGCCTTCCCTTTCTCCTCCGGCTGTCCAGCTTGCTCCTTAATATTCTTATAGGTAGTTGGCCCTCTTCCATTCGGCGAACGTGTCCTCTTAGCCTCTGGGACTTCACTATTTCCTGACTCTGTATAAGTGCTTCCAACTCAGCATTATGCTTTATTCTCCAGATACCATTTTCACATGTTGGACCAAAGATTCTTCGAAGCACTCGCCTTTCAGTGACTCTGAGTACTTTCTCATCAAATCAAATCACTTTATTTCCACTCAATGTATTAAATACATAAAATTATCCTTAAGTAATAACATAATTATATCAATTACACAATTCCATGATACAGAAAATAATAAGATTACAAAAGAAAAATTCAAAGGAAAAGAAAAGCTTACGTAGAATAGGCTGCTTCTGAGATTTTTACAAATCTGATCATCAGCATCTGTCATTGCCCAGGCTAAAATACACCTGCAGTCAAATTTTTATTAAGATTAAGTAGTATTTTACTTACTCTGAAGGCCGAACGATTTCGAGTTGGTAAAACCCATCTTCAAGGCCTTTAACAACTCGAAAACGTTCGGCCTACAGAGTAAGTAAAATATACTACTTAATCTTAATAAAACTTTGACTGCAAGTCGTTGAATTCACTTGAAAAGTTAATATTAACAACGCAGTTCGTCAAGGAACAAGAAATCCAGGGATTTGGAACACTAAATTTGGCGCATAGATTCCTCTAACTAAATTCAGTGCACCTTGAAGCCAGATTTCTCATTTTATATTTAATTTTTTCAATAATAATGTTAAAATTCCAGCATTTTTGTAAAATGTGTTTGATGAGAAAACTCACAGAGAAGCTAATAACATGATACGTCACTCTTGTGCTATAATATAGATGATACGCCAATATGTTGTAAGCCAAAGCAACAGAGTAGTTCTGTATCAACATTACAGCGGCATGTAAGCTTACTAACTTATTGTGTGTATTGACGAGCTTCATCTGTAATACATTAATCTAAAAATAACTAGGCAGATTGTAGAGGTGCAGAGCTGCTAAAAAGGTAGTTCACTTATAAAAACACTATTCATCTCATCAGTGCAAAAAACATTCGTGATTTTCAAACAGACGAACTGTATGGTACAAACACTATATGTTATTCTCTCGCCCTTCCGAATCCCTTAATTTTGTGACCTTTACCATAAGTAATATCTCTACCAGAAAAGAAAAGCTCACTGGATTCCCGGGTAAAATGCTAGTATTTTCAAAAGTTGAGTAGCTTACCAGTTGTAACTTTAGAATTGCGACTGAACTTATTTATTGCTATCTGAAACCTAGTATATTCTATTATTTTATCCAGTGTATTATTATTATATTATTGTTGTGCTGAGCCATCGCTTTCATGAATATCCATGTTTTGGAACTTTGAATGTTCAATTTCCACTAACTTTATAATACCGGTAACTGTATACGGTACATTCTCTCCATGTAGAAAATAGCAATGTTACTAGAAACCTTGTTTCTAATAACCTTGGATAAATATTACTGAATAATAATGCCAAAGTAAAAGCATTATTTTGCGCAATTCTGTTAGTTTGGAAAGAATCACGAGTTGAAAACACATTCAAAAATGCAGCACATTTATTCGGGCCGTGTAATGGGGTAGCACTTAAATTCTCGTTTAAAGATATCTTACAAAAATGACATATCGGACAAATTTTAGTTTATTATTGATATCGAAATACATGTTAGCAACTGCAACCTGTTGATTTATAGCAATTTTTAGATTTGCTTGTAAACTTTCTGCTCCTTTTTTGAGTTACAAACAATTTTTCATTACTTATGGAAATGTATTTCAGGATTAACTTTTCATGTGAAATTTAACGACTTGCAGTCAAATATTTGTTAAGAATAAGTATAACTCACTTAATCTGTAGGCCGAGCGCTTTCGAATCTATATGAGATCCATCTTCAGAGGCGTGGGTTCCTAGATCATCATGTCAGTTTTTTGGTTAGAAGTGTTGTGGTTTTTGTAAAATGTGATCAAAACGTTTGTGAGATTTAAAATTTAGTTGTTCATTGAGAATGTTTTGTTTATTGTGTGTGGTGTGTTTGTATATTTCAAATTGTTCCAAGGTGTTGAGTTCGTGTCCTTTAGATTTTATATGTAGAATGTGTAGGTTGGTACTGATGTCAGTAAAAGTGTGTCCAGTTTGAATGATATGGTCGGCAAAATTCGATTCAGCTTTTGATGTCAGGGCTTGAAAATGTTCCTTGTAACGTTCTTTGAATGTGCGGCCTGTTTGTCCTATGTAGAATTTGTTACAATCAGAGCAGTTCAGTTTGTAAATCCCTGGGAGATCGTATTTGTTTGTGTTCAGTGTGGTTTTGAGTGTAAGTGCATTTTTTATTTTGATTTTTGTTCTGAATGAGATGGTGTGGCCGGCTTTTTTGAAGATTTTTGCTAGTCTGTTTGATTGTGGATTAATGTATGTCATTGTGATGTATTTTTTGTCAGTGGTGTTGGTGTTTTGTTTTTTGTTTCTTATTTTATGATTGAGTTTGTCAATTAGGTCGTGTTTGTAGCCGTTTTCTTGTGCTAGGTATTTTATTGTATTTAGTTCAGTGTGGTAATTGTCGGTGGATAGCGGTGTGTTGTTGAGTCTGTGTAGCATTGACCTGAATGCTGAGTGTATGTGTTGTGTTGGATGATTGGAGGTGCTGTGTATTAGGGTATCTGTCATTGTTGGTTTTCTGTAGATGTTGAAGCTGTGTTGTTGGTTTGTGTTCTTTGTAATTGAGAGGTCTAGGAAGTTTATTGAATTGTTTTGCTCATATTCAGCTGTGTATTGAATGTTCTTATGTATTTTGTTCATGTATGATCGAAGTTGTTCACATTGTCTTTTGTTTCCTCTGTATAGCAATAGAACATCATCTACATATCTGTGCCAGTATACATCTCATTTACAGTAATTTGAATAACTAAACACATCACTCTATGTAGGTCTTCAATCAATCTATACTAAACCCATTAAATCTCCCCTGTATCTGTCTGAGAGCTTCAAATTCCTGTCGGAGGTCGGTGTGCGGGCAACAAGACGAGGGGGATCAATGTTGGCTATTCCTATTCACAGAACAACAACTTTTGAAAAATCTTTTACCATCACGGGTAGTAGGTTATGGAATAATCTTCCTGACAACATTCGTGCCATTGATGGGCGTGCTCGCTTTGGGGTGGGGGTCAGGCGGCTTCTGTTGGCGGGTCTGCGGGGGTAGGGTGGGGTTGGCGTTTGCAGCTTGATGGGTGAGCTGTATGAATGTTACGTGAATGATTTTGAAATTCTTTATTGATTTTTTTTCTCTTTCTCTTTTTAATTTATAGGTACTGCAGTTTTGCTTATCTTTATCCAAAAGAATTTTCTTTTTTAATTTTAATTATTATATAATGGTAGTCTACTTTTATTTATTTACTCTTTTGTAACTATTATTTAATGTCAAACATAGTTGTTTTACTTGTTCAGATTTAATTTAAGTTTTATTTTTTTTCTCTTTACATTGCTGTACTTATTTATTGTATAAATTGTCAAGGTTGAGTGGTAGAGGTCCCAACTCCGCCTAATAAAGCATATTTTCATTTCATTTCATTTCATAATTTTTAATATTCCAATGAACCAGGAAAGTTAAGTTATACTTGTTACTAGTTCACTTCGCTCGCTTGAATTTTTCATGTGGCTACGGGTGGATGGGGGCCTATATAGTTAATAAAAAATTCAGCTTCTTGATCAAGTGATGGGAATTCATGCAAAATTTCAGCTTGTTTTCATGGATCCAGGCATGCTTTGCTTTCAATCAATTCAAATTTTATTTCTGATGATGCCCACATGAGTCCGAGACTTGTGCGTGGGTAATGAGATGAATGATTGCACATAAATGCCTGACGGTGGAGCGAGATTCGAACCCACGACCACTTAAACGACAGCCAGCTGAAGTTGCGACGCCCCAACCAACTGCGCTAAGCGGCCCTCCAAATCAATCAATCTATCTATATAAATAAAATTAGAGTTTTGTCTGTACATTTATCAGAATTATATATTTTTGGTTATTTTTACGTTTTATACATTAAAGAAGCCGAAAGAAGTCTTATCTCAATTTCTGTCTGTCTGTCTGTCACGGCCCCGAAGGCATTTTACGCGGCCTTCTCTTGAAAAACGAGAGCATCGATCGGGATTAAAGTTATTTATCAGTATTGAAAACCTTTTTGACAATGTCTTTAGTTATAAAAAACTAAATTAACTTTTTTTTAACAGAATAATAAACTTTTAAAAACCAAGTATTGTTCAATTTTGGATACATTTCTTCTAAGTTTTATTAGGTACCACATAAGAAAAAATCATGTAATTTATCATGATATATCAATCAGCTGTTCTCAAATATTCTCTCTGATAACTGTCACTGAATTGTTTACGTTCAAGTTGTTTACTAAGCTGCTAACAACTTCATGATCGTTGCTATCAAGAAAGCTGAAACATATTTAGTCTTATTTCTAAACATAATCCGTACGAAGGACGGGTACAATAGCTATTATAGTAGTTCTTATTGGATCTAATGATAAACAATTTTTAATTCTGTGAACGCGTCTAGAACTATAACTCTTGACATGTGTATGACATGTACGAGAGAATTTGTGGTTGTGGTGGTGTTGACTCGTGTAGGCCTATGGCAAATTTTTGGCAACTTTTGGTTAGATCAAATTTAATTTTGAAATTATGAATCAGGATATCAGTGGTGTTTGGTCTAATTATATGTAGGTCTAATAATATTTCACTTCTACATGGAAAATGTATAGACTACGATTACATTTTCTATAACACCGAAATAATGTCCAGATTGAATTTCTCATGTTAATATCAGGATATATTCACTTATCCTTCTCAGTATTTATGGGAAAACTTCTCTGTCCCAAAGTTACCCAATGGGGTAATATAACATTATTGGGACAGAAATGGTGGCTAAATTATGAATAAAATAAAATATTGACCCAAATGAGAAACTTATCACTTGGTATCAATATGAAAAGCTTCCTAACATAATAATATAATATAACGGTCTAAACAATTCAATTTCATGAGCTGTAAAATAAATATGAGAAAAATCCGAAAACATGTTCCAAAGTTACTCTTATTTACCAGAAGGGTAATCCACGGATTCCACCGAAGGGTAGAAGAATGAAAGGATTTTCTTGTAATTAAATGTCTGTATGAGCTGATAAAAAAGTATGGATGAAAATTAGTTATGTTATCTATATATATAAAATTAGAGTTTTGTCTGTACATTTATCAGAATTGTATATTTTTTGGTTATTTTTACGTTTTATACATTAAATAAGCCGGAAATAGTCTTATCTCACTTTCTGTCTGTCTGTCTGTCACGGCCGCAAAGGCATTTTTCGCGGCCTTCTCCTCAAAAACGAGAGCATCGATCGGGATTTTAGTTATTGAACAGTATTGAAAACATAATTGGCAATGTCTTTAGCTATAAAAAACTAAATTAACTTTTTTTAACAGAGTAATAAACGTTTAAAAACCAAGTATTGTGCGATTTTGGATACATTTTACGCGGCCTTCTCCTGAAAAACGAGAGCATCGATCGGGATTAAAGTTATTTATCAGTATTGAAAACCTTTTTGACAATGTCTCTAGCTATAAAAAACTAAATTAACTTTTTTTTAACAGAATAATAAACGTTTAAAAACCAAGTATTGTGGGATTTTGGATACATCTCTTCTAAGTTTTATTACCACATAAGAACAAATCACGTAATTTATCAATCAGCTGTTCTCAAATATAATCTGAATGGTGGGCCCTTCGCGGCGTTATTTACGCTGTCTGCAGACTTGCGTAGTCGGAGCCATTGATAATACTACTATAAAAAAAAAATAGATGCGTAACTCTAATAGATGCGTAACTCTAATAGATGCGTAACGCTGAAGGCTATGGCGTTATTTACGCTGTCTGCAGACTTGCGTAGTCGGAGCCATTGATAATACTACTATAAAAAAAATAGATGCGTAACTCTAATAGATGCGTAACGCTGAAGGCTATGGCATAGTGAAGCCACTTTTTTCTGGCGGGAAAAGGCCAAATCGGGCAAAAGTTCAAATTTAACACAGGCTCTTATGGGAAAAAGTCAATTTTCATTTGAAGATTTCTCGCAACTCCCTTGATGGATTTCAATAATTATTTTTTTGAAAGATAGCCCATGATTTTGTCTTACATATAGTAGTAATAATTTTACATTTCAGAATTTTTCTGGCTCAAGCCAATTTCAAACTCAGAGCAGTGCACAAGCAGTATCATAAGTATGTGATTTCAGGAAAAACATACAGTAATTTTTTTCTTAGCGTATTCCTATGTACTTTGACACACTGAATCCAAATCTGAACTGTCGCACCTCAAAAAATGCTCGCTTCACGAAATATTTCCAAGATGGCGGCCAGAATTTCATAAGCTAATTTTCTCAATCTTTGTGAAGAAAAAATTCTAGAGTAATATTATTTGTGGTCTGTGATTCCCTGATTTCGAATATATGATTTTTAATCTGATAAAATTCGGGAATAGAAGATATTTAGCAAACATCAAAGTCCAGCTTTTTCAAATTTTGACTAAAATAACAATAATAGGCTATCTTGTGGAGCAGACATACTAAAATATAAAAAAACATCATAAACTTGATTCAGCAGAAAGCCTCCAGTTGTGTCTGAGGTAGCATTACAACAATGCGAAATTGCCATCACACAAATATGTAAATGTTAAACTCTTTAGTGAAGATTTTTCTAAATATCATTAACGTTTAAAAATCAAGTGAAAAAGTAATATTATGAAACTGCAACACAAAAGAAAATATAAATGTACTGTATGAATAAATAAATAAATATATATATATATATATATATTTAGATACCGCATGCTTCAAAATTCAGTAGGCTGTGATTTAAATTCATATTGAGAAGCCCAAGAATGCTCACCAATGCCATTGCAGTTCAAGCAAAATCGCTTGATTAAAAGAGTTATTTAATAAATTACTTTATGGTATATCACGAGTAATTAATGCTTATAAGAACAAGATTGAAGTGGTGAATATGGTAGTACATTATTTTCAATAAAAAAAAACCCATAAAAGTGAGGAAGCAGAAAACAATCTTGTAAAGCTACGCTTGCACATAGACAATAAAAAGATAAAATTATTTGTTTTAAAATAAATATTTCCACCAGACTTGCACTGATTGGTACATCCATAATCACCACATGAAACAATCATGTTAAAAAATCATTTCACATCACAAAACAAGTCATTTTAGCACTGACAAATACGGGGTTTTTCCATTACCGCTATACAAATTTTCGTGGTTTTGCCCGATTTAGGCCGGGTGTCCACGGACGACAATCGCAGAAGGACGTAGTTACCACAATTTTTGGAATTGTCGGTCCGGAAACGCAGCTCCGAGTCAGTACATTTGAAACAATTGCAGTCGCGCCTATCGGTGTCCACGGACCACGCGTTTTGTCATAGGTTTTTTATGAGGTGCGCTAGTGGTACCGACTCGCCGTGCATACCACTGTCCCCTAGCTTCTGTGGTAGTCGCAGCCTGTTTTCCTCGTCGTCTGGACGACTTTTTCTGCGTTCTGTCCCAGTGTTTGTGCGTGTATATTATATTATTGCTGTTATAAATATGGTTGAATTTGACACAGAACAGAAATTGAGTGTAGACCGGCGCTTTGGAATTTTCATTTACCAGAATACTCCAATAAACATTCTAAACATGAAGCATGGGAAGATGTGTGCACTATCATGGTCCCGGGATATGAGTCACTAGAAAGTGGAGAGAAGGTGGAGAAATGTTAAACATTGTTGTAAAATAACTTATTTATGTGGCGAAATATAAATGTGGTGAAATATAAACACAAGTTAAATTAATGAAACAAAAACAGTAGAGTAAAAATTTACTTTTTGTTATCATTTGAAAGGCCTAATCATATTATAAAATATACAAAGTGTCCCAGAACTAGCTGGAACATTTTATTACAAATTGTTCCTTAGGTTGAGACAAATGATTTTTACAAAATAAACATGGATCTACCTACGATGCTTGGTTTTCTGTTTGTCTGTATGTTATTGTTTACAAAAAATTCATAACTTAAAAACTGTTTGAGATACAATGTTGAAATTTTGCATAAATATTTTTGTCATTAGAAACAAATTTTCATACAAAATTCTCTTAAAAATTTTAATTATTCCAAAGTGGTGGCCGTTTCAATTATTTGATGCCAAATTTTACGAAAACTTGTTATTTTTCAAAAAGATGCCAAGAGAAAACAAAGTTAGCATATTTTATGCAAATTTCAACGATAACTTACTTACCGTATTACGATTGGACGAAGGACAGTTGAACCTCTGTATAACGAAGTCGATTATTCTGATAAAAAATTCGCCGTAGAGAGGTATTCGTTATTGAGAGGTTGTTTTGTAAGGAATAGTGCCACCCCATCTTACAGATCTTATAATATATTGCGGGCGGTAATTAAATGAATACACAATACATTATAATATCGCGAGCGTAGGCAGGGTAATAGACCAATGTTAATATAGAAATTTGAAAATTCATGCTGTTGAAAATAATAAAACACATTCTTTTGAATATATATATAGAATGTAATAAGTAGCACAGCAGCAGCCGCCACATACCACATCGTGGAGGGACGATGTCAAACTCGCACACCGTCAAGGTGGGCTGACGACAATCTTGGCTGCCGACAAGCTGGGCTAACGTCAAAGTCGCACACCGTCACCATGGGCTGAATTCCTAAGTGTGCCAGATTGGCGGTGCATGCAAGCGACAAACTCACACTCTTTTGATTTTGTCACCCGGCGCCAAAGCTGCACGCCGCCACAGTGGGCTGAATTCCTAAGTGTGCCAGGTTGGCGGTGCATGCAAACGACAAACTCGCACTCTTTTGATTTTGTCACCCGGCGCCAAAGCTGCACGCCGTCACAGTGGGCTGCATTCCTAAGTGTGCCAGGTTGGCGGTGCATGCAAACGACAAACTCGCACTCTTTTGATTTTGTCACCCGGCGCCAAACCTGCACGCCGTCACGATGGGCTACTTTTAGGCCCTTTGCACACATGTCGACTCATTTGCAATTTGAGTTGGCAACGGTAGTCGCGCGCAACCTTGTCTGTGTTTCACAGCGAGAGTCCTCTCACGGGCCAACTGCCAGTCGTGAAATCAAATCTAGACGGCAACGTGAATCGTCTGCACGCTACGGTGACAGCCGGACGCCTGCAATCTCAATTGCGTAGTTGCATGCCGTACAGCAGTATTGAATGAGTATTGACTTGAAGTATTCAGTTGCATACGCAATCAATAACCAAGTTCACACCCTTCAATCTCCAAAACGCTTTCTTTTGACGTTTTTTCGTATTTCATAGAATAACTCAATAATTGCGGTACTTAATGTTCTATGTGATTTTGCAGTTCATTTCATAAAGAATTCACCACACAAAGGAGGGCTTAAGGAGCCTAAAGTTTTCCGAATGAGTAATAATTTATTGATTTCTCATTGAAAAAGATAGCTTTACTCTTCTGCTATCTGTATTTCAGTAATGAAGCGTTTTCGAAGGAATAACCTTTTGCAATCTGGCAGATTCCTGGCGAATTTTTTTCGCAAAAACCTGTATATCTTTTTAGGAAAGTGATAGCCGCGATCAGTGACAGGTATCTGTTCAGTCAGATAAGATAAGCTGCATATTCCTGGGACCTCTTTCTAAGGATGACCGAATGGATCGGCCACCAAAAAAGACGGTTCTCAGCTATAAAATCACTTGCCGATGATTCGGGACTCACCTAAAACTGTGATCCAACTTGTCAAAAATTGACATTCAACTCATTACCCACGCACAGGTCTCAGAACTATCTGGGCTTCACATTCTGAAAAAATTACATTTTACTGTAATGTTAAATTTAATGTATTACTGGTTTAGGAGGTTCTGGAAGCTATAGTGATCCTGTATTACTCATTACATTGTCAGATCGATATAAGTGAAACGAATTATTCTCATTATCTTAACCCAGCCGCTTGTCAAATTAAATTCTGTCACAAACTCTATCCACTTATGGTAGCCTACTCACAATATAGGTAACTCTTAATAGTATAACGATATTGTTATAAACACTATCCTATATAAAGAAGTGTGAAATGTACTGCCTAGATCCTAGGCTGAAAACATACAGCCGTATATAGTTTCAATCATGAGTTGGAGTGAGAAATTTTTTTGAGATCGTTAATTCTAAAAAGATAATTTTTTCAAAATTATTACAGTTAATTATTCAGTGTGGGTATATTCTGAAAGGGACCGCATTAAAATGACAAATCAAAAGCAATTTCACTTTTAATAAGCCTTTTGCTATTATAATTTTCCTAAATACAATATCCTACATTAGAGTTGTGAAATTTTTCTTAGTTTATTAATATTTTATAGGTCGATTTTTAGCTACTTTAGTTTGGATGTTATGTATGGCTTGCTAATTTGATAAATATTTCATAATGTAGGCTACAAGAAATTTCTCATGTTTTCAATGTTTGAAAATTCAACTCAAAAGCTTAAAATAAAAAAAAAATTAAAACAAAAAAGAAACTGACTTCAATAAAATGATACTCAAACATTAAATACTCACGTAGGTATTAAAAAACTTGAAATAAAGTATCTACTTTAAACTGAGAACATTTTAAATTTGATACGAGTAGCCTAATCTTTTGTAGTCACAGCGAAATATTCTTTGAAGTTAATAGAAAAAGCTTTGTAATATTAAAGGTTTATAGAATATTTGGCTTGGATCTCAAAATATAACTCGTATTGTATTTAAAATGTTTTCAGTTTAAAGAAAAAACATTATTTTAAACCTGTAGTACGTGAGTATTTAATGTTTGAGTAGCCTATCATTTCATGGAAGTTGGTTTCTTTTTTTGTTTTAAAATTTGGCTTTTGTTTTGTTTTAAAATTTGGCTTTTGTTTTGTTTTAAAATTTGGCTTTTTTTTGTTTTAAAAAAATGCTCGCTGGACTTAAAAGGTGAGTGACCTACCGGCTAGTAGGTTACATTGATAATAGAATAAAAACTTTGAATGGAACAATAGAAAATAATGATACCGACCATGTCCACCAGCCAACTGAAATCCTGACTGGAGATATGCTAATCTTGATAACAATTTTGACATGTAATTGCAATGAAGATTGTTTTGACTCAGTGAAACGTTTCTGAGAAGCTGATGTTGTTGAAGCCAGTGGCGTAGCCAGGATTGAACTTCGTGGGGGTGGGGGTATTCCAATGGGTGTGGGGGGGAATGGAATCCGCCCAGTTGATAGGGGGGTTGGGGGGTTTGATATTTATCATTTTTATAATATTTTTTTGAGCATTCAAAAGTAATTTTTACTTGGATAATTCAATGAAAGCAATTGCTAATATTTAAATGAAACAGACAGCACTCGAAAACACTGCATTGCCACATTGCTCACTAAACTGTACATGCCGCTGTAGAGTGAGAGTACTGCATGGTACCATACTAAAATTAGTACTTTTCGTGATTCCCATGACACACTCTTGTGCCAAATAAAACTGGGTTCTATTTTTTTATTAACTTTCAACTGGTGATGTGCAACACATCTGGTGACGTTTGGTCTGGTAGACCCATTTTGATTATCTTCATAAAACGTACAAATATCAAATAAGATAATTTTTTTCAAATGCATTTGATCATGGACAACTATGGGGAGGCAGTGTAACAAATATTGTAAATCTATACCCATTATAAAATCTTAAATCTTAATAAGTAGTTTTGAAAAGTATGTGTACAAATTTATAATGAAAATCTGGGCGTTTGTAAAAGATTCAATATGATTGAAAAAAGTTTTTTCTTTTAGTTTCAAATGTATGATCTTTAAGATAAAATGTATGAAGATTGTAAAAATATATACATGGAAAATATTAGTTCATAAAAAATTCTGCGCAGGTTTGAACTTTGTTTTTTTATAGATGGTTTCCAATGCTTATTCCCAGTGGTGGATTTATGGGGGGGGGGGGGGGCTTTCGGGCTGAAGCCCCCCCCAAAACCTACAATAAGTATTTGGAAGAGTGTAAATTTTTTAATTAGACGCACAAGAATAACTTCTAAATAGCATATTTTGTAAACAATGGAGTTTTTGAAATGACAAAGGGTGGCACCGATCTGCAAAGACGGGTCAGTACCTGGTCAAAACTACCTGGCCTCTGTTTTCTTTCCTACTTACCCTCCTCCTCAGGCATTCTAATTCTGACATTCGAATTTCTCAGAAAAAGAATGTTTGAATAAGCTTGTGACTGACGAGAAGTTATTATATGCATTTAAACAGATCAAGAAATCATTAAAGAAACCTGATACCTGAATCATTTTTGGAAACAGACAATGAACTTCCATTTCTAAAATAGGATTTCAGTATTTTTAATTTCCAAAATTCTCGGCAAATTACAAAATCGTAGATACTAAGCATTAGGTGTGTAAACGTTTAAAATATTGCAACATCTGTTTGTCAGAAGCTGGAACAACCATAATGCCCCTTAATAATTTATAAATTCCCCTTAAATACCTTTTAATAATGTTGGTTTAATGTCAAATATGAATATGAAAATATTCCTACGCATCATTCAATTAATTTGTATGAATGCTAGGCTATATACAGTATTACTATAATAATATTATGCCATATTACAATATTTATGTAGCCTAGTATACTAAAAAATATTCCAGTGGCCTATAATTAAAGGTAGTACCCTTGGATGTGCTATGAATATTCTAAGTGCCTCAGGTTTTCCCAATTTACAATCTAATGCAATGGTCCTATCCACATAAATTTTGACTCATCTTAAGGCTGTGTAGTAGTGTTTTGGTCGCTATTTTTTCAATTAAACATTTTTTTTCAAATTCTTTAGGGGACTTGGGAGGCGCAATACATTAAAAACTGCGCCATTTTTGAGCTTCACTAGGGGTGTGCACTATGGGTTTAGACATTATTTTTTCAACGTTTTATGGGCTGGCAACTATTAAGCTTTTAAAATTTTATCTGAAAATCTCATGTAGGCTAAGATGCAGTGGCGTAACTAAGCCATGGAGCCCCCCTCCCCATCATTTGACTGATGTGCGCCCCCCTTTGGTTGTGGCGTGCTCTCCATACCGCTGCACCACCCGCACGGAGGGGCTGCGGTGGTGCTATTTACGCCACTGCTAAGATGTAGTCCCTTATAAAATCACACGTAGCCTAAGATGTAAATCCTTATTAAATCCTCCTTATGGAACATCATGTTGTCTTTTTATGCTAATCATAAGTATATGACAAATGTCATCAATAACAACCACCAGGGGAACCTGGGAAGTTATTATTGATAAATTATTGGCTGCAGTTATCAATAAAAATAATACACTTGAAAAATGCCAATACAATATAATATCAAATAATTTATCGATTTGATAGTGTAATATTATATGAGTGAGTATCTGACTGTATCAAGGTATTTCCAATAATCGATGGTAGACACAACCATTCTTAACGCTCGCTTCACATTACAACGACATGTCGTGTGTCGTGTGTCGTTCATACGACTAAAGGGCAAAGAGGGATTGCCGTGTATTCGCATAAGAACCATAGTAATTATGAAAATAACATAATCGCTCACCCATACAACACAAGACATGGAGAGTCAGCACTTCGGTACCCCATGCATAGGCTGACTCTGATCGAGAAGGCGCCACACTATTCGGGTATAAAGATTTTAAATTGTTTGCCCCAAGTTTTAAAAGGTTACGGTCAAGACAAATTCGTGAAGGAACTCAGGAAGTTATTGATGCCTGTCCTTACTCTCTGGCTGAATGTTATGGGGTTTTTCGGAGACAAAATGTTGAATAGAATCTGTTTTTATTTTAATATGTTTTTATAGATGAACGAACGCTTGATGAATGGCTGATGAATCAGATTAGTTGAAGTGAATTAATTGACGTGTCACATGCTGTGCGAGCCTAGCTCGATAGATGCAGCTTAACGTGACAAAACAAATTTATTTATTTATTTATCAGCTTCTTCACACTAGGCCGACAAATGTCGTGGATACGCACGACTGTCGTGCTAGTGCCGAGGGGGCCACGACATCCCTCGAGTCGTGCCGACAGTCGGTGTCGTATGAACGACTAGAGGGCGCAGCGAGCTACTGGAACTGTTCACACATCTCCGACACGACAGCCTACTGTACTGAGCGGCAGAGTTGAATTGACGCGTTGAATTGTGTTTTTTTCGTAATTTATTGTTTGTTGGCAATGGATTCGATTGATTTAGAATGCTCATCTCGTTGGTACAAGAGCGCCCTGTTATTTGGGACAAGACTATCGAAGAATATAAGGACAGAACCCTAACCAGAGACGCATGGATTGAAGTGTTCAAGCAATTGAATGCAAAGTTTGAAGAGCTAGAGCCAAATGAAAAAACGAATATGTTAATAATACTGTTTTATTCTCAACTAACAATAAACTAAGTATATTTATTCCTGGATTTATTGTTCCATAACGATCAGAGCTGTTAATTAACTTTATTGTAAATTCAACGAATTAAAGTCTATTTTAATTGAGTAAAAATATTATTTATTCTCAATTGAAATTGACTACAAGTTGTTGAATTTACCATAAAAAATTGATAAGTATTTATGTCATTACAAACAGGAATTAATTTTCAGTCTCTTTGATTTTGGTTTAAACAAGAAACTATAAAAAATAATTTATACAAAAATACCTAAATACTGGAAATTTTGTTGTAAAATTTTTGATTGTTTGAATAAATCAAGGCACAGCCTCTACTTGCAATAATTGAGTCACTGGGACTAAAAAATCGCAGTCACTAAAAAACGGTAGGTGAACCCACTACGATAAATAAATCGTCAATTTCAATTTCAATTTCAATGCACAACAATGTACAATAAATCGTTTCATGTTACAGCTGTTCAGTATTAAAAAATATAGGAAGTGTGTGTGTTGGTGGTCGCGTTTGTGTAAATTAAATGATGTATTGAATAAAACGATGGATTGAATTGGGGGAGTGATAGCTGTGAGCCGTAGCAATCATCTGTTCAATCAGATTAGATAAGCAACGCTCTCCGGTGTCCTCTTTAGGTAAGGGTGACCAACTGGATTGGTCAGCAAAAAAGACTGTTCTCTACTGTACAATTATTTCCCGGTGGTTCGGAACCGACCTAAAACTTCAATTAATCAACTAACTAAACAAACTTCAATTAATATGTTTAACTAATCATGGGCGTATATAAGGGGGTCTTGGAAGGCTTGACATCCCCCCCCCCCCAAAATTCCAAACACAAATTGGAAAATTAGTAGAAATGCGTAGAAATATGTAATTTCAATTTACGATACAAAAAATTTTATAATATTTTACAATTATAATATTTACAAATATGTGATTTCGATTTAATATGTGACTTCAATTTCTGAAGAATTTTCCCGGGTAAGACCCCCGGACTCCCCTTTACGATGGGGGGTATTCCATACCCCCCGGTAGTTTCGACCCTCCATAGTAAAATTCTGGGTGCGCCACTAGCCGTCTTGTGGCACCCCCGAAAATTTTTTCTACACCACTGCAACTAATCACCATCATTAAAATCATTACCCACGCACAGGTCTCAAACCCATGTGGGCTTCATCCTTCAAAAAAAGTATTATTTTTGAATTTGTATTTAATTTTAAGTGTAAGACAGAACCAGCGAGACCCAGCTTCGCCTGAATAAAGTCATTCTATAAAACAATATAGAAAGGAAATATAGGAAATAGAAAATAAATGATTATTTAAAAAGTTATAATTTATTTATAAAGTCCTTCTCGAGTTGATTGGATGTACTCAGTGCAGTCGATTCCTTCTCCTTGCTTTAATTCGTCTATAAACTACCAAACAACACAATAACTTTTCCCGATTCATTTATTCTTTAATTTTTGTAGAACTACACGAAACTAGACTGCACTGTACTGCAAGTGCGTTGTATATCGACTATACTAAAATGTCGTGGTCGTGTGAATGTGAACGGTTCCAATTTTTATGTCGTTGGCGACCAAATGTCGTTGTCGTTTAGACGACCGGTCGTGCAAGTGTGAAAGAAGCCTTCAGAGTGCCAGGTTGTCGTTTGCATGCAGCGTCAAGCTGGCACTGTTTTATTCTGTCACCCGGCGCCAAAGTTGCACGCCGTCATCATGGGCTGAATTCCTAAGTGTGCCAGGTTGGCGGTGCATGCAAACGACAAACTCGCACTCTTTTGATTTTGTCACCTGGCGCCAAAGCTGCACGCCGCCACAGTGGGCTGAATTCCTAAGTGTGCCAGGTTGGCGGTGCATGCAAACGACAAACTCGCACTCTTTTGATTTTGTCACCCGGCGCCAAAGCTGCACGCCGTCACAGTGGGCTGCATTCCAAAGTGTGCCAGGTTGGCGGGTGCATGCAACGTCACCGTGGGCTGGAAAACCAGCCCAGCTTGACGGCGTGCGAGTTTGGCGGCGTGCGAGTTTGGCGGGGTCCCATCGTGGACACCAGTGAGTGCGATTTGTGGTACGCATTCTTCGAATTCCCGGTCAGTAGTACCCACTTACCACATGCGATAGTCGTCCGTGGACACCCGCCCTAAGGGCGATGCTAGCGCTGTGACTTCACAGCGGATCCCGGAGTTACGCATCTAGTAATATATATCAATGGTCGGAGCATTGCAGTCTTTTAGGAAACATATGACTGGTAAATCAAAGCTCATGTTATGTTTCATCAATATTATTTCTTGGTTGAAACAAAATTTCTAATATCAATTTATCAAAACAAAAATTAACATTTTAGGAAGGTGCGGTTTGTGCCAGGCTCTTGGGAATTCGCCAGGTAGCACTATTATTACCACATAAGAAAAAATCACGTAATTTATCATGATATATCAATCAGCTGTTCTCAAAAAATATTCTCTCCGATACCTGTCACTGAATTGTTTACGTTCTAAGTTGTTTACTAAGGTGCCGGCCATGGTCCCGGCCCGTTCACACGTTACAGTTTTTGTGCGGTACAGTAAATTTGCTGTATCAGTTATTTTGCAGTGCTTTCGTTTGCATGTACATTTCATATTGTATGTTCACACAATACTGTTTCGACTGGATCCAGTAAAAAAGCTGTTCTAGCCGATTTCTACATTCGGTTTTGTCTTCGAAAACTGTATCGCTAAAATCAGCTGTACCGCAAAATAACTATCCGTATCCGGTGGCACATGTATTGTACCGGTAATGGATATGTTCAAACGATACGCTTATTATGCTGGAAGCAGTCTTCAGATCGTCAGCATTGATCTCCTTCATTGATATTCTTCAGCATTGATCTTCTTATTAGTGAATTCCAGTGTCCAGAAGTGGAAGATATTAATTGTGAAAATTTAATTTCTCTAATATATGAGAGACCCGCCTTGTGGGACAAGACGTATTAATATAAAAATAAAGAGAGAAAAATGTGTGGAATATTGAAACCAGAATTTGCGTACTTTGATCAAAATTTAAGAGAAACCTTCAGTAAGAAACTTATTTGAAAAAATCTTACACAAATAAAAAAAATCCTGGACTGGAATAAATAAATCTGAACTGGAAGCTCAATGGAAGAAGGAGGAGAGCACAGCAATAAGCAGCAAAGCCGGACCGTGTGAACATCACAGTACAGTTGACGCCGTACAGTAAAAAAACCGTACCGCAAAAAAACTGTATCGTCTGAACGGGGGGGGCCTAAGCTGCTAACAACTTCATGATCGTTGCTATCAAAAAAGCCGAAACATATTTAGTCTTATTTCTAAACATAATCCGTACGAAGGACGGGCACAATAGCTAGTCTATCTATATAAAAATGAATGTCTGTCTGTATATGTATGTATACACTTCAAAACTACTTGACAGATTGGCATGAAACTTTGGGAATACAGTATGTTGTGTGAATATTGGGGATGGTTTCTGATCATAAATTTTAATAGGGGGGCTAATAATTATTATGAATTAATCCATTTTACAGACCTAACCTACTGAACTTGCCGGCCAAACAGCTTAAAGGAACAGCTGATAGAAGTCAACAGTTTTTAATCATATGCTAGGCTCCTTAGCTCGTATTAGTGGCGTTATTTACGCTGTCTGGAACGCAAAGACTTTGCATGTAGGCTACCGTACAGTCGGAGCCTTGCAGTATGTAGGAAACATATATGGACTGGGTATGATGAAATGTAATAATTATGCTGGGTTGATGACATCTGGTCCTCCTAAAGGGGGTTCTGACGTTAGGCGTTAACAACCTAGCACAGGCAAAAACCTAAAGGTTGAAAATATGGGGAGCAAAACTTCACACCTTTGCAAGAAGGAGCCTTCATTCGGATACGGGGGAAGGCAGTGATGCTCAAAATATTGGAAACCTATTTAAAGAATTTAGTCGAGGAAATCCATCAAAGAGACGAAAGAAACAACATAGAAAGCTCATAGTGGGATGGTTATGAGGAATTTGAGGGATGGTGAGTGGGAGGACAGACGGAGATGGAGGACTCGACTAAAGGAAGGAAGACAGTAAAGTACGGTACTGTAAAATCCTAAAATATATATATATGATGACATCTGATAACCAATGCAGCTAGAAATGTAGAGTTGTAGTCTCAGTAGGAGGTGGTGAATAATAAAATAAAAAACTTAGCTTCTACCCTAATAGGAGGTTTAGGAGGCTTAAACCCTAATAGTAGGAGGTTTAAATTTGAAATTTTCATTGAGAGGTTTTGAGTAAGGTCTTACTGGGTAAGAATGAGGCCTCTCTGATCAGCTGAAAGAGCCCTAGGACTAACGTCTTCCCTAATAGTCCTAGAAGGTTGAAATTTGAAATGTAACTTCAGTGGGAGGTGGCAAATAATAAAATCAAGTTTTTTTTATGAGAACGCAGCAACGCGCGTCGGGCCAGCTAGTAATCAATAATTTGATGTATGATGAACGATGTAAATAGTAATTATTTAAACAGAATTTATTAATTTCGAATTCCTTTAATTGCCATTACTTTATACTGAAGACTTCCGCAATGGGGGATATTGACAACAGCATTGAACAGCTGATGGGAATCGATGAATTATTTATTTATAGTAATTATTTATTGTGTTTTGCATTTTGAGTCCGTTTGCTAAATACTCTCTGATTCATTGCCTCGCAATGATGGATAAATATTCATTAAGATCTATAAAATTTCGATTTTTGAAATAACAGCACAGAAAAATAAGGAGGTAAAGCGTCTGTGCTCACACCTATTCCGGCAAGGAGATATTATTTTCAAGGTAAATTGAATATTTCTGATCATTTATATATATTAACTTGTAATACGTCAACTGTATTAACTTGTAATGTAATCGGAGTGATTTGAAGCCGTCTAATTACCTTGGATATTCATTTCCATGGTTAACACCTCACAGTATCAACGTTTGAAAATTTTTGCTTTCCCACTTCCACAGCCTTTTGAATATATTAAGTCGACTACTCCTGTAGATTATAAACTACTGCACAAGAATATTTTTTTACAAGATAATCACTCTCTTCATATAAAAATAATTAAATCTTGTTGTCAAGAAACTGATATCATAATCATAGCCACAGAAAGCTGTCACCATCTATAATTTATCTATTGATTAATCTTGAAATACCAACTGCTCTCTCTAACTTCAGATCACAAGGTGTTGAACGGGGAAATGTTTTTCAGTGATGTTGGTACTGAAATAATGCAGACGACTTCACATGTGATGAACTCTGTGCTGATGTTGAAAAGAGAAGCAGAAGAGTGAAGAGTAGAATCCATTCCAGCCAAGTTCTTTACTTCCTACTCTTGTTAACTTTCCACTTTGGTGTGCGGTACGTGTATGTAGTGTGTTGCAAGTACAGTTTAATTAATTTCGTTGAATGGCATTTCCTGGATTGTATAGGGGAGTTCTACACAAGATCATTCTACCTAGTCCACCCACATTCGGTGATTTTAGGTCGGAGTATTGTTTATTATAACTTTTAAAACAGTAATTGAGGTGAGTACAGTGTATATATCAACTAACTCCATTAAGATCAGTACCCAGCACCATTTAAATTTTGTTTGAAAATCTGATTTATGCTTTTGAACTTTAATAGGATTTCGTAATTTGAAGTTAAACCGAAGAACTTTCTAGGTTAAACTCGTAGATTTCTTTTTGTACGGTACGTAATTTAGCGTATTAGTACTACAGAATTACCTCCCAGTATTTCTAATCCTAGCGGACTCTTCTACCTGGTTAATTATTGAGTAGAAAAAGTTTGCTATTGATTTGAAACTAATCTTTATTGGCCCTAGCCCGGTGCTTTTAGATAAGGGAATTCAAATTCTTTGTTTCATTCTGTTAAATACAGTCATTAGAAATTAGAAAAAATATTTATCGAGCACCCCAGATTTCAATGTTTGTCTAATATTTCATGTTCCGTAGTCGGAAATGATTGACATTTTCAAGTAACTTGGAATACATACAGAATATCACTTATATTACCGGGATTCCCTCTGTTTGGTATTTATTGAGATATTTCAAAGCTTATAACTTAGTTAAACGTACCAACTATCGGCCCCTAGACTTCTAACCTGAAAAATAAACGTCTGCTTCAAGTTTTTAACAGCTGATTTACACTAGGTTAATCATTGGGGTTTGCCTTAAGAATTACAAAGTTTGAAAAGTAGTGAGAAATTACAGATTTCTAAGGTTAATATAATTTTAAAGTTAAAAATGAAATGTGTCGATAATTGGTATGTTTACCAGATACATTTATTATTCTTTAGAAATTCATTCATTTTATATGGGAATTTAGTTAAGAACTATGGTCAAATTATAATAGCCTAAATATATAAGGCAAACCTACCAATTATCGGCCTCTTACAATTTTAACAAATAAGTGTGCTTCAAGTAGCCAACATCTGATTAACAGGAAATATAATAATATAATAATGTTTATTGCCAAAAAAGAACTTACAAAAAATCAATACAAATGCATCAAATACATAACGAAGTACAGATGAAACAAAATAATATAATTGATCTTACTAATTAAAAATCATTGGCAAAATTACTGGGCGCAAAAAAATTAATTTTTCCGTCCGCGCCCAGGAGTTATATGTCTAATTGTCAATGAGGAAAAAACATCAAAAATAAACAAGAAGCAATTGTTTGCTTGAGTGATTTATAACTGAATAGTGAACATTCAAGTAAAATTATCAATAACAATTATAAAAATAAATTAGTTTTGTATATATAATATGCTGAGGAGAACACAAAACAGAGGCTATTGATTAAAACAGAGGCTGCTGGCCTACTGAATAACATGGAACCAACTCTCAATCTCATCCAACTCACGAGCCATCAAGAAATTCTTAAGACTCCTTTTGAAAATATACATGGAATTAGAGGGAATGAAAAGTATTTCCTGAGGCAACCTATTAAGAAACTTACCTTCAAGAAAACAAAAAGATTTCTGAAAAAATGAGCTGTATGGTCGGGGAATACAGAACCTATCCGTGTTTCTTGTCCTGTAGTGTCTATCATTATTTTCCACTGCCGAAGTCCGATTCCCACTGGACCAATAGAATTGTATAAGCACCTTAAAAACGTAGAGAAATCTCAAAGGCATGACTTTCAACGATTGACTGACATGAAGGAACTCATTCCCTCTGCACCCACCCATCAGGCAGACCAATGATTTCTGAAGAGTAATCACGGGTCTCAAGTGAGTAATGTAGGTACTGCCCCAGCATGCCAGCCCATATGACAAGCGAGATTGAGCCAATGCAAAATAGATATTCCTCAAGACAAACCTTGGACAAAGCTTTTTTAAATGATGAAATCTGTGGAGAATGCATCTCAAATACTTTTTCATGCAATCAATATGACTCCTCCATGCCAAGTTATCATCAACTTGAAGACCAAGGTATTTGACACTTGGAGCCTGTTTAATTAACCCACAATCACATATATAATCTTTACATCCCACTTTGTGAAATTTTAAAGGCTCAGGAAGTGAGAAGGATGAAGCAATCCCAAAATTAAGATAGGCAGTCTTTTCGGGAACGGGGAATTGGCTATATCTGGAACTCACTATATCTGTGTTAAATGTCCTATGCTTATAAAACTGTTCTGAGGAGGAATTCGGTATATGTGTCGACTAGGGGAATTCCCTATATCTGGAATTCACTGTATGTCAGCCGGAGGAATCGCCTATATCAGGAACCGGCTGTATCGTCGCTAGCGGGAACTCACTATATCTGACGTCACAGCGTACTGTGACGGTTGCAGGTGGGTCTCCTTCACAGCGTACTGTGACGGTTCCACAACTCCAGGTGGAGCCAACGATACGGCGATAGAATACCAACACTATTCATTCATCTACCCCAGTGATAGACAAACTCTGTCGGTGAGCTCGCGGCTTAGCGCGCCCTGCTATTTTAAATTAACATAATTAATATGTTTTTTTACTTGGCCATTGTTAATATAAAAGCCAATTGCCACTGACTGACTGATTCATCACTATTTCTTGTAAACCATGCGGCTAGAAGTTGAAATTTTGTGCACATGTTCAGTTAAGATCCCTAGATGCATACTAAGAGCAGGTTTTACCTGAAATCCCACAGTTGACTTTTTCAATTACTAACCACCTTTTTTTAATCATTGTTATTAATTAGAATTTATACTTATAACCTATAAATAATTTTTTATATCATATTTTTATTCACCAAACATTACAAAAATTCAATTTGCATACGTTTCTGAATACAATATGGCACAGCCAGCAAAGAGAAACTTGCGAGCTAGCTACAAGTTCATTATAATACAAAAAAAAAAAAATACATGAAAAAAATACTGACTCTAACCTATCTGGTGAAGCCAGAAAAGCTAATTACCATTGGCCGACTGACTCATCACACTTTCTCGAAAACCATGTGAAATTTCCAGCATTTGGGACCAAAAACAACAATTTTTCAAAATATATTTTATCACCGTTTCTCAAGAACTATGTGGCCTTATAAGTTGAGTATCCAGGTTCATTTAAGACTCTAGTTAAGCAAAATTTTTACCAGGTGTGAATATGTATTACTTTTAAAATTTGGTTGCGTATATATCTCCGCCTCCCATCAGTGGTTTTAGTTGGACAGCTAAAACGTGGGAAGCGATCCTGCTGGCTAGTCATATAATACTGTATATTATGGTAGCAGAGCCATTTCCTTTGCAGATACCATTTCCTTTGCAAATTTTAATACAGCAGAACTTTTACATGCAAAGTGACATTGTTGAACTCAAACACTCGCTAGGGGGGTGTATACATTTATTGTTGTGCATGTCCGCACAGTTGATCTGTGTAATAAGGCGCTTACTAACGCCATTCCCTTTCGAAAAAAAAATTTGTCCAGACATTTGCTAACAATAGCTAATGGCTTATATGCTTCATGTTTATGAATTGATTGGAATGATTCATTTTCCTCAAAATTTCCATCATAATTATTTTTGTAATTTTCCAAGATATTTCTTTTGATAAGAATTGTAGAACACTAAATTCTAAATTCGACAAGCCTAAAAGCCAATTCTTGCAGCTGGTCAAAAATGAACCATTTTTTGTATTTTGGAAAGTTGCTATTACCAAGTACTTTATGTACAAATATCTTGAAAAATAGCACATTTTTAGAGCCTTATTATACAGAAACACTACCTACAGTCGCGGGTCACAATTTTAGGCTAAATTAAACCAGCCCATGCTGGAGGGACAGAAACACTACAGTCGCGGGTCACAATTTTAGGCTAAATTAAACCAGCCCATGCTGGAGGGGGTGAACATTTATAACAAAATTAGAAAAATTATTAGAATTTATTAATTTCGAATTCCTCTAATTGCTATTACTGTTGTCAATATCCGCCATTGCGGAAGTCTTCAGTATAAAGTAATAGCAATTAAAGGAATTCGAAATTAATAAATTCTGTTTATGTATATTTGTCAGTTTATTCAATTGTCAGACACTTCAAACTAAAATTATTAGATAGGCTTGCATTAATAGGATAGCTGAAAATTTTTATAAATAATAGAGATAGGAAAAAAATATTAACAAAAGGAATTTTAAAATATACATCTCATCATATAAACAATCGATATACTTTAAAATAAATTAGATACTGCCATAAAATAAGGATGAATATAGAATATGATGGTTGATCTATGGATACTACTACACTAGCGGCCTGGCAAGGGGGGCGGACCGCACCGCGTTCCAGCCCTAGGGAGATGACAAAAAGCTGATATAATATAATGATTATACATGATTGTATGCATATAATGATTATAATTTCAAAATTTGAATCAAATAATGTGATTTGTTAAACTTTGGTGCTAATATGGACTCTAAATAAGTGAACCTATAAATGTTATCAAATGGTTCGCGTGTTCTCCGAGGCTGGACCAAAACACTTATTAGAATTAATTTTGACCGATAATGCGGGATAAAATTATTGTATTAAGTGCCTAGAATCGCTTAGAGAGCGTGTACGAAGGGATTATTTTCGTAATTTTACCCCCGGGATAGGATTTTAAGACCACTCTTATATAGAAAAGTTCAATAATTATTGTTTATTTTCAATGTATTTTTTTCTCTATGTTTTGTGTACTTTCATCACATATATATGATTGAATGAGCTAGTCCTATGTTTTGACTCGTGACTCGAGGCTCGCGATTTTTTCTGTATGTTTGTATGTTCGATGATAACTTTCGAATACTTTGACCAATCAAATCAAATCAGAAATGGTTTTATTTCTCCTTCAACAAATACAATATGTATGTAGGTAAATTAATATAAAATACAAAATAAACAAAAAAAAAAAAAACGTATACAAAATACAAAATATAGTTAGAGAGCAAAAAATTCCTCACATGGGCCTTACGCCTGTGTGTGAAGAAGAGTCCGCATCATCATTACAAAAGAGTTTATTATAGAAGAATAAAAAAAAACTCTGTTGAAAAATAAATATTACTTTAAGCTGAAAAAAACCTGGGGGAACTTAAAAAAAGACTTCCGGAAGGCGGAAGCAGGAAGGATCCCCCATCCATCAAACACGCGAATTATGGGCACAACTGAGAAAGAGTAGTAGTTTTTAGATTAGCTTCTGCCAAGAGCACCCTATTCGAATATTTCGGGATTTTCCAATTAGCCAATTTTCTAGAGAGCTACGACAAGCAATTAATTGTATGGAGCCCAAACATTACTAGAATAACTTGCAATTGCATTCTGAAGGAATTAAATTAGACATTTTTTCAGAGGTCTGGCCCGGGAGTACATTCTGGTTTATGAGCTTTTTCCTCACCTGACAATATAATTATTATCACAAAAGTATGAGGAAATTTAATTGAAAACACACTTAATATTTGAAATATCAAGGTAACTACATTTTTAAACAGTTTAATTTCTTTAATATAATTTTGTAATAGATATATTTTTATTAATCACCAGTTATTTGATTAACATTATTTGTTTTGAAACAAACTAAATATAATTACGAACCAAGTCTAGTGGAGGGCATTTCCAGTGAAAATATATATTTAGATTTATGTATTTTGCTTAAACGGCCTCATTGGACTCAATCAGTTTCTTGTCCTCCTTGATAAGTTCTCTTTCTGCATTGTCCAGTACTTCTACATTCGTTTTGATTTTCTCTATCAGTTTTTATCTATAAATACCCTTTGTACAATATGTCAGTTGTTTATTTTTTATATGAATATTGTTTTTATTTCTTCAAGTTTCTCTAGATTTACGGCGTAGATTTCCTGGGTTATTATCAGTTATAACATATTATGGTTTTATACCAAGTCATTATAGACTTGGATCCCAGGGGGTCCACATGGAATACTATGTGGACCACCTTCTTTCCAAGAGCTTTTACACAGACAGACAGTCGGACAACGGCACAATTCCAATAAGGCCCTGTTGGGTCCTTAATAAGAAGAACCAGTTATATTCTTGTTTGAAGAAAACTATGAAGATATGTAGTGACTTATGAATGTGGCAAACATAAATACTTTAATATTTGGTATTTCATTAATATCTTAATTTGTTAGTATAGTATTGATTAACAATATTTTCTCTTTTATTTGCGCGTTATTTGTTAGGCATGCGGGCAATGCTAAGCACGCTCGGAGAATTCGCCATTGGTTAGTTGTGAGTAAAGAGTGGTTAATAATGGTAAGCTTTTATTATTAATGACAATGACAATGACAATGACAAAACTTCTTTATTTCAAAATTATACAGGATACAAAATAAACGTATTGTACTCAAGACATCGAAAGAAAATACAACAATTTCATCAACCATCATCTTTACATGCCACATTCATGGAACATAATAACTTATAATGTACACAATTGAAAGTAGGCTATATGGAAAGTAGCTATAAAATGGAAAAACAAAGGTGTGATGATAGATAATGAAGAGTATGAGTACAATGAGAAATTATATGAAAATGGTCTGCATGGGCTAGTGCCTGTGCGCAGACCAGAGTTACTGATTTATTATAATTTTATAATTTAACGAAAGAAGAGTTTCCCCCCCCCCCTTCCAAGTTGATGCATTCAGAGATAAGTCAAAAATTTTACGATTCCTATTCGAATTTAGTGGTAGCTACTTAGTGGATTAAAGTAAAGTAGAACATTATTTATGAGGTATGGTAGTTGTATAATAACTCCATACCAATGTATTATGATGGCTTTAATGGACAAGATGGGTGTTGTAGTTTGTGGTAATTCTACTTTCTGAATTATCTATTCCTAATTGACCTAGAAATTTCTTAAGTTTTAATTTGAAAGCGGATTTTGAGATGTTGTGGAATTCTATTTGATGTGGAAAGCGGCAAGTTAAGTTACGATATAGGACATGTGATATATAATATGAATTTGTTTGAGTAAAGGATCTCTGCATGGACATTGCCAGAACACCCGTGTTTAGAGCATATCTTGTATGGTGCATGTGAGTGATGGACCTAAGAATATGCATATTTGAAAATAAATGTATAAGAATGTTTTTAATAAAGAGTTGTCGCAATGTCAGTACCGAAATCTCTGTAAAAAGCATGCCAGTTGGAAAACGGGGACTTTTTTTAAAAGCAGCCTTTAAAATGGCCTTCTGAACAATGAAGAGAGGATGAAGTACCGTCCTGTACGCGCCACCCCATGCAACAATGCCAAACTCCAAAAGAGATTGGACATAGGCAAAGTATGCCATCTTGATTTCTCTCTTATCCAGAACTTCACTCATCATTCTAAAGGCATAAATATATTTCCTGAGTTTCTTCTTCAAATAATCAATATGAGCGGTCCACCTCATCCTACAGTCGAAAAAAACCCCCAAATATTTAAAGGAAGTTACCATTTCAATTGAAGAACAGTTGCATGCAGCACTGAGAAGGTTTCCACAGGAGTGTACTTTCAAACTCGATAATGCATAATCGTTTGCCGGTCGTAAGGATATGGGCATAAATTTTGTTTTCATGGTATTCATTGACAGGGTATTCTGATCAAGCCATGTTTTAATATAGAAGAGGTCTTTTTGCGCATTTTCCCTAACATCCCCCCAGTTTGGCCCTTTTAAGAATATCAGCGCATCATCTGCAAACAAAAATAGCTTTCCATTTAAATTTAATTTTGAAATATTGTTTATATAAATCAAAAAAAGAATCGGGCCCAATGTACTCCTATTAAGGAGTAGTGGTGAATAAATTCGAGTGAAGAGCTGTAATATATACGAGTATATTATCACCCCACTACGACACTTGAGAGAGAGTGAGAGTGAGAGTGAAAGATAGAGCGAGGGTGAGTGAGAGAGAATCATACTATAGAACGCCTACTTTTGTAGCCTATTGTACAATAACGCCATGCTTCATCACAAGAAACATAAAAATATAAATATGCGTGAAATAAGGAAATTAAAATGTTATGGAAGATAAATTTAGACAAGAAAGAGAGCAAAAACTCTTTAAAATCACATTCAGCCAGAAAATCACGCATCAATTAAACATGCAATCTTCTCTTGAAAAGGGAGAGGGATGGTGTGGATAGCCTACTAAATGAACTCTGATCAGAAACTCTTGACTAACAAAAGAAGCCAAATCTGTGACTTTTATGGAGGTGAAGACATTTTTTCCAGGTGAGGTATCTCCCAAACATTTTCTTTGTTTACAAATGCTCCAAATTTCTGAAATTGACTTTACGTAATATTATTGCAAATTTTACGGAAATGAACCGCGGCTTTATTTTTAATAATAATGAAGACATGAACCTAAGAGATTTGACAGGGGAAGTCAAAGATATGACACAAAAAACCCTCATCACCACTTGACCTTGAAATTCCAAATTAAATAGATCTCCATTTCTTCTTTCACAAGATACAAGAGACATAATAAATTTAGCAAAGTAAAATGCATCCTGTGTCCGTGAGTGTCGGTATGAATCGAAACAGCATGTACCATGATAGGTATGGAAACTATAGAAACTGTGTATAAATGATGATTTTTGTAATCAGATGGAGAAAAACTAAATACAAATAATAATCTACAAGCTACTCACAGGTAATTGACATGACAGAAACAGAAACAGTGATTAAGCCTGATCATGTTCTACTACACTCAAAACGCAGAACAAAATACATGAAGTATTCAATTAAATACTGTACTTAATGAGAAATTGATATAGCCTAATATTTTTTGAAGAAGCACTCATGATCATCACCACAGTACACACTGTTTTCTCATGTTTGCTTTTTGAATTCTTATTCTTGAATTTTTGATACACAAAAACGTTGTCTTATTTTCAAGAAAAAAAAATCATGCTTCATCATTTTCATTTAAATGAAAATAAATGAATTTTTGAATGACATCCTATTCATGAGAACAAGTTGATAAGCAACTGATATTTTATAAAATAACTATAATTTTCATAACTGTCATTAATAATAACTAGTGGCTTGTAGGGGCAAAAATCCCTGAATAAAAACACTAATACATAAAACAAGTCATTATACTACAGTATTATAAATCAAACGAACTAACAATCAAATTACCTATGAGTCAGAATTTCCCTGTTTACTAGATTTTTTGTGTGAGAATAGTCTTTTTGGTTGCTTTGGTTGTTGTTATTTACAATAAACAAGTTCATTCCTTCTGGAGATTTAACTCTGCTAAATGCAACATATAATTGCCCATGAGTAAATACTGGTTTACTTAGGTATATCCCAGCTTTGGCCTTGGGACTTATTGATAGTAATACAAAAAGCTATAGTCTGATTGGAAATTGTTTTCTTGACATATGGAAAGGCATATTAGGGTCTGTTGATATAAGCCTAATTCCTGGTAAAAATATTGCATTACCTTTCCAAATCCAGTTATTATTTCTAACTTTATGCACCTTCCGTAAAGGCCCAACACAATTCATCATACGCCATTGACCAGGCTTAAGCCTGACCCGAGATTCATATTCCTTATCAATATCACGATAGCGCCAATTTTTAGTGTAATATGGTGTTTATGTGGTGGCATTCCTGATGGTGTGATATTCTATTGGAATATTTAAAAGTTCAATGGGTTCATCAGTAATAATTTTGTCCACAATAAAGTATAGTTCTTTGCTTCTCCCTCCACGTTTCCACGTTTCCAAGTATTACATTGTTAATATTATGGACATTGTTCATTCAATGGACACATTATTATGTTGTTTGAAAACATATTAACGTTGTTGATAGTTATTTTTGTATGAAAAATAAAACTAATCATAGATTCATTTCTTAGCACAAACTTTTCTGGAATATCTATTATATCAACTCCTCTGTGACTAGTTAGGTCCGTTATGAGGTTTGTTTTCTGTAATAAAAAATAAGACGAAATTGTGACAACCACATTTATTAAAACTTTGAGAAACTAGTTTCGGTTGTTACACCATTATCAATCTCAATCAAACTCAGAGTTTGATTGAGATTGATAATGGTGTAACAACCGAAACTAGTTTCTCAAAGTTTTAATAAATGTGGTTGTGACAATTTCGTCTCATTTTTTATTATGGATACCTTCCACAATATCACCTTCGCCATTACTAAGAAAGTTTGTTTTCTGTTGTTGAAATTATTAGCTTGTCTTCTTCAATGTGAAGAAATGTAGACAAAACAAAAAATTTTTAGAACATATGTCTGCCTAAATTTAGATTATATTATCCCAAGTAACCCACATGTTAATATTGAACACTGACTTGAAGATGAAGCACGATCACAATCATAATGTATTGATGTAAACAAATCAGACGTTTTTGAATTCCAATTCTATTCTTATGGAGAACATTTTACGTTATATCTAATTTTATGTTAACATTCTGGAAATTCCAATAGTTTTCCCACCATCACGGAATAGAGTCCTTTAATTTGATCCCTCTCCCATCTTTCTACAACTTGCCAAACGCCCCCAGTTTTGACGCAAAGAATAGCCTTACGAAATTAAATATATTACGGTGATGATGGCAACCGATCTAGGTTGTTGTTGTTGTGGTGCTTGGTCCACTTAGTTATCCGCCCACTTTGGCGCTGTCCACGTTCCAAGCGGTGGTAGAGTGGGGGTTCCACATATAGCGACTTCCCGATACAGCCAATTCCTGGGGAAGACACATATAGGCAGTTCCCCTTGCATGCAGATATAGTGAGTTCCCGATACAACCAGTTCCCGAAGAGTACACATATAGGCAGTTCCACTTGCAAGCAGATATAGTGAATTCCAGATATAGCCAATTCCCCCAACCCGTCTTTTCAATATTAAGGCTTAATTTATTAAAACCAAACCATAGAGTGATAAGTTGAAGGTCATGTGACATTTTTTTATGCAGCTCAATTTCAGAACATGCAGCATAAGAAAGCGCAGTGTCATCCGCAAAAACAGTGAAACTCCCCTTAAAAGGACCTGCATAGAGGTCGTTAATGTATACAAGAAACAAAGCCGGCCCCAACACAGATCCCTGAGGAACTCCACAACTAATAACCCTGAAAGAGCTCATGCTTGTGCCAACACTGACAGACTGCGATCGCCCATGCAGATAGGAGCCGAACCAAGCCAAAGGCAGACCTCCTACTCCAGCTGTTCTCAGTTTTCTAAGTAGTGTAGGGTGGTCAACGGTATCGAATGCTTTCCTTATATCAAGGAATAACCCAGACACTCTTTTCGTGTCTTTGCTGTTAATGTTGGTGCAAATTTCCGAGATGAAATTATTCATTGGTTTCTTATCTTTCTAAAAACTTATCAAGTTTGAAAATCGATGAGAAATAATTCATTTAGTAGGCTCTGAGGAACTCCCTGAGGAACTCCACAACTAATAACCCTGAAAGAGCTCATGCTTGTGCCAACACTGACAGACTGCGATCGCCCATGCAGATAGGAGCCGAACCAAGCCAAAGGCAGACCTCCTACTCCAGCTGTTCTCAGTTTTCTAAGTAGTGTAGGGTGGTCAACGGTATCGAATGCTTTCCTTATATCAAGGAATAACCCAGACACTCTTTTCGTGTCTTTGCTGTTAATGTTGGTGCAAATTTCCGAGATGAAATTATTCATTGGTTTCTTATCTTTCTAAAAACTTATCAAGTTTGAAAATCGATGAGAAATAATACATTTAGTAGGCTCTGATCTCCCGGCGTGTATGAAATTTTGCCTTTTTTTAAAAAGGATTTTGGCTTTTGAGCGATTCCTTTTTATTATGTCTTTGGATGGCCGATATTGGAAAGGTTTAACATTGTGAGCATGAGTTCAAAGTATCCATTAATATACATTTCGGTACTTGAGTATTATACAGAGACCACTATTTAACAAGCTTAACCTTACCTAGTTAAATCGTGAATTACCAACTATCGAATTCAATAATGTAATGTCTAACGTCTAACAAGAGCAATCTTCAGGACATTCCAATTAATTGGACGTCACAATCTATCGAGGTTAGGTTAAGCTTGTTAAATAGTGGCCTGTGTATAATACGTAAGTACCTAATATTCTGAAGAGTTTATTCGTTACAAATGGTGACAATTAATTTAGAAAACATTGACATTCTCTTTAATAACCTTAGATAATGTTTTAGAGATACCGTACCGTATCTAAAATGTAAGTATTGGAACTTGAAGTCGAAATTATCCTAGACTGCCCGATAAGTGGTAGGTTTACCTTATTAAAGATTTAATAGGTTTCGGAAGTAGGTGTGAGGGAGGAGGCATTCAATTTATGATTTTTGTGGTGGTGCTTTTAAATTCCTTAGTTCTCAACCTTGTACATCAAAATTTCAGAGATGTATTTATTGTAAAGGAAAAATGAATACGTCCATCCAGACATGCAACATCGTATCTTAACGTACGAATACTCCATAACGAATTGTGCCGCAACAAGACGCCATCGCGTGCCATAGTAGCATTGTGTTTATGGTGTGCTGTTACGGAACGAAGATGTGTTACGGAGTGATGTTACGAGACGGAGTTTCGATGCTCTGTTGCATATCTGGACGGGCCTCAATGATACGATGTTGCATTTCTGGACGGACCTTTAGGACAGCAAACTTCATATAGCCTAACTTACAAAGGGAACTTGGGAAAACATTTCAATAGCCCAAGTGAAAAGAATAAGGTGTTTCAGAAGAGTCTTTAAAACTCTCGTGATTTTTTTACACTGTTCTTCAAGAATAATTGAAATCACAGTCATTTGCTAAGGAAACCAGCCACCCGGACTTATCGACTCGTTTCACCATTTATAACTATAAACCATTTAAAATGTGACTAGAAATTAGTTTCTACTCAGTCGTGATATTTAAGTAGTTGATTGATATTGGGTTGATCCTTGCAAAACTTTGATGGGACCACCGCTGAATAATAATAATAAGGGTATGGCTTTTAATGGTGGGGAGACCCTTACGGGTAATTCCAAGAGTGAGTAGTTCCTGCTCAATACCTTTAATAGGCGTTCCAATTAATTAAAATCTTGTATTTCAAGCCGGGCACACACTACCCCACTCACTATGAAGAGTAGTGTATACTCGGCCTAAAACCTAAAAAAAACATAGCGCAAAACGCATCCCCCCAGGAGGTTCTCAATTTGACATTTTTTTAATGTTTGTACATCTAGCACTGTTGACCCGATTTCGATGATTTTTTTAAATGAAAGAGCATCATTCAGCGGTTACAAGCTTTATTATCACTTACCCGGTGGTTCGGAACCCACCTAAACTAGTAGGTCCACCATGTTCCCCGTAACATGGCACAAACGGCGAGGTGGAATTACCCGTAAGGGTCTCCCCACCATTAAAAGCCATACCCTTATTATTATTATTCAGCGGTGGTCCCATCAAAGTTTTGCAAGGATCAACCCAATATCAATCAAAATGGAGTATTCATCGATGTCTTCATTATTGAATTTAGATTGAATAGTATAGTTTCACACATAACCGGCAGTCGAACAAGCGGTGTCGTTTACTAGGCCGATGATATGAATGATATGGAGCGCTTCTCACTTACACGATTTTTGAACTCATATGATGCAATGTAATTATGCTGGGTAAACGAAATCAGTTACCCGAAGCCGGTTGGTGTGAAGCAAGCCTATAATGTCCCGTTTTGGCCAATCAGGCGAACTTAATTTGAATCAAGAATAAGAAGAATACAGGGTGTCCCATAAGTAAAGTGCCAAACTCTGGGAAAAGGTTATATGGGTCAAAATAAAGAGAAAAACACGAATAAATTTTTTTCCACAAACGCTTCGTTTACCAGATATCCGCCATTTTGTATTTTTTACAAAATAATTGTTATCTTAAAATTTTTTCAATCGATCTTTATAAAACTCGGTAAGTATGTTTAAATAAAAGAGACCTTTTGTAGAAAAAAAATTCAACTTGGTCCAATTTAAAATTTTAAAATGGCGGCCATTTTAAACCTTTAATCTAAAATGGCGAGAAAACGGGAAAAATTACTAAATTTACTAGGAACAATTTTTTTTAGAAAGTTTTATTTCCAATCTGTCAACACCAAAAACATGAAAATCGAACAAAACATAACCGAGATACATTGAAATGTGTGTAAAAACATCCATATTTGTTGTAAATAGCCCCAATCAGCTGGTTAGCTGATTAAAACCAACTGATTAAAAAACATGCGGTTGTTGAGTTGTTGTTATTATTGTTTTATTTACTTCAAACATCATTAATGTGATCAGGTTAGATTGAAATTATCTAAGTTTTTTCAAATGCCGAACCATAGTTATTCTAATCTCTCACCACCACACTTTTCATTGGGTGTAAGGCGACATTTAAATCAAGTGTTTGGAAATAAATGGATAGGGCATGGGGGGCCCATCCCATGGCCTGCCAGGTCTCCCTTAATCCCCTAGATTTTTTTTTGTATGGGGCTATTTAAAATCTTTCGTTTACCATACCCCTGTTGACAATATTGAGGATTCAAGGGAACGAATTATAGCAGGTTGTGAAGTGATAAGACAAAAGCCTGGGGTATTTGAAAGAATGAGGGAGTCGATGAGAAAGAGGATGGATTGTGTGATAGAAATGAATGGAGAACACATGGAACATTTGTTGTAATTTTTAACTTTTAAAAAAGCTATCTTGTGTTAAGATTTTATTTTGTATTTAATTACAACAAATATGGATGTTTTTCTGCCTCTTAACACACATTCCAATGTATCTCGGTTATGTTTAGTTCGATTTTCATGTTTTTGGTGTTGACAGATTGGAAATAAAACTTTCTAAAAAAAATTGTTCCTAGTAAATTTTGTAACTTTTCCCGTTTTCCTGCCATTTTAGATTAAAGGTTTAAAATGGCCGCCATTACGAAATTTTAAATTGGACCAAGTTGCATTTTTTTTCTACAGTAGGTCTCTTTAATTTAAACATAACTTACTTACCGAGTTTTATAAAGATCGGTTGGAAAAATTTGTAGATAACAATTATTGTATAAATAATACAAAATGGCGGATATCTGGTAAACGGAGCGTTGGTGGAAAACATTTTATTCGTGTTTTTCTCTTTATTTTGACCCATATAACCTTTTCCCAGAGTTTGGCACTCTACTTATGGGACACCCTGTATATTAATTTCTGTTTATATGAACATTTTAATTTAGTTGATGTCATAGGAATAAGGTTGTGTAGTTTCAATCATGGGATGGAGTGAAAAATGTATTGGAGATCGTTAATTTTGAAAAATTATTACATATTTTTTTAAAAAGTTACCAATTTTTCAGTGTAGGTGTACTTTAAAAAGGGACCGAATTAAACGGCGAATCAAAGTCCATTTCATTTTTATGGAGCTTTTTGCTATTATAATTATTATTTTTCCTGATTATAATAATATTCTTCGTTCAATAAAGTGTTGTAGAATTTTTCTTAGTTCATTAACTTTTCTTATTGTTACATTTTTAGCTACTTTATATGTTATATTGATTTGCTAAATATCTCACAATGTATAAGAAATTTCTCTTGTTTTCAAAATTTAAATATTCAACTAAAAAGCTTAAAATAAAAAATTAAAGCAAAAAAGAAACCGACTTCTATAAATACTAAATACTCACGTACTAAAAAGTTTAAAATAAAGCATTATTCTATAAACTAAGAAAATTTAAAATTCAATACAACTAACCTTTTGAAGTCGGCGCCAAATTTTTCATTCGCTTCTAAAATATTGCATAGAATTTTTATATACTCATGAAATTTATTCTTAACGCCTTATTGTGACTTAAATTGCATTCATCTCGGAACACATCATTGTGTTCCTTTCCTAACATCTCTGTCGAATGAAGGCTTGGACGCAGGAAGTAGCTCAGAGGTGTGCTAGATGGTATACATACTCACCTGTGCAGCCTGACTCTGTGTAAAGGTGGGAGTAGACTGTTGAGCAGAGAGGTTCAGAATTTGTTTCAGTGGGCTTGGCATAGATACAACTCTGTTAGCTCAGTGAAGAAAGTAATCGCAACCTACCTCACTCCTCGATTGCATAGTACCATTGATCAGGGATAGTAAGGTTGATGGTTCGTCTATGATAGTACTTTGGACCAAATCATAATGTTGAGGTCTTTAAGAATCACCTACAGTCGAAATCGGCTATGGTAGCCTACTATACATTCATAAAATATTTGGCGCCGAGATTAGTTGTATTGAATTTTTAATTTTCTCAGTTTATAGTAGATGCTTTATTTTAAACTTTTTAGTAGGCCTACGTAAGTAAGTATTTAGTATTTATAGAAGTTGGTTTCTTTTTTGTTTTAAATGTTTTTTTATTAACCAATTGGTTCGAATCCACCTGAAGCTGTAGTTCGAAAAGGGAATGGAACTGTCTGTTCTCTAACAATTAAATTATTCGCTTATTATTATTACGACTTTTGATGAGACGTTTTTCGAATTATTTGAAGGAAATTGAATCTATATGGAAGTGTAATCAGAATTTTAACACGTTTAAGTTTAAGTGAGTACTGCAATTTGATTCCATTCTCATCGGATGTTTACTTCTTCACTATTTCTGTATTGAGCATGTGGTCTGGCCCGAAGGTTATGAGATGAAAATATGAAGCTGACGGAGAATCTAACCTTTGACAGGACTGCCACTAACTAGACCACGTAGTCTACTACTTTTACTAACAAAATTAGCTGTCATTGTACGCTCAACCATGAGGAGTAGATTACTTTCATCAACAGAAATGATTATTGTAGAGGAACACATTAATTAAAATCGGTCTCGTCTAATGAGCGTATGCAATTGATATTGATTGAGAGTTCTACACAGAGATACTGTGCTTCCTCTTTGACCGTCGTGCTATTGTGATGGCAATACTATAGTAAACTATTTCAAATTTCATTTACAATATGTGTTATTTTTTTGATTATATCTATTTGTCAAATTCTAATTCTTTTATGTGGCGAAGTTATTATCACTAATTTGCAGTTAATGAATTTTGTGACACAGTTTCCCTTATGGTCCCCTTAGTAGGTTATGAAGCCCTTATGATCAAGCAAATCATAGCAGGCGGCAGTCTTGACAATAAAAAATTATTCATTAAAGGATCAATTTTGTTTATGATTAAGAAGTGTTTTTTTGCAAGACTGCCTCAGAGTCAACAAACCGGAAGGGTGTTATCAGGCATGGTAATGGAAACTAAAAGAAATACAGCTACCGGACAAAGGCATTTTTATTACCTAGCCCCAAAGCTATTTAACAAACTACCTGAATGGCTAAGAAATATGGCTTACATGAGGGGATTTAAATAGTCACTGAAGGGCTACCTATTAAAAGTTGAAAGGAATTCAGAGATGGAGATGGTGTTATAATTGAGAACTTCTCACATGTTCTTATGAGTAGACAGAGTAGAGAGTAACCAGTGTTGTATGTAGTCAATTTTCTTTTTTGAATGTTCTTGTGTATCGGTATCCTTCATTTTTCTGTTTTTCATGATGTTTCTTGACTATATTTTTGATGTAGCTTTCAAATTTTTTCTATCTTTAAATATATTATTAATAATGTTCATCACTGCTCAGTAATGCTGTACTGTTGAGAAGTGCTCCTCCTCTGAACTCGGACTTGCTCCATATCAGAGGAGTAATTTTCAGAAATATATTATTGCAGTTAGTATTTTTGTTTCTGAAAATCAAGCATTTAATAAATAAAAAAAAAAATAATAAATACAGTAGTAGCCTATAGGAAGAGCCATATAATAATATACTAATCATAAAACAGTTATGAGTGTAAAAATATTATTGGATATAATATTCTTCTTACATCTTCACAGATGTTTATTCAAGCTTGTTTGTTTATCAGATGTTTTGAGTACCACATGAATTGGTAACCGCAGTGATGATATCAGAGCGCTTATCTCTGATCAACTGCTATTCCTGCGGTCACGTGGTTCAATTTCCATTTCATCCTGGTATTCTTGTATCATCTATCACCTCATTACTCAGGTCTCATTGCGAGTGTCCATTATAAAAAGTACCTACATGTAATTTAATTTCAATTGAAGCTATTATAATAGTCTTGATAATGATTACAGAAATAAAAATATTTTTATGAAAATTTTTGAAGTAACAAGTAGGTTATTGTTTCGTTCAGTTTACTTTCCGAGTGATGCTCATGCAGATAATTGGTGTTAGGCATGTACTGGGCATATCTTATTTTATTTTGCTTCTTCTGATAACCTTTGTCCAAACACTTGCAGACCTCATGAACTGATTATCTATGCCTTGGTTTCGCCAGACTAGTTCACTCCCTCACAATTCAATTGAATTGCCAGGCTTTAAATTTCGACATAGCATAAATCTTAGATAACTCGTTTGTCATTCAATCAAGGCTCGCA